>JAZGVP010000001.1:7287500-8007500 GCA_037043795.1 Cunninghamella bertholletiae
TATTTTATTTAAAAATATGATAGTTTCATTAATTCATCTATTTTTTGATTATTATTATTTTAGCTGGGAACCAATTATTAAATATATTAAAGATCAAGATTCTGCTTATCTTCGTAAAGAATTAACAGCAGTAAGAGATCGTTATATTCAAGATGGTCGTATACATTGTTGTTTATTTTTCATTACACCTACTGGCCATTCGTAAGTTTTTTTTATTATTTTTATTATTATTATTTCAATTGTTATTATCTTCATTTTTTTTTTCTTTTTCAAATACTCTCTATTTTTCTCTTTTTTTTTAAAAAAAAAACTGTATAAATATATATATATAATATACTCATTAGTCATTATATAGATTAAAACCTATTGATGTCGTTGTATTGAAAAAGCTTTCTGAAGTAGTCAATGTTGTACCAGTTATTGCAAAATCTGATTCATTGATGATTGAAGAACGTATAGCTTTTAAACAAAGAGTAAGTTGGATTACTTTAATGTTATAATCATATTCAATTGTTGATCTTATTTCTTTTTCTTCTTCTTCTTCTTCTTCTTTTTAAAAAAAATCAAGATTAAGGCTGAATTGGATTTCCATAATATCAAAGTATATCCATATGAAAGTGATGAAGATGATGCACAAGAACAAGCATTAAATGAGAGTATTCGAGTAATTTTATTGTTATTATAATTAAATAATAATAATAATAGTGATGATGATGATGATCATTAAAAAAGTGATTTACTTTTTATTAATAGGAACTTTTACCTTTTGCAGTTGTTGGATCCGAAAAAAACATCATGCTTGATGGTAAACCTGTACGTGGAAGAAAGAGTAGATACGGCATTATAGATGGTATGATTATATATTAACATTTTATATGTATAAAAAATGTTAATATTTAACAAATATTAAATAAATATATTTTATAGTTGAAAATGAAGAGCACTGTGAATTCATTCATTTACGTAACTTTTTAACCCGAACTCACCTTCAAGATTTAATAGAAACAACTGCCCAAATTCATTATGAAACCTTCCGTGCAAAACAATTATTAGCTATTAAAGAAACAGCCAATAGTAGTATAATTAGTTCTCAAACAAATCATGTTAATAACCCTAACCAATCTGAAAAGTAAGAAAAAAAAAAAGCTCATATATTTTTGAATACTACTAATATTATTACTATTATTATTGTTGTTGCTTTTTTTTAGTCCTGTACCTGCCATAGGATAAAAACGATAGATAATATTTAGTTAAGTTACTATAACATATGTCTACTTTTTTTATTTTCGCTTATCCATATAAAAGGAAAAAAAAATTAAATACTCATAAAAAAAAGCAATAATAATATATCTATTTATTTTTAACTATAATAACAATAATAATAATAATAAAAATAAAGAAAAAATAATCCTTCGAAAAACTAAAAAATGCATAAGTAGAAAAGAGAAGAGCAGAAAATGGGGACATTTTTATAGTGATGAGTTAAAATTAAAGCTCCGTTTTTTTAGCCAATGGCTGGATTCTTTATATAAATCGCGATTTTTTTTTCTATCCGTTTCTATTCTTTTCTTTGTTTTGTTAAATTTACTTTTGTTATTTCACTTTAATAATGTCTAACTGGAAGAACGTTAATAACTGGTAATTATTTTAATAAGAAAGAAAGTTAATATTAATATATAAAATATAGTCATATATATTCTTTAAATACTGACTCTTTCACTTTTTCTATATATATATGTATTTTTTATATATTGTAATAGGCACTGGTAATATTTATTATTTTATTTATTTATAAACCTTTTTATATATACATATATACCTATAACACGTACTATATATACACCTATATATAATAATAATAATAATAATGATAATAGTTTTATTTTAAGAAAATGACTTTTCATAATACTCATTAATAGATAAGCTGTCAAATACTTATTTTATTATTTCAATACATACATATATATATATATAATATAGGGTTAACAAAAACTGTTTACCTTGGTCTCAACAATATTTTACTGAACAACTTGAAGGGCTTAAGGTAGAAGACAATGGTGTAGAAGCTCAAATCTCAAAAATGGTAGAAACAGACGGTGATGTTGAATTATGTCAACGTAAAGGAAAATTGATCACTATTTTTGATGTCCGCATACAATTAGCTTGGAAAGGTAAAAAAAATAATCTATATAATGATAATGAAAGAAAAGGAAAGAAAAAATAATAAGAAAGAGTTAAGAAGAGTATACATATTTTTATTGTTTATTGGTTGATTGATTGTTTATTTTTTTTTTATCCTTTGAAAATATAATATCATATTATTTTTTAATAGGTAAGACTGCAGATGGAACAGAAGCTTCTGGAAAAATCCTTATTCCTGAAGTAGCTCATGATACTGAAGAAGATGAATATGTGGTAATATTAATTGATATTCATATTGATGAAATATTAATATTATATATGCATTTATATGTTGATGTTTTAATACGAGAGTGGATCACTAAAATTTATTTACTATTATTTATAATAGTTTGATATTTCCGTTGATAATGAAACTGCTGCTAAACAACCAATTAGAGATTTAATCAAGAAGAAGTTAGTTCCTCTTTTACGTAAAAAATTATCCAACTTCTCTTCTGATATGATTAAAAGTAAGTAGGATAATAAATGAAAAAAAAAAAAAAAAGAATAATAACGAAAAGAAGGGAAAATAAATTATTAATAACAACCATTCATACATGCTCTTTTATTTATTTTTTTTTTTTTATCATCCTATTAAATAATAATAATGATAATAATAATAGATCACAGTTCAGATGTTTATATTGAAAATGGAGAAAAAAGAGCTATTCAACCTGGTGTTACAAAAGAACGTAGTAATGTCACTCATATTAACAATACCACAACTACTTCTATCACTACTAAAACTGAAACTACATCATCATCAACTAAAAATAAAGTAAATACTACAACCTTGAATGATGTCATTGAATTCCAAACTTCAGCTCATGAATTATATGAAACTTTATTAGATACTCAACGTGTATGTGCTTGGACTAGAGGTCCTGCTAAAATTTCAAAAGAAATTGGTAGTACTTTTGAACTTTTCAATGGTAATGTTTCTGGTAAAATATTAGAATTGGTAAGTTTAACTATAACCATTTAGTTATTTTTAAAGAAAAATCATAAAGAAAATGAAAAATGAAGACTATTTGAAATTAATCTTTCTATATTTTTTTAATAAAAACAAAAAATAGGTACCTGATAAAAAGATTGTACAATCCTGGCGTTTAGGTAGCTGGCCATCTGGTCATTATTCTACTGTAACCATGGAACTCGATCAAGGTAGTGATTCAGTTAAATTAACTCTTAAACAAGATGGTGTTCCATTAGGTGAAGAAGAATTAACCCGTAATAACTGGAATGGATATTACTTTAGAGCTATTAAAGCAACTTTCGGTTTTGGTGCTGTTTTCTAAATACATATACATATTATTAATTTATTTTTATTTTTTTTTTTGCTTTATATTGTTTACATATTAAGTGAAAAGAAAAAAAGAAATCATATACTTACTAAAATAATAATAATAATAATAATAATATTAATATAATGGTAATAAAAAAAAAATATATAAAGATTTGTAAATGAAAATAGATCCACTTCCCACATATTAATTTATATGACAAATTAAATTCATTTTCAAATACCGGTTATAAAAAAACAAAAATTGAACCTTCATTCCCTTTTTTTCAGTTCCTTTTCTTCTTCTCTTTTATATTTTTTACATACATAAACTTGAAATATATAATATTTTATTTATAAAGCATGGTTATTAAAGCAGTTATTTTTGATATTGGAGGTAGATAAAAGTAATAAATAAGTTCATTTACATATATATATAAATATATATTTGTATTTATACATATTATTATTGGTTTTCTCTTTAGGTGTTTGTGTTGGTTCACCAATGGCTGTAAATACATAATAAATATATATTCATATACCATATGAGTATTACATATAAACTTATACCTTTTAATATGGTATCTTACTTTTAGGGAATTCATCGTTATGAAAAACAATACAATTTACCAAGAAACTACATTAATGTTGCCATGTAAATTACCAACTTGAATCACTTTTTAATAACTTAAAATATAAACGAAATACGGAAAGGTATATTTATTTATTTATTTATTTATTTATTTTTGTAACATATAATACATAGTGTAAGTCAAGGTGATAATGGTGCTTTCCAAGTAAGTATTGTTAAAAAAAAAAAAGAGCAGCCAATATGATTTGATTATATAAATAAAAATAAATATTAATATCAAATAATGTTTGTATATTTATTAATGAAAATAGAAATTTGAACGTGGTGAAATCAAAATTCAAGACTTTTATAGAGATTTTGGTAAACAACTTTCTGATGTAAAAAACAAGGAATATTATAAAAAATATCTTTTAAAAACTGGAAAAAGTAAGTGCTTTATTATTATTATTATTATTATTATTTTACTTTTAAATATAATTGATTAATTAATATATATATATATATAGCTATTCCTAATGAAATACCTGATGTTAAAGTGGATGGTAAAGAATTATTTCATATAATGATGGCAGAAACTGAACGAGTAGACCCATATGTTTTTAAAGCTATTCAACAATTAAAGAAATCTGGAAAGTTTAAAGTAGCAGCATTAACAAATAATTTTGAAATGCCTGAGTCTGATCCAAATGAAGTTAAAGCTTTAGGTGGTGGTACACCAGATGATTTAAAGAAATTATTTGATTATTATATAGAATCAAGATTAGTAGGTTTAAGGTATATATATATATAATTTCATACTTTATTATTATTATAACTATGATGATTAAATATTTTTATGTTTTATTCTTGTTTTATTTTAGAAAACCTGATCCTAAATTTTATTTATATGCTTGTGATTTACTTAAAATTCAACCAAACGAAGCTGTATTTTTAGATGATATTGGAATAAATTTACGTGCTGCTAAAGATCTTGGAATTCATACTATTCGTAAGTGTTCTTTTTTTAAAAATATGTATTGTTTTATTCATTTATTTATTTCATTTTCATTTTTTCTTGGTTTATTTAGAAGTAAAAATGGGAAAATCTAAAGATGCTGTTACAGAATTAGGAAATATTGTTAATATGGATCTTCTTGGAAGTTCTAATTTGTAATAATAAATGCTTAAAGAGAAAAAAATAATCTAAATTATATAATTCATAATTTATAGAAATTAAAATAAATAAATGTTATATATAAAGATTAAAAAAAAAAAAAAAAAAAAAAAAAACGATAGTCTTAAATGAAATAGAAACAGACTTCATTAAGTGATTAATATCAAGCGGCGATAACTTTATTTTTCATGCGTTTATATCCAAAAAAGGGGTATCCATTTATATTCAATAACTTTTATTAAAAAGTGAAAAAATAAAAAATATAATCATATATTATTTATTAATTAATCTGAACTATTATTTAAATATAATAATATATATATATATTAATGATAATGTATATTATTCTTGTGATTATAACTTTATTTTTCCATGACATAAATAATATTAAGATATAAGAAAATGGAGTTTTAAATTTAAATTTGGTTTCTTTTTTTCTCTTATTTCTCTTTCCATTTTTTTTATTTATTTATCTATCTATATTATTCTTTATATGTATTGTTAAATAAATAAATAAATAAATAAATAAATAAATAATAATGAAAGGAAAGTCACCACACTTTAATGGAATTACGAATGAAGTTCGCTGGTATATAATAGGTGCTTATTTAGCTGATGGAAGAATAAGTGAGATTTCTTCTCACCTTAATTTATCTGAAAATACTATACAAACTGTTATCAATAATTTTAAAAGTACTGGTATTCCAAGTTATAGAAGAAAAAAAGGTAATATATATATATATATAAATATATAAATTCAGAACATGACTATAATAAAACCCAATTTATATATATATATATATAGGTAAATTTATCTTATCGCCATATCATAACCAACAACAACAACAACAACAAAATATAAAAGAAAGTCCTTCTTCGATAGCTTTATATAAACATAACAATAAAAAATCAAAAACTATTGATAGTAATAATAATAGTAATAATAAAGATATTTATTCTAATGACTTAATATCTACTTTACCTGTAAGAGTATTTTCAATGATATAAAATAACTATATATATATATATATTTAAAGAAAAAGAATCAAATAAATAAGCTGACCTTTATTATTTTAATCGATACTATTCTATCCTAGGAAAGAAATATAAGATTAATATCAAAAAATAAAGGTAATAATCATAAAAGTAATAAGCAAAGATCAGATACTGCAAGTGATTATTTATTATCGAAATTATTACATCGTTGTCGAATATATGAAAATAAGGTAATCCTTTAAAGTCTTTTTTTTTTTTTTCCTAAAAAAAGGGAAAAAGGAATAAAAACTCACTTTTCTCACTATTTTTTATATATTTATATATATTTATATAAATATTTATTTAATTTATTTACTGACTTTATTTTTGTGTAACACAAATACAATAACCTTAAGAGGTTTGAATTATGGCAAAATGAACAATCTAAAAAAATAATAAAGATGGATGATCATTCAGTAGAACTTAACCAATCAAAGTCATCATCATCATCATCTCAATTAATAACATCTATACAACAACAACAACAATCACAGATTATAACTACACCTTTATCAATAATAACTAGTACATCTTCAGATTCATCAATACGATATCATGGAATAAATAATAATGAATTTATATCATGGACAACAAAAGATGATAAAGTATTATTAGGTCACGTATTTTATTTTGATCGTACTTTAAAAAAGTGGAATATATTAGAACAAATCTTTGAAGGTAGACATATGGCCGATGATTGTAAAGAAAGATGGGCTTCACTTGCTCCAATATTAATGAATGAAATGAAAAATTTAAATGAACTTGAATCAATCACCCCTTGGTAAAAAAAAAAAAAAAAAAAAGATAAAACATTTAATTAAAAATATAAGAAAATGATGGGACATTATTTGTTAATATAAATATATACATACAACTAAAAATAGCTAAAGATGCATCTGCTATATTAAAAATAAAATAAAGAATCATAATAATAATAATAATAAAAAGATTACCCCAACCATTAAAATATAACTTCATACATATACCTATATATAACAAAGTATAATACTATTAACAACAACAAATATTACTAAGATAAACTATACAATAAATAAATATATATATATATATAGATTACAAACATATTTTTATATTAATATTTATAGCAAAAATGGAGAAAACAACAAGTTTTTTTTTTAATCATAATCGTTTAGCCTATTGTTTCTATAATTGATTATATAATACGTATATTTTTAACATATAATTTTTCCTCTGGATTCGAAACTTTGCAGTACTCATACATAAAAAAGAGTCTTTTAAGAACTAAATCACATGTGGATTAAAAAAGGAAAAAAAATAAGGAAAATAAAAAAGTTAAATTAAAACTAACTCCAATTTTATGAAATTTCTACTCATTATACTATAATAGTAATTGGAGAAAAAAAAAAAAAAGAAATAAAAATAAAAATAAAAAGAAAAAGAAACTAGTTTAGTACAAATGATCATTCTTATTTTAATGTTTCATTTTTCGTTTTTCTTATAGGAAAAATAAGATATTCTAGAATATAAAGTGAGACGGCATTTAAAATATATATATATATATAACAATAGCCATTTCTTTTTAATTGAATCATTGGTATTAAATAGTGAATATCATATGAAGGTATATATATATATAAATATATATATATATATTTACTTTATTATAGTATAAATATATATTATTGACCAATATATAATAAATAAACTCATAAACACTTACCTTTTATAATCATATTTATTCAACTTTGTATAAAACTTCCTTCTTTCTATTCCCATATTTGATCTAAACTTTAAAAAAAAAAATATTGAATGGGGTGTTACAACTAGTTAGTTGCATGTATAAATACCTCTATTGTAAACAATAGTGTTCAAGGAATATGTAATCAATGATCTTAATAATAATATTTGATGTTCTTTTTTTTTTAATAATATCATCTATTTATATTATTATAAATGATGATCAATACTAGAATGATAAAAATATTATTGATAATAATAATTTATAACATTATTTAGTATATATAAAAAATGAAATAGTATAAAATGTATATAATATATTATTTATCATTATATAGTAATAGAGTATCAAATAGTATTTTAAGTTACAAATTTTAAAAGTCCGGTTTTATTCATTTGTCCCAAAAAAACAAATGTAGTGGGGTGATTTATGTTCCAACTCTTTTTTTTCTCTCTCTTTTTCTCTTTTTCTTTTTTTTTTTTCCAAGGTTTATTCATTGTAAATTTCTTTTTTTTTTTTTACTCCCTTCTCTCATTTATATATATCATTCTTGTGTTTCTCCTTTTTTTTTTTCTTCCTTTCACCTTTCTTTTTTCATAAAGTGAGCTCGATACCATCATATATTCTACTCCTCCCTCACTTCTCCTCTTCACACCAAAATAAATAAGTAAAAAATATATTAGCTAAATTTACAACATCTTACCTTTTTTATTCCATTTCTTTTTTACTCATATATTTATATATCCTTTTTTTATTTATTTTTTATTTGTTTTATTTTTATATAAATCGAAAAAGAAATGGATATGAATGAACCACTTTGTAGTGTACAGGGATTATATGATTATACTTCAACAGATCCAGCTTCACTTTCCTTTTCACAGGGTGATGTTATTCATGTTCTTGCAAAACTAGAATCTGGTTGGTGGGACGGATGGTAAGACAAAAATTTATTTTTGTACCTAATTTATTTTTTTTCTTCATTCTTATTTCAAAATTCTGTTTTTGTTTTTTATTTCTTAAAAAGAAAAGAATGAAAGAAAAATAATAACTATATATATATATATATACTATTATGGTGATGACGATTCTTTTTTATTTTTTATTTTATTTTTTTTTATTAATATAAAAAATGAATACTTTTTGTTTATTTAAAATAATAATGATCATAGGTGTAATGGAAGAAGAGGTTGGTTCCCAAGTAATTATGTGGAAGAAATTAAAGAAATGGATTATCCTCCATATAATATTCCTAATTCTGATTTATTTTTAAGTCAACAACAGGTATTTAAATATATTGAATCATATTCATTTATAAAAATAAAAAAATAAAAATAAAAAAGGTATATATATATATATAAACTGGCAGGATTATATTCAACTCTAAACCCCCCCTTTTTTTTTATTACTGTTTTATTATTTTATTACCAAAAATATTTATTGACGATAAAATAGGAAGGTAAAAAACAACATCTAAGATTAAGTCTTAATGCTACAGATATGGAAAATCATTCTTATTATGAAGAACCTCTTCAACAACCTCAATCATATATGTATCATCAACAATCTCAACCTCAACAACAACAAAATGTTGGAAATAAATCAGATTGGATTTTACAAACTACAGAAGATGGATCAGAAATATATTATTATAATATTGTAACTAAAGAAATGCGTAATTCATTACCACCAGATACTGACCTTCCTACCAGTTTAAATAACCAATTATCTAATAATATTAATAATAATAATAATAATAATAATAATAATAATACAAATGTAAATTCAAGCCCATCATTATTAAAACGTGATATAAATAATAACCCTACAGATATATTAAAAGAAGATATAATACATCCAACAGCAACAAATATAGATGAAAATCGAAATGTACAAAAAATAAATACTATGACTAATTCACCAATCATTCATCCTAATTCTTCTTCTTCTATTATTGATGAACCATCTGGCGTTGATCCAAAACTACCACCAAATTGGGTTCGTAAAGCTAATACAAAAGGTAGAGTGTATTATTGTAATGTACTTACTGATGAAACTACATGGAATCTTGAGGATATTGACTTTCAAACTGGTCTTTTGGTAATAAAAGAAAAATAATAATAATAATAATAATAATAATAACCAAAGGAGGAAATATAATAATAAAAAAAAAGAGAGAGAAAACGAAAAAAGAAGAAGAAGAAGAAGAAAAAAGGATTGAAGGGAGATAATAGATATATAAAAAAGTATATTAGTTCATATTTATACATTACCTTTTGTTATTAATCAGCATTATTTTTTCTTTTTAATTATTTATTTATATATTTAGATTACTTCATCCTCCCAAAAAAGTCGTGAAGTTCTTTCTATTTCAGCTTCAAAAAATACAGATAATCCACAACCCCTTAGTTGGAATCAATTATCAACACTAATTGCACAAGCTATCCATGAACTTAAAAACTCAATTAGACAAGGAAACACTAATCAACTTCGTGAAGATGCAGTGATGGTTGTACATCGTATCCGTCTTATGCTTTATGTATCTAATACAGTAGATAAAGAAAGTTCACCTCATTTAAAAGGAAACAAATCACTTCGACTTTATCATCGTGCTTTACTTGCATCATTAGCTAAAACGGTATTATCAACAAAAGCTGCATCAGGATCCTTTTCATATGATGATGCATTACATAAACTTCAGATTGATGCAGATCAATTATTAATTGATGTGCGTAACTTTTTATCGGTAGCTCAAGAATTAAGAATGGAAATTTATGATGATAAACCTAGGTTATTAGTACCCAATTTAAATGAATTAGGAGGGGATTTATCAAATAATAATAATAATAATAATAATAATAATCAGCGTTGGAAAATGGCTGTTGGAGCCAATTTAGATATGAATCGACCTGATATATCCACTACTTTATTAGTCTTGGCTGATAATATTCGTGGAGCTATGTCCTCTTTTATGGAAAGTGCTAGAAATGCTTTTTCATCATTAAATGATCCATTAACAGCACCTACGAAAATTAAAACCACTGCTCCACTTTTAGTTGCACAATTTAGAAACCTTAGTAACACAGCCAGTCAATTTTTAAATGCAGTTGATGATCTACCATCTTATCAAAATAGAAAAAATAGCGATAATAGTACAGTCACAGCAGGATTGGTATATAAAGGTCATCCAGCAAGACAATCTATTTATAATGCAATGGGTTTACTTTTTATAGCTTCACAAACAATCACAAATACAGAACTTAGTATACCAGAAATAAAAAAGGCATATCAAAAATTAGAAGAATGTATTTATGAAATCGAAAAAAACGTACAAGCCATATGTAATGATATGACTAATAATAATAATAATAATAATAATAATAATAATAATAATAACAATAAATCAGGAAAATCACGTGCAGCAACACCACAACAACAACAACAACAACAACAATTTGTATCACGATCAGATGCATTTATTGATGAAAATGGAACAAAAGATATTTTAGATGAATTTTATGCTGAAGATAATATCATTAATGATATAAGTAACGAATATAATTTAAATAATAATATTATTACACCAACTAGTAATGATCATCCTCTCAATAATCGATCTAAAACACCTATTAGTAGTGGTGATCTTCATTCACCTCATACTATTAGTACTCCACCAACATCAGCCAAATATCCTCCTTCAACTACATCATCATCTACATATTATAAATCAGGTTATTCACCATTATCTGTACATCCACATAATAATAATAATAATGATAGTAATGATGACATGATGATGATGGATGTTGATACTAATAAAAATAATACCACTATCAATGGAGAATCAAGTTCTGATGAATTAACACCTTTATCATCATCAGGAACAGCAAATATAAGAGGACCAAAAGATAAAATAGCTAAATTTTTTGGTGAAGATACTTTACAAAAACGACGTGATACTGTAGTAGATTTAGGAATCTCCCCTACTACACCATTAACACCAAGTACAATGACAACAAATCAACTTGATTTTAATAATTTAACAGCTGGCTCTGGTAAACCTGAATATCTTTGGCCCGATTATAAGCCAAATGAAATTATATTTAATATGGAAGGAAATGTAAAAGGTGGAACGGTTCGTGCTTTAATTCAACGTTTAACCCAACATGATCAATTAGGTAAGTTCCTTTTTCTTTTTCTTTTTCTTTTTCTTTTTTTTTTTAAAAAAAAAAAAAAGGGTAAATACAAATACAAATGTATATTAATTATTTTTTTTAATATATATATATAGATTCAAAGTTTATTACCTCATTTTTATTAACATATCGATCATTCTGCACAACTGATGAATTATTCAGAGAATTGTTTGCTAGATACACTTTACAACCACCTAGTGGTTTAAATGTAGAAGAATTGGAAGTTTGGCAAGAAAAGAAATTAAAATTAGTACGATTACGGTAAGTATATTTATTTATTTATTAAAAAAAAAAAAGATAATAATGATATGGTGATGATCAATTTCTAATTTTATATTATTTGCATAGTGTTTTCAACGTAATAAAATCATGGTTAGATTCTTATTATATTGAAGAAGATGATCGTGTGATGTTACCAACTTTATTAGAGTTTAGTGAAAAAGTGATTCGTGAATCCATGCAATTTGGTGCCGAACAACTTGGAAAAGCAATTCAAAAAAGAATGAATGCTGAAGATTCTTCTCAATTAAGAAAGATGACATTAAATGTTCGTACAGTACAAATTCCAACTACTATTCTTCCTAAAAATTTGAAAAGATTAAGGTTCCTTGATATTGATCCATTAGAATTAGCTAGACAATTAACAGTTATGGATTCAAAATTATATATAAGAATTAAACCAGTAGAATGTTTAGATAAAAATTGGGGTAAAGCTGATTCTCAAAATATAGCAGCTAATATTAAAGCATCTATTGAATATTCAAATCAAGTCACTGCTTGGGTCACTGATTCCATCCTTAGTAAAGAAGAATTAAGAAAAAGAGCTCTTATATTAAAACATTGGATTTATGTTGCTGAGGTAAGGAACATTTATTATTATTATTATTATTATTTTTAATATAAATAGATAGATTAGATAAATATAAAAAAAAAAAGTTAAAGATGTATTATTATTGACTCCTATTTTTTTTTTCTTTTTGTATATATAGAAATGTCGCTTGTTACATAATTATAATACATGTATGGCGATCCTATCCGCATTTGATAATAGTTCGATCGGTCGATTGAAACGAACTTGGGAGGTAAAATAAATAAATAAATAAGATAAATAAATATAAATAAATAAATAAAAATTAATCGCATATTATATGATTTATTATTTATTTACTTTTAATGTTTATATATGAATTTTATTTTGACTTTTTAACCAATAGTTGATGAGTGCAAAGACCAATGCCATTTTATCAGGTATTCGCCGTTTAATGGGTGCTAATAGAAACTTTAATGAGTATCGTGAAATTATCCATAAAGTTAATCCACCATGCATTCCATTTTTGGGTATTTATTTACAAGATTTGACATTTATAGAAGATGGCAATAGTAATTACTTGAAAAAAACCAATAATTTGGTAAACTTTGCTAAGCGAATGAAAACGGCAGAAGTTATTTTAGAATTACAGCAATATCAATCTACCCCTTATGTTTTGCATGTTGTTCCTGATATTCAAGAATTCATTAAAAATCATCTACAATCAAGCCGTGACGAAGAAACATTATATAATCTGAGTTTAGAATTGGAACCTAGGTAAAATAATATCCTCTTATATTTTTACATAAATCACTAAAATTGATATTTGTAATTTTATTTATTTATTTCCTATGTTTCTTTTTTTTTTTTTTTTTTTAGGGAACGTGGAGAGGATACAATTGCTCGTAGATTAAAAGAATCTGGTTTATAAAAAAAAGAAAAAAAAAAGAGTCATTATTATCTTATATATATCATTTATTGTTATTTTTTCTCATATACATCCATTATACAAATTATATTCTCATGATTTTTTTTTTTTTTTGTTATTAAAAAGAACAGAATGGAATGGAAAAAGAAAATAATTTCCCTATTCCTTTTATTTCCCAAATATTCCCTCTTTTTTTTTTCATTTATTGTATTATTAAATATATGTATGTTAACCATCTGAAAAAAAAAAAAACAAAGTCCGTGAGAAGATATAATATATATTTAGTTTTTAAAGTTAAATAGGAAATCATCAATTTATTTAAAACTCAGTACATAGCCTCTATATTTTATTATTTTTTATTTTCTTGTTCTCTTTTCTCTCTTTTTTTTTTCTTTCTGTCAATATTTTTTTCTCTTATTTCCTTCCCTCCTTTTTTCTTTTACATTCATCAAGATTCCATTATTGACCTACCCTCCTCTTCTTCTTAATAAACTTAAAAAAAAAGAATTTTTTTGTTTTGCTTTACCAATAGTAAATATTTTACACTCAAGTTAAAAAGAAAAAAGACATCTCTTTTTTTTTTCTTTTCATTAAAAAAAAAGTCAACAATAACAACAACGATAACAACAAATAGAGTAAATAGTTATATACAAGGATCAAATATTATATATATATATAAACATATACATATACAGTACATAAATAAATACACTCATAAATACATATATACAAACAATTAACGTCAATGCACCAATGGAGGACTCTGTATCATATCATTTTGCAACAGTAAAACAACGACGAGAAAATAGGGATGAGATGTAATGATTTAATATTAATAATAATAATTATAATTATAAACATATGTGCATATATATATATATATATATATATATATATATATATAGTGCGTGTACATATAACTATTAATATCAAACTTAATAACTTAATATTTTAACTCAATATTTTAACCCAATATTTTTTTATTTATTTATACTATATTAGTGAATTTCATTTATCTTTGAGGCAACAACCAAAACAGTCTCGTATGTGTGGCGTAGGAGAAAAAGGTAATTTTTTTATATAAAGCAAATAAATAAATAAATAAATAGCAATACAAATAAATAAATATTTTAAAATATACATATATGTATGTATATAAACAATAACAAAGTCAAATATGAATGAATGATAATAAAAAAAACCGATAAACATAAAAAAGAAAGGGGATGGAGAAAAAAAATGAAAAGGAAAATGAGAATTTATTTTTTTTTTTATGATTGATAGATTGATTAATTTTTTTTTCTATATGTTGCTTTTTTTTAGCTGATCGGCGACCCATTGACCCACCACGTAAGTTGTTACAAACCTTATTATAAGTACCCTATAACAGATTAGGAAAAAACAAAAAAAAAAAAAATTAGAAAAATGATATATATATTATATATATATTTATCTATTACTATTTATTATTATAGCCATCGTACAACTTAAAGTAATTGATCCTTCGCTATCACCTTTAGAAACAAAGTAAAAGAAAAAAATAGATAAGAAATTTAATATAATAATGTATTTTATTATTATTTTGGGTGACTTATTTAGGGAGGAGGGATAAAATGTAAAAAGAAATCTTATTCTTAATTTTTTTTTATTTGTTTAATTAGCGCATATTTACAAAACCCTTATTATTTTATGTATGCTTCATTAATGGCTGCAGATTTAGATGAAGAAGTTCATTTATTAAGAGATGGTAAAACGCGTAGTACGACGGGTTCTGTAGTCTCATCACTTTACCATCTTAAAGATACGGATAATACAGATGCTGGGTTTTTTGTTTTCCCTGATTTATCAGTAAGAATGGAAGGGAAATATCGTTTAAAGCTTAGTTTATTTGAAATCATTGGGTAAAAAAAAGTTAAGAAAAAAAATTTCAGTTAAATTTATACTAATATATATTAAATAATATATTAATTTACTATGCATTCTAATTTGCCGTATATACATTTAGGAAAGAAGTCTTTCATTGCAAATCAATTTTGTCAGACCAATTTATTGTTTATTCAGCAAAAAAGTAAATATTAAACAGGGAAAATATAAACAAATACAAATAAATAAATAATATATATATATGTTAAAATAGGGGCAAAAAAAAAGTAACTCACACATATTTTTTTTTATAGATTTCCAGGTATGGAAGAATCAACATCATTGTCAAGATCATTTGCAGATCAAGGATTAAAAATTCGAATACGTAAAGAACTTCGACAAAGAAAAAAAACAGCAAAAAGAAATGAATCTGATGATGAATCACCTTATATGTCAACTCGTAATATTGATAAAAGACCACGTCAAGAACAGCTATCACAAATATCTGATTCCATTGTACCTACTTCAAATACAGTAATATCACCTACATCATCTATTTTGGATCCTAGGCGTTTATCCACATCTTCACAAACTATATATTCTATGCCATCTTCTTATAGGTATTTTATATTTACACATGGATAAAAGGATAGAGATCAATTATTACAATTATGGTTATCATATTAATCGCAGTTTTAATTTTTTTTTTTTTTTTTTTAAAATCGATAAATAGTGATCGATCTCAATCATATTTTGTTTCAAATGATATGGAAGTGAACTGGACAGGTACCAGATCACAAGATCAACAACAACAACAACAACAACGAAATTGGCGAATACCAACTACACCAATGAATAATATTGATCAACAACAACCTTATTATATTAATCATCCAACCTCAAATCAAAGTAATAAATACTTAAAATTGTACAATTTCATTTAATTATATATTTTATACTGATATATACTAAAAATAATATTTTTTTTGTGTGTTTCTATTTTTAGATAAGAGATATTCCTTTGAATCCTATAATGAACATACACAGCCATTACCTCAGCCATCTTTTCGTCAATATCCATCACCTTTACCTCCTTTACCATCAACATCATATTCTTCTCATGCATCAACATCTTATTCCCACCCATTAACTAATAATAATACATTACCACGTGGAATCCCACCCCAACCTCATCCATCTTATTCTGTTCAACAACATCATTCATCAAACAGACCATTAATGAATCCTTACCATCACCATCATCATCATCAACATCATCTCCAACAGCCACAACAGCAACAATATACAGACGAATCTATACATCAATTACGTATGAAACAAGATCAAAGTGATCATTTCAATAAAAAGTCAATATAGATTTGTTTATATTCTTTTTCTCTCTCTCTCTCTCTCTCTCTCTCTCTCTCTCTCTCTCTCTCTCTCTCTCTCCCTCTCTCTCTCTCTTATTTTTTTTTCTTAATTCACTATTATAATTTTTCTTATTATCATTATTAATGTTTCTATTCCCTAATTTCTTTTTTGGAATTTACTTTTTTAAATTGCATTTTTTTTATTGTATTATTTAATTATCTTACTATTATAATTATTATTAACTTTCCTTATTACCCTACCATACACTTTTTTTTATTTGTTTATTTTTTTTTTTATTCTATGGATAATTTTTTGTTTCTTTCTAAATTTACTTTTACTAGATCAAATAAAAGTTATTTTACAGATATTCCTCTTTTTTCTTTTTTATGTGTAATAAACTTAAAAATGTCGATCATCGGATTTTGAAGTTTAATCAGTTTTAACTATCCTCACTCAATAACATTTACATATATATATACTTAAAGGTATTTTACTGAGTAGTTATATAATAACAGTATCATCAAATTATTATTTCCAGTTCAATTTTATTTATTATTTCATTTATTTAACTTTTTATAGATACACACTGTTTGTTTTGTATGATTTGCTTGTTATTTTTTAAAAAAAAAAAAGAGTTAATAATGAGGCTACTCTTTCGAGAAAAGTATTAAATACATACTGGAAAGCCTTTTCTCACATTTCATTAATTTTTTATATCAAAAGTAAAAACAAAACAAAAAAGTACTCACTAAAATAACTAATATAATTATTATAAAAAGTTTTCCGAGGATCCTGAAATAGTATATTTCTTTTTTTCTGTTACATTGAATTCTTAAAATAGTATACTTTTTTCTGGTATATTCTGTTTATTTTTTTCACTTGATGATAATAAAAAAAACTTCATGGGAAGAATTTAAAGATTAAAATAAAAATAAAAATGAAAAAATGCTGATATTTATATAAATGAAAATGATTATTCACAGTTTTATATATCTATTTTTTCTGAATTTACAACTATATATATATATATATAAATATAAACATTATGGTGATTAGTTGTAAAGTATTAAATTATTTCACCATTTCAAAAAGAGAGAAAACAAAAGTAGTATATTACGTATCATTCCTATTTTGTACAGATTGAAACTTTAAATACTGTATAACCATGACAAAATCGTTTTAAAAAAGAAAAAAGAAAATGTGTACACGAATGTGGTACCTATTATTGCATCATTATGTAACTAAAATCCGATAAATTCTGTATAAGTACCCAGGTATCAGGAATCAAATTATTAACTATACCATATATGCATAAACAAAAAAAAACAACTTGAAATGGACAACTGCCATCTTATTTTTTATTCAGATTAGTTTTATTCATATGATTCTTTTTTTTTAAAACCATTTATGTGAATCTATTTTTATTTTTTATATGTGAAATGTTCGCTGTATTCAATTTGAGATATATATGTATAAATCGATCATTCACATTTTTATTTTTTATTTCCTTTTTTTTAAAAAACAAATATATTTATTGATTAATACATTATTTTTTTTATACAGATGAAAGAAAAAACTATAAAAGGAAATTTACACCAATTCTGCATCTTAATAAAATAGACCATCTAAATTCATTTTTATTAGTTAGAAATAAAAAAAAATTATTTAATTTTCTCTTAATTAAAATAATTGAAATAGTTAATTAATTGTTAATAATGAAAAGTAAATCAACAAGTAAATATAAAGCATCATATTAAAATATTTATATTGGTGAATTCTAAATATATATAAAAAAGAATATTATTATTGCTCATAATTATTGTCTAATTCAAGGTATAATTGATTAATTCAAAGTAGAAATCAAATATTTAGGCACAACTTTTTCCATCATCTAAGAAAGACGTGGAACTTCAAAATGTTGATAATATTATTACTTAATTAGGTACCCCAATTCCCTTTTTCATACATCCTTCGCTTTTTTCTAAAAAAGTAAGCATTTTGACTTATTTATACAAGATTTTATATTAAAAGTCAAATTGTGGGATAAATTCAAGTTTAAATAGTAAAAAAGAATGCTCACTACAGGGGTCGAACCTGTGACCTTGGCGTTATTAGCACCACGCTCTAACCAACTGAGCTAAGCGAGCTTCTTGTTAATAGAAAACCGATATGTCATATTTGAGGCAATTAAATGGATAATTTTTTTTTAATTATGATTTTGCTAATGATTTTGCTAATGATTATTCTGATGGTTTCTTATTATTTGTTTTATTTTTATTTTTATTACTAGTATTACTAGTATTACTAGTATTACTATTATTACTATTATTATTACTATTATTATTATTATTATTTGGATACATATATTTATTTGCAAATGCATTTATTATGTGTAATTATTTAAAATAATGTTTCCACAGCTTTATTTGAAATATAAATTAATTTTTCAAAGCTTGATATATACATTTGTATTTATGTAATTTTTATTTTTTAGTAATAAAAAAAATCATTCATGTAATCACCATTTTATATCATTCCTTTTTAAAATTGATATACATTTATATTAACACTTGTTTTAATTATCATTGCTAATTAAAAACTGAAATAATGATTATTTATTTGAAGGATGTATTTGATCTTCACTATTTTTTAATAGATACAATCTATATTTTCTTGCCTTGGATGAGAAGTAGAATAATTCCTAAAACTAATAAAACAAAAAAAAGAACAAATGGATGATGATGATCAATGTGAAAATCGAAAGAGAGAAATTTTAATATGCATTTTTTTTTGGTAAAAGAAGAATAAAGATAGATTTGGTGAAATATGTGTTGTGTACTTTAATTCTAAATAATTAATATCGTAAATAGATATGAATATTTATGTATCAATTCTTTTTTTTTTTTTTTATAAATAAATAACAATACTAATATTAAAAAAAACTAAGGTGATCTATTGTCCTTTGTCTCTTGGTGTTTCCAAATACCATACACTAATTATTTTTATTAATAAAATAGAAGATAGGTATATAAGTGTTTAGTTTTATTAATATATATATATGTGTGTGCCTTTTTTCTGTCTTTCTTTCTTTCCTTCTATTTTAACAATATATATTATCTTACCTGTTTGTGGCGAAAGCAGAAGGTGCAGTAGGATTAGACTATATAAAATATTATGGTTATTTAAAATAGATAATAATAATAATAATAAAAACGTTGAATAAAACATTATATCCAAAAATAGACTTTGTATATATATTCTTTCATAAACAATATATGTCCTTACTGATTGTCCTCTAACAGAACCAGTTAAACGTCTATCACGTTCCATCATTTGTACGTCCCAGTTATCAAGACCGTATCTGTGAGGCTATCATTATCATTATCAAAATTTTGAGCATATAAAAAATATTAATACTTAATAAACAAATTGATATCTATGAAGTGTTATTATTATTTCATATATATATATATATATATATATATATTCTTTCTCTACCTTAAAGTCATTAGAGACATATTTAACAGCTCTTAAACCAGCAGCTGTAACAGTGAAGAAACCGGTAATAATACCAAAAGGAATAAGAGCTTCAAAAGGAACAGGCTAAAAAATAAAAATACTATAACAATTAATAAACATACTCCATTTTTTTAAATATAGTGCTTATTTATTGACTTATTTTTTTGAATATATATATAAATGAAATCGTACCATGATTAAAGAAAAAAAAGTGTAAGTAAAAAAAAGAGAATGGGGAGGTCAAAAAGGAATAATAAATTCGAAATGAAAAAAAAATCAGAACTGAAAGAAAAACAAAAGCAATATGGATCGCTGGTTTAAAAATTAAAAGTTGTGACGTTTTTAAATTTTATATAAAAAGCTGGATTAGAAAAAAATCGCGTTCTCTCTTTCCTTCCTTTTTTTTCACACTTTTTCTCTTTCTATATATATATATTCTGTATTATTATTTATTTATTTATTTAAAACATAATGCCACTTAACTTACCAGTATGGAAAGCTCTTGAAAAAAAAACTGTAGTATTAGCTTCAGCTTCACCTAGAAGACGTGAAATATTAACTTCAATGGTATATATATACTATTACTATTATTATTATTATTCTACTTTTAATATATTTATTAAACTTTATTTCTCTCTCTTTATATATATATATAGGGTTTAAAAAATTTTAAAATAGTACCTACCTTAAAACCTGACGAAAATGATCCTACCAAATATGAAACAAAGTCAGCCTATGTAGAAGATACAGCATGGATGAAGGCTAAAGAAGTTTGGGAAAGATGCAAAACTGATGATAGCTTACCAAATGCTGATGTTGTTATTGCTGCGGATACCATTGTAGTACATAAAGATCAAGTTTTAGAAAAACCAAAGGATGCTAAAGATGCTTATAGAATATTATCTCAACTTAGTAATGATACTCATATCACTTTAACTGCTGTTCATATCCTTGCTGATGATATCCATTATAAATTCGTTACTACTACTAGCGTTACTTTTGATGCTTTAGATGATGAAACCATTCAAGAATGTAAATATATATATATAATATAAAAAATGATGATCTTTTATAATTATGATTAAATATTAATATGGATCTATTTATTATATATATATATTTATAGATATTAATCAAGGTGAACCTTTTGATAAAGCTGGTGCTTATGGTATTCAAGGTCCTGCTGCGTTATTTATTTCTAAAATTGAAGGTGATTATTGGAATGTTGTAAGTTATTATTATTATTATTATTATTATTATTATTATTATTATTATTATATATATATATATATATATATATTAGTAAGAAAAATAAACAAACAAAACATAAAATTGACCATTTATTTTCATTATTATTACTATTATTTCTTTTTTAGGTTGGATTACCACAACACCCAGTTTATCAACATTTAGTAAAATTAGTTAAAGCTAAACAATGGGAATAATGATAAATGTATTTTTTTAGATGATATTATATATGTATAATCAACAATACCTTATTTATAAATCTTCTTTTTTTTAAAAATATAATTGTATATGTATATTGCCAACGGAAAAAAACAGTATCATGTAATCATTATTATTATTATTATTATTTTTACTTTTTTTTTTTTAAAAAATATCAATTTCTTTAGCATGATTTTGAAGATTATACCATTTTTATATCCATATAAACTATGTAATAATTTTGAATGTCGTAGTTTCATATCTCTAAAATAAAAAATAAAAAAGAAGAACAAAAGATTAATCCATAATACATACATTTAAAATAATTATAAAACTGATTACCCTAAGTAATTAAATGCTTGATTGACTATTTGATTAAAGTCATCATGGATTAATGATAAGTCTTTATAAAATTTAATTAGTTCATTTTCCATTAAAAAAAAAAAGGATTATATATAATCTTTTTTTTTTATGTGATCGATTCTTTTTATTATTTATCATATGAATTACTCAGATTGGAACTTTTTATGATCAGTTGAAGTTGACATATGGAGAAATGTTTGATGAACATTTTCGCCAATTTCATGATCATCATCTTTTTGTGATGGCTTTAAAACCTTAGTAATGAATGATTATCTTGATTTACAAGTTCTTTAAAGTTTTATGTGATAAAAATGTATCTATTTATTTTTTAAAATTGTTATTTATAATGATAGATGATAATAATGATTGTGTAGGTGGTGGTAGATGTGTTATTTTTTTTATGGTTAGTAAACGAGTGGATTTGTTGGTCTATTTATTTAATTAACCTATTGGTAATATGCAATTATTATCATAAAACACTTTTTCATTTCTATTAATGATTGAAAATGGTAACATTAATGGTGATGTTTTTGGCATAGGGGCTTTATTTTTTTAGTTAGATGAAAGAAAAAAAGAAAGAAAACAAAGAAGAGAATTTTATTTTTTAAATTCTATTTATTTATTCATTTATTTTAATCATCACATATAATATATATATATATATATATATAGCAAAAATATAACGCTTTTTTTTCATTTCTTTTTAAATAGATAGAGGGTATCTTTGTAATATAGAAAATAGGAATAATAGTAAAAGGAAAAAGGAGGTTGAAATACTTATGTGTGCAATAAATATATAAAAATATATATTTTAGCAATACTAATAAAAACAGAAAAAGATAATAAAAAGATGGTATCCAATATAAAAAAGTGTGTGTATATATAAAATAAAAATAAAAAATAAAAGGGAAATATATAAAGAATTGGATATATATATGCATATAAAACATAAATACATAAGTATATTTATATAGTAAAATAAAAAAAAAATCTATTCTTTTGATTCCAATTTTGTAAAATGATGATTGATAGGTGGTAAAGGAGGAGGGGTTTCATGAGATTTTTCATGTTTTCTTAAAGAACGTAAATGATAATAAGCTTTATCGCAATTTTCATGTTGACAGGCATATGGCCTAATGTTAGTATGTATCTTAGCATGAGTAGATAATGAATCAGGTCTAGAAAATCGTTTACCACATCCTAAAAAATAAAATAAAAAAATAAAAAAAATGAATGGGTGTTCTTATATATATATTGTATGTGTAATCTATCTATTTTACCTTCTTCTGTACATACAAAAGGTCTTTCTCCAGTATGAGTTCTAAGATGATTATAAATTTTATGTCTTTTTGTGAATGGTTTTTGATTTCTAACACAATCTTTCCATTGGCAATAATATAATGCCTATATATATATATATTTAAAACGGAAGAAAATAAGAAGATCAATAAAAAAGTGAGAAGTAAATGTTTTTCAATTATTATTATTATTATTGTTATTACCAAACCACTTCCAATATGATCAATTTTAACATGTTCAATCAATTGATCTAATAAAGGGAATTCCAAATGACAACCAGCCCATTTACAAATTTGAGGACCATCCATTTCTTGTTGAAGTTGAGATTGTAAAGGTTCATGATCAGATGATTCTTCTTCTTGTGGTGATCTATTATTAGGGGAATTGGTGGTTAATGTACCATTATTATTATTATTATTATTATTTGTTGTTATTGTTGTATTAATAGAATATAATTCTTCATTTTTAATTTGCTGAGTAGCTGTTGCAATTAATGCAGAATTATTATTATTATTATGATTATTTATATCATTCATTGTTTGTTGTGGTGGGGATGATGATGATAATGAGGATGAATGAAAAATAGGTTGAACTAAATAAGAAGGAAGTGGAGGAGGAGGAGGTATAGGTAAAGTAGGGTAAGATAGTATAGGTTGATGATCCATGTCAGATAAAAAAGGGGGTGATGAAGAATGATGATGATGATGGTTATCTAAATTAGATAAACAATGATCTAAAGATTGACTATGTGACATATATTCAGCAGATAATGGACTTGCACATCTAGATGTGTTACAAGATAATGATGTAGGTGATATAGGATTAATTGCAGCTTCCATTTTTGTAAGATAGTTACTTGGGACTTCTAATCTACCTAAAGAACGATGGCGACGTGCTTTTAACATTTTACGCATTTTTACTTGTTGATTATTACTATTATTTGTAGTAGATTCTATTTGTTGTTGCTGTTGTTGAAGTGGATAGGGTTGTTGTAATTGTTGATTCATATAATTCACATTATTGTTTTTATTATTATTAATATTATTCATAGGTAAAGGATTATAAACTGTTGAAACTGTATGACGACGAGGTAAATGGCGACGACCAGTTTTATTATTATTATTATTATTATTATTATTATTCATTATATATTTTATATCATCATTACTGTTATTTGACACCATTTCATGATGGTTTAGATGATTTAGATGATTTAGATGATTTAAATTATGATGATTAAAAGGAACCATATAAGGAACTGGATGAAGAGGAGGACTAGTAGAAATATCGGATAAACCGATATCTTGATAAATAGGACTCATTAAATTAGCATGCCATTGATTAATATCATGATGATGGTAATGATCATTCATAACATTATTATTCATATTTTCATTATAAGACCAAGAAGTAGAAGTAGGAATAGAAGTATCGACAGATAAATGAGAGGGAGGAGCTTGATAAGAAGAAGATGAAAGAGACCATAATTCATCTTCTTTGACAGATGGATTAGTATGACTTTTAACGATAGGAGTGGAGGTAATATACATATTATTATTATTATTATTATTGCATTGATTCATTGGTATCATTTGTTCTTGATGCTCTTGATGTTGTACAAAATGGTAAGGAATTTCTGGATGATGATGATGATTTGTTGGGCTTGTTAATAAAGACATTGAATTAAAATTGGCATTTAAATCTAATGATTCTGCTCCAATATACTGTGTTTCCATCATCATAGTTTCCTAAATAATATATATATATATAGAATAAATAAATAAATAATAAATATGTAAATATATAAATATAAATAAATAAATAAAATAGAAGTATATAAAGAAAAAAAGAAGGAAAAAAAAAAGAAGAAAGAAAGAAAAAAACAACAAGATTTTTAGTTTATATGTATGTAAACTTACAAACTCCATCATATTATTTCCTGTTTGTGACACAGATAATGGTGTTATAGGTTGTGCAGCAGCAACACCAGTATTATTTATACCCATTGCTATATGACTATCGTCATTCATTCTTCTTGTTTATAAACTATTTTTTTTTTATTTGTTATTTGCTATTTATATATTTGGAATTGCTGTTAAAGCTATTTAGAATTAAGAGGCTTAGGTTGTCTGAAAAGAAGTATGGTTGAGTAATATACACAGTCTATATATATATATATATATATAAAGTTAAAGAAAGAAAATAAACACTATTTGAAGTGACAGTTTTGTTTATTAGTTACAAAAAAAAAAAAACTTGGCTAATATTTGTTTTCCCTTATTATTTTTTTCCCTTATTCCTATTTTTTTCTTTTTTTTTTATAAACCTCTTTTTTTTGACATTACAGTTAAATATAAAAGAACATACAAAAAGGGGTAATAATTACAACAAGTTAATTAAAGGACAAGAAAAAAAGAATGAAAATGAATATATGAAGATTTAAAATAAAAAAAACGAGAAAAAAAAAGTATAAACACACGTTAAAAAGTGAAAAAGAGAGGAAAAAGAGAGGAAAAAGCGAGAGAAAAAAAGTAAAATTTGAAAAAGGGAGGAATAAAAAAAAAAATTCAGACTGCTTCAAAAAAAAAGTGGGTTTGTTTTTTTTTTTTTTTATTGACACAATAATTATAATACACTAAAATTTTAACCTTATTTACCAAAGAAACAAGTCAACTTGATTGATTGTATAAAATGATCTATTCTATTCTATTAATACATAATATCTATATATATATATATAGATATAATAAAGATATAAATAATAATAATATATAAATCACTTAGGTAGGTTAGGTTAAAAAAAAGTTTTCTTTAATATAATTACTAAATAACTTAATCAGTAATCAAATAGTTTCTTGGCTCTTGTGTGACACTTTTCTTGAAGGCAAATAAAAAAGAAAACCAAAAAAAATCTTAAATTTTAAACTCTTTTAACCCTTTTTTTTCTTTTTTTTTACGTTTTAATCAATTTATATGTATATTTCCTTTAATCCGGCGTTTTAAATACCGAAGCTCATCTCTTCTTTCTTTCGTTTATATGTATATTTTATATAAATAAATAAATAAATAAATAAAAAAAACTTCGCAAAAGTGATCAAAAAAGTAAATAATTTTTAAGTTTATATATTATATAAAATAATTATATATAAATAATAAATAAAGTAAAATAAAATAAAAACATTACTAATAATAATAAGGTGACACATTAAACGCCACCGTTATGTAAATTAAAAAACACCTATTAATCTTGAATAAAAAGTGAAAAAGATGTAAGAGAATAATAATAATAAATAATAGAAATTTTTAATGTATATTAAATACATCATCAACGTAATTATATATATTTATATATATATAAAGGTTGGCCATCTATTCTTGTTTTTTTTTAATCACGTTTAGTGATGTTTTAAGAAGGACTTTTATTTATTCTTTCCCTATTCCTCTTATTTCCTTTTTTATTATCATTATTTTTTATTTTACTACACTTTGATTAAAAAAAAAAGTGCTACGTTTTTTGCCAAACAAAAAAAATGACTTTGTACATTGGTAGATCTTCTATACTTTTTGTTTTTTTCATGCCGATGATAAGTTTTAATTGGCTATGTTTCACTGACAATTAATATATACAAAAAGAAGACCTATTTTATTAATGAAGTATACTTATTATTACTTTTTTTTTCAGGTTTCATTAAAAAGATGATCATATAAATACTCTGATAAACAAATAAATATTTATTCATATAGAAATATATATATATATTTATGCACTCTTGTTTACTATATATATATTGGTAAACATATATATAATGTGATTATATCACATTAAAAAATGAAATAAAATTATAAACTATTTAAGCATTATTTTAGTTTTCTTTATCATTATTTTTCCCTTATCACTATTATAAAAAACAATACATTACACTAACAAAAGTATTTTAGTTTGAAAATGTGATCATGATTGGCAGGAGTTAGTAATGGAGTTTCAAAAACTATATTTTAAACTGCGATTACCATCAGCCAATAAAATTCGCGAATTTTTTCAACCCTTTTCCCATATAACTTTAAATCAGACTTTTTTTTCTGATTTCTTTCTCTTCTTTAGTTTTCTATTTCTATTTATTCAATCATTCTTTTCTTTTCTTTTCTTTTTTTTTTTTTTTTTTACTTCCTCTGTCTCTTAAAAAAAGAAAGTTTATTGAATAAATGTCGAAACCACATAATCTTGCACCTCCGAATATTGAAAGTAAACTATAAAATAGGGTGTTATATATTTATATATTTATATATATATACTCATTATACTAATTACATAAAATAAAAATAACTAATATGATGTTGTTATTTTTATGTTTACTCATTTTATTTAGGCTCAAAGTCTAGTCATAACGATGCTTTTTCAAGTGATAGTGAAGAAGAATACGTACCTACTATTCATATATCAGAAAGTCAAGCTCTTTTAGGTCTAGACCAACCACACCATAATCGTTATATGACAGCTTCACCAAGTAAGTTTTCTCACTCTTTTTTACCCCTTATTGTTATTCCTAAATTGTTTCAAAACAACTTCAATTTCTTTTTTTTTTTTTTTTTTTTTTTACAAATATACATATATAACTTATTATATTCTATTTATTAAATAGTTCCCTCTGCTCAAATATATGTTGATCCAACACCAAGAGATAAATGGAATGTATTTCGTATACGTTTAAGATATTACCTTCCTATTCTTCAATGGTTACCTTTATATAATAAGCAATTATTCATTGGTGACTTATTTGCTGGTTTAACTTTGGCTTGTTTATTGATTCCTCAAGGTTTATCATATGCTACTGCTTTATGTAAATTAGATGCTATTCACGGTTTATATGCTATTGTTTTCCCTGCCATTACTTATGCTATTTTTGGTATGTCAAGGTAAAACGGAAATAAATAAAAATAATCATAATAAGAAGTAATAACATAATAATAATAATAATAACAATAAAAGGAATAGTTAAAACAATAACAGTCATATGAAAATAATTGTATAGAAACAGTCATATAAAAGCAATAATAATAATAATAATAATAATAATAGCAGAAAAAAAATAACCAAAGGAATATATAATAAACGCATTTATTTATTTTTTATTAGACAAATAAGTGTTGGACCTGAAGCAACACTTTCTTTATTAGTTGGATCATCCATTGCAAGTCAAGGTCACAATACAGATGATGATAATAATGTAGACCCACTTGCCTGGGCTTGTTTAATGACCTTATTTGTTGGTATTTTTACATTTTTACTTGGTATCTTCCGACTTGGATTTTTAGATAGTTTAATGAGTCGAGCCCTTTTACGTGGATTCATTACTGGTGTAGCAGTTGTTGTCTCCTTACAACAAACCATTGTTCTTCTTGGATTAGTTCAAGTAAGTGAAGAAGCTGGTATTTCTGAAGCATCAAGTACAGTAGAAAGATTCGTCTTTTTAGCCAAACATATTCATCAAAGTCATATCTTATCTACCATTGTATCTGCGTCAGCTGTTTCTATTCTTTTAGGTTTCCGTGTAATTAAATCAAAAGTTAATATTAAATGGATTCAATTATTACCTGAAGTTCTTGTGGTTGTTGTTGTTTCTATTTTATTAACTGATTTCTTTGATTGGGATCAACAGGGTTTAAGTATCTTAGGTAATATTGAAGGTGCTGGCCATATTCCTTTACCTTCCATCCCTGCTTTCCCTTCTAATCATCATATGAAGGATTTATTGGTCACTGCTGCTATGATTGCTATTATTGGTTTTGTGGAATCTGCTGTTATTGCTAAAACTTATTCAAGTAAACATAACTATTCAGTTAGTGCTAATCGTGAATTAGTAGCTTTAGGTGTTGCAAATACTGTTAGTGGTCTTATGCAAGGTATTCCTGCTTTTGGTTCGGTAAACAACAATCATATTAATATTAATAATAATAATATAAAGGAAAATGAAAAAAAAGGATAATGGAAAAAAAAGGATCATGGAAAAAAAAAGGAAAAAAAAAGGGAATCATAAAAAAGGAATGAAAAAAAGTGTGTGTATGTATCTTGGCGTTTATATTATTATTATTATTATTTAACAAACAAATGAAAAAGAGCACCTCTATTTTTTTTTTTTTTTGCCAAAAGCACGAGGGATATAATGTTAAGGGCGAAATTATTATAAAAAAAATAAATATATAAATAAAAAAAAAAGATAAGAATAAGAATATAGGAGGGAGACATAAGCATATAAAATAAAATAATGTTTTTGTCAATAAAACTAATGTTGACAATAAAAATAAATATTCTTTTATTGTACTCCTTTTTTTTTTGTTCGCCATAGGTCGCGCGTAGTAAAATTAATGATCGGGCAGGTGCAAAAACACAAATGGCAAATTTAATAACGGGGATTTTTGCTTTATTTGCTATCTTCTTTTTATTACCCTCTTTTTATTATCTTCCAAAAGCAGTTCTCTCCTCTATTATTTTTGTAGCTGTATTATCCTTATTAGCAGAATTACCTGAAGACTTGCATTTCATTTTTAAAGTCCATGCTTGGCGTGACTTAGGATTACTTTTGGTTACCTTTTTATCCACTGTGATCATTTCTTTAGAATTTGGTACTTTATTAGCAGTTACATTATCTTTGCTCCTTACAATTAAAGAAACCAGTTATCCACGTATTTCAATTTTGGTAAATTTTAAAGAAACAAAACAAACAAAAACATGTATCTATATATATATATGTGTATATATAAATAAAGAAAAGAAAAAGAACAAAAAAAAAAAAAGAAAAAGAACGGGGTTTAGTTTAGTATAATCCTAAGGAGTAAAAAAAAAAAATCAAATGATTATTATCACGATGAAATATTGGTATTATAATTAGGTTAACATAAGATTAAGTTTAGGTGAATATAGCCTTTATGCATTTAATTTATGATTCATTCTTTGTTTATTTTTCTTACACTTAAAAAATCAAATTAGGGCCGTGTCAAAGGTAACCATCATAGATTTAAACCAATTGTAGAAAACCCTGATGAAATCGAACACATGGAAGACGTATTAATTATTCGAGTAGAAGAACCATTATTTTTTGCTAATACCGGTAAGTAAAAGAAGAAGAAGAAATAAAAAAGAATAATAAAAAAATAAAAATAGTATCCTTTTTTTTTTTTTAACTTTAATCAAAAAAAAAAAAGACAATGAAAATGTATATACTAGTAATAACACATGCTTGGTTATTTATATAAATATTTATTAAACTTTGATCCAGGTCAATTAAAAGACCGATTAAGAAGATTGGAACAATTTGGTGATATGTCTATTCATCCTTCTGAAAGCCCTCGTTTAGGTGATTCTCGTTATATTATTTTTGATGTAGATAATATGCCATATATTGATGCTAGGTAAAATAATCATAAAAAAAATTAATAGCAACAGTTAGTAAAGATGGCGAAAAAAAGAAAAAATGGCAATTTTTAATATGTATATATATGTTATATAGCGCCGTTCAAATTCTTTATGAAATCGTGGAATCCTATCATCAACGTCAAATTCAAGTTTATTTCGTTAGATTACGCGAAAGACCTTTAGAAATGTTTGAAAGATCTGGATTATTAGATTTAATAGGTGAAGATCATCGATTTAGAAAGGTCTCTGAAGCTATTGAAGCTGTTGAAAAAGAAATTACAAAAAATAATCCTGTTATAGTACAATAGAAATTTCTCTTTTTATTATCATTTTTTTAGTTTTATTAGGGAAACCTCTTGAATAAGTTAGATAAAAAAAACTTCTGATTATATCTCATTCCAGTAAATATAATTAATTTAAATTAGTATTATTTAACCCGTATTTTTGTTTATACTATTTTATATATTATTAGTAATTTATAAAGATCATAATATTGATAATAATAATAATAAATATAAATATGAATATAAATATGAATATAAATAAAAGTTAAAATAAAAAAGATATATATATATATATATATATATATATATATGTATATATATAATATAAAATAAAATTAATCGTGATCATTAATCAGGAGAAGTATGCTAATTGTTTTTAAAAAAGTAAACAAATAAATAAAAGAGAAGGAAAAAAAAAAGTTGGATTAATTTATTTGAGAAGAACTTTAAAATTAAAGAGAACAAAAATTCGGTCATAGTCCATTTTTAGAAATAACATGTGTAAAAAAAAATGTCATCCAAAGGGATATATATCTTAAAAAAGTTTTTTCTTTTTTGTTCCAAAAAATCATTGGAAAAAAAATTCTGCTCCTCGTCTTATCCTTTTTTTTTAAGCCCTCCTTTTTTCTTATTTTCTTTATTTAAAAAAGAAAAAAAGGTGATAAAATAAAGAACTTTTTTTTATATATAAATTTATATTATATTAAAGTATATTATAATTCACATTACATAGATATTATAACAAAATTAAATCAAAATAAAAAAATAATCGATCTTTACTCCTTTATATATGTATTTGAAGTAAAAGAGAGAAAGAAAAAAAGGGTTTGTTTTATATATATATATATATAACATCCCCCCACAATATAAAGTGCTTTAAATATATAAAATAAATGCAGATTAAGATCTATTTTTTTTTAAGCCCAGCATCTTGCGCAAAACTTTGGTAAGTCAGCCATATGGTTTAAAAATCAAGTGTGTGCGTTGAGCGTGAGTATTATATATATATATTTGTATATGTTTTTCATTTTTACCCCTAGTTTTCATATATATATATATATATATAATTTTTAACAATAATAATAATAAAAAAAAGACAAAAAAAAATCTTAAGTTTATACTCTTTCTTTTTCCTATTTCCCTACTTTTTTTTTTTTTTCAAAAAAAAAAAAACACGGTGATATAATTTTTTTTAAGTATATACTAACCTTTTTATATATATATTTATACTCTTACAACATAAACAAAAAAAAAAAACGATCATCATAGAAAAAATAGATAAACATAAAAATAAAAATATAAAAAGGTGATCATCCATATTAAAACATCATTTTTAATTTTATTTTTCTGGATACTCCTGGCATTTTTTTTTATTGATCATCATCATTTTTTTTTAATTGCATTGTTTCATGGTAAGGGTTCAATACTAACAAATAACATACAATGGTCTTTTTTTTGCTGATCGTTTCCTTTTAAAATTTAATATGACAGATTGAAAACATTTGAAAATATTCCTATTCACTATATTCCAAAAAATTAGAAAATTCCCCCAAAAAAAAAGCTTAAAAAAAATAATTTACATATATTAACAATCAAAAAAAAAGTCAAATATCAAATATCAAAAGTTAAAACAAAATACAAATATATCAACATAAAATATAAAAAAATACAAATATATCAACATAAGTATATAAAAAAATAGTAATCTCAATTATATATATCATGGATAAACGAATTACTTTTAGAAAACCTCGACCACATAATCCAAAACCTCGACCTAATCCAGATTCTTCACCACCATTATCTAATGGAAATTCATCATCATCACAACATATAATCTCTACTAATGAATCTACTTTTATGGAATCAAAGTATAAATGGCTTTGTTGCATCCCTATCTATATTAGGTCTCAACGTAATTCAGCGGATTAAAATATAATATGCACATATTTAAAACAATTATTATTATTATTATATATATCATTTTTTTTTTATTCTTTTCTCATTAATTTTACTTTTTCTTTTTTTTTAAAAAAAATAGAAAGTCATAATATAATGATTATTAGTATTTTTCATTCATTTTCATATATATTTTTTTTCTTTTTTCATATAATTCCCCCTATTATTATTTTATTCTTAAAAAAACTTCTTATTCCATCCCTTTTATAGTACATTTTTTCTCACTCTTTTTAATTATCGATATTATTAGTTTATTGTTTGTTATTTACTTATGTAAATTAGAATATGTATTTTATTTATCTATTTATTTATTTATTTATTTATTGATTTATTTATTGATTTATTTATTGATTTATGCCCAAAAGAACAAAACAATTATTTATGATTTATATATGCTTATTTCATATATTTATATAGCTTATTTAAAATTTATGCCTTTCTTCTATTTTTAATTATTATCTATTTATTATTTTATATTTATATTAAAAAATGATTATTTTTTATATATCTTTTGTCTTTTTTTTTTGTTATTATTTTTCGGATTTCATGTAATTCTAGGGAATTGGCTTGTGTGGTTCTTTTTATCCTCACTTATAAAAAAATAGGAGAAAAGGCTTATCTATATAACATGCATACGCACATACAATCATATATATATGCAGTATATAGTCGGAGTAACAAATTTCTATTTTACATTGGATTATCGTTGTTTTTCATTTTTTTTAAAAAATAAGGTTAACAATATTAAAAAAGGTAATCCTATTTTTAAAAAAAATGATTGATCTGATTATCCAACTAAATAATATTAATATGAACATTAAGATAAATATATTTGGCTATTAACAATTTTTATAAATTAAGAAAAAAAAAGAGATCGTGTAACAATAGATCATTTGTTACTGTCTTTTTAATTTTTAAAACAAAGTTTATTTCAAAGAGGTAGCTCTTTTTTATCAACCAATCAGAAAAATTTTTATCTTTTAAATATGGAAATTTTATTAAAGACGCGCAAATTGATATTTTTCCTTCTTCTTTTTTATTCTAATTACAAATAACAACATAAAAAAAAACAAAAACAAAAACAAGAACAAAAACAAAAAAAAAAAAAAGGATGTCTGAATTGCAATTAAAATCGGAACAAACTTTTAATGGTTTAATAAGATTGGATGGATATGGTTCAGATAGAGATATGCCTGATTATTATAGTAACAGTAGTGAAGAAGAAGGAGGAGTAGAAGAAGAAAAAGTAAAAAAGTCAACACATATTGAAAGACATATTAGTACTGAAACTTTTGGAAATCATGAAATAAAGTTATGGCAAGATGTAATTCATGGTTGTGGTGGTAAAACTTGGGAAGCTGCTTATGTCATGATCAATTATATATTATGGAAGGAACAACAACAAAGTTCTACTATGACTGATTCATTTTTAAATGGTCGTACTATTTTAGATTTGGGTAGTGGTACTGGTTTAGTAGGTCTTGCTATTGCTAAAGCTTGTCCTAATTTATATCATATGGAATTAACTGATCAGATCCCTTTAATTGGTTTACTTAAAGAAAATATTCAATTAAATCAATTGGAAAGTAAAGTAGGTGCTTCCGTTTTGAATTGGTAATAATAATAATAATAATAGCAATAATAATATCAACAATAATAGCAATAATAATAGCAATAATAATAATAATAATAATAATAATAATAATAATAATAATAATAATAATAGTGTATATATAATCAATAGTAAAAAAAAAAGAGAGTGTATATAATCAATAAAAAAAAGAATGTATTTATAATCAATAAAAAAAAGTGTGTGTATATAATGAATAGAAAAAATAGTGTTATAATTAATAAAAAAAAAGAGCCTATATATAATAATTAAATAAAAGTATCAACATAATAACTAGTGAAATAATTTTTTTTTTCTTCCTCTTTCTTTCTTTTTAGGGGTGAGCCAACTGATATAAAAGTAGATATTGTATTGGCTTCAGATTGTGTTTATTTGGAAATTGCTTTTCAACCTCTTATTGATACTTTTATGGCTTTGACAGATAATAATCATGATGTACAGATTTATTTAAGTTACAGAAAAAGAAGAAAAGCTGATAAACGCTTTTTCCAAATGTTAAAGAAAAAGTTCAACATTGTAGATATGGTAGAAGATCCTGATAGAGTCAATTATTCTCGTCAAAACCTTCATTTATATAAATTGGAAAGAAAATGGTAAGGCATAAAAATAAATGCAATCGTATAATAAATTAGAAAATGATATGTTTATATACTTAATAAAAAAAATACCCCAATTCTATCATATTGTTTTTTTTTTTTTGAAAAGAATAAAGTAAAAAAAAGTTGACTTATTTTAATGTTAATATAAAGTTGATTATTTTAATTTTTTATTTATTTTTGATTACAACAAAAATTATATATTTTATTATTTTTATTTGATTTTTATTTTTTTAAAAGAGGATATATTACAAACATATATAAATAAATGATTTATAATTTTTCTAAAATGGCAGTTAAAGCTTTAGCAATTTCTTCACCAACTTCAGTAGTAGAACTAGTACCATGAAGATCACGAGTACGGACACCAGCATCTAAAACTTCACGTACAGCTTGTTCAATAGCTTGAGCTTCAGCTTCATAACCAAGGGAATAACGTAATAATAAAGCAGCACTAAGAATAGTAGCGATGGGATTAGCAACATTTTGACCAGCAATATCAGGGGCAGAACCATGGATGGGTTCATATAAACCAACACATTTAGATTTACCATCAGGTAATCCATTTAAGGAAGCAGAAGGTAAAAGACCTAAAGAACCAACAATGACAGAAGCTTCATCAGAAAGAATATCACCAAACATATTTTCAGTTAAAACAACACCATTTAATTTTTTAGGATTTTGTACCATAGCCATAGCAGCAGAATCTACTAAATGATGGTCGAAAGTGATATCAGGGAATTCTTTAGTTAAAGTTTCAGTGACAGTAGTACGCCATAAACGAGAAGTAGCTAATACGTTAGCTTTATCAATAGAATGGATTTGACCAACAGGAGTTTGTTTACGAGCTAAATGAGCAGCAAGACGAGTAACACGTTGGATTTCTTCACGAGAATAAGGTAATGTATCATAAGCTTTACCTTCAGCATTGGCTTCTTGACGATCACCAAAATAAATACCACCTACTAATTCACGTACAAATACAAATTCAGTACCTTTAACAACTTGATCCTTTAAAGGAGATAATGGTAAAAGACTTTCAGAAGCAAAAGTGACTGGGCGAAGATTGGCGTATAAATCTAAGGACTTGCGTAATTTTAATAATCCTTGTTCAGGTCTAGGTCCGCTACCGATTTGGGCATTAGGAAGACCCCCAACAGCACCAAGTAAAATGGCATCGGCATTCTTACAAGCTTCTAAAGCAGAGTCTGGTAAAGGTTCACCTGTTTAAAAAAGTAAAAGAAAAAAAAAAGGATATTTAGTTATATGTTTCATATATGTATATAAATATCTTTTTATCTTTTTTATTCTTTTTTATTCTCTCTGTTTTTAACTTGTTCTTTCTTTTATTCCTTTTTTTATTCTCTTATTAAAAGATATACACACGCACATATATATATATATATATATATATTTATACGCGTAGACTAATAACATATTTTTATTTATTTACCTGTCTTTTCAAGAGCTGCTAAACCAATAAGTTGATTATCAAACTTGAATTCTACGTTAAGGGCTTGAGAACGTTTATCGGCAACAACTTTAAGAATCTTTACAGCTTCACCAACAACTTCAGGACCAACACCATCACCTGGTAAGCATACAATAGTTACAGTTTTAGCAGACATGGTTTTTATAAGTTTATTTATTTATTATAATAAGAGAAAAAAAGAGAGAAAGAAAAAAAAAGTTAAGAGAGAAAAGAAAGAAAAATAGATATTTTACGGTGAGAAAAAAATTATAAGCGATAAAAAGAAAAAAATTAGTGATCATATTTTAAACTCAGTTAGTTAGATCTCAACTATATGGCGTTTTTTGATGATATTTTCATTTTATTTGATATTTATATACATATAATGTTTTTTCTTTCTTTCTTTTTTCTGTTCTTTTCTTTTTTTTAATACATATAAATATTTATATATATATTTATATATTTATACAAGTCATATTAAATATGTGAATGTTAGCCGGTTATATTTTTAATTATTTTATTTTATTATATATAGATATATAAATAATATAACTATTTTAACGACTATATTTATTTTTATACTTTTTTGTTTATTTATATTTTATAGAAAAATGAATATTTTATGATTTTTTTGCATTGACCAAGTCATAATATATATAAAATAAAGAGGATTAGTGATATTTTATATAAATAACGGGCAACAATAGCGGGATTTTAAATAAAAACGAAATGATTGGATGATCAAACCAATGAGCCATTCTTGCATAGCCAATAAATGAACTTGGTTATACATGGAGTTTTTATCTTATCACCGAAAAATCCTGCTTTCTTATTTGACGTGACTCATGTAACATCCAAAGGAACTCTACATGTGAAATAATTTTACTTTTTACATATACTGTATATATAGCCAATAAATTTAAAAAGAAATGAAGTAAATAATAAAAAATAAAGTGTTTTATAGTAAAATGAATCATTATTTATCCTATTTATTAATTGTTTTTCTTTTTTTCTTTTTAATTGATTGATTTATTATATATTTTATACATGAAAAAAATTCTACTTTGATCTACTTTGACTCACACATCCCTTATTTGACATTGATTTTAAATCCCGAAAGGCGATAACCATTTTTTATTTGTGTTCAAATCTTGGAAAGATAAAAATTATCATCTTTTTCCATTTTTCATTTTTTTTTTTCCTTCCTTCTTTACTTTTTTTATTTTATTTGTTTATTTATTAACAAACATAAATATATATATATATAATATGATTACTTCAGCTTTAAGATCATCACAATCAAGGTTTTTAAATCGTTCTCATCTTTTACGTCCTATTGCTGCACGTACACTTCATACCACACAAAAATCCAAAAGTGCCGTAGCTGCTGCTACTAGGTAAGACATGCTTTTTTTTATATCTATATATACGATTATTTAAAAAAATCAACAGAAAAAGAGAAGGAAAAATAAAAAGAGGTGTGACATATATAAGTGATTATTTTTTTTTATTATATGTATCATTGCTTTTTTTTAGTCTACTTTTTTTTTTATAACCAAATATATAAAAAGAAAAAAGAAAAAAGGAAAGCGTTTGATAATAAATAAATAATAATGAATAATCATCATGTATATGTTATTATTTTATTAAAGAAAATAATTAAATAAAGAATAACAATCTAATATATATCTTTATTTTATCTATTTTCTTTATTAAAAAATCATCATCACTCACTCATTCTATCGTCATCTATTCATCATCTAGTAATAATAATAATGGGCATGTAGCAGATATACCTACAAAGAAAGCACAACCACATTATAAGAAGATCATGGAACCTCAGATGGATAATTCATTTGTTGGTAAATCTGGAGGGGAAATATTTCATGAATTAATGTTACAACATGGTGTAAAACATATCTTTGGATATCCAGGTGGTGCTATTTTACCAGTATTTGATGCTATTCATGAATCTAAATATTTTGATTTCATTTTACCACGTCATGAACAAGGAGCTGGACATATGGCTGAAGGTTATGCTAAAGCAACAGGTAAACCTGGTGTTGTTTTGGTTACTTCTGGACCTGGTGCTACTAATGTAGTAACCGCTATGGCTGATGCTATGGCTGATGGTGTTCCTTTAATTGTATTTACTGGTCAAGTCCCTACTACTGCTATTGGTACTGATGCTTTCCAAGAAGCTGATGTGTTAGGTATTTCACGTGGATGTACAAAATGGAATGTTATGGTAAAAAATATTAATGAATTACCTCGTCGTATCAATGAAGCCTTCACCATTGCTACTTCTGGTCGTCCTGGTCCTGTTTTAGTAGATTTGCCTAAAGATGTTACTGCTGGTGTCTTACGTCGTCCTATCCCCATTAACGCCATGATTCCTGCTCGCCCTACTGCTATTCCTAATACTGCTGTTGGTGCCTTTGCTGAAGAAGGTGTTTATAAACCCTCTACTGTCATTAAACGTGCTGCTGAATTAATTAATCAAGCTAAACGTCCAGTCATTTATGCTGGTTATGGTGTTGTAGGTCATCCTGAAGGTCATACTTATTTAACTGAATTGGCTAATAAAGCTAATATTCCTGTAACTACTACTTTATGTGGTCTTGGTGCCTTTGATGAAGAAGATCCTAAATCTCTTCATATGCTTGGTATGCATGGTTCTTGTTATGCTAATTTAGCTATGCAAAATGCTGATTTAATCATTGCTCTTGGTGCTCGTTTTGATGATCGTGTCACTGGTGATGTTAAAAAATTTGCTCCTGAAGCCGTTAAAGCTGCTAAGGAAGGTCGTGGTGGTATTCTTCATTTTGAAATCATGCCAAAAAATATTAATAAAGTGATAGAAGCCACACAAGCCATTGAAGGTGATGTCACTGAAAATGTTCAAAAATTACTTCCATATATTCAATCATCCGAACGTAAAGAATGGTTTAGTAAGATTCAAGAATGGAAAAATAGATATCCATTTTATTATGAACCTACTGTAGAAGATGGTAAAGAATTAAAACCACAACAATTCATTGAAGAATTAAACAAACAAACTGCTGATATTAAAGATAAAGTCATTATTTCTACTGGTGTTGGCCAACATCAAATGTGGGCTGCTCAATATTACAGATGGCGCCATCCTCGTACTTTTGTTACATCTGGTGGTTTAGGTACTATGGGTTACGGTTTACCTAGTGCTATTGGTGCTAAAGTAGCTAAACCTGATCATATTGTTATTGATATTGATGGTGATGCTTCTTTCTCAATGACTGCTATGGAATTGGCTACTGCTGCTGAATTTAACATTGGTGTTAAAGTTTTATTATTAAATAACTCTTTCCAAGGTATGGTAAAACAATGGCAAGACTTATTCTATGAAAACCGTTATTCTGGCACTATTATGAAGAATCCTGATTTCTGTAAATTAGCTGAAGCTATGGGTGTCAAAGCTATTCGTGTCACTAAGGCTTCTGAAATCCCTGAAAAAATGAAGGAATTTTTAGAACATGATGGTCCCGTTTTAATGGATGCCGTCGTTTGTAAGAAAGAACACTTATTCCCTATGGTTCCTGCTGGTAAGGCTTTGAATGATTTCATCGTACATCCTAAACTTAAATAAGTTAGACATCAGTAGTTCTTTTATTTCATTTATTTTTATTATTCGTTTTTTAACTATTTATTCTATACGTTTTTAACTATTTATTTTATATATATATTTCTTTTTTATATACACATTTTAATATTTTTATAATTAGTATTTCTTAAAAAAATTATTGTCCATTTTTTTTATCTGTTTTCTCCACTCTTTTATTATTATTAGCATATTTCTTTTAACCATTTCATATCATTTTGAAAAAAAAGGTCAATTTAAAAAGTTGATCTTAATATATATAGTAATCAAGCATTAATAAATAAAAATTAAAAAAACTATTGTTCATATGCTAAAATAAAACAATTGTTTTACATATAATTTTAAATTTAATATGCATCTAAATTTATGATATGAATAATAATATTAATAATACCATTAATAATGGGTTTATTTATTTTATTTTGTTGGTATTTTAGCTTACATTTAACTTAATTTCAGTTCTTTTATCTTTTAAGTCTTTGTATATTTAAAATGATTAATTTTTGTATTGATAAAAACAAACCTGTTATTTTTTCCTTTGTTGAAGAATTCAAAATTTTTTTTACATAAACTAATATATATGTGGATACAATATAATTTTATAAACTTATCTATTGGTGTTATTGATATACATATATATACTCTAGTTTCATTACAGTAGCTATTTTTAAATAGTAAGAAGAGTAAAAAAATAATAACTGTTTAAAGGCGTATTAATCTTTCCACTCCATATATATATATTAAAAAAAACATTTGTTTCATGAAATTCTTATATTAATAATCATTCAAAGCAAAGTTGAGAATATATTCATTGATTTACATTAAAAATGAAATAAAGTATTCATAAAGAAAAGCAAAAATGAGAAAAATTAGGACAAGTAAAAATAATCAGCCAATCAAATTTATTTATTTAATTTAAACTCCATCTCTACCATTTTTTAAGTAGCTTTTTTTTTCGGCTCAATTTTTTCTTCTTCCCTTTCTCTCTATTATTATTTTTTTCTTTTTCGCTTTTAAGTTTTAACACAAAATGTCTATGGCAGTAAGTGCTATATTAAAATAAATACGTGTATTTTATTTTATTTTATCATTCTTTTGTATTTATTTTTTTATGTTTTCTTTTTCTTTATATTTAAAAGAGTCTTTTTGGTCTTTCAACACCGGTTGATATTCAGGTCGAATTAACTAGAGAAAATGAACGTAAACATGTAGAAGTTAAAATAGATAAAGATCATAAAGAAAGTTTACCTTTATATCTTGATGGTGAAAGTGTTAGTGGAAAGGTACTTATTATTAAAAAACAACAACAAAAACAACCAAAAGAAAAAAAAAAAAAAGAAACACCTGTATTACAGTAGCTTAAAAAATAAAGATACAAAACCGCCAAGCATCATCTTGTCTATAATATAAATTAGTATATTATATTCAATTTGAAAGTATAAAAAAAACTCATTATAATACATATATAATATATTTATAGGCAATTATAAAACTAAAAGATGGAAAAAGATTTGAACATAATGGTATCAAAGTTGAATTTGTTGGTAGTATAGGTAAGTGATAAATATAAATAATAGTGATACTTGAATATATGTATATATGTATGGCACATTATATGTATATGCCAAAAATAGTTTATTATTTATGGTAAAAAATAATTTTTATTAATGTAATTATAATTATTGCTATTTTATATTTAGAATTGTTCTATGATCGTGGTAAAACGCATGAATTTCTTACACTCTCTCAAGAAGTTGCTGCACCAGGTGAATTGCGTCAAAGTTCTTCTTTTGACTTTGAATTTAAAAATGTAGAAAAGCAATATGAATGTTATAATGGTATCAATGTTAAATTAAGGTATATATCTACATATGTATTAAAAAATAAAATAATGAAATAAAAATAGATATTAACGTAAATATATATTATAAATAACGTATGATAGATACTATATTAGAGTTACTGTTGCTCGACGTATGGCTGATTTGATTAGAGAAAAAGACATTTGGGTATATTCATATCGTATGCCAACTGAAGTTACTAATTCAATTAAAATGGAAGTAGGGATTGAAGATTGTTTACACATCGAATTTGAATACAACAAATCAAAGTATGAAATAGCATTACTATCATTTTTATTAATATTATTATTATTATAAATTGAAAAAATTATTTTATGCATTGTTTACTCATTTTTTTTAATAATAATCATTCATTTAGGTATTATTTAAAAGACGTTATTGTTGGAAAAATCTACTTTTTGTTGGTACGTATCAAGATCAAGACTATGGAATTATCTATCATTCGCAGAGAAACCACTGGTGCTTGTAAGTTTATTTATTTATATATATAATGTTTTATTAAGGAAATTGGTGTTTATTTCATTCTTGCTCTTTTTTTAAATATTAATATTAGTACCAAATGTATATAATGAAAGTGAAACTGTAACAAGATTTGAAATCATGGATGGTGCTCCTGTCAGAGGTAATAAATAAAATTAAGTTAAATTAAAAATAGAAAAATAAATGATTGATTTTTTTTATCATCATCACTATCATTATATAGGTGAAACTATTCCTATTCGTTTATTCTTAGGAGGATTTGAATTGGCACCTACATTTAGAGGTATGAAATAATATTTATATTTATATACTCTTAAGCCATATAATAATAATAATAATAATAATAATAATAATAATAATAATAATTATATTATTAGATGTCAACAAGAAATTCTCAACTAGATACTATTTGAATTTGGTATTAATTGATGAAGAAAACCGTCGTTATTTCAAACAGCAGGAAATTACCATGTACAGACGTAAAAGTAAGCACCATATATAAATAAACATATAATGTAGAAAAATATAAATCAATAAGATCAAAAAAAATCTTATATACATTTTTTTTTAATTAGTTGATGATGGTTTTCCAGCAGATGATGAATAGATGGCTTATTAATATTTATAAGTTTTTGTATCAAACTCATTGCTATTTTTATTCCCTTCTATTGTTTATTTTTATATAGTAATTATTATTATTAAAATTTCTTTCTCCACACCAATCATTCTATTTATGTAAACACTAAAAATATAAACAAAATTATTATTATCAGAAAAACAAAAATTCAAATCGATTAGTTTATATATGCATATATGAATCATTTTTAAAAAAAATGATGATCTTTTTTTTCTAGATGTTTTAATTTTATTTTTAAAGGAAAAGAAAAAAAATGAAATACATATCATCTAATCCTTGCATTAATCATATTGAATGGTTATTATTTTTTTTATTATAAATTAACAAAAAAAAAGGGTTGAAAGAAGGAAAGTACATTTTAAATGAAATTTATTTTGAATAAATTTAAGCTTCAGTTTCAATGACATTACGTTCAGAGACGTAGATACCGTCCAAGAACTTACGAATATCCTTGTTCTTAACTAAACAAGATTGTTGGATGTTAGCAGCAGATTGAGAGACAGCTTCTAAGTCATTACCAGTGATGATCAATTCATCCTTTTGGGAAGAGGAAGCTTCACAGGTGACACCTTCAGCCATGGAAACACGGAAAACAACCTTTTGACCTAAGAAGTTACGGATTTCAACACCTTTACCACCGTCTTGAATGATAACGTTGATGGGAAAGTGAGCATATACGTAACGCATCTTGTATTGGTAACCCTTGGTAACACCAACAATCATGTTGTTGATAAGAGAACGGACGGTACGGATACAAGCAACATGCTTACGACCACCATGGTAAACAACAAACTTGAGCTTATCCTTAGCAGCAAACTTGATTTCAATGTTTAAGTGGCGTAAGTTCTTCTTTAAAGTACCACGAGGACCAGTAACGGTGACTTCACGGGACTTGATGGAAACCTTAACACCTTGGGGAATGATAAGTTCGTCGTCTTGGTAGATATCCTATTTTTTTTCATATTGTTTTGTTTATTAAATAATATTTATATTAATATTGATATATTCACCTTTAAATTTTTATGTGTATACGATATATTTTTTATATGTATAACGCTCTTAGTATTATCCAAATATTGTTTTATGATCGAAAAGTTTGTCTTTTTTCTTTTTATGTGATATGTACCTTCATGTTAAACTATTGGAGAATCCCTATTATAAAAGAATATATATATGTATAAATATATAATATCAATATAACCATGATTTCAAAAATGTATATGTAGATTTCCATACATAGAAAATATTTTTTTTTCAAAGTATCAATCCATTATTTTCCTTTTTTTTATATCATCCATCCATTCATCCATCCATACTGTATTGAATCCATCGATGTATTTTATAATTATAAATATATTATTGTATGTATATGTAAGAGTATCATCATTATTTCGTTTTTGTTATAAACTTACGTAGGTAATAGGATGCTTTAGAAAAGAGGAGGAAAAAATAATTCAAAGATTGAACATATTTGATTAAACTTATTTTTAAAACTCCGTCCGGATTTGGGTGGAATTCCTGCAATTTTTTTTATCCTCCACCTTTTATCTGAAATTAATATATACGTATATAAATCAAGTTATTTCAATATAAATGATTTTTATTTTCTTTACTTACTTATTTAACATATTATACTTAAAATATTAATAAAATGAGATAAAACAAAATTATACAATTAATTTATATTATAAATGTTGTAGAATCATCACTTTATTGTACTTTTATTTATTTATTTATACATAAACTATTTATAAAGAAATACAGTTTTTAATTTTTATTATATTTAATAGCCATTAGTTTTCTCTATAAATGGTGCATGATCATTATTTTATTTTTATCTTACTTTTATTTTTTTTATTATTATTTCATAAAAAACACTCTTTTAATCAATTCGTTTACTCAATCTCTTCTTAACATTTGGTGACTTGTTATTTTTAGAAGATGAAGTTGAGTAACCAGCAGCTTGTTTAGCAGGAACGGTTTCTTCATTTTCAGGGACTTTAGGTGATTCTTTACGAGCAAAGTAAAAGGTTAAACCAAAGGAGCAAATTAATAATCCAGATAATAATCCAACAACTAACCATGGAGAATAATTTGAGATTGTTTTTACTACATAACCTGTATATCCAACCATGATGCCACTTTAATTATTATTATTATTATTTAAATAACATAAAATTAGATAGATAAAAAAAAAAAGCAATGGTATTAATACATATTATATTGCCAATGGATGATTAAAATATAAATGATTCACATTTCTATATAATCAGTATTTCCCTTTATATTTTATTTCTATACTAGTCATTTTAATTTTTATATTGTATCCTTTTTTTTTAAAAAAAAAACTTACAAGATACCAAAAGGAGATCTCCAATAACCAATAGGACTAATGGATTCCCATTCTTTATTTTCTAAAAGTTGTACTAATTGATTAGAAGTACGAGGTATAGTTAAACTACGTACTTGGTGTTGTTCAATATGATAAATAGAAGGTAATCTAGAAACAAAGAAACGAGCAGCTAATGCTGGATTTTCATCAATGTTGACTTGACCAAAAGCGATGTCTTTAGAAAGAGTTGATCTTGCTTTTTTTTCTGCTTCTTTATATTTAGGATCAAATTGTTTACAATATCCACACCAATCAGCATAACTATAATATATATATATATATATAAATTAATTTTTATTTCTATAAATATATATATTTATAATGCATATAAAGTAGCTTTTATTATTATTATTATTATTATTATTATTATTATTACAATTCTAAAACCCATTCGTCAGATTTTTTTACTAGTTGATCAAAATTAGTATCTGTTATTTCTATTACTTGAGAATAGCATTCAAATATGAAAGCAAATAAAAATAAAATAGAAAGTAACTTCATTATTAATATATATCTTTATTTTTTTTAAAAAAGAAAAAAGAAAAAAGAAAAAAAAAACAAAACTTTAACTTTACGTATGTAGACTAAAAATGATTGCTACTTTTTTAAATCTCCGGTATTTTATTTCTTTAAAAGGCGTATTGGTGACATAATCATCCTGTATAGTAATTTTCATTTTTTCATTTGCTTTCATTCTATTCTTTGGAATCTAAAGTTTTTCATTACTGATTTAGAATGATAAAAAAATTATAATTAATATATGAAAATAAAAAAATGAAACAAATAATGAATGTTGTTAGGATCCATTATTAAACTTTTGTACATTTTCAAGCCCAATTTTTTTTGTGGCTCGAACCATCAAAAATTGATTTTTATGGAATAAAAAAAACATCTTTATTTTTAGGTTTATATAAATTAATTCTTACAATGTGAAGAGCAAAAAAAAAAAAAAAAGAAGTGATAGTAATAAAATAATAATAATTATAAATGTAATAATAAAAATAATAATTTATGAATAAGAATAGGAAAAAGTAAAAAAAAAAATCAGTAAAGAAATTAAATTTTTACTTATGGTTCAACCTCCATGTAATTACCTACACGATTAGTAAAATAAATAAATAAAAATAAGTATTTTCTAATAAAATTCTATGTTTATGCTTATATATATATATATACTTACCAGGTACTAGCCCTCTAATAGGGTTTGATCCTTGTAATTCAGCATCCCACCAACCGTCTGATTGTTTTTTAATTACGGCTATTCTATCACCTGCATTAAATGACATTTCAGAGGGTATCTATCAAAAAAATAAAATAAAAATAATAATGGTTAGTATTATATATATATATGTGTGTATCTTTTTTTTTCTGATAAATAAAAAATAAAATAAATCCTTACAGTTGCGGTAAATGACCATACTGCTCTAGCATAATGTAAAATTGGGGTACCATCTGAAGCATATTTAGGATCATTATTATATCCAGATCCAGGAGGTAATTGATTATCATTAGGAGAATTGGATTGTAAAGCTGATGATGAAGATAAATTATAGTTTTGTTGATATTGAGATGGTGATGGTTGTTGTTGGTTTATCGAAAGGGTTGGTATATTTTTATTTTCAATATATGAAGAAGAAGAAGAATTTATATTATTATTGTTGTTATCCATGATGACTGGTCCACCGCCAGGAGGTCCACTAATAAATACATCACCTTGAACAGGAGGTCTTTGTCCTAATGTTGATTCACGCCCTTCTTTTCCTGATTTTTTATCTTTTTCTTTTTTATTACTGAAAATAGCCAATGAGAATCTACCTCCCTTTTCTTTTTTATTTTCTTGTACAATGTTTGCTGCATCACTAGAAAGTGGCCTTCCATCATTTGATTTAAGTACACCTTTCATAAATTTACCAAATTCTAATCCATTTTTACTATTTCTTCCATGGCTATTATCATTATCCATACCTCCAGTGATTTTTTCTGGTGCAACTCTAGGTCCATTTACACTTCCATATCTATTTAATCCTTGTTGAGGTTGTTGCTGTTGAGATGTGTATGGCTGATGTGAATATCTTTGATTATGTTGAGATGGTGAAGGGTCATAAGAATTGTATGGCATATTTAATTGTTGTGATCCATTGGATTGACTAGATAAACCATCTTGTTGCCATGGAGGTGGTCTAATACCAACAGTGTCATTTTGAATTGGTTGCTGATATTGTTGTTGATATTGTTGTTGCTGCTGATGTTGTTGTTGAGTATGTGCACGGCCAGCCGCAATTGCTTCTTGAGCTGCTTCTTTTGTACCAACTTTTGGAATTTCAATTTTCAAAGGAGGGTGGGGACGATTTAATTTTCCACTTGAATGTGAATCAGGAGAAGGTTGTTGTGGATGTTGTTGTTCTAAAGATGAATTAGGGTGATCATTATTGGAAACTGATGATTGTTGTTGTTGTTCTAATGTATCATCGTTTGTTTTAATTATACTAGAACGGTGATTTATACTGCCATTATACATACGTGCATTTTGAGAACGTACAGGTACCATCTGTGGTCTACGAATAGAAGAAATAACCCATTTTTCATCTTTTGGAGGTGGGCGAACAGGTACTTTATAGCTATCTTCAGATTCATCATCAGTAAGTAATAAAACATCTTTGATATTTTTTTTATCATCCTTTTCCTTTGTACCATCTTTGTTATTATCATTATTTTTAATTTGATCATTATTATCTACATGATCAGCTGAGGATGTTAATGCTACTGTTGCTACTGCTGCTACTGCAGTTATTTCAGCTGGTTCGGTTGTATTTTTGATACTAGATGAAATAGATGACTGATGTTCATATTGTTGGTGTAAACCACTATTATTACTACCTTTAGAATGAATGGATACTGATTCCTGATTTTGATATGCTGGATTAGGTATAGGTTTAAATTTACGTTGCTCAAAACTAGGTGGTTTTGAATTTTGATTTTCTAATACGGGAGTGTTAGAAGATGAAGCAACGACAGAGTTTGGTCTACTATTACTATTATTAGGTTGGATGTTACGTTGATCTGGTTGATTAGAAGGTATTTGTTCTGGTGGTAATTTGTGTTCTGTTAAATTTAATGATTGAGCAGAACTATTCAGGAGTTCATTTTCTGCAAACATAGTTTCTACAGCCTTAAGTGCAAAAGTAGTTGCATCAGATACTGATTTATTTTGAGAATTTTGTTGACCTTGAGAAATTGGTTGGTCTTGAGGAATTGATTCATGTGATTTAGTAGGTTCCTGTTTTGGTGAGAGATTTTCTGGTAACTTTTGATCATTTTTAGCATTATCATTGTCATTGTTATCATCATCGTCATCGTCATCTTCATCATCAAACACTCCATAATATACTATTCCATTGCTTTTACGAGGTTGTTGTTCATTTTGAATCATTACAGGTGCAGGTGGTAAAGATTTTTGACTTATAGATTTTTGGCTTATAGATTTTTGGCTTATAGATTTTTGGCTAATAGATTTTTGGCTTATGGATTTATTACTTATAGATCTAGTGTCATCATTTTCTAAATTGTTTACTGCGTTGGCAACCAGTTCTGGGACAAATTTAGGCATTACATCCTCAAATTCAACATAAGCTATGTTACACAAAAAAATAAACAAAGAAGTTAATCATAAGGTCTTTAGTTTACAATTTTTTTTTTTTCCTTAAAAATAAAAATAAAAAATAACAAGGAAATAAAAACTTACTTGGAATTGATTGGCAAGTTGCATTATTTTTCACAAAAGTATGAATATCTTTATCAATATCAGTTAATTCAAGTGCAGTACGTATGCGTTCACAACATTGATCATCCACAATATATACACTAGACATCATATTAGCAAAGCTATAAAAATTATATATATATACGTATGCATGAGTAAAGTATAGCATGTATGCCTTTTTTTTTATATTCATTAAAAAAAAATATACTTACGCCCATAAGCTACTACGTACAAAGCGGATTCTTTTTTCTTCCATTTGTTGATAAATATCGCATGCTAATTTCCATTCATCTAACCATAATTTTGTTGTTTCATTATATGATCCAATAGCTAATTTATATTCTTTTTCTTGAACTTCAATATTCTTTAAACATGCTTGTCTATCCTTTTCTGCCTTTATAATTATATATCAGTATCATTAATAAAAAGCACATCCATCATCATTTTATTTTTATTTTTTATTTTTATTATGTACTTACTTGATTTAATTCTTCTGGAGATGGCTTACATTCAGTTAAATATTTATTAATTTCATTGAGTTTAGCACATTCACTAGTATAAGCTCCTTTTGTCTAATAATATAATTTTTTATGTATATGTTAATTTCTGTCTTTTTTTATATATGATAAAAAGTATATTTAACTTACTCTTAATAAGTTGTCATAAGTTTCTTTTCTTGAATTTACAATTTCATTAATACGATGTTGTTTCTATTTATCAATAAATAAAATAATGAAATAAAAAAAGAATGTATAAAAATAAGTATCAAATTTCTTTATCCTTTTCCTTTTTCTTCTTCTTTTTCTTTACTGATAAATATAACTCATATTGTTCGTTTATAAAATTATCTAAAGGTGATTGTAAGTGATGTTGAAGTTGTTGAGCTAAATCAATATGAGCACGAGCTGTTGTTTCTAAGGCGCTCGGTATATGAGATAAAGATTCAGCCAAAGAACCATCTTCATCTTTACCCACTATTAGTTGAGATAATTTTAATAAACGATCACCATAATCGCCTTCTATTTGTGCCCTATTTAAAGTCTTTAATAGGTTAATAACAATATTTTATGCTATACACACACACACACACACACATATATATATATATATATATATATATATATATGTTCTTTTCGTTTCTTCTCTTCTCTTCTTTTCTTTCTATAGAAATAATGTACCTGATTTCATATAGCTTTTTAATTTCTTCACTAGTTGTTTTAGAGTTTTTTATTTTTTGATCGATTACTTGAATACCATGATAATCGTTATCCTAATAAATGGTAACAATAATAATAATAATACTATTATATATTTATCCTTACATAATATATATATATATATATATATATATATATATTTATATATTATATTATTATTACACAAAAAGCCTCAAAAAAGTGCGGTATAGTTGGATCCACACTTGTTGTCATTTATTCTCGAAGTTGTTAAATTTAATTCCGTTTATAAATTAATATGACAATAAAAAAGAAAGAGTAGAATAAAAAGGAGAGTTTTTTTATGAATTTTCTTATTGAATATTAAATATCAAAATTATAATTTTGCGTAGTTTCTATATTATAGGTGTTTTAAAAGTAAAAGTTACAAGAGAAAAAAGAGAAACAAAAAAATAACCATATATTCTAAAGAAATACTGAAAATTAAAACTCCGAATCTATTTTTAAAATGAATGGCCTAGTCTCCTTTTTTTTTTTTTTTTTTTGCCTTGGCCTTTTTCATAAAGTGGTCAATATCAAAGGCCACTTAAATACGAACAAATAGCATATATACTTATATTAATATCATATATATTTATTAATATTACTTTTTTAATCATTCATTATTATCAATATAAAATTAGGATATATCTATATTTAAATGATTGTGTTTACTTTTTATATCATTTATTTATTTAATAATCATTTTACTTTAATTATTATCGAAATTAATACATTATATAAAAAACAATATTTTTATAAAAGAGAGAAAAGAGAAGTTCAAATAGTTATTAATAAATATGAAAATTAATATTTTATATGATTAAAATGAAACTCCGAGTTAATAATATGTAGAATATTTTTTTTAACTTGTTCATTTGTTTATTCTTTAAAATATTGTGTAAAAAAAACTTATCAATATTCTCACTCTCTCTTTTTTTTTTAAGTGTGATTAGAACATAAGGAAGTTTAATTTTTATTTTTTCTATCATTTGCATTATCTTTTTATTAAAATAGGATTACATTGATAGCTTTTCATTAATGATAAACACTTTTAAAAAAGTATTTATAGATAATGAAAAAAGAAAGCTTTACTTTTTTTTATCTTTTTTCCAGATAAATTACTTTTTTTGTTAATGTTATCTTTTTTACAAGTTTATATTTAATCCGCCAAGAAAGAAAGTTTATTATTGTTCCTGATTAAATAATTAACAACCAGAATTACACCTTGTAATCCCCGAAAAAATTTTTTTTTGCTTTCTTTGTTACTGAGAAAATTTTTTTGAGTCATTATTTGTTGCTTTTAAAAAGCCGCGTGGAAAAAAATAATATATTATCAGCCAATGAGAAAATCCTATCCGCGGAATCCTCTACTGCATGTAGTTATTTTATACATTTATTATAATCAAATAAATGGGAAAAAAATAAATAAATAATAAATAAGTAAATAATAAATAAGTAAATAATAAATAATAACAACTAAATAGTTCTATTTATGATAATCATCATTATTTATTTGATTATTTTATTTCTATGTCTTAGTTATAAATTACGCCATTTTTTTTTACTAGAAGATAATGAACTTGATTAATAAAAGACTTTCTTTAAAAAGGTCAATTTAGTCTTATATTATTAAAATAACTATAATATTCGGACTTGATTTCGATTTATTTTTAGTCTAACCCTCCTAAAGATGGACAGGAGAAAAAATGGTTTATTCCACCGATGGTTTTGGAACGTGGATGAATCATTTGACTAAACCAAATTTGGCGCAATTATCCCACGCATCCTTATTCGGGGTTATAAGAATTTTTTTGAATATCAAACTTTTTTTCATATAAAAAGGGTTTTTTCTAATTGAAAAAATCTCTCTTTTCATTAAAAAACACTTTATTATCATTTAAAAAAACATTCTTATTATATATAAATATATTATAAAAAATGGATCCTGGTTCTAAATTACTTGCTCACATCAAAACCGTCCCTAATCTTATTAGTGAAGATCCTAGTATCGTTACTCCTAAAAACTCAAGTTTCATGGATTTACCTTGGTCTGAGTTATCAAAATTAATGAAAAATCAAGAACGTCGTTCTTCTACAGATACTACTACTACCGACGACTCTTCTAGTGATGATGATTCTTCTATAGATAATGCCCTTTGGGATGCTAATACCTATTATCAAGATCAAACTCATCAAGTTACTATGCATTAAAAAAAAAAACACTATATATCCACTTAATCATTTATTTTTCATTCTCAGCATTATACAATATTTAATTTTCGCATTTTAATTTTTACTCTTACTATCATATTTTATTTCCCTAAATATTTATTTTTTTCTTATCTTTATCATGATTTTAAAATATAAATAAATCTATTCAACTGTCTCTTTTTTTTTAATAATAATAATAATAATAATAATATATATATATATGTATATGTCTGTTAATAGTTTTATAATTGAATATGAAAAAGAGTTAAATGAACTTGTAGAAAAAGGCTATTATAAAGAATATAAAATAAAGTTGAAAAAAGGACTTACTATTTTTAAAAGTGAAAGAAGTTCAATTCGTTATTTAAGATTATGGTTGTATTATGCAATTTTAGTTAAGAACCCAATACCTATCTATCAGTTTATTATTAATAATTGTATTGGCACAAACTTTGCTCTATTATATGAAGATATAGCTTTTTATTATTTCAAAAAAGGACAGTAAGTTTGTAATAAAAACAAAAGTTTTCTTATAAATATATATATACAAATATATTAAAAAAGTAGTTTCTTTTATATTAGTATTTTAGAAGCAAAGCATACTTTAGAATTTGGTATTACTTTTAAAGCCATTCCAACTCAAGATTTACAACAAACACTTTTAGATTTAAATAATAATGATATTAAAACAAATGCTTTACCGCCTTCCATAAGAAAGCCTTTACCACCTAATTTTTTATTTGCTCAACAACCAATAATGGGTATTGGATTAGGCTCCATGAATTTAAATAGTTGCTTAGATGCTATGAAATTATATATATACTATTTATGTCGTGAATCATCAGCTTTAAAAGATTGCTATTTTGGATCAAATGAAAAATCATTTGAAGAACATAATGACCTATACTTAAATAACGATAAAATAGGTAAATAATAATAATAATACTAATAATAATGATAAAAAAAATTATAAGACATTAAACATCTTAAAAAAAATAAAAGGGTATATTTATGTATATGTATATTTATTTATATTAAATTTAATTTGGTTAATATATCCATATAGATGTTAAGGATAATGAAGTTAAATTAAAAAAACAAAAAGTGGCTCATGGTGATTTTAATTTACATATGGCATTAGTACCAAAACATGATGTTAATCATTATCCATTTAGAAAACTACAATTGAAAGATGTTCATTCAAAAAAACAATCACATCCACCACTATCATCATCATTTACATACACATTTAAAAACTCTGACCATCAAAATCATGATCATCATGATCAACACCCGAGAGAAGAAAAATGCATTAATCTAATACATTTGGAACAATCTTCTCAAATTAAGAATAATAATCTAGATTATCATATTAACAAAGCATCAGCAAGGGTTTTAAAGCAAGTAGAAAATGTGATATATTTGCCTGAAGAAAAATTATTACAAAAAGAAAAAGAAGTATTTTCTTTAAAAAATCAACTAAAACAATATGACGATGATGATGATGATGATGATCAAGATCAAATTCAGCAATCTATTCCAAAATTAACAATAAATGAAAAAAACAGCAATTATAACGATGAAATAGTATTATTTAGTGTTAAAACCCCTAATAAAAAAAATTCATTATCCAATAATAATAATAGTAACAATAATGAAGTAATAATAATTCATTCATCATCATCGCTTATTCAATGTCAGACACAACAACAGCCGGCTAAACAACAGGAACAGCAATTAACCAAAAAAACATCGCCAATCATCGTCATTTTGCCCTTGCCGTATGAGCAAAAACAAACGCTAGCTTCATTATTGGCGGAAAAATATTTAATCAGCACTCTGAAACATAATATTAAACAATCATCCTTTAATAAAGTGAAAAAGAATTCGCAAAAAAAGAAACCTCAATTAATAAAAATCAATTTGGAAGAAGATAGTGATGATGATTATAATTATACTTTATGGTTAAATAATTTTATTGGATCGGGACGCTATGGAAAAGTATATGAGATAGAATGGAGGAACCAGCAGTTGGCACTTAAAGTACAAACGCCTGTTGATTTATGGGATTATTGTATACTTCAATATATTCACGAACAATATTCACCATCACAGTGGAATCCATTTGTTGTTAAGCCTCATGTACTTTTCAAAGATGAAAGAGCAAGTTATTTTATCATGGATTACCTTAATCAAGGTACATTATATGATTGTTTTTTATTTTATATAGATAAAAATAAAACATCTTTACCTGAGCCATTAATCCAACTATTAGCAGTGCGTTTATTACAGGCTGTTGAATCATTGCATAAAATTCATGTTACACATAATGATATCAAATTGGATAATATCATGGTCAACCTATGTTTAAATGATAATAGTAAACATTATGGATTACCATTCGTATATAATACAAATGATTCTATATGGCAAAAACAATCGATACAACTTATTGATTTTGGATTAGCTATCAACTTGGATTTTTTTCCAGTTTCCTTTTTGGCAAAAGCTGGGTGGTCACCTTCAAAAAAATTTGCAGAAATGCCAGCTGTTCAATCACAATCTCCTTGGATTCCTTTTTATTTGGATTATTTTTCCATTGCTAATTCTATTCATATCTTATTACATGAAAGACCTTTAGTCGATGGCGTTCCTTCGCAATCTAAAAGATATTGGGATAAAACACTTTGGGATGATTTTTTTGATACTTTACTTCATCCTACTTCAACCTCAATAGACGATGGGGTATCTACTCTTAACAATTTAATTAACAAATTTGAAAATTCTCTAACTTATGGTCAACATAATTGTAGCATACACAAACACTTATTGTATTTTATAACTCATAATTATTTACAAATTGTATGATAATCACTTTTTTTAAAACACGTGTACCTATGTACCTATTTTTTTTTCTTTATATATATATATATATATATATATATATATGCATATTAAAAGTTTGCATTGCATAAAATGATATTTATCTATTATTATTATTATATAATTGGTATTTTTTTTATAATAATTATATGTAGTAATAAAAGAAAAACTAATGATCATACTAATAAAACTTGAAAAAAGTATAACAAAAAAAGGACTATCATTAATAATAATAATAATAATTAAGTACGTACATTGAATTTTCCTGCTTTAGTCATACTCCGTACACCTTTATATGGTTTATATCCTTCATGGAATAATCTTAAACTATCAACTTTAAGTCCTGATACTGAATACATGCTTATTTGAAAATCAACACCAATAGTTAATCCAATTTCAGGTTGAACGTCACTATTTAAAAATAAGAATGTAATAAAGATAGAATAAATCTTCTACTTTTTTTTATAAATATAAATAGCTAATATTATATTTACTTACCTGCTACTAAAAGTACCAGAAAGCATAGGTGCACGTTCTCGTTGTTGTAATTTACCGATTTCCCATTTAATTGTCTAATAATATATTTATTATTATTACTATTATGCAAATTATTTATGCTCACTTTTTTTTTCTTACCTTGGTCACAGGATCATACATATAATTTCCAACATTGCAAGTTGCACTAACACTTGTTGTAGATTTGGGCATAGGTAATGTTAAAATAACACGTTCGATTGGTTTACCATCAGTAGATCGGTGATGTACGGATATATCAAATTTACCACCATTTTTATTAGGAAGGATTTGTGGTTTAACTTGTATAGGCATAGCTTGATAAGGTGTTAATGCAACACTAAATGATGAAATAAGTATATGTATATATATATACCATTAGTATTATTATTAGATCTTATATATATATATATATATTAATAAAAAAAAGCATCATTCTTACCGATAAGACATTAATTTAAAGTGGCCATCAGGAGGAACAAATGATAATACTTTTTCTGATTCCCATTTACGATACCTTACACATGGATGGAAACTTTCATCGTCAATTAATCTAGGATTTGTAAAACTAAGGGTCAAATCTGGCATACCTGATAATTTACTGTTTGCTACTACTGTACCATGAGCTTCACAAGATACAACTGTTCCATTTCTAATTTTAATATAAATATATAAATAAACATAATATTAGAATATACCTAAAATAAAATGAATCTATAAAGATAATTTCAAAAATCGCTTTTATATCCTTTTTTTTCCTCTTAAAAAAACCATTATATTATACATACGCAGCAATAGTAGCATCAATTTCTTCTATTATATCAAAGTAAATTTCATTTTGTGTATATTTTACACCAGCTTTTCTCCAAGGAATATTAGATACATTTTGTGGGAATTTTGGAGCAACTCTAAATATTATATATATATATATATATAAATATTTGCATATAAAGCATTAATAATGGAGGACTTTTTTAATTATATACACACACACACATATATTTTAATACATACCCAGCAGCTGCACCTACGGTAGTTATTACTTTATTGATCATGGTGGGTGGCATGATGATTTCTTTGAGTGCATTAGGTTCTGTTGTAAGAGGGTATCCATAATCCATCATTTCTTCAAGTAACTATAGGTCATATACATATTACAAAAAAGTTATATTTAACAAATACACACATATATGATCTCATATGCACAAACGCACACACGCATATATATATATATATATATATATATATATATATTACCTGATAAACTGTTACAAAATTTTCTCTAATAGAAGCTTCAGAGACATCGCCAAGATAATCAGTAAGTACATCAATAATACGATGTATGAATTCAAAAACAAGCATAGGATCCACTATAATATAATTTGTTGTTTTTTTTAATAACACGTAGCATAATTTTTATTTTTGTGTTTTTGTATTTTCTTTATTTACCTTCTTTATCTACAGGACATAACCAGGTTAAATCATCACGAAACACATTTAGTAACCAATATTTACTAGATTCAAGTACAGGAGGAATATCTTCTTTTGTAAAATAAGTTTCTTTTGTTTTGCTTAAAATATCATTTTTATCTAAAGTCCCTGGAGCAGAGTTTAGAAACTTTGTACATTCATCATTAAAAATATCTACAATTTGTCTTGATAATATCCCTCGCCAATGCTTTTCCACGATGATCTTTCTATTAATTAAAAACATACATACATACATATATATGTATTTTATAAATAAAAAAATGTGTATACTTACATATATATGTTCTATAATAAATTACATTAAATTATTACCCTTGCCGATTAACAACAAATAATGAGTTTATCATTTATATAGTATTTAAAATAAAATAAAAAAACAAGTGTATAAAAAAGAGAAAAGAAAAAGGTGATTAAAAAAAAAGGAAAGAAAAAAGTGCGTGCTCCAAAAATCGAATGCGTTTCAAATTTTAAAAAACCGGAGTTTAAATATTTTTTATATAAAATTTTTTGATCAATTTCCTTTTCCTTTTTTTCTCTCTTTTTTCTTTAACAAAGCTTATGATTATATTTATTAAAATATGTCAACACAAACTATTGAACTACCTATTACAAATTCCTCAGTAGAAAAAGATTCTTCAGATATAAGTGAATTAGTAGAATCACCTAAAACAGATTCCATTCAAATAGTAAAGAACAACAACGAAAATAATAACAACAATAGTAGTAATAGTAGTAGTAATATTGGCACAAACACCAACAATAGCAACAGTAATAATAGTAATACTTTAAATGAAGAAAAATCAACTGAAAATATATCTAAGGATTCTGAAGAAACTCAAGTTAATAAAAATGATAACGATCTAACTAATATAGAGACAAACGAAGAGTAAAAGAATATATACATATTGAATTTTTCTTTTTATAAATATATGCATATATTAATATTTTATTGTTACTTTTATTATATTTATAATATTTTATATATAGTTATAAAACAGTCTTAAAGGCTCTGGAAGTTCTTAAACATCAACTTAATCGTGCAACAAAAGATATTGAAACTTTAAAGCAATTAAAAAAAGAAGCTTTAGAAGATCCATTCACTTTTGTATTAGATTTAAAGTCAAAAGTAAAAAAAAGGAAACAATAGTAATAGAGAAAAAAACACATTTATAAATTATTCATTTTTAAATAATATGAATTTTATCTTTATTATTTTTAATAGAAAAAATTAAAACGAGCACCTCCTCTTCAAAAGGTTATCAGTGTACCAGAAATAGATTGGACTAAATATAAATTTATACCAGAATGTAGATATGCAAGACAAACAGGTAAAAAATATTTATTCACATAAATAACATTACGTTTACAATTATTAACATTAATATAAATATATTCTTTTTTTAAATATATATTATATATGTATAAACAGCCTCTCTTGCTGCTTTAACTTATCAATATACTAGTGTATATAAAAAACCTGGGATGTATAAAGTAATGCAGCATAAAATAACAGTACGATATTATTAATAATCTATATATATTAATTTGAACAATTTTATATGAATATATAGAATATTCTTGAAACAGATATAGAAAAACGTACAATACGACCACCAAATCACGTATCAAAAGAAGTTAAACAACTACAAAAAGAAATATCAAAAGCTAAAGAAAGTATAGGACAAGTGCCATCACGTGCAGGATCTGCAGATATGTCGGATTCTGATGATGATCAAGAAAAATCAATGATGAATGGATTGGGACAACGTAGAGTATCTTCACAAACTGGTGTTACAGAAAAAATGATTTCAACTATCAATCATTCGATTCCATCAATGTAATTGATAATAAAAATAAGAAAAAAAAAGCAATAAGGCATGATTTAACTTATTAATATTATATTATTATTATTTAATGTTAATAGACCAACTAAAGAATCAACACCTACAAGTAATGGAGTAAATCCAAATCAAGTAATAATAATTATAATAATACATATAATGATAAAAAAAAGCGAATATTAACTAACTATTAAATATATATATTCAATGTTTATTTATAGACACAAACACATAATCAGCCATGGACAGAAGAAGAACAAGTAAAAAAAGAGAATCAAATAAAAAAACAAATAAATGATAATATTAATAATAACTATAAACTCATATATATATATATATATATATATATATATATATATTATTTGATTTAATTTTTTTCTATTATTAGCGCCGGTTGGAAGAATTATTGGAAATATATCCTGATGAACCTGTACAAGCACAAAGATTTAATAAAATATCTAAAGCACTAGGTACAAGAACACCACGTCAAGTTGGAAGTCGTATACAAAAATACTTTATTAAACTGGCGAAAATGGGTTTACCAGTGCCTGGTCGAGTTAATGTTCCTGTAAGTTATATAGATAAATATATATATTAGCTTAAATATACATATCAATAAATAAAATTATCAATTTTTTATAATAGACTTCATCATCTTCAGCATCATCTTCTAGATCAAGTCGTGGTAGAGGACGTGGTAGAGGAAAGTTAAAAAATAATAGACCAAAAGTGACAAAAGCTGGCGGAAGTGGATATAATTCTTTAATATCTGGTGGGATCACAAATACAAAGTAATGCATCATAAAAGCATAAAAGTGAAAAAAAAAATATGATGAAAAATAACACTAATTATTATTATTGTTTATATATATATATATGTATATATATATATATATATTTACAAAAAAAAACCAAATAGAATATCTGGTAGCTATTATAGTACAGTACCTACAGTGTATATGTCTGATGATGAATCTGATGATAAAGTGAAAGAAACTATGCTTCGTGTTGCTAATCCAGTTCCTAATGATAACGATGATAATAATAAAAATACAACAGATACAGTCATTCATGAAGGTTTTGCAGTAAGTATTACATATGAAAGCTTATTATTAATTTTAATCCTATTCTTAATATTTTTTTTTATGAACAGTGTGATTCTTGTGGTATGGAACCTATTATTGGTGTTCTTTATAAATGTACAGTATGTGACGAATCGGAAGAAGTTGATTTATGTTCAAAGTGTATGGCTCTTGGTACTTTCAAAAATGGTAAAAGAAAAGAAAAGAAAATGAACACACATAAACATATATGATAAATATAAAGTCATTAACTAGTTTTATCATCATTATATTTATACATGTATATATAATTAGATCAACATACTCCTGATCATACTTTTGAAGCTATTCACGCACCAATACCACCATATTATGCTGATAATGATTATGCATCGCCAGAGCATTTAGGAGAATATAGTTATTTAGGATTTTAATAGATCATATATATTATTTTATTAAATTAATGTTCTTTTAAAAAAGGATATATATATATATATATATATATATATATATATATATGAAGGTATATTATGAAATTAATAAATTGTATTCATTTAAAAGTTGATCGATTGAAACACGAGTAGTTGGATCAGGGTTAAGCATTTTATAAATTAGTTGACGAGGAATAGTGGGTAAAGATTGTAAAGAAGAAATGGTGTTATTATCATTATTATTTAAAGAATAGGATTGAAAAAAAAAACGAAATTGATTATCATGTAATGGACAAGAAAATACCCAAGGAAATTTTTTTTTCCATAAATAAAATAAAACAATTCCACAAGACCAAATATCTAAGGATGTTGCCCAATATTGATGAAGATCATTTTTTTGTTGATGATGTTGATTAGATGATGATATTTTTTTTTTAATTTTATTATCTATATGATGGTGATGATAATACAAAGTTTCAGGAGATTGGTATTCTATTAAACCTACTTTTCCACAACTTTGTTTCATTTTTTTTTGATATGGATGTTGAAATACTTCAGCAGAGCTAAAATTTGATAATTTTAATGTATGATGCTGACCATTTTGTATGATTAAAATATTATTTAAATTGATATCACGATGAGCTATACCTATAGAATGAATATATTGAATGGATTGAAATAATTGATCCATATAGTTAATCATTTGTTGATGACTTAAAAAATTTGAATGAATTAAATCATAAAGTGAAATGCCTGGGTCCTCCTAAAATCAAAATTAATACAGAATAGTATAAATAAATATAAAAAAAAAAAATATCCAAATTAGGATCTTTTTTTTATTGTTGAGTCATTTTTTTTTTTTTTTTGTATTCTTTAACTTACCAAATTTAGTACTAGTTCAAAATGATATTCTTTCATAATCATATCTTTAGCATTTATTACATTAGTATGTGATAATACAGAAGTAATACAATATTCTGAACTAGCTCTTTTAATAAATTCTCTATAAGATTCTGTTGATCTACGACATATTTTTTTTATTATTTGATAACGATTTGTTGATGGCGAAGATGATGATAGTGATGTTAAGACAGTTGTTGTTTCATGTCGATCATTATTTTCTTGGATGTCAGTATTAATTTTTGTTTCATCCGACCAAAATGATTTTATGGATTCAGCTTGTTGGCTTTGAATAGATGGCATAATTTATATTATTGTTGGTGTTAACACCTTTATTTTATTATTATTCTAAATATTATTATTATTATTATTATTCTATATATTGATGAAAAAAAGAAAATAAAAGAAAAGAAAAGAAAAGAAAGAAAGAAAAAGTAAAAAAAAACAAAATCAGGTGTTGAACAATGAGTCTTTTTTATATATTTTTTTTTTTTTTGAGGCATTTAAATCAAAAAAGTGATGTTACACGAAAAAGTCAATATAATAAAACCATCAGCTTTATTTTTTTTAATTTTTTTTAAAAATCCATTATGTATTTTATACTTTTATCATTAAAAATTAATGTAAAGCTAAAGAAGCTTTAGACCATAAAATTAACTTGTGATCAAACCCAGCAGTGATCAAACCAATATCTGAATGTAAACAGATGGTCCTTATCATAGCATCATGACCTTCTAAAGTGGCTTCTACATTACCGGTTTTGGTTTCAATGATCTTAATTGAATTAGTTTCTTCATCATTTTCATCCCCACCAATGATATAGAAATATTTTCCAGTTGGATGAAAGACATGTCTTTTAGTAGCAAACTTATTATCAGTTGGATTGATGTAATAGTTTTGAACTTGGCGACCTGTTACAGTATCTAAAAGTATCATCCGTCCGCTACTATGATCAGTTGTGATTAATATTAATGGATTTGTTGTACTTGTTGTTATAGATAAAGAAGGATAAAAAGATAACCAAGCAGGGCTAAATGATACCCAATCATCCCCATTTGCATTTAAATTTAATTTTTTTAATTCAAAAGGTGATTTTTGATCTTGACCACCCATAGATATAAAATGAAGATAATTATCATTTTGGATACCAGCTACTAAGATGATACCCTTATTATTATTGCCATTGTCATTATTATGATCATCATCATCTTCAATTGGCATAAAACAAATGGTTTCAACATTACCAATAAATGGACCCATTTTACCTATTAACTCGTAATGAGGAATATCATTATTAGATGAATGTTGTTGATCATTTTTATTTTCATAAATACAAATGGTTTTATCATAGGAGGCTGTTACAAAATATTTCCCTTCTTTTGGTGAAAAAAGACCACGTACAACATACTTTTGATGATTTTTAAATTCTTGTAAAATTCCAATTTTTTTATCATTATCACCATGATCATCTGATGATGAACCAATAGAGGTATCTACAATAATAGCAGATCCATCCATAGATGTTGTAAGCATAATATGTGAATATAAAGGGTGAAAATCAATACTAAGAACTGGTGCTTGATGATGTTGGTATATTCTAATAGGTGATAATTGATCTTGGGTTAATATATCTCCATTTTCATGGACTAATCGATGTAATTTAACAGTTTTGTCAGTGCTGCTAGTCGCTACCATTTGTGTTTCAGGTTGCACGCAAGATGCTAAAATATTACTTTCATGGATATTAGAATAAGACTGATTCAAGGTGGTATAAAATTCAAAGTCACCACTAGGTATATCATTTTGCCTATACATATATATATATATATATATATATATATATTTATAAGATATATTATTATTATTGTTGTTGTACGATTACTGTTTTCATAAAAATATATTTATTATTATTATTATTTACCTTTCTAATTGTAAATGAGAAAGGTGAGAGGATAAGGATTCAATATTTGCGTCAGTGAGTGAGTTATTTGTTTCAGTTGGATAAGCTAAACGGCCAGCTTCATTTCGAAAAGTAGAAAGTGTTTCTGTGTATCCATAATGTTCAAGGAAACGAATAACTAATTGATGTGCTTCTGACACTGAAGGATTCATTCTACTTATTAATATGATTTATTAAAAAGAAAGTATATAATAAAATTTATAGATATAAAACTTCAATGAAAAAAGGGGAGAGAAAAAAAAACTGAAACGCGCTCATTTAAAAAAAAATTGGCAGCGATCGGCGTTTAATTTTCAAACCTCAGGTAGACACGCTCATACCCTTATGTCCGAATCAACAAGCATTAACATAGAAAATGCAAAAAAAAAGACATAAAAATTAAATAATGACATTCTTTTATAACTAAAGAACATTGTAATTTATTTATGTTTTATTTAATATACAAAAAAAAAAAGGTTCATTAAAGGAATAAAAAAATACCTGTGGCCTATACTTAAGCCCCAAAGTTTAAATAACCTTCAAGAGTAAAATGCTACATACAATAGAAAATCTTGCCTATTTATATAATTAATTTTTTCATTACCTTTGTGTTTTATTATTTAATTCTTTTTTTTTTTTTTGGTTTATATGAATTCTTTGAATAATAATAAACATGTTTATCCAAAAAAATTGAAATTTTTCACTTGCCAAAAAAAGAAAAAAATTGGTCTTAACCAAAATGTACAAATATAATCTTTAAAAAGATAAATTAATGTTTTATTCATTAATATATATATAAATACTATTTAATAGATCTGCTTTTTGAGTTAATAATAATTCATGAATTAGTCTAGTCATTAATAATCTTAAATGTAACTTATCACCTTGTGTAAATCTTAACTAAGATTCATAAAAGGCTTACCTTGAAAAAAAAAAGGAAAGTGAAGGAAATAATAAAAGAACTAAAGCCCTATTTATCATTTATTTATTATATATATTATTTAATACATATATCTCTTGAACTTGTGACAATTAATCTTGCTCATCTTGCAAGTAGATTACTATTAGTGAGTAAATCTTACTCAAGCTACACGAATACCTAATATAGAAAAAAAGAAAGGTAGAGAATAAAAAAATGACGAAGAATACAATAAGGCACACAAGTCATTATTTATTTATTATAAAGTTTCTTTAATACATATATCTTTTTGAACTTGCTACAATCAGTATTTCTCATTCTTGAAAGTAAATTGCTACTTGTGAGTAAATCTTGACCAAGTTGGTGCATAAATAAAAAGGAATAAAAGGAAATGAAAGAGCGGAGTAAAGTTTTACTTCACATTATTATTATCTTTTATACAACACGTTTTGAAATTGAAGCTATCTATAAATTGATCTTGGTTAATCTTGCTTTATTGACTCATTGTGAAATAATAACTCATTTTTTAAATATGAAATAAAAAATAAATAAAAAAATAAATAAAAAAATGAGAAGAAAAAAAGGGCACCAACAAATAAATTCAATATTTAAACTTTCAGCCAAAAATAGAAATTCGGCTATTCTTTTTCCATTGACTTTTTTTAATACATATTATATATTTATAAAGTCTACTAAATTATTATATAAAAAATATATTTTATATTTATTTAAAATAATGAAAGATTCATCAGAATTATATCTATATGAATACAAATATACGAAAAAAAAACACGAATAAAAAATCACTATCACTCAAACTGGAACTTAACAAATATTTTATTTATCAAACTACACTACATTTAAAAAATATATGTATTTTATATGGTTGCTTAAAATAATAATAATCACTTTAAAGTGAAATACTTATTAGTATTATTATTATTTATATAGTCATTTCAACTGAACCAAGTCTAAAGGATTTCCATTGGATAAAATGAAACATATAAATAAAATTATGTTTATTCTCTTTATTTTCATTTAATAAAATACATTATTATAAGAAAATAAAAAGCTTCTAATAGTAGTCTACGGTTATATGTAGGCAAAGTATGCTTTAATCTTTGTATGTTTATTAATTATTTGCATCAATACATACCTTTAATAATAAAAAAAGGACAAATATAAGTATACAGATTGTTTTTATTAATAGTATGGGTACAAATATCATATATATAGATAAATCAGTTAAAGAACTTCAGTTTTCTTTTTTCTTTAAAAAAAACATATGAATGCCAGTTTTATTTTAAATTGAAAAATTAAGTTCATATATACACTAAACTATTTTTAAAAATTGAGTTGGATATATCATAGCTTTCGTTTTATTAGAAATATATATTTATTTGTTTTGTTTTTTTTGTTTGTTTGTTTTGTTTTGTTATTTATATATATTTATACAATGAGAAAAAGAAAAAAAGATAATGGAAAAAGAGGGAATAATAAACGCCATCAATTTAATCTTCTTTCACTTGATCCAAAGATTTTAATTGATCCAAAGATTTTAAATCGGCAGTGCTTTTTCTTAAACCATGCCAGCATTTAAAAACATTTGCAATTGCTTTCAAAGATCGAGTAGTTTTTTCAAGAGGGTACCAGTCATCAGGGAATTTTTCATGGAAAAGTAAAGTTTCGATATGATCAGCACGTAAAGCACCATCATGTCCAATAACATCCATCAATAAAGTACATTCGGCACTAGATGAAAACTTTTTTTTAATATATATATACATATATATTAATTAGATACTTGATATATATATGTATACTGGAATCATAACCAACTCCTTTTTTCTATTTTATTATTATTAATATTATTTATTACCTGAAAGAGAAAGCTAAGATGAAGTTTAGGATTATTAAGATAAGATTCATACCATCTGATTTTTCTTAAATCATGCTCATCTTGTGAAGTTAAAATAAGTTGATTATCAGCATTAATGTTTTGTTTAACAAGAGCCCAATCATGAATACGTTTTACCAAATCAGGATGAGGGTGAATATTATCATGAGGTTCTTGATCAATATCAAATCTTGTTAGGGAGACGTCATGTTCAATAACATTGTGAATAAGTAATTGATCTAAATGGATTGTTTTAGCAGGTAAGAAATTCTTATAAAAAGGATCATTTGGTTTAACATTTTGATATAAGAAATAAGCAACTGTTAGAAAATTATGGGATACCATAGGTGGTGCACCAATAAGCATCAAAGCATCGAATAATTGTTTTTTGGTAATATTTCGACCATCACGAGGAAGGATACCATGGTTGGCTAAAAGGTTTAGCATAGGACAAGGCCCTCTAGCATCTGTTGGCTGACGTTCGTAAGGATGCTCTTTTAAAAGAGCTTGCCATTCTTCTTTTGTTTTAGTGGCGCCTGCTGCTTGGAATTCAACTATTAAGGTTTGAATTAGTAATACCGCGAGTATTAAGCCAAAGATCCATTTGAATGATTTACATACATGTCTTTTACAAGAGGCTCCACCTGTTACTGTTGGTGTAGAACCTGAACTTGAAAGTTTCTTTTTACTCATTTTTTATTTATTTATTTTTTTACTGTGACCCTCAAAATAAAAAATAAATAAAAAAAAAAGGAAAGAAAAAGAAAAGAAAAAAAAAATAGGTAATTGAAAAGAAAAAAAAATAGATGGATAAGAGAATAAAAAAGGTTTATAATACAAAAATGGAATACACTTGTGTCACTATCGCCCAGCATTTCAATGCTCAGTGTGTAACACCACATACTGTTTTAAGTTCGGACACTTCGTGCTTTTATTTAAAATGGTATAGATTAAACCATAATTTCTTTTTTTCTTTATTCGAGTGTAATTTTTTTTATGGTAAATATATTATAAGCCGAAGATACTCCATTGTTTTTTTTTGATTAAGTTGTTTTTTTTCTTTTTTTTCTTTTAAAAATAAAATAAAAACAATCTATTAAAATACATATAAAGATTTTAATTATTAACTATTCTTATTATTTTTATTTATTAATTAATGTTATTATTTTATTAAAAAAAACCTTTTTCTATCTATATTTTCATTTAAATAACAACATGATTTTTTAAGGTTAGAAAAAAAATACGCACACAAAGTCGTATATTAATCATTACACATTGATATTTATTTATTTTTCTAAAAAAAACATATATAAAAAACAAAAACAAAAACAAAAAAAACAAGCTATACATTCCTTTTTTTTTTTTTAAATATCACGTTTAGACCATCCACATTCAGCTTTGCTATCTTTTACCATATCAACCAAAGGGAAATAATGATTCACCATTTTAACAGAGAGCATAACAGGGACGTTATCAAATGTAACACAACGAACTCGAACATAGGTATTATCCAATGTATCTTTAACGGCAGCAATTAAATCATCTAAAGTTTCTACTTTGACTGAATTGATATGCGTAATCCACATGGTAGGTGATAATCCATACATATATGCAGGTGATCCTTTTGTTCTTGCTGATATATAAATATGTGATGGGAGTGTTTTGCTTTGTTGTAAAACGGCTTTATGTGGTTCATGCAATGCTGCTCCAGCCCAAAACACAACTCTATTAGTACCTTCTCCATACTCTATTGATGTTTTCACTTTTACTATTAATTCTTGCTTTTTTCTTAAAATAGTCATTTCTAATTCATCATGTTCATATTGTACATCTGTTTCACTAATACGTGTGATTACTTTTCCATTGATTGTTAAGATTAAATCCAATTCTTCTAAAGTTTTTGCTGTTTCTGAACCTGCTTCAGTTCTTATTACCATAAATAATTGATGTTTGGATGTATTTGCTTCTTCTACCTTTTTAACCCATTCTTCTGATAATCCCATAGCACTTGCTTGGGCCATATGTATAGGTACTAATTCAGCATTTAACATTCTTAAAGCACAATCTTCTTTCTTTTGAAGCCTTTCCAAGACTGGTTTGACTATACTAGCATCTAAACCAAGGTGGTATTCATTATCATGTCCATTTGCTTTACGATCACCTAAGAAACTAAGCCAGAATCCTTGTACTTCACCTTCAGGACTTGCTAAAATGCCTGATGAGCACTGTAATGCAAGTGGTGTATCAAGAGTAATTGCATCCATATTAATAGCTCTAAATCTAGGTGTCTAATATATATATATATTTAGTATATAATATATATATATGATGTATTTATATATGTTACTTACTGCATTATGTGGAATGGTAACACAAGTAACATCTGTTACTGATGTTGATAAGCATACTGGACGTTGATTACGATTATGCGCTACTAGTACTACTTTATGACCTTGTAAAAGTGGTTTATCAGAGAGTGGTGCACTAAGTACTTTTGTTTCACCAAGTAATTTTGAATCATATTGTGCAATGGCGTAATTTTGAGTAGGATGTAAATACTGTATCGTTGGTTCATTTTTTAAAAAAAATAAAATAAAATAGAGTTAATACCTAAATACACACATAATACACACATACATATATATATATATATATAGACTATATATAAAAATAAAGTCCTACCAAAACCTTAGCTGGAAGTATAATAGATTCAGCAAATGTTAATGTTAAATCACCCATACTTGTTGGTACAATACTACGACTGATAATAACTAAACCATTTTCTGTATCAAGAATAACACCTGTTCCTTGTTTTCTATTACGTGGAAATCCATCTAATCTGCATGGCATATAATAGTTAACTTTAACTAAACATCTAATTAAATCTTTTGTTGGTCCCATACTTGGATCTAATTCAATAAATTTCTTTGTTGTGGGTTGAAGAGGTCTAGGTTTTAATGGTTCACCTAAATCAGTAAAATCCCATAATCCAGTTTTGTCATTACGAACTGCTAAACGGAATGATGACCAATGACGATCTACTTGTACAACAGATACCATCACTGTGTGTGCATCAGTAATTGAATAATAAACAACAGGTACACGAGCACGATCAGGAATTGATTTCATTACTTCTATAAATGTATCAAGATTTGGTGTAGGTTTATCATCAACTGATTTAATAATCCATCCATTATCTGGTCCATCAAGCCTAAACACTATTGAAAAAGAATCAAAAATAAAGTTTAATTTATTACTTTTCTTATTTTTTTTTAAAAAAGTACATACAAATTGTACTTTTTTATATAATTAAATTAGTAAAAGCATTTAAACAAATAAAAACTTACTTCCACTTGGTTCGGCAACATATACACCACGACATGGAACACAATATACACGAGCAAGCTGATAAGAAACTTCATTTAATTTTGATCCACCAACTTCTACATATCGATCAGGAGTACTATATATGTATAGATGATTAATAAATATATATGATAAAAAATTTAATAATTGTTTAACCACTTACATAGAATGTAAATCACCAACTTTAATTGTATGTTCAATCTGTTTTCCACCACGTTCAATAACAATATGCACTTCTTGTCCAACATGGGAATCCAATTTTTCTTCTAATGGTACAAATGTAGTAATATATTCACCATCTATTGATAACAATATATCCCCTTCTTCCAATTTTCCATGAGCTGGACCTTCTGGTAAAACTGTTTCTACAACTAATACACCAATTTCTTCTTTAAATAAGCCTCTTAATTTTTCTTCAGTTTCAGGTTTTAATCCAAGACGACGAGCTTCATCATATGGACGATAACTATAATTATTAATAAAAATCATTTTTATTTTTTAACATCATGAATATATATTTATACATACATTGTTCCTCTTTTTTTTAATAAAAAACAAAATCATACTTACAAGAATTGTGTTTGGATATCACCTCTAGGTACTGTTAAACCATTTTGAATGAACTGTAAAGCCCTTTTAATACGATCTAAAGGTAAAAAGAAATCAGTTGCTGCTTTTGTATGACCACCAGCTTGTAATGCAACAGCATTTCCATTTATATCTATGACAGGTGAACCTGAACTCCCACCACTAGTACTAGATGCAGCTTGTCTATAAAAAATAAATTTAAAAATAAATAAAAAAAATTAGCTCAGTAGAATATATACTTTCTTTTTTCTGTAATAAAAAAAATATATATTAATCATTGCTCCTACCAATGGATACATACAAATAAAACGTGTTGAAATCATTATAAGTGAGATCACCATAATCAGGAGTGTTACGATCTAATCGAGAAATGGAACCAGCCAATATACTAAGTTTTTCACCAGCATCGTTACTAAAAGAAAAAAAAAAGGATGATTGAAATTAATTTACTTTTACTGTTGCACTATTTATTTATTATATTTATGATACATACCCTACAACACGAATATCAAGACCAACTTTTGCTAATTCAGGTCGTAATTCTACTTGAGTAATTGGCATATACTTGATTTTCTTTGGGTCAAATCTAAATACAAATACATAATAAACAAGTATATATATTTATATTAATAAATAAAAAAAATGAATAAATAAAATATAAAACTTACTTTAAAAAACCAAAATCATGTATAGGGTCTCTATAAATAGGAAATACATCTACTTCTTCATGATCATGACAAATTGCTTCACCAACAAAAGGACCAGCGCAGGCAACGTGACGATTAGTTAAAATAATACCATTTTCAGCATCAACAATAAAACCTGAAGCTTCTGAAGTATCTGGGCCTGTATATATATATAAGTATAAACGTAGAAATATATAAAAGTTAGTTTCTAAGTTATTATAAATATGTATATATATATAACTAACCTTCAGTGTCAAAAGCTGCTACTTGGCTAAAACGAATTGAAACAATAGCTTTAACCACTTTTTCAATCGTATCTTGCCATAATGAATTTGAAGAAGAATATTCTGAAGATTGTTTTAATGAATCGTCATTTATGCCATTATTAATCATTAGATCATCACCACTAAGTTTTCTTCTTTTAAAAGGATAAGAATCTGGTGTCAAAGCTGGTGAATCGCCACCTTCAAATTCACGATTTTTAGGTAAAACATGATCGATTTTTTCTGTTGCTGGTTTAGACATAATTTAGTTGGTTAAAAATAAAATAAAAAAAAAGAAAGTTAAAATATAAAGTGTTATACTTTTAAATGGGTAACTAATATTAAAGTATATAAAAGAAAAGAAGAAAAAGAAAGAAAGGGAAGGGAAAGAAAAAAAGTATTTTCATACTCAGACAACTTTGTTATACTAAAAAATTAAGGAGGGTAAAATTTTAAGCGAAGCATAGTGGCTTTTGAAAATTTAAATGCAAAAAACACGCTCATTTTTAATTTCCCATATTTTTCTTTCCTTTCTCTTTCTTTTTCCCTTTTTTTTTTATTTCTTTCTTTCTTGCTTTATATTTTATTCGTCATCTTATTTTTAGTTTTATTAGTTAATATTGATATATATATATATATATATAAATATATATAAATACATAGATAATGATAATAAAAAATCTTTCTGATAGTGAAGAAGAAGGAGAAAATGAACATCCTCAAAAAAAGATTAGATTAAGTAACTCACCTGAACCAAATTCACCAAAGCAAAGAAATCTTTTTCAAACTGTACTATCTTTTGCAGGAATAAGAAAGGATAGCAACAAACCTAGTACCATTAGCAGCAGCAATATTACAGCTAACTACAATAATAATAATAATAATAATAATAATAACAATAACAATAATAAAAACACAAGTAATAATAATACTAATGCTAATACTAATACTAATAATGATACTGATAATAATTCTATAAATGATAATGATAATGATAATAATTCTATAAATGATAATGATACCAGAAATAAGCTCAATGAAAGTGCATTTAATATAAGTCTGCGCAATATTTTACATAGTGATTCAGATATTGAGTCAGACTCAACTACTCAATTTAGATTTACTGATTTAATCGATGCAGATAATTCACCTAATAGTGAAATCAATACTAAAAATAATACGATTAGTAATTCTGATACTCTATCTTCACCATACTTTCGTAAAGAAAATAACAATAACACCGATAATTTAGCACTAAATTTAGATTATACAACAACTACCGCATTTAAAAATTTAGAAACAATAATAAACACAGAGCCAATTGATCAAAATTTGGATATCACTAATACTACTCTAACAACAGCACTTGGAAATGAAATAATAAATAATGAAATAAATGATTTCAAACAGCCTGATGATAATAATATTAATAATGATAATACTTTGGATGAATTTATTGATGCTGATATTTTTAATGAAAAGGAAGATTATGATCAAAATAGCAATAACGACAGAATTGAAGATATTGAAGATAAAAGCAGTGACGGTGACGATGATCAAGATTATGCTAATAATATTATCAATAATAATGAGCTTCCAGTCATTAATTTATATGATGATGATGATGATGAATGGAGTTCTATTGAAGAAAGTATAGATTTTAATAACAGTAATAATGACAATAGCAATGAAAATGACGGCAAAAAAGATAGTAACAGTATATCAAAAAATACACTAAATGATTCAACATTAATTACATCAAGCAGTACTTTACCAAGTCTGGTATTAGATTTAAGCGATGATTGCCAAACGAACAAAGATATTAACGATGGTGGTGATACGGATATTGTTAATATAGTTACAAGGATGGATAGTGATGAGATTGCTGATATTTTGTCAAGTTTAAATGAAGAAACAGAAAATAAAGAAGAGAAAATATATGATGATAATGAAGAGACTGATATAGATTTAGCTCTAAATAAATCAACAGAAAATCAAGATCTACAAAATAATGATGATCAAGAGCAAACTGATGCAGCTAATGATAATTATAAGCAATACGATGCAACTAATGATGTTCATGAAAGAGCTGAAGTAATTGATGTAGCCGATATAGAAGACGAAGAAATTGATATAATGAACCATGATGATGATGAAATTATTCAAGAAGATTCAACTATGGACTATTCAACAAAAGATCATCATTATCATTCTCAACTACAACAACAACAAGAGCAAAAAGAACAAACTGATAATCCTATTTTAACAACTTCTACACCTTCACCAAAAAGAAAATCTAATATTGTAAATAAAAATTTATTAATTGGATTATCAAGATCAAGTTCACCAGTTTCTAATATATCCAGTGATAATTCATTTAGTCGATCTTCTTCTGTACAACCATTAGCACAACCTGAAATATCACGATTTTTCAGATCTACTCTTAAAACAGGATATGTATATGATGTTTTTATGTCTTATCATGCTAATTTAAATGCATATGAATTTCATCCTGAAGATCCTAGACGTATTTTCTACATATACAGAGAAATGAAAAATCAACAACTTCTTGATCATAGTATAAGAATCCTAGTAAAAAAAGCAACTAAAGAATTAATATTATCTACTCATACAAGGAGTTTATATAAATTTGTTAAATCTACAAAACGTAAATTTCAATAGCATATATTTATATATATATATATATAATTAATGATCAAAAAATATATATGAAAAGATGTAATGTATATATGATTTATTATTATTATTATTATTATTTTAGATATGGATCGTAATGAACTGTTAGAAATGGAAAGAAACAATGATTCTATTTATGTAAATAGTCACAGTTTTGAATCAAGTTTATATGCTGCTGGGGGACTTGTTGAATTATGTAAAGCAGTGCTTAATGATGAAGTAAAAAATGGATTTGCAATTATTCGACCTCCAGGTCATCATGCTGAACCTGATACAGCCATGGGTTTTTGTTTTTTTAATAATGTTGCCGTTGCTACAAAATACTGTATAAATCATTTAAACACAAAACGTGTGATGATTGTGGATTGGGATATTCATTTTGGTAATTTTTTATAAATATAAAGGAGAGAGAGAGAGAGAAAGAAAAAAAAAAGAAAATGAAATAGGAATAACTAAGTTTATTTTCTTTTTTTTTCATTCTCTCTTTCTCTTTTATTTTTATTTTTATTTTATTTATTTATTTTTTAAATTTATTTATTTAACGTAAATATTTATGTATATATCACAGGTAATGGTACACAAAAAATATTTGAAGATAAAAGTAATGTATTATATGTATCTTTACATCGTTATGAAGACGCAACATTTTATCCATCTGATACAAATGGTGATGTTAATTCAGTAGGTAAAGGTCATGGAAGAGGAAAGTAAGTGAATAATAATAAATAATAATAATAATAAAAATGTATGAATGAATTTATATGTAAAAAGATTAAATATCAATACTTTTTTTTAAAAATAGAACTGTTAATATACCTTGGACAAGAAATGGTATGACAAATGCTGATTATATATATGCTTTTCATCAAGTTGTTTTACCCATTGGATACGAATTCAATCCTGAATTAGTTATAGGTAAATAAATATATAATGGTTCAATATAGTAGATTTATAATATTTATATACTTAATTTATGTCCATTATAGTATCTGCTGGTTTTGATTCAGCAAAAGATGACCATATTGGCCAATGTAAAGTGACACCAGCTGGGTACAGTATTATGACACATTTATTAATGGGTTTAGCAGGAGGACGGATTGTAATGGCTCTAGAAGGTGGTTATAATTTAAAAGCAACAGCCATATCAGCAGCTGCATGTATGAATGTATTAGTAGGAGAAATGCCACCAGTTTTAATTAAAGAACCACCATCAATAGATGCCATGAAAATTGTTAAAGAAGTTAAAAGGGTACAGCGACAGTTTTGGAAATGTTTTAAATAGCAATGCATTTTTTTTAATGATCATTAATCTATTTTTTCTCTTTTACCTTTTTTTCTTTTTTTTTTTAAAAAAAAAGAGAAATGTATATTACAATTTTGTTTGCAAATTTTCAGAAATACTAATATAATTGTTAATGTATGTAAACTTTTTTTTAAAAATCTACTTGATGTAAATTTTAATTCTACATCAATGTAATAAATAAAAAATAACATACGTTTTTTAATACCAATCAGCTATTTTTTTTATTGGTGTTATATCTTTATTATTCAATTTAAAAATCAAGGGATTTTATTATTATTATTATCATATATAAAATAAGAAATTATGGCTATTTGCTTATTTTGATCTGATGAATTGTAAAAATTTTCCTAATTTAAAAATTTCTAGTTAAAAATGAAATCAATATACTTAAAAAATATTGGTGTGGATGAACTATTATTATTATTATTATGTATTAAAAACTTTTATTTTCTTTTATATATATAATGATGTAAAATATACTATTATTATTATTATTATCTTGTCATTCCTTTAATCTATAGAATACTCTTATTAAGATGTACATATTTCAATAGCCTTTAAAATCTTATATAGTTCATTTTGATTTTCAGCTAAAAATTGCCATACTTCACCACCTTCTGTTTCTAATACGGCTGCATTAGTAATGTAACAATCTCTATCTATATCACATTTTCCATATCTTTTTATATTTGTTAATGGTATTGATTTGATTTGGTCTTTGGGCTAAAAAATCAAATGAAATAAAAATCAAATGAATTAAGTGCATTATTAATAATCATCATCATTACTTGTTAGTATTATTTATTATTACCTTTTCTTCCAATGAAATTGTTATTGTCCTATTTTGAATTTGAATACATTGCCTTCTCCAGAACTAATTTATCAATGAATATACAAATAATAATAATAATAGAAATTAGATCTTAATAAGTAGCATATAAATTTTATATATAAATGTGATATATATGTATTTACAGGACTATTATGACTTTTCACTGATAAATATCCATCGATTAATACCTAAATATAAATAAAATAAATAAAACTAATGAGTCATTTATATATAAAAATTTATATATACTTTATACTTTCCTTTTTTTTAACTTACATCACCACTATTATTAGCATCTAACATACCTTGCTCCATTTTTAAACGTTCTTCTAATTGTTTTAATTTTTGTAATCTTTGTATTTCTAATTCTTCTTCTTTTTTACGTTTTTCTTCTTCTTCTAATTGTTTCATCTTTTCTAATTTTTTTTGTTCTTCCTCTTCTTTTTCTAATTGTAATTTTTCATCGTCTATAGCTTGTTCATAAGTATCATCATCATCATCATCATCACTAATATTATCAGACTCAAGTATTTCACTATCCTTATCATTACCACGATGATGAGGGCCATAATGTTGACTACGTTGACTTAAAATTTTATCAATAACATCATCGTTAAGTTCTTCCAATGTACTAGCTGTCAATTGAAATAATGTATAATCATCATATGTAAATTTATCAAGTAATGCTTGATGAAAACTTTTATGTTCATCTATTTATATATATCAATCATGTTACCATTTGATCATTTCCTTTTCTATGTCTCTCTCTTTTTTTCTCTTTTTCTCTCTCTTTATTTATTACTTAATGCTTCATTTCTAAGATGTAAAATAAAAAAGTATAAAAAAGGATTAATTTAGTAACAAAAGTATATTTTTCATTATATATATATATATACATATATAAACTTACTCTACAGAAGAAGGCTGCCAATCTAAAAACAAATATATATCTTCAATACGAATAAATCCATAAAGTGGTACTTTATCTTTTAATTCAGTTCGGCATTCACTATTTAAATAAAAAAGGATTATTTTATTGATATACTTTTTTTTTTCTAAGGTTTCACAAAATCCTTTTCAAACCTTATATAATTTACCTAAAACCATTGACACCATAAGCAATAAGTCTTAAACTATTATCACATTTTAAAAGCATCCTAAATAAAATAAAAGTTTATATTAACGACTAAATTATTATATATTCTATTTTATATATCACTTTTTTTTTGTCTCTATTATTATTCTATTATTATTTATCTAATTGTCATTTACTCAGGTTATTTACCAATTAGTAGTATGGTTATTATGACCATGGACAATGGCATTATAAGTTATATCAATAGAAGTATCAAATAATTCAGTCATTTAATTTTTTTCTTTTTGTTTTCAAAATAGAAAATATAAATAAAATAGAACGAAAATAAAAATTAAGCGAAAAAAGATGATTTAAAAATAAAAATAAGAAACAAAGATGGAAAAATAAACGTAAAACGGAATTTCAATATTTATTTAGTTTTTTTCTATTTTTCTTTTTTTCATCATCGAATAATTTACATATTGGATACAAATAAAAAAGTAAAAAAAATAAAAAAAAAAATAAAAGAGGAATAATAGTAAAGGATAATAAAAATGTTGGTATCAAATAAATAAACAAACAAATAGAAAGAAAGAAAAATAAAAATAGATATATAGGAGAGTATATATATATATATATAAAGGGATAAATAAGTTAGTAAAATGTACAAAAGAAAAAAAAAAGTGATATAAAAAATGATATATATAAAAGTAGTATATTTTTTTTTTTTGTTTTGTTTTTTGTTTTTTTGACAGCTTATTGAAATGACACAACACATTTAAACACCTTATTTTTTTTAAAAGGTTTCATTTTGATTGGGACAATCTGAGGTTTGATGTAATCCATAATCATCACAATTTTCACAATACTATATATATATATAAATATTTTAAAAATAAAAGAAATAAATTAATAAAAAGTTGATAATTATTATTATTAAAATAATTTTATAATTTTCAACTTACGGGTTGATCAATTTGTTTATCTTTGTTATTATCATTATTCTTAACAGCTCCATCTAATACAATTTTACAACTTAATAAATCATGACCATGCTTTTCACAAATTTCACAATAAGGACCATCTTTTATAGCTTGATCATCATTACTATTATCATGTTTTTTAGTATCAAGTTGATCATTATTTGCTGTTGATGTTGTACTACTTCCATTAACAAGTTGATCTATAGTAGAAGTATTATTTTTATTCTTTTGCTGCTCTCTTAATTCCAAAATATCTTCACGTAATCGATTAGCAGTTTTACGTTCATTTTCTAAAGCTTCTTCTAAATCGGCTTCTTTAAATATTTTTGTTTCAATAATACCTTCCAACTCATTAATATCTCTATTTAAAGTACTGATTTCTTTTTTAAGTTTACGTTCTGAATCTTGCTTTTCTTCTTTTAATTGACGAATTTCAGATGAATGTTTAAGTAAAACTTTATCCATTTGTCTTTTAGTTTCTGCCAATTGTTGTTGGAGTTGTTGAATTTTTTCATCAGGGGTTAAATTTTCATTCTCAGTACCATTAACAATAGTTGATGATGATGTTCCTTCAGAGTGTAATTTTTCAACTTCATCCATTAATTTGAAACATTCATTTTCCATTTGTTTATGAGCTTCTTTTAATGATTCGTGCTCTTTTAATAATTGTTTATGATCTGATTTAAGTCTTTTAAGTGTAGCCGATGCATTTTTATCATAACCATCTTTATTATTATTATTATTACTAGATGCTGCTGCTGCAATTGATTTAGCATTTAATTCAGCACTTTCTTTTTGTTTTGTTAATAAATTATTTTGAGCTTCTAAACGTTCCATTTCACCACGAAGGGTTTCAATTTGCTTCATTTGTTGTTCTTTTTCGTTGACCCAACCATTCATATCTTCAGATGAAGAACGTAAAGCAGATAAAGTAGATTCAGCTTGAGCTAATTCTGAACGTACAGCAGCTAATTCACGATCGGTTTTTTCTTTAGCTTCTTGTAATCTTCTCATATCACTTTCTGTTTTCTTTTGACTTTCAACGGCAGATCGAACTTCATCAAGATAATTTTTACGTTGTTTTAATTGTTCATCGAAATCTGTTTGAAGTCGTTTCACTTGATCTTCTAATTGTTGCTTTTCACTGGTTATTTTATCCATGTATTGTAATTGATTTTGTAATTTTTCCATTTCAGATTGTAAGGATTGATAAGATTCATGTTGATCTTTAAATTGTTTTATATGATGCTCGATTTCTTTTTCAAGTCGTTGACGTTCATTTTCCCATAATTGATTCATTTTATTATCATTTTCTGTTTGATTTTTATTATTATTATTGTTATTGGCAATGATTAATTCTTGAATTTCTTTTCTTAATTTAGTGACTGTTTCTTCCCAACTTTTTCTTTCATCATCTACTTTTTTAAGTTGTTCTTGATGTTGTTGTTTTAATTGGTTTAATTTTTCTTCAAAAGAATGAGTAGAATCTTCATTGGATTTTAATAAATTTGATTTTTCCATTTCCAATTCTTTAATTTTACGTTGTTCATCTTGTAAATTAGCAGTCATTTCTTCCATAGCCACACGGTGTAATTCTACAGAATTTTCATATAGTTCCAAACTATCCATACCAGCATTTTTTAATTCATCTACTGTTACTTCAAGAGTTTGAATACGTTTACGATATTCTTCTATGGTGGCTGTTTCTTTAGCTAAATGTTCTTTAGTGACTGAATAATCACGCTTAATAGTATCAAATTCTTCCTTTGTCACACAACCTTCATAAGACATCAATTTAGTTTCTAATTCTTTAATTTCTTCTAAAAGGCGATCCTTTTCACGACCATGACGTTCGCCATCCATTTTAAGACGACGTAATTCTCTTTCCTTTTCTTCAACAAGATTACGATGTTGTTCTACTTGTTCAGTTAAATTACCCAAAAACATATCTTTAGCACGCATGGCATCCATTAAGGAAGTCATCTTTTCATGAACTTCTTCCATTTCCATTTCCATTTGGCGTTGTTTTTCTTGCATTTCTTCAGGATCTTGAGAATAAAAATTAGCTGTGGTTTGAACGGTTCTTGAAGCTAAAACAGTAGCAGCATTGGCTTCAGCAACAGCGACTTTTTGTTCTAATTCTTGAACTTTTTGCTCCATTTGACTTGATTGTTTACGTGCATCACTAAGATTAGCCATTAATTCATCTCTTTCACGAAGTAATTCAGTTTGTTCAGTCTCTAATTCAAACACTCGATTTTCTAATTTTTTAATAGCTGATCGGTTTTTTTCCATATCGGTTTCCCATTCTTTTTGTTTGGTTATATGTTCTTGTTTGATTTCTTCTACAATGGCTTTATGGCCTTCCAAAGTAAAATAACTTTCATCTTCATTATCATCCGTATTTTCATTATTATTATTATTTTCGTTATTATTACTATGTTTTTTCATTTTTTTAAGAATCATTGATCTTTCCAAAATTTGTTCAGCTGTTTTATTTTGAGTATTTTCTAATTTCAAATATTTATTTTCAGCTTCCAATACTTCAACACGTAATTGTAATTGTTGTAAGCGCATGATGGTTTCATCAGGAGCTTTAGAAATAGCTTCACCAAGAACACGTTCCAATCTAGTTTGAGAATCTTCTTCCATCATCATGGTAGAAGAAGTAGCAGTTCCTCCACCTCCAACAGTAGATGAATTAGAAGTATGAATAGAAGAGGGTGGATCCGTTGATTCAGACATAGCAAGATTAATAGGAACAGGAGTTTCAGTAAGCATATGTTCATCAGAAATGACCAAACTATCATCATGATTATAATCATCCATATCATATTTTTCAGAAGAAGAAGAACGCGATGAAGATAATTGTTGTTGACCATTTGAATGATCAAGTTGATTCATAGATAAGGATCGATTTGCTCTTGTTGCATTGGATGATGATGAGTAAGAGTTACGACTTAATGCACGACGTTGTTGACCATTTGTTGTTGAATGATGTTGAATAGGAGATGCCATAGATGATTGTGATCTTTTAGTAACAATACTTCCATTAGATGATGTAGATAAACGACTACTAGAACTTTGACTTGAAGTACGGTCCATTCTCTTTTGTTGTTGTCTTGAACCTTTAGTTAATTGTGAAGCACTCATACCAATATATCGTTCAGCTCTTGATCCCTTGGTTATAGTAGTACGACCACCATTATTTGCAATAGGTTGAGGTGTAGATGAATAAGGTGAAGGTGGTGATCTTGATCTAACAGATATATCATCATATTCTAATGATTCTACTTTATTTGCTGAACAGAAAATACCAGTGCTAGGAGGACATGAGAAATATTGAAGACTATAAATATATATACATAATAGATAAGAGATAAAAAAATGAAAAAGTAAAAAGGTAAAAAAGTTAAAAAGTAAATAATTAAAAAAAATGTATAGAAAGGTAAAATAGTTTTTTTTAAAAAAAAAGAGAGAGAGTTAGATGAGTTATTTATTTATTTATATTAATATTAATATAAACGAAATTTAAATTTTTTAAGTTATGATAACTATTTTTTTTTTTTTTTTTACCCATCAGCAGATCCATCATTTTTACCAGTGCCTGGTATGTCCAATTCAATACCCGCCCAGGTACCATTCTTCTTATGAATAGGACCTAAATACCTTAAAGTACCAACTATCTTCATTGAATCCACTACAACACGTTCACCAATACGTAAATTAAATTCATTATTATTATTTATAGGACTATTAATCATTTGCTGTTGTTGTTGCTGTTGTTGGTGAGGAGGAAGATGTTGAAGAGGAATAGGAGGGGGTTTGACAGATAAACGTTTACGAGGACCAGAAGGTTTTGGAGAAGTCATAGAAGAATGAGGAGAAGTCATAGCAGTTTGAATAGAACTAAAAGAAGAAGTAGAATATCTTGCAGAAGTAGGAGAATCTATTTCTTCATAAGATGATACAGAAGAACGTGAAGTTGCTTTTGAAGATTTTGATTGTTTTAAAGGTGGTGGAACTGAGTCTTGTTTTTTCCTTCTCAAGTCTAAAGATGGTTGCCTTTGTAAACGTTTTGAAGAAGGTGGTGGTATACCTGTACTTACACTAGGTAATCTAGACATTATTTACTTTACTTTACTTTATAAACAGTATATTATTGTTATAACAAATAAATTAAATTAGATGATAAAAAGAAAAAAAAGGTATATATACTAAAATAAATATAAACAAAAAAAAGGTAAAGAAAGGAAGAGAGAAAGAGAGAAAGAGAAAAAAAAAAAAAGAGAGAGTAAAAAAAAAAGGCTATAAACAAAAATGGAACTCAGTCTTTTTTTTCATATTAGAAAAATGTCCAACTTTAGTCGTACAAGAAAAAAAAAACTCATTGCTTATTTAAAGATAATAAAAAAAAGAAAATGCCACTCCTATTAAATTATATACATATTCCTGATCTATATTTAACATTATCAATGACGGAAACAAGCATAGAAATATGATATGATTAACTTGTTATTATATATTTTATAATAAAGGGGAGATCCTTTTTTTTTTTTCATATCAATGGGAATTTAAAAGGCTCTGAGAGAATAAAAAAAAAAATAAAAATAGTGATGAAAGTACTTTGTGATCATTTTTCAGCCAATCATAAATAAGAAAGAAAATTGTACTACCAACCTAATTCTGGCTTTAAAAAGGCAAGAGCATTTTATTTTTTAGCTTCTTTTCTCTTCTTTTCTTTTCTCTTTCTCTCTCACTTTTTTATTCTATTGTATTCATATTTATTATATATAGTTTATATCTCTTTTTGAAATATATATTTATTCCCCTTTTTTTTTATATTTATTTATCTCTTTTTTGTTCTTTTATTATACCATATTAACTATTAAAAAATAAAAGCTAAAAAATGCCTTCTACTGTAACTAAAAAACAAATTAAAGCAATTCCTAAAAAATCCACTTCTTCAACAAGTCATAAACAAAAGCATAATAATACTAATAATAACAATAAACCCTCATCTCCAATTGAATCTGATAGCTCTGATAGTAAACAAACTTCAAAGAAACCTAACCGCCGTCATCATCATAAACGTAAAAGTGCTCAGCCTAAATTACAACAAACTACTACCAATAATCCTTTACAAGTAGAAACTAGAAGGTAAAAAAAAAGATAAAATAATAGAGAGTTTATTTATATATACTTATTTAAACTTTTTATTATTCTTCTTTTATATATAAATAGACGTACAAGATCTAATAGCGCAGTAGACTATGCTGGACCACAATTTATGTATTGCTCACCTTCACCTACTTCTTTACCTAAACCTCCTGTAGTAGAAAGCAAGCATCTTCCTAAACCTATTCAATCCATTTCTTTGGATATACGCCAAACTCAAAAACAACAACAACCTACCCTTTATGAAAAATCTCTTCATCAATCAAACTTATCTTCTAAACCTTATATCATCGATCCTATCACTGATATTCAAGAAAAGCTTCGTATCTTACTCAAAATTCAATAAGCAAAACTAAAAAAAAAAAGAAAAGAAAATATCCTATTTCTTCCGTAATATTTTCTCCTCCCTTTTTTCTTTCTTTTTTTTTACTATACCCTTTTTTGTTTATATGATCATATATACATATATATATTATATTTTATTATTATTATATTTTTATTATATGTATTTTTCCTTTCTCTTTATCTCTCTAACTCACTTTTTTGTTATATAGTTCCTATTATTTTCGGTATTCATTTATTATATTTTCCTTTTTTCTTTTTTTATTATTATTTAGTTTTATTCGTTTTGTATCATATTCTTTATTTTTTTTGATGTTTTAATTTTTTTTTTTCGTTTTATTGTGAATATGGTAATTATTTTTATTATGAAATATCCTATATATGTTAAAAAAGGATCATTTCTATTTTTTGGATATCTATTTTAGGAACTCTTACTCACAAAAAAAAATACACAATTACTCATTATTGATCTACTATTTTTTTTGCTTCTCCTTTTTTTTTATATAACCCCTTCCGCTAACTTCTCTTATCTTTTTATTTTTTAACACGTGTTATGATTTGATCTTTGTTTTAATCTTTTCCCTTCACTATCATTCTATCATATACTCTCTCTCCTTCCTCTCTTTCTCTTTATCACAGTAAAAACCATTCTACTTGAAATTAAAAATCAAATTTATTAAAAAAAGTTCCCATCTCAATTTTTACTGGTTTTTTTAAAAAAAGTAATAAAATGCAAATTTTGTTCAAAAAAGGAAATGATTTATTATATCATAAAGTATTTTAAATTTTGAATACCGATCTTTTTTTTTTCTTTCTTTTCTTTTCTTATTCCCTCATATTTATATATTAAGGATAGATTTTTTTTATTATTATTAAGGAGATCCACCCTAATACTTTTTTTCTCTCCTTCAGGAATATATTTATATATAAAACGAATCAATATTTAACAAGTTGACATAATAAATTATAATAAGCTTGAAACAACTTTTTATACCACATGATAGATTGCGGCACCGCATGATGACGATTTCAATCTCAGATGGTTCATTCTGATTGGTTTAAAAAATAAAAAGGTAAACATACTCTAATTAACATCATCATGCATTTTTTTCTTCATCTTTTGGTTAATAAAAATGTGTGAGTGAGCGTTTTGAATCATCTTTTAATGTTTTAATGATAATTATAAATAATTATGATGTTTGATGCAATTATTATTATTATTAATTCCTCCAATTTATTTAAAATGAAGAAAATTTTGGATTCAAAAAAAAAAGAGAACAAACAAACAAAAGAGGTTCCATTTTCTAATATTTTTTTAAGATTTCCTAAAATAGACCTGCAGAAATATTTTTTTTTACAATGAAAGTCATTTTTTTTTTCTTTTCACTTTTCTTTTCTTTTTTCTTTATTTACTATTTTTATTTAGATACTCTTTTTTTTTTTCTAAATATACTATTTTCGTTTAATTGTATTTCTTCTTTCTTTCCTTTTTTTTACTTCATATTTTTTTTAAATGACCTCTATACTTGATTCAACTCTAAATACTACTACTACTACTAATGACATTAAATCAAAAGACTTGATAGCAAATAGATATAAGAAAAGTAGATATTCTATGCCAGGTGATTGGGTAGAATTTTCTTATTGTGATGAAGATAGTAATAATAATAATACTCAACAATATGAAGATATTAATGAAGTTTTTGCTAAGCACTATCTTTGGAAAGCTTCTTCTTCTTCTCAAGAAAAAATAACCGAACTAAAAAAAAATATAGAGCTTACTAATCATAATGAAAATAATAATATACACTCTATAAAGGATAATACTTTGGGTATTCATCATCATCATCATCATCATCATAAAGAAATAAAAAAAGAAGAAGGAGAAGAAGAAGAAAAAGTTAATGCAAAAATGGATTTATCATCATTATCACCATCACTGCCATCAAATAGTGGTTGTATTGAAAAAAAACGTAAATTAACTGACGTCAATCATAAAGTGATTTTAGAAAATAATGATAATCAGGACCAGTGTGACAACGAGAATGGAATGAATGATGAAATTAATAATGGTGATATAAAAAAGAAAAAAAATGAAGATGAAGATAAAAAAATAATTAATGATGATCATAAAAGGAGTGATGAAGAAAAAGAAAAAATGGTCATTGATATAAATAAGCCCATCAATGTGGATATTAAACCTGAAGATAATACAAATAAAATAGATGATGATTTTGATGTCATTGAAGATATTAATACAGGAAATACTACTACTACTACTACTACTACTACTACTATTACTACTACTTCTATAGAATCTAATCAAAACATAGAGATCGATGATGATTGGGAAATGTTATAAATTTATTTACTCTACCTTTAGATAAGGTGTATCATGTATTTTATTACTACTACTACTACTACTACTATTATTATTATTATATATTCAATTTTTTTTTCTTATATTTACATTTATATATTTATTATTACCATTAACTTTTTTTTTATTTACTACTTATTATATTATTACTTGTATATATTAAATAGGGTAGAGTTACCTATATGTTTATATCTATATATATTGAGGAATAATAAATCCATTTTATTTTTTTTAATAATTAAATGATAAAAGAAGGATGTTCATCTATATAAATAGATGAACAGATTTATTTATTTATTTATTATTTAAAAAAAAAATGAAAAGTTTTATTAAAACAATATTTACAATACATCGATAAAATAAAATAAAATGCAATCGAAATCCATCTGTTTCATATACCAAATAATAATAATCAAGGGTTGTTAAAAAATTGATATAAGGATGAAGTTATTATAAATGATGGTAGTTGATATATAGATATATATATATATATATGATGATTATATATATTAAATTATGTATGTAATATTATGATTCTTTAGGCTGAGGTAGGTGGGCGTCAACTTCTGGTAATAAATGTGGATTAGCATCTACAAGATCATTAATTAATTCAATAAGCTTATCTTTATCCAAAGTAGCTAATTTTTTTGATATTGATAAAAAAAAAAAAAGAATGAGTAAATATATATATCATTTTTATTGTTCACATAACTTATATATATATATATATATATATATATACCTAGTAGTTTAGTAATAGGGTATTGCTTTTGAATACTTGTTCGGTTGCGTTTTGTGTTATGAATGCTTTCAAATTCTTTTTTCTTTTCTATATTATTGATTGTTACTGCATTATTACTTGGTAGATCTATCGAAGTTTCATCCATTCCCATATCTTCATCCTCTGATATTCTTCGTTTTCTACCTATATATAAAATTATATACTAAAAACTATTAATATCTTAAAACAACAACAAAAATAATAGCAATAATGAAAAAATAAAAAGAAAGTACTAGTAATGTTATATGATATATATATATATATATATATATATATATATATATGATTAATAAATGATACCTTTAGATGATTGAGCATCAGGAGAAGGAGGTTTATAAAGAGTGGGTTGTTTATCTTTTACTAAGTAGTGTGAAGAACGATATAAAAGTTGTTGTTGTCGAAATATACTATTTTGTGATGACGAAGACATATTTTATGGCGAAGTAAAAAAAGAAAAAAAGAATAAAAGAGGAGAAGGAAAAAAAAAAAAAAAAAAGGAAATTAAAATTTATAGCCAGCATTTTTAAAGAAAAAAAGTCGACTTTCCTTACTGTTTTTATTATCTTATATTTTAAACAATATATTCCTTATTTTGCTTTTGATTATTATAAATATAATTGTTATTTATTTTCTCTACTTTTTTTTTTTTTTTTTTTTTACTATGATCTAATAAAAATATTTATATCATTGCTAAAATTAAAATAATAGTAAATATATAAACGCCTCCAATCACCCAAGATAATATTTATTTCTTGATTCTTAATGTTGAAAAAACAAAAAAAATTCATTTTTAGACTCAGTAGCATTGTTATTCATATAAATGATCATTGATACCTTCAAAACTACTTTCTTCAATATCATTGTAAACTGTTGTATATATATTACATAAGTAACAAGTTGTTAAATTTTACTTTCTAATATGATTTTTCTTTTCTTTTCGCTTTAAATATTCTTCTATATATATATATATATGATTGATTAATTGCTAAAAATATTTGAATTATAATGGTGTTTGTACTTTTTTATACTAGTTATTTTAAAATATTAATAAATCAATTAATAGCATATTGTAATCATTAATCGAAGCGCTTGCTGGAGGCATCTATTATAACCTTTATAATATATATACTTGCTATTTTATATATGTATGCTGTTCTTTGCTCCTTTTTTATTTATAGCGTTGATAAATCACAAGACAAGTATATTGTAACAATAAACTATAAACAGTATTAACCTATATATATATATATATATATATATATATAGTTTATTGTTTTTTCAAAAGAAACGTTTTTTATTCAAGTATTTTAGTTTTAAACTCTTAAAGTGCTAATAGGTGTTGACGATTATAGGTGTTACCTAATTTCGTGTCTTTTTAAATTATTAATTGAATCTACTTATAATATTATACTGAATGAATGAATGAATAATAATAATAATAATAATAGTAATAATAATGAATATATATATTTTCTATTTATTTAATAAATGAATTTATAAAATAAATATATATAATAATAGTACAAGTTTTATGTTATTTATACAATTCATTTTGTTTTTAAAGTATAATAAATGAGTGAGGAAAAGGAAAAGAAAAAAAAAAAGAATGGGATTTAAACAAAGTCACGTGACTACGGGCATAAGTCATTTTTATGGGCACCGGCAAATTTTATTCTTTTAATAAATCATTTTTTAGTACGTTAAACAAAAAAAAAAAAACAAAAAAAAGAATTATAACGTTCTTTTATGAATCAAAAATAACTGTCTATTATTATTTTTTTATTTAATATGCTAAAAAAAAAGATTTTTTAAAAGAATAAAAATTGCTGGTGATCATAAATGGATTCTAAATATGATAATCCATGAAATACGTATAAAATTTTAAAATAAATAGAGAGTCCAATTGAAATAATTCAGTGTTTAGGTATAAAATGTAGTTTAGTAATAAAAATCATAATGAATAAAATATAAAAAGTATTTAAGACGTGAAAGGGAAGTTTTATTTATTAAATTGAAGTAAAATTACAATATATAAAATTAATAGAATTGCGTAAGTATTCATAAAATATATTAAATCATAAAAATCATAATATCATAAAAATGTAATAACCGCAAGCATATAAAAATCAGTTTTTGAAATATTTCAAATTCAGACAAGGTAACAAAAGCAACGGGTTACCATATTTAGAAATGAAGGATAAAAATCAATTCAAACGATAAAATAAAAAGAGCTAAAAAAGATATTAACATAAAAATTGAAATATAACATTCCTTTATAGTTAAATATCATCATCATTTAATTATTATTTTTATTTAGAATACGAAAAAATGATTTATTAAAAGAATAAAAAAACACCAATGCCTATAATTAAGCTTTCGAGTTTAAATAATATTCTATAATAGAACGCTATATGCAATAGAAAACATACTTATATATATAAATGATTTTTTCATTATCTTTATATGTTTATTATTCCTCTTCTCATTTTTTTTTGTCTATAAGGATTCTTTAAATATCAATAAACATTTTTATCCAAAAGAATTGAAATTTTTTACTCGCCAAAAAAAAAAAAAAAAAAACAATGGGTCAAATTCCTTCCATTTGTTATATTTGAATATATTTAAGTTACTAATAAAGATATATATATATATATATAAATATAGAAATTTATTTTTTTTATCTAAGATATGAAAATATAAAAAAATCACTTTTTTCTTATAATTATACGCAGTATTATTTTTGTTTTTTACTAGTTTTAATCATATTTAAGTAATAGAATGAATCTGTCATTATCTCCTTAGATTCTTTATGGGTTATTTATTTTTTATTTTTTTTCATCAAAATATTTTTTACATTCATAAAAAGATAGATAAATGAAAAAATCGGTATGATCATAGGAAAATAAAGGGCTTTTATTAGTAAAATATACTTATATATATATGTATAAGCATGTATAAATGAAGTGTACTTTAACCATTAGATTTTAATGAATCATTTATACCAGCATGTTTCTTATTGACATGAGAACTAGCGAAAACAAAAAAACTGAAAAATCATATAATAAAATAATTTTATAAATGCAGTTTTAATTATAAAGTGAATCTCATTATCGCTAAATATTTTATAGATTTTTGATTTTTTTTTACATCAGAATGTTTCTTACTTTAATACAAAGATAGGTTAATAAAAAATAAATATGATCATTAGGAAAAAAAAAATACTTTTATAAGTAGCATATGTAATTATATATATATATAAACTAAATGTGTTTTAACATTTAGATTTTTATAAATCATTTATATAAATCTGCTTATTATTTTTTGTGAGAGTTGATGAAAACAAAAAATAAATGAAAAGTTATCTACTAAATTAATTTTATGAGAGCAGTTTCAGTCATAAAATGGATCCGCCATTTCCGCTCCAAATATTTTATAGATTTCTAATTTATTTACTTCAAAATATTTCTTTAATACGGAGATGAGTGAATAAAAAAATAAACATGATCATAAAAAAATCTTTTAGTGGTAATTTATATATGCCTATGGGTTATTTACACCAGTAGTTTCTTATTTTTTGAAATAAGTAAATAATTAATTAAAAAGCTATTTATTTAATATATAAATGCTTTGGATTATATGTTTTTGAGCTATTGTTATTATTTTTAATTGGATTAATAAAAGGATGATTTGTTACTACTATAAATATATAAATTTATGTACCAATTCAACCAATTGAGTAAAGAATTGAGAATGAATTTAAAAACGTGATATTTCTGAAATTGGTTATTCCTTTCTTTCCTTTTTTTAAAAAAAGCTGGGTATTTTTTTAACTATATAATCATTAAAAAAAAGCTTATTTTTTGATTTATTTAATTTAATTCATCTATTATTATAATAAAGAAACATATTAAAGGAATTTATTTATTTATTTATTTTATTTTAAAAAAGAAACAAAAGCTGATGATACACCTTTTTTCTCATCTATATATGTACTATTTTATCAAATACGTTTATAACATTATTTATTTTAACCGATGAATAGAATATAAAATTAATTCATGGTTTTAATGGTTTTCTTTATATGAATACATATAATAGGATGTTTGATGATAGGTTCAATCATAAAATCCTATTATTTCCTTTTCAATTATTTCCGGTTATTTTTTTTTTCTTTTTTCATATATATAAAAATCAGTTACATTTTGTCATCGGTTTCTTTTTTTTTGGGTTAATTTTATTTTCATGTCATTGCTGAGTTTGGATAAATAAATAAATATGGGGATTTTTTTTTTATAGAACGAAAAAAAAAAAATCTATATGTAATGGATAAAGAAAGCAAAAAAAAAAAGAAAGATAAAAAAAAGAGATCCTCTGGTGACTTGCATCTCATCTGAAAATGAATAAGGTTTTTTTATTTTTTTTCTTGTACGACTAAGAATGAATTATGACATAATGATAATTTAAACTTATAATACACATTTTAAAAAAAGTCATGATCGAATAAAAGAAAATACTTAGTATGAAAGCTTAAAAAAGAAGTTGTTTATTGGTGTTTTAAATTTCCCACCCATTTTATAGTTTGTTTTTTTTCCATTCTCTTTTCAATGTAAGGCACGTGGTAAGCTACATTATTACTATTGACAGTTAAATTTCGAATAAGTGATTAATACAAAACCCATGATTATAATAATAATAATAAATGAAAATGGGTTAACGAAAAAAAAAATAATTCCAAATTCGTTTGATTTTATTTTATCGCCTAATATATCATCATAAAATAAATAGCAACAGAGAGTAATGATAATAAAAAGAATTATAATAATTAAAAAAACAAAATAAAGGTTGTATATTTATATGTGTTTGTGTGAATTGTGATGTAAATATATAAATATATATATAAATATATATATATATTAAAGAGAAAGGAATGGGTATGCAAAGAAAAATAAAAAATAAAATATAATTATGTAAATATATACATATAAAATAGTTATGAGTTGTACTATAAACCGAATTTTTGTAATCTTAAAATACTTCGAACATCTGATGTAAATCTAAGAGCATCCAATAATGGTAATAAATCTAATAAACACTCGTCATTTGCACTGGATATCCAACTAGTTATTTGTATTCCATTATCTAAACAAAAAAAAAAGCTGATGTAATTAATTTCATTTTACTTATTTCAACATTACTTTTAATGCATTCATTTTTTTTTTAATACCTTTAAATAATTCAAATGCAATAGGACTATTATCAACTAAGCATACTTTTGATAAATCTGACTCAGCTAATGAGATATCTTTTAAAAAATTTCCATCCCTTGCCACACAAGACTATGAGAAAAAAATATAAAATCATTTTTAGTTAACAGAATATATTATATAATTAAATCAAACATTATATTTACAACTGTTTAAATGATTTGTTCCTTATTTTTTTTTTTTTTTCCCTTTCCCCAAAAAAGCCAAAAAATGAATATTAACAGAATTTCCCCAATCTTTGAAATTATAGTTTTTTTTTCATTCCGCCAAATTAAACATATACATTTTTTTACATAAAATATAATAATACATATAGTAATTAAAATAATTTAAGAGAAAAAAATAATAATAATTACCTGTCTAAAGTATCTATGAGAAACCATTGTTTGATCTTGATCCAACCAATCTATAACTGGGTCAGCATATTCTGACATTGAAGCAGTAAATATAACAACTTTGTACCATTGACTTATCTATTTTAGGAGTGTATATAAACAAATAAAATGAAAATAAAAACAAATAATAATCATCGTTTATATAAAGGGGAAAAAGAAAGAGGGAGTTAGTGTTAATGTTATTTTGTTTCTTTTTTTTTTTTTCAGTTTTCTATATATATTTGTAATTATTATTGTTTTGATTGTTGTTGTTTTGTTGTTGTCGATTAATATATAAATAAAGAAAAAAAAAATCTTATCGTAATCATTTATTTTTATCTCTTTTTTTATTTATCATTACCGTTTTTAAAAAAAAATCAACGTGAGGTCTTTTATAAACTTCATAAAGAAAAGATTGTTTTTCATTTTGAACTTCAATTTGTTTTCGTTTTATACTTGGACTGACAGTAATATTATTAGCATCCTCTGAACCAAGACGAACAGAATGAACTAGTGTTTCATCTAAATCAAGTACTAAAGTTTTTCCTTTGTAATATTGTAATGCTTTTTTAGGATGTATTGAATTAATTTTTTTATCACCAAGTGAATTATTATTATTATTAGTAGTAGTAGTTGAAGAAGTTGAAGGTGATAAGTCTTTATTCATTGAAGTAGAAGTGGTAGTAGAAGATGAAGTGGATATATGTTGTTTATTTGATAATAAATGTTGTTTTGGTTTTACAATGAAAAGTGTATAAACAAATTCATACATTAAAGTTATATAATGATACATAAAAGATATAACCACTTTTCCTTTACGTCGTCTTACTGATGGAATGGTTGTGTTGGTGGTATTAGAAGTAAAAGTGGCAGTTATGGTTGGCATAGCATTAGTAGTTGGAGATGAAAAAAAAGTTAGCATAAAAATATAATAAACCAAAAAACCAAAAAACCAAAGTATATAACTATTTATATATAGATATGTGTGTGTGTAATATGAAAAAGAAAAAGTAAAAAATAGGAGAAATAGAGAGAAGAAAAAGAGAAAAGTTAAATAAAAAAATTTAGCCATTATATATGAGACAAAAAAAATGAAAACAGTGCTACCATATTTTAAATTCCGCTTGTTTTTTTTTCTATTTGATTTTTGATTAGATCTCTTTTTTTCTTTCTTTCTTTTTCTTCTTTTGTTATCCATTATTAGTATTATTACTGTGTATATGAGGGAATAAAATATTATATACAAGCAAATCATTACTTGTATAAATGATTTATTATTATTACACTTTTATATTAATACACATATTTACCTCCAAATATATATATATATATATATGTGTGTGTGTGTGTGTTAAACTCACAGTTTTTAACTATATATACATTTTTTACTAGCTTATTTAATGGTAGAACTTAATAAAAGATATATATATTACGGATATATGCGGGCGGTGATAGTTTATTATTAACTTGATATTCATTCTCAGTTAAAAAAATTCATATTAATTTAGGTAGTGGAGTGATTTTTTAAAATCGGTTGCATGGTAATAATGTTTTTTATTTTGTTTATGATATGGATGAATTATCATTTAATATTTATTATTAAAACAATAATATTTTTCTACTATTTTAATTATTATTATCAGCATCTATTTTTTTAAAAAAGGAATATGTATTTAAAATATACCTAATCCACTCAGCTTTGTTAATTTTTTGAAACAACTCAAGTCACTGGAAAAATCTTTTTTACCAGACATCATATTTTTGTTTCCTTCAAAAAAGAGTTTCAAACATAAATTTATATAATTATAATCATCATTATTATCATTAATTATATAAAACAAAGAAAAGTAATAGGAATCTAATGATGATATAGAAAAATATTGAAGGATGATTAGAATGCTGTCATATCTTTCATTATTATATATTGGAAGGCAGTAGTAGCTATAGTGAATTATTCAAATTTTGAATTCATTTTTCTTGATCATACTTTATTTATTATCAATATTTATAATTGCATATATTAAATTTTATTTTGACCATTTTATCAAGTAATTTTTTAAAGGAAGCTCTTTTAATTTGCATAAAGAGCAAATCCCATTAATGGCAAACATATAAAATGGTACTCCCCAACAAAATAAAAAAGGATAGTAGAATGTTTCAAATATAAAAATTCATAGTTTTTTTTTACAAATCATTTATTCGTAAACCCTGTCTAATAATGACCATAGAATATATATATATTTACTTAACTATATGATGAATCTTATTTATTATTATTAAAATAACTAACTGTAATCTATATTTTCATTTTTTTTAAAAAAAATATATTTATTCAATATCACTAATAGGCTTTTAAAATAATAAAAAATAGCGTATAGTAATTAGTTCTAACTTTTTTATATTCATCATATCCAAATATAAATTTTATATTTTACCAAGCTTTTTGTACAATAGTTTTTTTATTTTAGGACGTTTACCAAATAAGATAATCTTAAATAATAATAATAGTAATAATAATTTCAGGGGAATTTGATTTACAGATACAATCATATTTTTATTGTATCAAAGATAATTATATATGATGATCAATATACCTTTATACAAAAAATATTAGTATAATTGTGTAAAAAGTTGATGAATAGTTATTCATTTTAATAACCTTCTTTTCATGTACGTGTTTAACCTATTTCTCCCCCCCCCATTTTTTCATATGATAATAAGAATTTTTTTTTAAGTATTGAGTATTAAAAAAAGTCAATTAGTATACTTCGTTTAGATAATCTATTTCTAGGTCAAAAGAAAAAGTATTCGTTTATTATTATTTTAATAATATTATAATCAATAATAATTTATTCATTTCATGATTTATAAAGTTGGGTGATATCACCTTATTTTGATTATACATATTTACAACTAAAACAGAAAGAACAATGAAAAAAGTGTAATTAAAATTCCGCTTTAAAAATAATTCGGCGCACATAAAAATGGCTTTTCTTATTTCTTCCTCTCTCTTTCCATTTTCCATTCTTCTTTTCTTCTTTTTATTATTATTATTATTTTTATTTTTTAACTTACATACATATCTATAAAAGTCAAATATTATAAATAAAAATTTATAATGCCTTTAGCACATTTTTTTATTTCAAAACATCGTAAAGTAGAGTTTGAATTTAACCTTGATATACATGATATTACTAATGTACCACTTGTTAGTGGCTCTTATTTCGTAAAATGGAAATTAAAGAATGCAACACAATCTAGCGGTATTACAACAAAGTAAGTGAAAGAAGAGCTGAGCAGCAATATATATATATATATTAAATAAATAAACTAAATAATTATATTAATAATAATAATAACGATAATAATACTAATAATAATTTATGTATTCACTGACTTTATATATTTATATATATTTATTCTATTTTTAAAAAATAATCGTGGTTTCTTTATATATATATATATATATTTAATAGTATACCTATTAATGATCATTCAGTTGTATGGAGACACTCTGTTAAAACACAATGTGAACTAGTTATAAGTAAACAACATTTATTAATGCCTTGTGAGTTGAAACTGGAAATATATCAAGAAATTGGTGGTAGCAATTTGAAACAAATTGGAACATTATCATTAAATATATCGGAATATGCTACTATTGGACCTTCAACGAGACGTTATCTTTTAGAAGAATGTAAATTTAACTCTTTTATAAAGGTAAGTAAATTATAAATAAAATATAAATAAAATATAAATAAAAACACAAATAAATACATAAATAGAATAAAAGAATCACTAAAAAAAAGGAGATAAAACGGGGTTTTAACATGATAAAATAATTATCCTTTTTTAACTTTAATTTAAATAGTTGTCAATAGAAATGAAACAATTATCCAAAACAGATGAATCCTTTACAGCGTAATTGATACATATAAATATATAAATATATAAATATATAAATATATTAAATAATAATGATTATACTAATTTTTTTAAAAAATGATTATAATTATTGACTATTATTAAAATTTAGACCTCCTTTAACAAAATCAACAAGACAGTCGGATATTTCAACGATGATCTCAAATACAGTACCCGAAAAAAAGAAGAATGATGGGACTAATGGTAATGTTCTCGTGATATAGCTAAATAATATATATAAAAGGAAATATCGAACAATATATACACACACACATATATATATATATATATATATATATAAAGGAAAATTAAAATAATGGTTTCTTTTTTGTTATTATTATTATTAACATTTATCCAGGAAGCATATCAGATAGCTCTATAAAAAGTTCAAATGGCATGTTCAAATCTCAATCTACGTTATCACTTGTATGTGAAAAAAAAAAAAAATGAAGTATATATATGATATAAATATTACACAAAAATGATCTTTTTGTGAGACAAATAGGATGGCATAAAAAAAAGTATTAAAAAGGAATTCATTTTTATTTTTATTTTCTTTTTTTTTTTTTTTACTATTAGTCTCAATACAACAGAAATAATCAACCATTTTTAGTTAATGAAGACCCATCACCTTCTGCACTTGTAGAACAGTTATTCACATCTCAAGCTGATGTAAAAACTACATCCTGATAGAATGTAAAAGCTTTGTTTTTATTTTGTAATTGTTGTTTAAATTATTTTATCAATATGTATATTATTTTTTTTTTTTTTATGGTTTATTATAGTCCAGCTAACTTTATGATTATTAAATATATTTTTAATAAATAAAACTAATATTTATATTTAATTTTAGTATAAAATATATAAAAGAAGGTATCAAGAGTAAATAATAATAATAATAATAATGATAGTAATATTTATTATTATTGCCATTACTTTTATCGATGCATACTATGAGATATATTAGCCAAAAGACGTTCACGTTCACTTTCCAAATCATTATATAAATCTATTTTTTCTTGGGCTTTAATAGTAGCTTGATCCATATCACAAGGCAGATCGTTATATTGATTCAGTTGTCGTTTTGTTTCATCCAGTTGTTTTTCTTTTTCATAAACTTGATTCTCTAAATCGACCACTTCTTTAATGGTAATATTATTCTTCTTTAATGTATCATGTGTTAACTAAAAGATGATAATTTTTTTAAGAAGATGAATTACTCAATGAATGGGAATAATAAATTATATTTTAATATATATATATATATATATATATATATATACATATATATACCTTTTCTAATTTTAAAGTATCATCTTCTATTTGTTGTTTAAGAATAGATGTTTGTTTTTGCCAATGTTCTACTTTAAATTTTTGATTTTCATCCCTTTCTTTTCGCATTGATTCTAATAACCTAAATAAATGATGATGATTTTTATTATTACTATTATTCCTTATATTGATTTTTTTTTCTTATATATATATTCTTACGATCTCATATTTTTTAGTTCATTTTCTGCAGCTGCTTTACGTTGATCTATGGTATATGATAATTCTTCCAGATCTCGTCTTTCTAAATCTAAATCCATCATCGTCATGATATTTTGTGTAAGAGCCAACTGATAACTATAAATATTTGTATATATATTAGATAATAATAATAATAATACTAATGGATATCACAAGTTGTTAAATATAACTAACTATTAATAATAAAGAAAAGAAGTTTACCTACTCCATTTCCCATTTTTAATACCAATCTCATTTGCTACTTTATATAAAGCTTCAACAGCTATTTGAGTAGACAAATCTAATTCCGTGTTTTTGATCAACTGTTGTTCTAAACATACAAGTATACATATATCCGTTAAATATTTACATAGTATTAATAATAATAAAAGTATTGTTTGATAATAAGCTCTTAATACCTTGTTTAGTATTATATTCTGAAGGGTTCATTTATTTATATATATATATATATATATATGTATGTGTGTGTATCTAAAGTGTTTAATATAATAAAAGATATAATAACAATAAAAAAAAAGAAAGTTAAAAACGAAAATAGAAAAAATCTGGGTTTTTTTTATTTATAGGAGATTTTAAAGCTCAGTTTTTTTTTGCCTATAAATCGTTTTTTTCTATATCTTTTTTTTTAATAATAAATGTATATTTATATATATATATAATATGACAGATAATATTCCATATTATGTTGAACCACCAAGTTATGAATATTTTTTAAAGTTTCACCTTATCCCTAATTTACCTTGTATTATTGGGCCCAAGTTAATAGATCATTGGAAAGCACGACAAGAGTGGATTCAACCTTTAGAAAAGAAAAACGACAGCAACAATGATATTAACGATAGTAGTAATAATACAGTTCCCATGCCACAAATGCAACCAAACTATGAATATTTAAAAACACTTTTTGGAAAAGCAGAAGTTCAAGTAGCTGATTGTGAACAACGTGATTTTACAGATCAAAAACGAACTTTTATGCCCTTTGATAAATTTGTAGACTTATGGCAAAAACAACCTCAACGTTATTATTTAAAAGATTGGCATTTTGTTAAATCATTTCCTAATCAAGATATGTATCAAGTTCCTGATATTTTTTCTGGTAAATACATACATATATATGCATCCAAAAGTGAAAAAATCAACAAATACATAAATAAAATAAACAGATAGTTTAAACATATATATATATATATATATGTTATTTATTTACTTTTATATGAACAAAAAAACACAGATGACTGGATGAATGAATATTGGCAAAAGGAAACTGAAGATGATTATCGATTTTCATATATGGGTGGCGATGGTACTTTCACACCGTTTCATGCAGATGTGTTTAGGTATGTTATATTTTTAATATTCAATGAATTTATTGTTATTATTAAAACCGCCCCTTACATCTTTGTTATTCCTAATTATTAATTATTACTATTTGTTTTTGTTTTGTTTTATATATATATATATATATATATAATATTCATTATTTTTATTAAAAAAAAGATCCTACTCTTGGTCAAGTAATATATGTGGCATAAAAAAATGGTCACTTTTCCCACCTAATCAAGAACATTTATATAAAGATAAATTAGGAAATATGGTATATGATATTCGAAATGTAGATCCAAATCAATTTCCACAGTTTTCTAAAGCTAAAAAAATGGTTATTTATCAAAAAGATGGTGAAACTGTATTTGTTCCAAGTGGTTGGTTCCATCAAGTAAGGTTCAAATAATCTATAAATCTAAATTTATTATTTTTGGGATATAAATAATTACTATTTTTTTTTTGTATATAAAAAATCAGGTTGAAAATATTGGTGGAACCATCTCAATTAATCATAATTGGTTTAATGCTTGTAATATTGAACAATGTTATCAATCATTATCAAATGACTTTAAAGATGTGGAACAATCGATAGAGGATCTTAAGAAAGAAATGGATAAAAATGAATTTATAAATACATGTCAACAGCTTTTATTAGCTCATAGTGGTTGGAATTGGATGACATTAAATAAATTACTTAATTGTATATCTATTCGATTAAATGAAAATAAGGATAGTACTTTACCTTTACAACCACCATATCAATGGCAAATCGATAAAATAGAAAATGTTAGAAGTAAGCTTAGATTGGAGGAATCATCATCACATTTTGTACAATAACTATTGTATATTTCCCTTAATCGAAGACTTTTTTTTATTTTTATTTTGAATTTATTTATATATATATATATATATATATTTATATTTATATATACCCCCTCTCTTCGTTTAATTTTTTTTCTTACTCCTCTTATAATTAGATAATAAATTATTTTTTAATATATACATGAAATATATAATAATGAAAAAAAAGATAATACTAAAAATATTAACCTAAAATATATATCTGTTATAACCTATTTAATTATAATAATTATAGTAAATATAAAATTACAATAATATGGTAAGTAATTAAATTCAAACATTTTTTTATTTATTTATATATATGCAACTGTATTTCATTTTAATGTATCTGGCTTTTTTTTAACACTCACACACTTAATCACTACAAAAAAAACTTTTTTCGAAAACCAATAAAATCATTAACCAATTGTAGAAAATTCTAAACTCCGTCCCTTTCTCTCTCTACTTTTTTGATCATTTTCCCCCTTCTTTTTTTCTTTTTTCTTCCTCTTTTGTTTCCTTTGTGCTTTTTTTTATTTTTTTATTTTTTTTTATTTTATTATTCACTTACCCTTAACTTGTTAAATATATAAATATATACATAAATATAATATTTTAAATTATCATTCTTTACAGGAATTTTGTTGTTATACATAATGGCAAATACACCTGTTATAATGTTACCACCTCGTACAACAAATGTGAATCGTACAGCTTCCACTACTTTATTTGATTCATTTCATTCTCTTATCGATAATCATACCAATTCCACTTCCCAGTCTCACACAAATTCATCTAATATATTATTGAATTCCTCTGAATCAAACTCTAACATTCGTGATCTATCTATTGCTGAATGGGCAAACGGTGTACCAAAAAGTAAAGGGAATTAAATATATATATATATATATATATCATAAATATATAAACTATGTTTCACTTTTTATTTAATATTAAAACTTTTTTTTTTCTTTTTGGGAACTTTCTTTTTTCTTCTTTTATTTTAGAAAAGGTACCTGTAGTTGCAACAAATAATGATTGGAAAGACGTACATAAAAATATTAAACAAATGGATCAACTTTATGATGCAACATTTTATTCTTGGTTAAAGTCTGAAGATAATGTACTTGTAACTGCAATGTATTTACATCGTATTGCTAATGAATATTCTTTAGATCGTATTATTAATGCTGTAAAATGGTTAGTTACAGATTGGAGATGGGAAAGTACAAGTATATTAGTTCGACATATTACTGTTGGTTGGTGTGATGAAGAAGGTAAATAATATATCAACTAATATATATATATATGGTTACTATTATTGCTGCCTTTATTTTTTTAAAAAACAATAATAACCATAATAGTAGGAACTGGATATAAAACATATAAATTAATTTTTAATTATTGCTATTTCTATTTATATTAACTAAAATAACATAAAATAATAATAATTATCATATATTTTATATGACGACTGATTCATTTTATGCATATCTGTTTACATATTTGTATTTATATATATAGGTGATATACGACGGGCTCAACTTTTACAACAAATCACTCAAACGTGGGCTACACAATATACTGCTACATTGATAACAACAATACTTACCACACCTCCTTATGTGAATGCCCCTAGTATACAACGAGAACGTTTTCTTCGAGCGTTTACTAAATCATGGGATTTTTCAAAATTATCAGAATTTTTTATGTATCTTCAAAGTCAAGCAAATATTGATTATAAAGTAAAATGTGTTATGTTACAGGAAGCTGCTCAAAGAGAAGGAGAAACGCTTAATGCAAAATTAAACCGAAGACGAAGAAGAAGATGCCAGCAAGATGATAATGCTAATAATCTTACAACAACTAATAATTTAACTAATAATATTAATAATTCTAATAATATCAATAATGCAAATAATAATATTAATAATATTAATAATAATAATAATAATACCAATACTAATACCAATAGTATCTCAGCGCAAGAATCATCTACATCAATAAACCCTAACATTAATTCTATCACTACCTCTACAACTTTATCATCATCTACACCTTTATCACAATATTTATCTTCATCATCACCATCAGCTTCATCCCCCCCTTCATCAACAATAACAGCTCCAACAACTCCAGTAATACCACAACCTAATCATCAACCTCATAATAATAATTTAAATAACATTAACACTAATAATAATAATAATAATAATAATAATAATAATAATAATAATAATAATAATAATAATAATAATAATAGTAATAATAATAACAATGAAAGCAATGATAATAATAATACTAATAATGATAATAAATTAAATAATGATAATAATAATGACAATAAATTAAATAATAATAGCAATGACAATAATAATATAAACAAGAGTGATAATAACTTTAGTAATATTAATATTAATAAAAATAATGAATCAATGCCTGACAATAATACATCTGAAATAAGTTTATCTATAGGTGATCATTCAACAGAATCAATATCTTTTACAGCTGCTAAACCAATTTATGATGATAATACCACATCTAGTAATAATAATAATGCCTCATCTTCCTCAACATCATCATCACCATCATCACATCATCATCATAGATATCATCATCACCACCATCGAAGAATATCAAGTAATGATATGATGGATGTAAAAAGACAACGATATTCTACAGCATTTGAAGATGAAGTCAGCAGTTCTGATTTTGAAACAGAAGAGCATGAACAAGCGTGTTCAAACAGCGTGAGTTGTATTTTAACTTCCTCACCACCTGGATCCTCTTCTACTAAAGTGATTAATACAGCAAATTCATCATCATCTTCTTCTTCATCCACTAATAATATTTCACCTAATTCATCAACTCATAGTCTTTTATTATATAATGACCATCATCATCACCATCATCACCACCACCATCACCTTAATCATCACCACGAAAATAATAATAATACTAGTAGTAATAATCTTAGTAGCGATTTATCACGACTTGATTTAGGCTCCGCAATCCGCGGGAATTCTTCGGCTAACACCGGAAGCCTTTCATCATCATCATCTTCTAGTATTTGGGTCAGTCATCATCAACGTCGAAGGTCAAGTTCTTCAAATACTTCTATTATGATTAATAATGGTAATAATGAAAATGGTAGTAATACTAGATATAATAAATGATTTATTTTTCTTTTAAAAAAGGATAACAATAAAAACAAAGCAAAACAAAAAAAAAAGGATAAAAATATATAAGTTTGTATTCAATTTTCTTTGTTTTAATATAATGAAATAATGTTTTTTTTATTATTATTATTTATATATTTAAGAAATATGTATATGTTAATATAACGATAATAAAACTGGTAAAAAAAAAAAAAATAATAACAATGAAAATAAAGAAAAAAATAAGATATAAAAAAATCATTATTAAATCAATCAAACTTACTTTAGGTCATTGAAAGACTTATTTCAGATCATTGAAAGAAAAAAAAAGTAAAAAGTTAAAACATTACTAACATTGGTAAAAAGTATTTAATTAAAATTTTAAATGAAAAAGATTTTTTTTTGAATACATAGGTTAACATAAATCAAATTGATTTCTTTTTATTTATTTTAATGAAAAGAGAAATGATTATTTTACTATTATTGATACTTTTTTTTTAAGGATTACTTTTATTTATATATATTTTAAAAAAATTTAAAATGATACCTAATTTTTTTTTCTACCTTAAAAATTGTTTCACTCAAGTCAAAAAGAATACCAAAATGATCTTCAAATTGACTTCATAAGCAAAAAAAGGTATGGAAACAATTTAAACCCCGATATTTGAAATTTTTTTTTCCGCTCTTTTCCTTTTCCCTAATTATTTTATTTGTTATGATTATTTATTTTTCTCTCTCTCTTTTCTCTTTCTATTTCAACCTTTTTCAGTTCAAAACTTAATATTACATATATTTATTTATTTACTTATATTTATTATTTTTAAGTTTCTAAACTAATATTATATAAAATCATGTTCCGTTCCGCTACTACTTTGTTAAGATCTACATCTGCTGGTAAGATTTGGAAAAAAGAGAAAATAAAAGAGATAAGATTGTTTTTTTTTTATTTAAGGGCGTGTTTATAATATATATTATATAAAGAATAGAATAATATATTCATATATTATTTTATAAATGATAAAGATGAAAAACACGAAAAAAATAAAATATAATGAAGTATTTGTGTTTTATATATATATCTTACTATATTTCTTTTTCTATTTTAATATAACATATTTATATAGTTTCCCGTCGTACTCTTGCTACTACTGGTTATGAATCTACTGCTAAGAATTTATTAATTGGCAAAGATACTAAAGTTATCTGTCAAGGTTTCACTGGTAAACAAGTAAGTTAGTTTATTTAAAAATAGAAAGTCGTGTGAAGTGAGATAATAATAAAAAATGATAAAAAAGATGTGAAGATAATAATAATATTGATAATAGTATTAATAAAAAAAACTTTCCCCTTTCTTTTATATAAATATATATATAGGGTACTTTCCACTCTCAACAAGCTATTGAATATGGTACTAAAATGGTAGGTGGTGTTTCTCCTAAAAAAGCTGGTCAAACTCACTTAGGTTTACCTGTATTTGCTAATGTTCGCGATGTAAGTAATATAAAAAATAAAATTTATTAATAATACAATATAGAACGAAAAAACAGTTTTTCCATATTTATCCTTTTAATTTTCAAATCCGTTTTTTTTTAACTTAATCTATTTTTTTTATTTCTTTCATTTTACAAAATAAAAATTATTATATAGGCTGTTCAAGAAACTAAGGCTGATGCTAGTGTTATTTACGTTCCTCCTCCAGGTGCTGCCGCTGCCATTTTAGAAGCCATTGAAGCTGAAGTACCTTTAATTGTTGCAATTACTGAAGGTATTCCTCAACATGATATGGTTCGTGTCAAACAAGCTTTATTAACACAATCCAAATCACGTCTTGTCGGACCTAACTGTCCTGGTATGATCTATGCTGAAGAATGTAAGATTGGTATTATGCCTGGTAGCATTTTAAAGAAAGGTAAGGTTGGTATTGTTTCTCGTTCTGGTACTTTAACTTATGAAGCCGTACAACAAACTACTGATGTTGGTCTTGGTCAAACTCTCTGTGTTGGTATTGGTGGTGATCCTTTAAATGGTACTAACTTCATTGATTGTCTTAGCGTTTTCTTAGAAGATGATAAAACTGAAGGTAAAAAAAAAAAATGCAAAATCAAAAATAAGATTTATATATTCTATGATCATGATCATTTATTTATTTATTTTTTTTATTCATTTTATTTTTAAATATTATTATTAGGTATTATCATGATTGGTGAAATTGGTGGTGAAGCTGAAGAAGCTGCTGCTGATTTCCTTAAACAATACAATCAAACCCGTGCTGTTCCTAAACCTGTTGTTTCCTTCATTGCTGGTGTTACTGCTCCTCCTGGTCGTCGTATGGGTAAGTTGTTTTTATTTATTTCATTCTTTTATTATTATTATTATTATTATTTAAAAAAGAAATGATTGTTTTATTTATTATTCATCATGATTTTAATCAATTTTTCTTTCTTTTCTATTTTTTATTTAAATATAACGACAATAATAGGTCACGCTGGTGCCATTATTTCTGGTGGTAAAGGTGGTGCTCAAGATAAGATTAAGGCTTTAGAAAATGCTGGTGTCAGAGTTACTCCTTCTCCTGCCAAGCTTGGTGTTACTCTTAAGGAAGTAAGTCGAAATAAAAAATAAATAGAAAATGGATCAAAAGAAAAAGAAGAGTGAATAAAGAACATAATGATAAAAAAAAGGGCTTTTAATGCTAATCATTATTTATACATTTTTTTTTAAAAAATAGGCCATGGTTGAAGCTGGTTTAGCTTAAATAATACACAAAGAATAAATAAAGACAAAAAATAAAGAATTAGACAAATCCTATTTTTTTAATTATTTATTATACAAATTTCATGATATTATATAATATCATTTTCTTGTATTAAAATAAATTTTTCAATTTTTTATTATTTGCTGATATTATCAATTTTAGAAATTAATTTGAAATCAAAATATGAAATTAAAAAATAAAAATAAAAAATAAAAAAGTTACCAACTTAATATTGCATATTCGTTACAACAAATACAAGTAGATCATGATTATCTTTATGCAAGTTTAAAAAATCCCAATAACTGGTAATTATATCATCACTATATATTTATTTACATATGCTAATCTCGGAATGTTTCTAATTTTTTTAAAAAAATAAAAAAAGATATTCAAATTCTGCTAAACAGAAATTTCTACTTTTTTTTAAAAAAAATAAACGATAAAGTTTCTCCGATGATGAAGATAAGTAAATATATAGAGCGAGGTGAAAGCGTAAGTATGAAAAGTAAAGGGGTTTGATTTTTTATTTTTATTTTATAATTACAAACGTTATTTGTATGTGCTAGCTTTTCTTTCTTTTCTTTCTTTTTTTTTTTTTCTTTTTCTTTTTTTATTTTTTGAATGGATAGTATTTATAAAATCATCAAATAGAATAGAACAAACAAAAAAAAAATTGTAGTAATGATATGGTCACTTCCTTTTAAAATTATTTATTCAATTATCATATCATTGGTATTTGTTGCTCCAGCCATTGTTGGCTATGCACTTCATTTACAAATCACAAGGAAATCATTTTGGGCATTAGGTGTTTATGGTACAGTTGTCTTTATTTTTGTGGTCTTGCAACTTATATTTGCTACTTTAAATCGATGGATGGTATATCGGTATAGTAAAAAACAACCTGATCCAATTTCTTCTTATAAAATTGATAATGAAAATAACAATAATAATAATAATAATAATGAAAAAAGTGAAACAATCATCATTGAACCAAATGTAAACAATAATGATAAAAACAATACAAAATTGTCATCATCTGAATCACCACCACCAAGAAGAAAGGCCTCTAAATTAGGATTAGCTGTTGTTGGATATAGAGAAGAACCAGGTTTATTTGCTGCTTGTTTAGAATCAATTCAAAGATTAAAATATCCTGATCCTATTACTTTAGTAGTAGTTATTGACGGGGATGAACCTGAAGATAAAGAAATGGCTATGGTGTTTCAAAAATGTTTTCCAAATCAAGAAGTGATCACTTTGCCTCATTTAATTTCTGAATTATTCACCGATGAAGATAAATTATCACAACTTTCTTCTTTCTTACCTTCCAACTTACAACAGCAACAACAACAAACAACTTTTAATAATAATATTTCACCTCAATCTTTTACTACTTTCACTAATCCTAAAAATAATAATAATAATAATAATAAAACTAATAAAAAAGGTAATATAGTTCATCCATATGCAGATGCAATTAATGAAAAAATAAATACTTCAGAATTAAACCAAAATGGATTTAATAAAAAAAGTAAATATCATCAACAACAACTTAATGATCATGGTCATCATCAATCACAAGAAAATAAAACAGACTATTTTCCAGCAAGTTCATTTACATTAAATGTTAAAAATGAATCATCTATAGAAGATGAATATGACCAATTTTTAAGACAATATACAATAACAATGCCATCTATTAAAAACACTGTATGTTATTTACAGCCTCATCGTGGTAAAAGACATGCTATGTATACAGCCTTTCGTATTTTATTAGCAGCAGGATGTGAATCAATTGTAACTACTGATTCTGATACAAAATTTGACCCAAGAGCTATTTTAGAATTAGAAAAAAGTCTTCATTGGTTCCCTAATATTGGTGCTGCTGCTGGTGATGTTCGTATTTGGAATGCAAATGATAGTTTACTATCTTTTATGTCTTCTTTACGTTATTGGATGGCATTTAATATTGAACGTGCCGCTCAAGGGTTTAATCGAGCTGTTACTTGTGTATCTGGACCAATGGGTATTTATCATGGTCCTGTTTTAAGATTGATTTTAAATGATTGGGTTACTCAAAGGTTTATGGGAATGGAATGTACTTATGGTGATGATAGGTAATAATAATTAAAAAAAAACAATGGATATGAATAAATAAATCTATAAATCAATGATTTATCTTTAATATATATATTCATTCATTTTTTTTTTTTTTAATTTTATTTAAATATTATAGACATTTAACCAATAGAGTGCTTCAATTGGGAAAAAAAGTAGTTTATAATCACTTAGCCTATTGTGAAACAGAAACACCTATAGCCTTTTTAAGATGGTTTAAACAACAAACAAGATGGTCAAAAAGTTTTTATAGAGAAATCTTATGGAATCTACGTAGTTTACATAAACATAGTCCATGGATGGCAGCTGAATTATTTTATCAAGGAATGTATCCATTTGTATTAATGTTTTCTATCTTTTATATACTATGGAGCCGAACACCTTGGATTTTATTGATGTGGTTAGTCTCTTTAATGTTGATTGCTTTTATAAAGACGATTTATTCGGTCCTTATTACAAGATCAATCAGATTTTTGGCTTTCCCATTATATTCTGTTTATTATTTATTTGGCCTTGTACCTGCTAAATTATGGGCTTTAATTTCTTTATGGGATGTTGGTTGGGGAACTTCTGCAAGATCTGTTGGTGAAAGAAAGCGTGAAAATGCCATTTTACTAAAAATAAAAGAATCTATTCCTGCTGTCTTATGGATATGTTTGATCTCTGCTGGTGTATTATTTAATGTCATTATCTTCCTTTTGGATCCTATCAATGGCCCCTTTTCAAGACAACCAGATGATCCTACTAGTATTGTATTTTATCCTAATCCAGTTCCATTTTGATTTCTTTTTTACTGCTACTACTATTATTATAGAAGTTTTAATTTTTAATCTCTCTTTTCTTTTCTTTTTTATGTATTCCTCATTATTCCAAAATAATTTATATACGATAAAATATGTATAGTTGATAATTTTTTTTTTTTTTTTTGTATTAAAAAAATAACGTAAAATAAAAAATGATATTATATTTCTTAAAAAAAAAAAAAGAATGATTAGTTCAAATGATTATAGTGATAGTTTTATAATTCATATTTGGGAATAAAACTTTTTTTTTTTCTTTTTTATTGTTATTATTTTTTTATAGAACGAATATAAGCTCTACTATCCTGATCAGCTCTTCTAATTGGATCAGGGATTCTAAAATGGCAAGTAGCCAAAACTAATTTAATACATGTTTCTAAAGAGATACGATGACCTTGACTAACAAAAATCGGATTAGGAGCTGAATCGGTTGTTCTAACAGCCCCGCCATAAATAATGCCAGATTTACCCTTTAAATAATGAACATCACCTTTTTTTAATAAATTTTTTTTAGCTTCCTTTTTAACATAATGCATTTGTAATTCTGGTCCATCATCTATCACTAAAAAATTCTTTCCAATCCCAATAGTTGGTATATCTGCTACAACACCTAAATGACATGCTATACCACATGTTCTTGGATGTAATCTACCATTTCCTAAATGAAATAATAATAAAAAATGAAAATAAAAATGGGATTTTAAAAATAAATAAATAAATAAATAAATATAGATCAATGATATATATATTAATAATGATCATTTAGTTATTTATTTTACCATCAACAAATAAAACTTGTGGGTATATTTCAGGTTGTTTTGATTTTAATTGTTGTAATAGGGTTTGTAATGGTTCTACTTCGCGAAAAGCTAAAAATCCTGCTATGTATGGTAAATATAATCTTGTTTCTAAAAATTCTGTATATACTACCTATTTATATTTCATTTAAAAAAAATAGAATATATATATATTTATATATACAAATTATTAAAAGAAAAGAAAAGAAAAGAAAAAGAACAGCTTTCTTATTATTTGCTTTTATTTTTTTTACTTCTAAAGTTGGAAAAGTCATAACAATTAAACACGCTATAGCTTTTTCTTGATCATCTTCAGGAAAACTAAGATCCACACCACCAATATATTTTAAACCTTCAAAAGTATTTGAATCAAAATCTAGTTGATCCTCTAAAATAATTTGTGTTTTTAAGTTTTCTTGTAATCTAAAATTACAATAATAATAGTATTATTATTATTATTATTATTTGAAATGAATAGCTGAAAACTAAGTATATTTAAAAAGCATCTATTATTATTATTGTTATTGTTATTACAGTTTCCAAGCCTGTTTTTGTTTATAGGTAGGATCCTCAGTATACTCAGTTACATTAGCAAGAGACATTATTTATTTAATATAAAAAAAATGTAATAAATATTAAAAATATAATATATTAAAGAATAAATAAAATAAAATGAGAGAGAGATATTAAAAAATTATGGCGCAGCTATAAAAGCTTAATTTTGAAATCCCGTTTTATAATATGCAAAAAAAAAAAAAAAAAAAAAGTAATGAGTCATTTTAATATTAAATATACACATAACCCATTAATAAAAGTCTTGTATGATCATGTTTATTTATTTTTTTATTATTATCTATATATATATTTTTTTTTATGATAATGAAATATATTTTAATGTAAATCATCCACAAAAATCCAAAAATTAAAACGTACTTTGTTTATACATAGACTACTAATTAGAGATAATTATTTTCTTATGATCATTATTCTTTTTTTTATTCATCAATCTTCTTTTGAAAATAAGAAATACTTTGATTTAAGAGAAAAGGAAGTTTATAATAAATATATATTTCATTACATGTTTCTACATTATTTTTTCTTTTCTTTTTTAGTTTATTTAATTTAAAATGATATCATACAAAAAAAAATTCATGTATCTATTTATATATAAAAGGTAATTATAAAAATAATAAAAATAATCTATAAATTGAATTTATCAGCAGAAACAAAACCATTATCAATAAGATATTTAATAACAAGTTTAACACCATCTTCAACAGAGACTTGATCAGTCTTGATATGAACTTCAGGGTTTACAGGAGCTTCATAAGGAGCAGAGATACCAGTGAATTCTTTAATTTCACCAGCTTTAGCTTTTTTATATAAACCTTTAGGATCACGTTGTTCAACTACTTCTAATGGTGCATCAGCAAATACTTCAATGAATGGAATACCAGCTTCTTTATGAAGTTGACGAGCTGAATCACGGTCAGCAATATAAGGACTAATGAAAGCTGTGATAGCAATGACGGTGGCATCAGCAAATAATTTAGCAACCTATTTATTATTATTATTATTATTTTAATATATAGAAAAAAAATAAATAAATTATACGTATTTATATAATGATGTTTTTTTCTTATTTATATAAATAACGCTTTCCATATGATCATCTTCATTAAATATATTTTTTTTCCTTATTTTACCCGTCTTTCCTTTTTTGTTTCTACTTCTATTTCTATTTTTCTTCTTCCTATTTTTTTTATTTTATTTTTTTATCCTATATTACATATACTACTTACTTCTGAAATACGACGAATGTTTTCAGTACGATCGTCAGGGCCAAAACCCAAGTTTTTATTTAAACCAAAACGAATGTTATCACCATCAAGACGATAACTGTTAACACCAGCATGAAGTAAAGCTTGTTCAAGGGCAGTAGCTAAAGTAGATTTACCTGAAGCTGATAAACCTGTGAACCAAATAGTTAAACCCTATTATAATAAAGAAAAAGAGAGAGAAAAAGAAAGAAAAAAAAATATTAATAAGCTATATATAAAGAATAATAAAATAAAGGAACCGTTATTATTATTTCTATTTTGTACCTTTTGTTTCAAAAGTTCTTGTCTTTCAGTAGCAGAAACGGAACCAGCGTGCCAAGTAATATTAGTAGCCATTATTTATTTATGTATGTATATATATATATATAAGTTTATGTAGGTATTAAATTAAATTACAAATAAAGTATATTAGTATGTATATATAAAAAAAAGAAGAAGAGAGAAAAGAAAAAAAAAAAAAGAGAAATAGAAATCATCTTTTTATATATAAAGATTTTTAACCATATTTAAAAAGAAAAAAATGAATACATAGAGCGGAGATCAAATGATTTTCTAATCACTTTAAAATTATTGGGTAAATGGATGAATTGCGCCATATTGAAGAGGCATGAAGTATATAAGCGTCATTTTAAAAAAAAATATAAATATAAAAAGGTACCATCTTTTTTTTTTTTTTATCAATTCAGAACTAAATTAATAAGTATCTTTTTCTTATTTATTATGTGTTAATACTATTTTTTAATTAAATAAGTTATTTTTTTTTAAAAAAAAAGGTGAAAATGAGAATATTTGATAATTAAAATGATTGAAAAGATACATATTTTCAGAATAAAAGAGTAATGGTTGATTTCATCATGTACTTGTAAAATGTTACAATTTATATATATGTACAACAGAACAATAATCGTATTTGAAGGATCTTAATTTTCTATTTCTCATCCTAAAAAAAAAGAATAAAAAAACAGAAAGGATCTTTGATTAAAGAAGTAAGAATTGATTTTTTTTTTCTTTTTTATGCAATTTTATAATAACAATATATATTCAGAATTTATAGTAACAAGATACTTTTAAAATAATATAAATACAATATTCTTATTTTTTAGTTAAAAACAAGCAAACCATTGATTGATTTTTTTTAAAAGAGTTTTTAAATGTTACAAGTATTTCAAAGTTTTTAAATTTAAAAAAAAATGGTAGTTCAAAATATTTTGGATGATCATAATCTTTAATTAAGTCAGATTGTTTAACAATCAAAGTTTATAAATTTAAAGGTTTTATTAAATTTAAACATTTCATTATATATATATATCATATTTTAAAGAATAAATTTATATAAATATATATTTTTTCCATGAAATAAAACTAGTATAATGGAAATCGTAAAAAAATACTAGTATTAATCTATTTTACACTCAGCTTTTTTAATATAACCATTTTTTTTTTGACAGCTTTATTAATACAAGTAGTTGATCATTGATAATCAATAAGTACATATATCTTATTAGTATATATATATATATATATTTATTCATTTTAATATTATTATTTTTTATTTACTTAAAACAAAGAACCATAAAGTAACTAATATATATATATATATATATTAATAAAAAAACAAATTCTAGTATTAAATGACTAAAAGATATTCCGAATGATGGAATAAATTTAACCGATAATGATAATTGATGAACTAATCATCATCTATAACTCTTTGCATTATGCTTTCATTTTTATTTTTATTTTTATTTTTATTTTTATTTTTTTTAAGCAAATATTTTAAGAAAGAAAAGTTTTATATTGTTGCATGAAGTCACTAATGCTGATTTTAATTTTTACAAGGGTAACCAAGTTTCGTTTCTTTTTTTTTTTTTACTTCCTTCCATCCTTTTTCCTTTTCTTTTTTTTTTTTTAAACATATAAATACTGTTTCAAGTTTAATACAAGATCTATTCTCATAAATATGCATGTGTATATTTATGAAAATAACTTCACGTTTTTATATATTTAATGTATAACACTAAAATAGTTTTAGTTTTTTAAAAAAAAAAGTAAAGGGATTTTAAATTTACATATGCCGTGGATGTGGATTACTAAAAAGTTTAGCCAATCAAAATCCGATTTGATCATTTCTGTTTACAATTATAAACGCGTTTAAATTTTGTTATTTTTCTTCTCTTTTTTTCTCTCTTTTTCTTTTTTCTTTAATATTATACTTTAAAAAAAACATAATGTTATCACTTGCTGCTCGTTCTATTAAAATCTCTTCTGCTCTCAAACCTGCTTTAGGTTCTCTTACTGCTATTCGTACTAAGGTTACTTTACCTGATCTTCCTTATTCTTATGATGTAAGTTTCGTTTCTTTTTTTTTTTTTATCATTTAATATATATATATATATATATATGGTGTGTTTTTAATATTTTTTAGTAAATAATAACAATAAAAGAAAGGGAAAGAATTAAAAAGATAAACTAATATTTATATATATATATATTAGGCTCTTGAACCTTATATCAGTGGTCAAATTATGGAAATTCACCACAAGAAACATCACCAAACTTATGTAAACAACTATAACAATGCTGAAGAACAACTTGAAAAGTCTTTTAAGGCTAAGAACTTGACTGAACAATTACGTCTTCAAAATGCCCTCAAGTTCAATGGTGGAGGTAAATATATATATATATATATATATATATATATATATATATAAAAAGAGAAAGAAAGAGATAAAAAAAAATTACATATATACATATATATTTACTCTTTTTTTTTTTTTTAGGACATATCAATCACAGTTTATTCTGGACCAACTTAGCACCCCATGGTAAAGGTGGTTCTCCTTCTGATTCTCTTTCTTCTGCTATTAATAAGGAATGGGGATCTTTTGATAACTTTGTTAAAGAATTCAATGCTGCTGCTGCTGCTGTTCAAGGTAAAAAAAAAGTTAAAGTTCATTTATTATATAATCATATTAAATATATATATATATATATACATATATATAATATTCACTTTATTTTTTTCTTTTTCTCCTTTCTCTTATATTATACCTTATTTCCCCTTGACTTTATTTTATTTTTATTATTTCATGTTGTTACTTTTTTTATTTAAGGCTCCGGATGGGCTTGGTTAGTAAGTGATTATTACATACATATAATATTAAATATATTATATATATATATATATTTATATGTCCATCTATAAATAACAAGAAATTAATGATACATTTTTTTTTTTTAAATATATGAAAACAGGGTTACAACAAGAAAGATAAACGTCTTGAAATTGCCAGTACCCCCAACCAAGATCCTTTACTTCGTAAGTTGAATTAATAATATATTTTCAATTATTCATTTTTTATTATTATTATTTTTACTAATATATTGATTATTATTATTATTATTATTATTAGACTTAACTCCTCTTTTAGGTGTAGATGTTTGGGAACATGTAAGTTATTTTTTTTTTAATAGAGAAGAACCTTCTAGATAAAAAAAAAAAATAATTATTAAATGATTCTTTATTTTTTTTTCATTTTTTATTTAGGCTTATTATTTACAATATAAGAATGTTCGTCCTGATTATTTAAATGCTATTTGGAAAGTCATCAATTGGGAAACTGTATCTGAACGTTTCAGCAAAGCTCAATAAATTGCTTTTTTCTCTTTTTTATGTAGTACTTTTTAATAAAATAGGCTTTTAACTCCTTTTAAAAAAAAATAAAATAAGAGTTTTTTTTTAAATTTATATATTTATATTATAATTATATATAAAAATGTTTATTTTATATATATAAAAATCAATTGGCTTCAATTGATTTACTCCAGTTTATCCCTTTTTACTTTTTTATTTTTAAAAAAAGTAGATTAGATATATAACATATGTATAATTATCTCCTAATACAATCCTTTTTTTTTTTTTTTTTTTTTTTTTTTTGTATATTGCATAGAAACACGCAACAAACAATCAAAAAAAAAAAAATTCCCCCTTTTTTTCTTATTGAAGTCAAAAAAAAAAGCCAAGATCGTAAAAATAGATAGATAAACTCTAACTTTTTATTTTTTTTATTTTATTTTCTTTCTTTTTCTTTTTTCTTTTTTCTTTTTTCTTTTTCTTTTTCTTTTTCTTTATAAATAAATAAATAAATATATTAATTAATTAATGACAAAGGAGTTTGATTTATTTTTAAAAGATTTTGGATTATCAACATTTGCAGATGATATACTTGGTTCCACATTATTAAAAGAATCTACTTCGTTAACTAATGACCATCATCATCATCATAATGATAATAATAAAAAACTAATTAAAAAATTCACCATTGAAAATAAACATCATCCTCATCATTTTAATAAAAATAAAATGATGTTTGAAAATGTAGAAGATGATGATGATAGTGATGATGATGATAATATACCATTAAGTAAATGTATTTCTCAACAACAACAATATTCATTAAATGTAAAAACACCTACTCAATCCATTTATCATTCAATTCTTCAAAATAATAATAATAATAATAATAATAATAATAATGATCAAGATGAAGATGATGAAGATTTAGTTCCTATAGCGGTTTTACAAGATCCAAAAGTAAAATCACAATTAACTTTTCAATCTGCTGCTGAAAAATATAAAAAAAGTATTTTAGATCGTGATCCCGAATTAAAGTCAAACCATCAAGATAAACATTATAGACATCATTCTAATGATCGTAGATATTCTTTAGATCCAAACAATAATAATAATTCTTCATCAAGATATAATCATCATCATCATCATCATCATCATTCATCATCACCATCCACTGTGATGCGATCTGTCTCTGCTGGTCAAAAACATCGATATCATTATCATTCTAAACAAAATCGTCATTCTCATTATATTAATAATAATAATATGAATGATGATCAAAAAGATGATGATGATGATGATGATGTTCCTTTATTTCAAACTTGTTTATTATCTTCTTCTTCTTCTATGAATGTTAAATCATCTAATGTAAAAGTATCACTTCCATAAAAACCTTTTTTTTTTTTTGGAGTTTATTTAATTTATTATTTATTACATATCAATTGTTTAATATTATTACATATCCTACTTTTATTTTTTCCCTTCATTTCCTTTTCTTTCCTTATTCTTTATATTTTTTTTTATTATTATTTGTACAAATAAACAATGATATTTATATAAAAAAAAATTAAACAATGAAATTATATATTTATATATAGGAGTTCTGTTTTTTTTTTTTTTTTTTTTTTTTTTGTAAGGTCAAAAGGGATATATTACAAATTACCTTTTATATATAACACTTTTTTCTATCTTCTGTGATGTTTTCCAATTATTGCATGAATTATTTTTTTTTTTTTTGAAATGAAATAAAAAAAATGCTCAATAGCCTTATATATATATAATATATGTTGCTTATATTTATATATGTATACTTGAATGAATTCTAAATTGATACATACATACATTTTTTTTTTTTCCAAAATTGAATAATTGTTGATTTTTGTTAGTTTTTTTTCTACTTTTGTTTTTATATATATCTACATATTTTTCTATTTATTTGTTATTTTCTTTTTCAATTTCTTTTTTATTTTTATTTTTTTATTCTTATCATTATCATCAACTTTTAATCATTTGTTATATGTCAAAAAATAAAATAAAATAAAATAAAATAAAAAAGCAATCCATTTCATTCAATCCTGAGTTTTAAAAAAGATGAGTGTTTGTGTTTGTGTGAGTGTTATATGTAGAGAGAGGAGGTTTAAAATATATAAAAAGAAGGAGAAAATTAAAAAAATCTTATGATGATTATTATATATTATTACTATTATTATTATTATTATTATTATTATTTATTAACATATATATTTCTTTTATATATATATATATATAAATATATATATATATATATTATGTCTACACATATTGAGATAACCAACGGAAACCATCACCATAACCTTGTCTCATAACTACTGAACACATGAATACTTCAATAGGTCTAATATCCTTTAATGGTACCTTACCCTAAAGTAAGAATAAAAAATATGATTAATAAAGAATGATTCCATTTTCATGGTTAATTTTTTTTATGAAGTCTCCTCTCTTTCTCTCTCTCTTTCTTTTTTTTTTTATTCTAACTCTTTTTATATTTTCTTATTATTATTATTATTATTATTAATATTTTCTATATTTTATTCTGTTTTATTCTATCAAATATGTATATATATATATATAATTATTATTTTACCTTTCCTGTAGTTTGGAATAAACCAAGTTGTTGACGAAGACCTTCTTCACTAACAGCACCAGGAGCATCAATTTTATTACCAAGGATAAGGAATGGAACAGTGGTGAGTTGTTCAATAGCAAGGAGAGCCTATGAATGAAGGATACGTTTCAAAAAAAAAAAAAATTTAAATAATCAAAAAAAAGAAAAAAAAATGATAAATATCATATGATTGTAAATATATATATATATATATATATAATCATCATCATCATCATCAATTATTATTATTATATTATATATATATATATTGTTTACATCTAATTCAGCTTTAGCTTCAGGGAAACGAGAATGATCAGCAGCATCAACTAAGAAAACAATACCAGATACTTCAGGGAAATAATCTTTCCATAAACGACGAGCTTGTAAATGTCCACCTAAGTCATAAGTTGTGAATTTGACATTACCAATAGCTAATTCTTCAGAGGCTATTTATAAAAATGATATAAAATAAAATAAAATAAATACGATGAATAAATAATTTGATTATATATATATATATATATATATATATATATATACTCTATCTATTTTTCTTTCTTTCTTTCTTTCTTTCTATCACTTTTTCTTCTTTTTCCACTTTATCCATAGTTGAATATATTAAATAGTTGATATATATACATAATAGATGAATATAGATACTTACTAGGATGAAGAGTAGGTTGTAAAGTAGCTAAACGATCGTTCTTAAGCATATGAAGTAAAGTGGTTTTACCAGCATTATCAAGACCTAAAAAGAGGATTTTGGCATTTTTATTTAATAAACCTATTATAGAAACACGTAAAAAAAAAAAGTATATAGATGAGTTTCATATATCATCATCATTTTATTATTTGTATTATTCATTTAGTTGCGTATTTTTTTTTCTTATGAATACATATATATATTCCTATTTTATAATATATATATAGTATTTTTATTTTTTCTTTATGTATACCTAAAGAAGATAAAATATCGTAAAACCAGTCAATAATAAACATATTTATATATTAATGAAAAAAAAAAGGAATATATAGAAACAAAGAGAAAAAAAAAAAAAAAGAGAGAGGGATTAAAAAAAAAAAGGTCTGACCATATATTTTTTTTTTTATTCGCCTCCCTTTTTTCATTTTCATTTTCAACAATTCATAATATTTTTTTTTCTTAACACGTCAGAATAAAATAGAATAAAAAAGAATGGTCCGGCAGTCAGCCAAGTCAGACCAACAGCGCCGGCTGAGCGTTAAGAGGGATTTAAATTCCGAAGGGGCCTTGATCTGGGATTTAAAACAAAGAAGGTAGGAAAAATAATCAATGGCTGGGTGTAACATTTTTTGCCTAATTAGATTAGCCAATAAACTTGAATGGTGTCACAATTTTTTAAAAGGATTATCAATTTATTATTATTATTATTTGATAAACATTTCTTTTTTAAAACTATTATAAGTTTATATAAAGAAGAGATAAGAAAAGAAAAAAAAAAAATGAAGAATAAAGAAAGAAAAAAGAGAAAGAAAAAAAATAGAGAAACTATATATATATATATATAAAGAAGAAGAATATAAATTGGCGATAATCCAGGTTTAAAATTAAACTTGTTTTTTTTTTTTTCTCCATTTTTAACCAATGAAAAACTAAAATTGGCATGGGACCTTTTTTTCTCTTTTATTGTTTTATTTTCTGTTTATCATATTTTTTTGTTTTTTTTTGTTTTTTTCATTATCTCTCATTTTTCTATTTGTTCTAACCTTTTTCTCTCTCTCTCTCTCTCTTTCTTTCTTTAATATATATATTTATCTTTTTTTTTTTAGCACTACTTCTTTTTTCTTTCTTTTTTCTTTTTACCTCATTCTTTAATTCATTCATTTTACACTCAACTTTCTTTTTTTTTTTTTATTGTTCAACAAGAAAACCTATTTTTATTTTCTTTTTTCAGCCAGCAATAAAAAAAAAAAAAAAAGGAATACAAAAATAGATTTATTAAAAGATGCTCATTCTTAAATTTAACAAATTACCAGCAAATGATTTATTTATTATTGAAAGAGTAAGTTACAAATATAATTTTTGTTTAAACACTAAATACATATATTATTATTTCTCTCTTTCTCTTTCTTTTTTTATTTTATTTTGATATTTCTATATATATATTATAATACTCTATTTAAAAAAAGATAAAACGTTCAACTGAAACTAAAAAATTTTAATTCATTTAAACTTTTTTGATTGTGTAGCATCTTGTACGATGGTTAGATGATAGAGGACCAAAGATTACACCAGAATGGCATGTGCTCGATTATTGTCGCACTGACTTGTATGGTCATTTATTAGGAATATTTGGCAAATTAAAAATCTTTGACATTCTTCATATTACACCTTCTCAATTATTGGATTTTTTTATTGATGTGGATACTCTTTATTTAAAAACAACACCTTATCATTCCTTTTATCATGCCGTAGATATTCTTTTTATGTTATATTATATGTTGATTGATTTAAAAGCGATTCAATATTTAAAACCTATGGATTTACCAATATTATTAATTGCTGCTTTATGTCATGATGTGGGTCATGTAAGTAATAATAATAATATAAACAACAAACAAACAACAAAAGATGATGATGATGATGATATTTCCTTTTTATTTATTTAAGGGGGTGGTGAAAAAAATAATAATAATAATAATAATAATAATAAATAAATAAAGAGGAGGTGGGGGGAGATACTCTTTTGGGATGATCTAAACAGGATATTATTTAATAATAATAATTAGATGGATAATTACCATTTATTTATTGATGTTGATGAAAAAAAAAAAAAAAAAAAAAAAGCAAATATTATCATCACCATCTCTCTTTCTCCATTTATTTTTATTAAAGAAGGAAATAATAATATATATATATACATATATATATAAAACATTTCTTTTTTTGGAAAAGGTAGATCATTCGGTTCAATTTTCTCATCTCTTTTTATTTATTTATTTATTTATTTATTTATAGCCAGGATATAATAATATGTATCAAGTGAATTCAAATACATCTTTAGCACAAAAATATAATAATACATCTGTTTTAGAAAATTATTCAGTAGATCTTACTATTCATTTACTTTTAAAACATAAAATATTTCATCATTTATCTACCTCAACCTCAACAACAAATGAACAACAACAACAACAACAAGAAAAAGAAGAATGGAAAGAATTTATGAAACAATTAATTATTTCAACAGATATGATTTATCATTTTGAATTACAAGAAAAAGTAAATCAATTGGGAGAGATTCTTCATCAATCTTGGTCATATGATCCTTTTGATAAAAATAGTAATTCTATCATTGACAATAACAATAACAATAATGGTAATAATAATAATAATAACGTGGATGATCATGATCATAACAACGTGGATAATGATAGCAACGTGGATGGTGATAACAACGTGGATGATTGTGATGACAGTGATGATGATGATGATGATGAAAGTATTACTACGGAATCGGAACCACCTACCCCAACCATTCAATTAATATTAGATGATTTTTTTATGATGTCAAATAATAATAATAATAATAATAACAATCAGCATCATCATCATATATTTACTACCGATCAAAGATATGATTTTTGTAGTATTTTACTTCACGCAGCAGATATCAGTAATACATTACGTCCTTGGTCCATTTGTAAACAATGGTCAGATTTAATCGTTCAAGAATTTTTTATACAAGGGGATGCTGAAAGATCAAATGGATTACCTATATCTCCTGCAATGGATCGTCATGAATGTGATCAACCTACTATTAGTCTAAAATTTAGTGATTTTATTATTAAGCCTTATTTTGAAGCTTTAGCTAATTTAATACCTGAAAGTCATTCAATTTTTATTTCAACTTTGGCTGAAAATCGATTAAAATGGTTACAATTAAAAGAAAATAACGATAATAACGATCATAATAATATTATTAATAATGAATTTAATACATCTACAACAACAGCAACAGTAACAACAAATCCTATTAATATTAGTTTACCTACTCCTCCAATTGAAACATCTACAGTATCATCATTTAATGATATACCTTTTTCTTCATCATCATCATCATCATCATCATTAAATAGAAGAGTTAGTGTATCTGCTGGTATCATTACAATTCCTCCTGATCATCAAATTAAAAAATCATCCTTCAATTCTTCTTCTTCTTCTTTTATCTGTAAAAAGAATAAAAGAAAATATAAATATCGTATTACTAAATCACCTACTACAACCCTTCATCATTATCAAAATCAATCATCATCGCAACATCTACATAAGCTCCGTTATTCTATGAGAAGTGCTAGTTACCCCATTATTATTCCTGATTTATTACTTCATCATAATTCTGTAAATATGGACGTAGGACAAATATCAACTTTATTTCAAGCTCAACCAAATGAATAATTTATATATATATAACAAACAATGGGAAATCAAATGATAAAAAAAAAAATATTGGGTTCGTTACCTTTGTAAAACCTATTTATTTTTATTTATTTATTTATTTATTTATTTTTTTAAAACGTAAACTTTATATAACATTCACATTATACATATTTCTTTTTTTACTTCTTCTATACTTTTTACATATATATATATATATATATATATATTCATTTATCCTTTTTATTTTATTTTATACATATATTATTATTTCATGTATTTAGATTTTTTTTTTTTATATTTTATATTTTTAATTTTTTTAATTTTTGTATATTTCTTCATAGACTTTTTTTATTTTTATTTTTTATCTTTTTCTCTATTTCTCTTTTTCTCTTTTTCTCTTTTTCTCTTTCTTTTTTCTTTTTTTTTTTTTTTTTGTACGATTTTTCATCATATAAACTTATTTTTTTTTTTTTTGTTACTTTTCACTTCAAATTTATTACCGCACCACTTTAAAACTCCATTCTTTTCCTTATTTAGACTTGCAATCCATTATTTTTTTTTCATTTATATATATACTTCTCTTGCTCTTTTCTTTTTTATTATTATTATTATTAGACAATCATGTATAGAATAAAGTTATATAAATATAATGATTTTTATTATTATATTAATTTATCGTTTTAATAAAATATAATAGAATATATATATATATATCCTTTTAATAATTAAAATTTTAATTTATAATATGAACAAAAAAAGAGAGAAGAAAGAGAGTGAAAAGGGAAAAATAATAAAAAATAGTAATAAAAAAAAAGGTACCCAATTCATTTTGATTTTTTTTTGTTTCTATGGGAAAATATTATATTTCTCCAATTGGTCAATCTATTCGGAGATTGAATATCAAAACTTTTTTTTTTGATTTTAAAAATATGTTGGTTTTTTTCTTTTTTCTTCTTTCTTTCCTTTTTCTTTCCTTTTTTTTTTTTTCTTTTTCTTTTTCCCTTTAGTTTTTGTATATGACAATCTATTTATATCTATTTTTATATATGACTTATATAATTCATTCTTTATAAATATATATATTTTTTCAACACACATTCATACATTATATATAAACATCATATATATATAATATATATATATAATACATATACATATACATATACTTATAATATTTTACAGCTTATACATAATATATAACAATTAATAATAATAGCAACACTAAAAAAAAAAGAAAAGAAAAATATAATACATATATACATATAACAATAAAAAAGAAACAATGGATTCACCACCACCTTGTTCAACCTTTCCACATACTTTAGAACAATTACTTGATGATACAAACAGTGAATTATTTCAAGACTTTCAACATTATTTAGAGCAAAGTTATTGCTGTGAAAATATTCATTTTTGGTTAGATGTACAAGAATATAATGATATATGTCAACAAATCCAAAATAAATTATTAGAGGAAGAAGATTATGATAATAATAATAATAATAATAATAATGAAGAAGTATTCACTTTTTTAAGACATCAATCAGATTTATTACCATCTAAACAACAATTAGTATTCCACGTGGTTCAAAAAAAATGCCATGCAATGATTGAAACTTATATTAAAGCAAACTCTAATCAAGAAATTAATATACCTTGCGAATTAAGACAAGAACTCCTAGATCAAGTCTTTATTGATGAAAATTATCATCCATCCATATTTAACAAAATTACTAAAAGTGTTATTGAATTAATAAGAGTTAACGCTTTCATTCCTTGGGTCTCCTCATATCCTTTATCACCACATTCCCCTAAATATCCTTGTTCCCCTAATAATCAAAACCAAAATAATAACAATGCCACTCAATATATACAACCATCATCTTTATGTCAAACTAATTCTTCTTCTTCAACACAATCATCACCTACTTCTCCTTCTTTTGCTTTAGATCGATGGTATTCTTTCAGTAGGTTTAGATATGGCAGAAGAAGTTGTTCTTCTTTAGATTCAAATGGTTCTATTGATTTATTAGTGGATAATAATGATTTATTAGATAATAATTCTTCTAATAATAATACCGCTCGTTGTAAAAATATGTTACAAAAAGTTAAACATTCTTTTCTTGGTCCACAAATGGCTGCTATAAAATCTACTACTACTTCTGTTACTACTACTAATTGGAAAAAAGCATAATATATATATCTATATATATATATATAAAAGAAAAGGTTAAAATTCATATAAAACCCTTTTTTTTATTGATTTATTTATTTATTTATTTATTATTTTATTTATTTTAATTTATTTTATATATATATATATATATAATATGATACCCTTAATTATTATTCTTATTATTTTATCTTTTCCCTCCTTTTTTTTTTTTTTCTTTCCTTTCATTCATTATTATTGTATTTTAGATAGACTTTTTTTTCTTTCCTTCTCTCCTATATTACTATTCATTTATTATTATTGTTATTATTATTATTATTTTATGATGATTAATTCATATACACATTCCCTTTTTTTTAAAAAAAATAATAATAATATTATTAGTAATAATAGTATTTCCTCTTATAAATAACTCTCAAAATTCGTTTATTATTCATTAATAATAAAATGATCATTTATACATGTTTCATTGATATTGTTTCTTCTTTTTTTCTCTTTTTCTCTTTTTCTTTTTTTCCATGATAATCAATCATTTGTAAAAAGCTGAGTAATAATATAGTTTGGTTTTTATGAAAAGACCATTGAATCTTTTTTTATTTGATGTAAAAAAAAATCATATTAATAATAATATTGATTTATAATACATTCGTTTATCTTTTTCATATTTAAAAAAGTAAAATGCCTATCGTTTTTTAATTATACAACTTTAAAAAAAGGTTTTTTTTTTTTTTTGATAGATTAAAAAAGTACTTTTTGGTTCTTTTTTTTTTTTGTTGTAATATAAAAAATGATAAGCCCGACTGTTATAAATTTATAAAGTCAGATATTAGAATGCCCCACGTGGACTGAGAAAATATATAAACAAAGTGGGTTTACCCTTTATTTATTTTGATCAGGTGGGTGGTATATCATTTTATTATTGTTTTTTTTTAGTGTGTGTATTTATAATAGCTGTCTAAACTTTAAGGTCACTTATTCTTTATTAAAAAAACAACTAAAAAAAGAAAACGTATTATATAAATAAATATATATAAAAGAATGAATTTCATATATAAAAGTGTTTTCACCATTTTTTTTATTTATCTTATCAAAAAAAAAATTGACCTCGTGTTAAGACAGATCAAGTTTTATATATATATATATATTATAAATTATGTATCTTTTTATCATAACGTAAAAAAAAAAAGAAACGACTTTAAAAAAAGAATTGAGGTTCAATTTTTTTTTTTTTTGAGAAGATGAATGAATTTTTATTGGTTAAAATTGCCAACATCTTACAAAATTATTAGAAATCGATTTCTTTTTTTATATAGATCATCATCATTTATATTCTCCTTCTGAAAAAAAAAAAATAATAATCGCGACTAGCCTATATATATTATTATTAAAATGGTAACCATGATCATCCTTTAATGTATAAATGAAAAAAAAAAAAGCCAGAATCTAAAAATGAAAAAAATAAAAAACCAAGAACCAAAAAAAAAAACAATAAAAAAAACAAAAAAACAAAAACAAAAAAAACGAAAAAAAAATACAAAAACAAACCAATCATCAAAATTAACCAAAAAAAGTAAGTATATATATATATATATATATATGTATGATCAGGAACAAAGTTTTCCCAGCTTAAATGAATATCCATTTCTCTTTTGTTTTGTTTATCATTTAAAGTTTTATAAGCAGAATATGATTGATTTTATTCTAAAAAACAATGGTATCTCTATAAATAAGAAAAAAAAAAATAATAATTGCATAAATACTTGTTTTTTTCTTTCTTTTTCTTTATTCTTTATTCTTTATTTTTTTTAAAAAAAATGTCTACAACAAGTACAATTGTAACAACGGAAATCCCATTGGCTACTTTACCTATACATACGACTTTATCTCATCATACAGTTATAGAAAATCATAATAATAGTAAAAACATTAATGATCAACAACAATATCCATCATCATCATTCTTATCTTTTTGCAAAAATTTATTACCAAAAAATACTGATCCAAGTCATTTTTCATCAAAGAAAAAAACATCCATTTTATGTATTATAGCCATTGCATCCAGCTTGTAATATATATATTACATATCAATTAAAAAAAAAAAAAAAAGAAAAGAGTGAGAAATAATAGCTCATTTATTCTATTTTTTTTTTTTTTTTTTTAATATAGATCACCTTTATCAGCTACTATTTATGTATGATTCTTATTGATTTATATTCATATATAATTAATAATAATAATAATAATGGCCAATTTATCTTTTATTAATATAGTATCCTGCTATTTTTAAACTTCAAAATGAATTTCAAACTACTGATATTATGATCACTGCTTCAAGTAAATATTATTATTTACATATATATTTATAAAACAAAATAAGAATAATGTTTTTATTTAAAAGTCAGTACGAGTTTTAATTATTTTTTTTCTACTTTATTTCTTTTTTTTCTACTTTATTTCTTTTTTTAGTGTCCATTTTTACTTTTACAACTGCCATTTTTGTAAGTTTTATTATTATTATTATTATTGTTTATCTTCTATTTTATACGTATATATAATACATATTAAATGATCTTTTAATAGCCTTTATTTTGGGCAAAACTTAGTGAAAAAAAAGGTAAGGTTTTATTAAAATATATAATATAAAAAGGAAAAGGAAAAGAAATCTCATTATTATTATTACTATTATTATTTTTAATACATATATATATACACTTTCTCTCTTTCTCTCTCTTATTTTTTTTTTAAGGCCGCCGTCATGTTTATTTATTTTCTTTTTTAATTGCAATTGTTGGTAACTTATGTTGTGCTCTTGCTGTTAATATGCCCATGTTAATTGCCTGTAGAGGAATAGCCGCTATAGGTTCTAGTTCTGTTATGGTAAAACACACACAAAAAAAAAAGAACAATCTTAAAATAAGAAAAAAAAAAATAAAAATGGTAAGACAAACAATAAATAAAAAAAAAAATAACCTATTTTATATATATTATATAATTATAGAGTATGGGTGCTGGAAGTCTTAGTGATATTTATGAAGCTCATGAAAGAGCTAGAGCTTATGCATGGTATGTAAATAAATAAATAATTTATGAAAATGGGTGGATGATATATATACAAGAAGAATAAAAAATAAAATAAAAATAATAATGATCATTTATATTATGTATATATAAATAGGTATACTTTGGCCCCTTTACTTGGTCCAGCTTTAGGTTTGTATCTTTTGATATTTGATATCGTTTATTTTATTTTATTTTATTTTATTTTTTTAGATTTTTACTAATTTTTGATATTCCTTTTTTTTCTTTCTTTCTTAGGGTAAAATAATAATAACAGTAATTATAACAATAATAACTATCAATATTAAATGATTTTATTTTAATTCTTTTTCTCTTTTATTCGTTTATGTTTTCTTTAGACCTGTGATTGGTGGATTATTGGCACAAAAATATAGTTGGAGAAGTAGTTTTTGGTTTTCCTTTGCTGCTACATGTCTTGTATGGTTTGCTATGCTTTTCTTTTTACCGGAAACATCAAGAAAGACACCATCTGAAAATAATGAAATGAATAATAAAAGAAAATGGAGTAATCCTTTTTCTGCTTTATCTATGTATAAATATCCAAATATTGCTTTAACTGTTTGTTTTACTGGTGTTTTGTAAGATTTATATATATATATATATATATAAATATTTATAAGCAATGTTTGTTATAGATATGTTTTACTTATTATCATTTATTTATTCATAGATATATGGTGTTTTTTACTGTAAATACTATTTTTACTCGTACTTATACTCAACAATATCATCTTAGTACTTTTGCAGTTGGTCTTTGTTATTTCCCAATGGCATTAGGAACATTGATTGGATCAATGGTAATATATATATATAATTAAATAATAATAATAAAAAATATATATATATATATATATGCTTATATTTTATGACTTCATTTTTTATTTTAAATACATAATAATAATAATAATAATAATAATAATAATAGATAGGTGGACAAATTTCTGATAAAAGATATAATCATCAAGTAGCTAAATCAAATGGTGAATCCATACCTGAAATGAGATTAGGTGGCTATGTATTTTATGGTGCCATCATCTTTCAATGTCTCTTTTTTACTGCTTATGGATGGAGTGTTCAACAAAATATTCATTGGGCTTATGGTCTTATCTTTTTATTTTTTGGTAAATATGATAAAATAAGAAGTTAATGCTTTGTTTATTTATTTATCTTTTATTTATTTATTTCATTATTATAGCTGGTATTTGTTTAATGATTCCTTATGTTACTTTAGGAACTTATATCGTAGATTGTTTTAGATCAAAGAGTGCTTCAGTAACAGGTAAAATAATAGTAATATTAAAAAAATTCATTTATATGAATTTTGATTTTATTGATAATTGTTAATTTTTTTTTATTTATAATCTTTATTATTATTATTATTATTATTATTATTATTATTACTATTTAGCTTGTAATAATCTTGCTCGGTAAGTTGAATATTAAGTTATAATAATAAATAAAATACAAAAAATAAATGACTTATACTTACATAAATATACACACATACTCACATATATATATATGTATATAGATATGGATTATCTGGTATTGGTACTTTATTTTCCAGTCAACTACAAGACTCCCTTCATGATGGTCCTTTATTTACCATAGCTGGATGTTTAATTTTATTTTTTTCCATTAATTTGATTATTACAAAACATATGGGTGCAAGATGGAGATCAAAGTCAATGAACAACTAATACATGTTTGTTTTATATGTTAAATTATGTGTATATTTTTTTTAGAATAAACTATTTTAGATACATATTTTTTTTTTTATGGTATCTCCTTTTTAAAAAAAATTATCTATATAATAAATAAGCTATTTTTTTTTGGGACTTTACTTTTTTTGTTTGCATTAATTTTACTCTAAAAAAATATTGCAAGCGGAATTTTAAATTTTTGCAGTCTTTTTATTTTTAAAGCTAACAATTTTTTTTTCGCCCTTATTTTTATTTGTTCCTTTTTCTTTTTTCTTTCTCTAACTTTCTTTCCTTACTTCTCTCTCTCTCTTTTTTTTTTTATTCTATTGTTAAATATAAATACCTTTTTACAAATACCAGTTTTTTAATATTATTATTATTCATTTTTGACTTTTATTACCTTTATTCTTTTACTTCAATTTTTTTATATATATACAAAAACACATACATATATATATATATATATATACATTCTTTTATATATTTGTTAGCTTTTTCACTTATCAAGTTATAGATATACAAAAAAAAAGGAAAAATTATTTTTATTACTTTTATATACATACATAAAAATTATTAATTGATATCATGAGTCTTTCTGTTGGTGACATATTTGAAGATTATATAGAAAGTAGGTCATGATAAATAGGATATATACATAATATTTATTACTTAAAGCTTCAACTCCTTTTTTATTTTAAATCTTCCCTTTCTCTCTTACTCTTCTCTTCTTTTCTTTTTTATTAACTATAAAATAACAACTAACTTGTTATTAAATATTTTTTTTTATAGGTTTAGCTAATTTACCTTCAGAAATTGATCAGAATATGCATGAGCTTCGTAGTATGGATGAAGAATTTCAACGTAATATATAATAAATAAAAGCATATTCATATTTTATTCTAAAATATAAATATAATTATGCTTTCAACTTTATATATATATATAAAAGAAAATACACACACATACAAATATATATATTCATGATATTAACTCTCCCTCTCTCCCTTTCTCTCTCTCTTTCTATATATATATATATATATATATATATAGGCTATCGAGAAGCATATGCCAAACATAAAAGGTCATATTTAAAAATGTTAAAAACCACCACTTTATCATCTCCAACATCTCCAACACCTACACCGACAGTACACATGACCACATCTCGAATGCAATTAGAAAAAGATTATAAGACTGCCATTCAAAAACAAGACCAAAAAATAGAATTAGCCATGAGAATGTATGATTTAGTTTCTCGTCATATTGAACGAATTGATTCACAAATGGCTCAAAATAATATCACTCCGACTACCGACTGGATGTATAATCAACGTCCCAATAATGCTTCTAATAATAATACTAATAATTATTCAACCTCTTCATCCAATATATCCAATCATACCCTTTCTTCATCAATGAATTCTCGGAAAACTTCTCAATGGGATAATTGGCATAATGAAGGTATATATATAATAATGATAATGATGATGATGAATGATATATCTTTTTAATGTTTACATATTAAATATATATATATATATATATATAAAGCTCAAAAATTAGGAAATAAGAAACGTACATTATTACATGGAACAACTGGTCCTAGAAAAAGGTATATCTATCCCCTTTCTTTTATATATATATTAATCTTTAGGTTAGTTTTATTTTAACTAATATAAATATTTATTATTTATGTATCATTTTTATTTTAGGACACATCATTCAATTCGTCCTAATCCAATCATAAACAATGGTACATTAATGGAAAATGATATAGATCCTAATGAACCAAGATATTGTTATTGTAATCAAGTATCATTTGGTGATATGGTAGCTTGTGACGGAAATAATGTAAAGTATATATATAATGATAATCATCATCATTTTTTTTTTTTTTTGTGAGAGAAAAAAAAAAACGATTGATTTGGTTTTTATTATTATTATTATTAATTTATGATTTATTATTATTTCATTCTATTTAGTGTGAAAAAGAATGGTTTCATTATTCTTGTGTTGGTTTAACGGAACCTCCAGCAGGAAAATGGTTTTGTGATAATTGTGCTACAGAAGAGGGATATCAAAAAAAAGTCAAAAAGTATTAAAAAAATTAACGACATCAATTTGTATATTGGTTTGAATTCGTTTTTTTTATTATTATTTTCTTTATTTCATCTTCTTTTTTAATCATAAAGATTAATATGTAAATATATAATAGGAAATAAATAGTATAATAATATATAAAAAATAAAAGTAATTTTATATGATCATTAAAACCTTTATTTTTTTTATTATGATCATTAAACTGATCAATCTGAAACTTTAAAAAAAGGGAAGAAAAAAAATGCGGGGTTTAAATATTTGCTAAATTTAATATATATATAAAAAGAGTGACTGACAATTTAAGATTTTTTTTTATAGCTTGCTGTCTTTTTTTTTTCTTTCTATCTCTCTTTTTCATTCCCTTTTTTTCTACAACTTTCCATTTATTCTTTAAATAGACATTTATATTATATTCATTTAAATATATAAATATATGTTATTAACACGTACAGTATTGAGAGTAGTCAATGTAACTACTCGTTCTATTCAACAAAACGCCAAGTTTTCTTCTTTAAGTTCCTCACACCGGCATGTTATTACTACCTCAACAGCTGCTTTAAAAGGTATATAATATATATATATATATATAAGAAGGATATACTGTCAATATAATTGTATTTTCTGCTTCTTTTATAAGTGTCTGTATATATTAAAACAACTGGTTTCTTTTATATATGAATATACTAATATGATATTTTTATTCTTATAAACATATATATATATATATATATATATATATTATAGTTAATACTTTTGGTATTGGCGCTATTCCTACTTTACATAGACAAAAGGTATATTTGTATAGAAACTTATATATATATAATGATAAAATAATAATAAAAATAGAAAACTAAAAACTTATATTATTATTATTATATATATAGCGTTGTTTTCATGCTTCAGGTAAGAGCTTTATATAAATATATAAAAAAAGTATATGGATATTAAAAAAATGAATGAGTGTATGACAAGGAAGGAAATAATTAATACATCATTAATCGTTCATTCATTTTTCTTTTTTTTTTTTTTAAAAAAAAAAAAAAAAAAACATAATAGATTCATCCATGATGAAAAAAGATCCATATGAAGTTCTTGGAGTTAAAAAAAATGCATCTCAATCTGATATTAAAAAAGCCTATTATGCAGTAAGTTGAAAATTGATTAAAAATAATAATAATATTATTATTATTTTAATCATCGTCACTTAAAAAAAATACACTTTAAAATTATGTATATATAGTTAGCAAAAAAATATCATCCTGATACAAATAAAGAAAAAGATTCTAGAGAAAAATTTGTACAAATTCAAGAAGCTTATGAAATTTTATCAGATGAACAAAAACGTCAACAATATGATCAATTTGGACATGGTTTTGAAGGTAAAATAATAATAATAATAATAGTAATAAGAATAAAAAAAAAAAATAAATGAAATAGGAAATCATTTATAAACATATGTATATTTAGGCGGACCTGGTGGACCTGGTGGTTATCAAGGAGGAGGAACTTATCCTGGTGGGTTTGATCCTAATGATATCTTTAGTCAATTCTTTGGTGGAGGATTTAGCGGTGGAGCTGGAGGTTTTGGTGGAGCTGCTGGAGGTTTTGGTGGTGGAGGCGCTGATCCATTTAGAAATGTAGCTGGTGATGATCTTCAGGTAAAATTTATATAATAATAGATGAATTGTAATAATCATTATCTAATACTAATAATCATCCAATAATCATCATCATTTATGTTTATTTATGTATTATAATAGACTCCTTTAACATTAACATTTATGGAAGCTGTAAAAGGTGCAACCAAATTTGTTCAAGTCAATAGAGTAACAAATTGTACTACTTGTCATGGAAGTGGATTAAAGACCGGTATGAAAAAAGAAAATTGCCGTGTTTGTCAAGGTACTGGGGTTCAAACTATTTCCATGGGTGGATTCCATATGCAAACAACTTGTCAAGCTTGTGGTGGAGCTGGTTCTTCCATTCCTTCAGGTGCTGCTTGTTCTCCTTGTGGTGGTGTTGGTAAAGTGAGAGAACGTAAATCTGTACAGGTAAACAAAAGGAATGATCATATTATATATTTATATTTATTAATTAATTAAAAAGAAAAGAAAAAAGAAAAGAAAAGAATAGAACAAAGGATACTAGCCATTTTTTTTTTAATTTCATTTATTTTTATCTTATATATAAAAAGGTACATGTTCCTCCTGGAGTGGATCAAAATTCTCGTATTCGTGTATCTGGTGAAGGTGATGCTCCAATCAAAGGTCAAGGGCCCAATGGTGATTTGTTTGTGAATATTAATGTAAGAAGGCTTTTATTATTAAATTTGTTTATATTTCTTGTAGGTTGATTAGCTTATTTATTTATTTTTTATGTTTTTAAAAAATACTAATAATAGGTATTACCATCTAAAGTATTCCGTAGACGTGATTATGATATTTTATTAGATGCCAAAATTCCATTCCATAAAGCCATCCTTGGAGGTAAAATCCGTATTCCTACTATTGATGGTGATGTTGAACTTCGTATACCTTCTGGATCTCAACCTGGTGATAATATCGCTATGCGTGGACGTGGTATTCAAAAACTTCGTAGTACTGTACATGGTGATCAAATTGTTTCTTTAAAGATTGAATTACCAAGGTATATAAAAAAATAATAATAACATCTTTTATATATATATATATATATATATTTATATATTGTTGTTAATCATTACTTTATTTTTTAATATATATTTATATAGAAACTTACGTGGTGAAGCCCGTGATATTATTGAAAAATATGCAAGTTTAGTAGATGAAGAATATCGTAAACCAACTTCTAATGATAACCCTTCAAAACAACCTCCATCATCTCCATCATCTCCATCACCTAATCCTTCAACTGATTCATCTTCAACTAATAATGATAATGATAAATCAAATGATGATAAGAAATCTGGATTCTTTAAAAATGCTTTTGGAAAAATTAAAGATAAAATGTGTTCCGATGATGAAGATGATGAAAAGAAAAAGAAAAATAAAGATGAATAAATCAAAAAAAAGGAATATATAACGAATGTATAAATATATATATATAAAATTCATTTAATATTAGTTTTTATTTTTTTTTTTATGTTAGATAGTATTATTTATTACTGTTATTATTATGTACCATTAGATAGAATCATTTTTTTCTCTTTTTTTTTTCTTTTGTTAAAAAACCACCCTTCTCATATATTTTTTTTTCATATATCATTTTTTTAAAATAATATAAATTTTGTATGTATTTCAATAAAGTTTCATTTTTTTTATTATTACTTATGACAAAATAGGTCAGCTGATTAATAAAGTTTCACAAATATTCATGCATTTTAAATGTTTATATTAATAAATGATTGTCACAAAAAAAAAATATTACTATAATGATATATATATAAAAAAAAAAAGAGAAGTTAAATGTTTAACTTATAATAAATTTAACCATTTCTGTCTCATTTTTTTTTTTTTTAATTATATACAGCATAAATCATTTTAACGAGCTGTAAAATGTACAGTTAATTAATAAAAAACAATAAAATTCTTTTCCCATACTAAAGATAATGATGATAAAAAAGTGAAACTACTTACACTTTTATTATTATTATTATTATTATTATTTTATTACTATTCTTTATATATATATATAAATATAAATATATATATATATATTATAATATTAGCAATAATAAAAAGAAATGCTTATTTATAAAAAAAACCGTATCATATATACATAATATAATTAAAAAAAGAAAAAGAAAGAAGAATGATAATTGAATTTATATGTTTGACTGATTTTAAATATAAAGCCCACGCATTTTATAGAGAAGGTTTCACAGGTATTAAAAAACCGAAATAAAATATTTTCTTTTTTTTACCATTTCTTTTTTCCTTTTTCCTTTTTTCTATTCTTTTTTTTTTCTGTATATCATATTTATAATTTTTTTTAGCCAATCCCTTATTTAAATTAATTAATTTATTATTATTGGATCATGTCAGAATCAAATCAACCATCATTATTACATCCATCGGAATATAATACTTTAGTTCAATCAAATGCATTTCCAACAAGTACTACAGATCCTCGTTCACACTTGGCTTATCATTCTTCTCCAGGTTATCCAATGGTAAATAAAGAATTAAAATAAAAATGATCGTTTCTATTTATTTTTAAAAATAAATAACAAACAAATAAACAACAAACAAAACAAAACAAAACAAACAAACAAACAAATAGGTAAAATAAATAAATCTAATATCATTATATATATATACATACATATATATGTAGCAAAATTCACCAACTTTAATGACAGCACAAAATTTATATAGATCACAACAACAACAACCAAATACTGCATCATCATCAATTAATTTACCATCACCATCACCTCATCCAATTCAAATAACCACATTACCATCACAATCTCATCACCATCATCAAGGTGGAGGAGGACCTCATACACCAGAATCTCTAGATCAACAACATACAACTACAAATGCAACAGCATCTGAAGAACCTCTTTATGTAAATGCAAAACAATATCATCGTATTTTAAAAAGAAGAGCTGCTAGAGCTAAATTAGAAGAAATGCATCGGGTTGCTAAATCTCGTAAACCTTATTTACATGAAAGTCGTCATCGACATGCTATGCGAAGACCAAGAGGACCTGTAAATTATAATATAATCATTATTAAGATAAAAAAAGAAAAAAGATCAATATATATACATATATGTTGAATTTATTTAACTTATTCATTTATTCATTTTTTTTTATATATAAATAAAATAGGGTGGTAGATTTTTAAGTAAGTGATCATTTATATATATCTATACATATATATATATATATATATATATAGATATACATATAGATATACATATAGATATACATATATTATTTATTTATTTATTTTATATATATTCATGTTGATTTTTCTTTTTTATTAAAAAAATATAGCCGCCAAAGAAATTGCAGAATTAGAAAAACAAGGAAAATTACCAAGTCAACAACAATTAGAATTAGAAGAAATGGATGATCATAATAAAAATAGTAATGAAGAACAAAAAGAAAATCAAAAATCATCATCATCCCCATCACCCCATTTATCACATTCCCATCACCATACTCAACAACAACAACGTCATCATAATTCAGATCCTACACAATTTAATATTGCACCTGCTAGAAATACTTCATCATCAAATGGATGGGCTGCTGCAGCATTATCATAATAGCAATAATAAACTATATATTTATAATAATTAACTTAATTTTTTAATTTATTTAATGAAGATAAAAAAAACATATAAGTGTATTTTAATAATAATAATAATTAATAATAGTAATAACAACAATAAAGCATTATATATAAATATATACATTTTTTTTTCATGTTTTAGAATGCATTTTTTTTTATTACATATGTTTTAAAGATTAAAAATTATCAAAATTGCCATATGATTGTGAACTTTTTAATTTTTTGTTAGTATTATCTATTTTTGTTGTTGATGATGTTGATGATGGAATATCATCATGATCCAACGCTGAAAGATCTCTTTTTGTTGATGATGATGTATTTTTTTGAAGATATTTTCCTACACCTCCTCCACTAGATGATGATGATGATAACATGGAACCTTGTTGTTTGGTAACATTTGGACCGAACCAACCCATACTATTTTTCTTTGCCTCTTTTTTATTTTGTTCTAATTTAATGGCTTCTGCATTTGCTTCTTTTTCTAATTTATTTTTAAGTCGATCTTTATAAACTTGATATGGATCTACTAATACATCTACTTGTTTCATTCTTATTTCTCTTTCTGGTCGATCATTATCATCTACAGGAATAGATTCAAATTTACTAAGTACTTCTAACCCTCCTACTACTCTTCCAAATATTGTATGTTGACGATCTAAATGTGTACATGGTCGATAAGTAATGAAGCTAATAAAAAAATATATATGAAAAAAAAAAAATTAGATATCAATATTATTTGAAATTAATAAATAAATAAGTAATGATTACTTACAATTGTGACCCATTAGTATTTTTTCCATGGTTAGCCATACTTAATATACCCCGATCGTTATGTGATAATGAACTTTTAATTTCATCTGGAAATTCTTGTTTAAAATAGGATTCTCCACCTTTACCAGTACCAGTAGGATCACCACCTTGAATCTATAAATCAGATGCATCATAAAAAAAAGAGTGGTTTGATTAATATATATGGAAATCATTAATAATGAAATATAAAATTATATATTACCATAAAATTTTTAATACTTCTATGGAAGATCACGTTTTCATAATATCCAGTTTTAGCTAACATAATGAAATTATAACAAGTTCTAGGTGTCTATATGGTATTTTTTAGTAAATAAATAAATAAAAATGAAATGAATCATCTGATTCATGAATAAAATAAAATAAAAACATTTATATACATACATATATATATATATATATATATATATTTACCTTATCACAATATAATTCAATATTTAAGTTTCCAAAATTTGTAACAATTCTGACATAACCTTTAGTTTTAATCTTTTTAAACATAAATTCATCTTCATTAATAAGGGCCTTTTCATTGACAGTAACACGTTCTACAGCAGTTGAAGTAAATGATTGGGCCACAGCACCCGTTGAGAAATGAGCAGCGTTATAAGGTGTATTCTTTTTAATTTGATGATATGATACATTAGGTGCATCCTTAATAGCCACTTTATTATCTTGTTCTTTTTTCATTTTATCCTCTTCCTTTTTCTGTAATTCTGCAAATATACGACTAGCTGTTCCTCCCATCCCTTTAACATTGATATTATTAATGGATTTCTTTTTTTCTATTTCTTCCGCTTGATTTACTACTTTCAAGTCATTTTTTATATAATGGAATTTTGACATATTACGATTTTCTAAGTTATGTGGATCCTATAATATATTTATAGATAGATTGATAAATAAATAAATAAATAAAAAGAAGAGGAAAAAAAGGCATTATGAATCCATCTATTCATTTTTTTATATACACATATATAAGTTTTTTTTTTTAATACCTGAATCATGATAATATCTTTACGAGTAAAAGGTTCGTCATTGATTAAATCTTTCCAGTGCTTAGCTTTGATATTTAAACGATCAATGGTATCATAAGCAAAGACGTTTCCAGTAGTTTTAATAGCAGCAATAGCAGTATGATCAGAAAAGGTTTTATAAGTAACAGGACAATAATATTCATCTTTTTCGTTTTTATAAAAATGAAGTTTAATTAAATCTTTGGCTTGTAACTTTTCACCAGTTACAGGGTTAGTGCCATATTTTTTAATATAAGGAATAATATGAACTAGATCAAAAACAATACCATCAGGTGTGCATACAGGGTGATCAAAAGGTTGAAGTGATAATGAACAACAATAAAATGGCAATCGTTTAAATCCTTCAGATACTTTACGTCCAGTTGTACCAGAAGAGGCTGAATGTTGTCCTACTTCCCCACTCCATTCGGAATGTGTAATATATAACTTATCTGTCCATTTACCCATCAAGTATATATAATATATATATATAATAGGAATATATTTTTTAAAAAGGAAAATTGGGGTTGAAAAAAAGGTGAAAGCTGGAAAAAAAAAAGCGAAGCAAATTTTTTGTTTCTATTTATTTCATATGGTGCATACTATTTTTAAAATTCCGCCAGGCTAAAATTTTATTTAAGGTTTGAAAAACGTATCGAATTTTCATTTCTCTTTATCTTTCCTTTTTTTTTTTTATCCTTTTTCTGCTTTTCTTTTCCCTTTTCTTTTCCCTTTTTATTTATTTGTTTTATTTATTTATTCTATATATATACTTATATAAATTATAAATATATATATATATATCTGTTTATTTATATATATATATAATGGACTATGAAGATCGCCTTAATGTAAATCTTAAAAGACGTTCACTTAGACCTCGAAGTATAATACCAGACGCAGACGTTCCTCCACTTGAAGCTCATTGGTAATTATTTTTCTCTTTTATCACTTTTATATATAGAAAAAAAAATCATAATACCTTCATAATAATATTTTTTATATTAAAAATTGATATAAATAATAATATTAATAATAATATTTCGACTATTATTTTCTTTTTCTTTTTTTGTATTATCATTATTATCATTACCTATATTTTATTCAGGTTCCATGCTATTGATAATCCAGTAATAGATCCTGTAGCTATTCGTAGAGCAAAAAGTACAAGTAATCTTAAAAAGCCTCCCAAAAGCCCTTCATCTCCCAAGTTAAAACCTCCTTCAAAATGGGTTCCTTTTTCAAAACGAGATTCTGTAGCTTTAGAAAAGGCTTATCAGGTATTTATATATTATACATATTTATATATTTATATATTCGTCACTTAAATAATAAATATTTAAATAGCAACTCTCTATTTTTTCTCTCTCTTTTTCCTTTATTTATATATTTATTTATTACTATTTAATTTAGGGTAATGACGTACAAGCTAAAGTATTGGTTAATGAAGATCAGCTTTTTGAAGTGGATGTTTATGAAAGAACTATTAGTCCTTTATATTGGGAAGGCCCTACTTATGAAGTTAGAAGAGCTACATGGTTTATGCAAAGTGATGGATCAAAATGGGTCCCCTGTGAAGAAAATTTAGCAGAACAAATTGAAATTGGATTTTAGTAAGTATATATATAGGGGCTGAATAGTCATTTTAATATTATTATGATTATGAAATATTAAGAATGATAAAAATATATGTGTTTATGGGATAAAAAAAAGTTTATTCATCATGATTATCATTATTAAAATAATATTATTAGTAAACATAGACCTTATAGTAAAGATAGTCAGCCCATAGATGATAATTCAATCTCAAATTCAGCATCATCTAAAAGATATTCTTTTCCACAAGCTAAAATAGATGAATCAGTAACATCAACTACAACTGTAGAAGAAAAAAAATTGGAAATCACTTTATCAAAACAATCCGTAGAAAAACAATGGAACTTATTAGGCCGTTATCTTGGACAATATATTATATATACTGGACCAAATACAGCTTGGTTATTATCGTAAGTATTTATATAATAGATATTATTATTTTATCATCATCTTTATTAAATAATATATATATATTATATACATATATATAATAGAAATAGTGCTAGTAGTAAAATCGCAAAAAGTATTATAACCAGATTAACAAGTAGACAAAATTTAGGAGGTGTTCGATTAATACGTGGATATTCTGAAGTTGAAAAACAAAAACAATCCAAGCCAAAAACAACAACAACTACACCTTCACCAAAAAATGATGATAAAAATATTTCATCAGAACACTTATATGATGGGGATATAACCACAGGATCAAGTACACCAACTTTAGAGGATGATCAACCTGGTATTATAGATGATGATACAACGGATGATGAAGAGGAAGAAATTAGAAAAATTGACCATATTATATTTGCCATTCATGGGTAAGTTTTTTTTAAAAAGAAAAAGAAGAAACGGGTATACATAATATATATATATAAAGCTGGTAGTCATTATATATATGTATTTACTAAAAAATATGTTATATATATAGTATTGGACAAAAGATGACAGAAAAAACAGGGCATAATTTTGTAGATGGTAATAGATAAATAGATAGATACAAAAATTGAATATAATAATAGTACCAAATTCTTATATATATGTTTTTTTAATAAAAAACAAAAAATGTATAGATATTAATAGTTTTAGAAAAACAATAAAAGCATCTTATTCAACTGGGATTGCTGCTACCTCTACACCATCTAGAGCAAACGGGATTTTAGTGTTACCTATTTTATGGAGACAAGATCTTAAATTTGGTGTTGCGGGATATGATGATGAAACTATTGAAGCTGATCTTGGTTTACTTGGTGTTGATGATGGCATTCCTACTTTGGATGATCTTACTTTGGAAGGTATACCAAACATTCGTTCTGTTGTATCTGATGTACTTATGGATAGTAAGTAAATAATAACAATAGTAATAAAAGGGAAATTGAGACATATATGTGTGTGTAGTTATTTATATGTATTAATTATTATTATTGTTTCTTTCATCAACTTTTTATTTATTTATTTAGTTCCGTTATACCTAACACCAAAATATCGATATCAAATGATCAATATTATCACAAGAGAAATGAATAGGGTTTATGGAAGTTATATTAAACGTAATCCAAGTTTTTCAGGAAAAGTATCAATTGTTGGCCATTCACTAGGGGTAAAAACTAATTTTTTTCATAATCAAAATATCAAAAAAAAGGAAAAAAAAAAAAAAAAAGAATCCTAACACCATTTTTTTTCTTTTTTCTTTTATATATGTATAGTCAATGCTTGCATTTGATTTACTGACATCACAACCATTTGAATGTGACCATGGACCTATAGCATTACTTAGTAATCCTACTATAGAAAGAAAACCACCACCATTGAATTTTAAAGTACAAAATTTCTTCGCAGTCGGATCACCATTAGGTATTATTTTACTTTTAAAAGGGTTCAAGATCGATTCTCGTAAATCTTTAGCTTCATCTTCAAATAGAGTATATGCTGATGTATCCTCCTCCTCTCATTCTCCTATCCCAATATGTTATCCAGATGTAGAAAATTTATATAATATATTTCATAAGGTAAAAAAAAGAAAAAAAGATAGTGAAAAGTGAAAGTAAATAATAATTATTATAATAATGATAATAATAAATTAGGTATTAAAAATATTTATATGATTAATTGATTATTGTTATTATCATTTTTATTTTATTTTATTTTTTATATTCAGGCTGATCCAGTTGCTTATCGAATTGAACCTTTAATATGTAAACAATATAGTATTAAATTAAAACCAGAACCAATACCGTATGTTAAAGGCGGATTAAAAGGTGTATTTGATGCAGGATATAATGTAGGATCAGGTATTGCAAATAGAGCAGGAGCTATGTACGAATCAATAAAATATGGAATAACAGCTAATTTATTTATGCGGGGACTTGGATTATCACGTCAGCAATTATATCAAGATACTCATCCAACAAGTAGTGAAGATAATAGTGATATTGATGAAAATGATATCAATCATAATAATTTTTATGATAATAATATTAATGATATTAGTACTGATAATATTGACAACATTGATAATAATAATAATAATAGTGCACAAGAAAAATTAACATCTACTAATAATAATGATAACAATGATAATAATAAAAATTATAATTACAGTAGTAATACTGATAAATATGATATCAATAAAAATTATGACAATAGACTCCAATCAACATCTTTCTTAACCACAACACAATATACTCAATATTCAAAATCTATACCTGATTCAACAACAACATCTTTACAGCCACTTTCAGTTGGTGTACAACACGCTAAACATTTAAAGCAATTCCAGCTTGATACCATAGAATCAACATCTAATAATAATAACAATAGAATAAGGTCTAATAGTGATCCAGCATTTGCATTTTCATCCTCTCCAGCCATCAATTCATTACATCAACGGCACCAAACTTCTTCTAGTGGTTTATCACGTACTACCACACCTGCACCTCTTCCTTTAATAGCATCCTCTCATTCTTATGGTGCTCGTAAATTAAAATATTTGAATGTAAATGGTCGTGTGGATTATGCTTTACAAGAAGGTTTATTAGAAAATCCTTATTTAAATGCTTTTAATGCTCATATGCAATATTGGCAAGATATTGATGTGGGCGCTTTTATTGTTAGAGAAATTTATAGATAGTTTATACTTTTTGTGTTTTAATATTTTAAAAAGGAAACACAAAACAAAAACAAAATAAAAAAGAAGACTTTATTATGTATATCATCATCATTCCTTTTTTTTTTAATTGTAAATTATCAATATTAAAAAAGAGAATAATAACAATAAGAGTGCGTTTCAAAATAATGTTCATTTTAATTAAAATAGATAAAACCAACTTGGGAGCTGGGCTTAGAATCAGAACATCACAAATCTTAAAATGCCTTTTTTAAAAAAAAGGGCGGAGTTTATTTTTAGAACTTAAATATGATTTCTCGCTTTTTTCTATTTTCTTTCATTCTTTCACTTTTTTTTATTGCTTCCTCTTTTTTTTTTCTTTTCTTTCTTTCTTTCTTTCTTCTTTTTTTTTTTAAAGAAAAAAAAAAAGTACAATACTTGTTATAAATTGAAATACTTTTTTTTTTTTTTGGGATATGTTTAAACAATTTACTTAATAGCATTTACAGATTCTATAAAATACTCTTTTTTCTGCCTTTCTTTCCTTTTTTTATCACCATACATATATAATATAGAAAATAGCTATATTTGCATATATAAATATTTATAATATAAATGTACCAACGATCAGAAGAAAAAATGTAAGCCCAATTATAAAATATATATATATATATATATATATATATATATAATACATACCATTTAACTTTTTAGTTTTTATTTTGTATATATAGAGTAAAAGATTTTGCAAGAAAGCCTATACTTGGTTTTTCTACTTGGTCAACACAATTATTAGATAATGTCAATGGTTATGGAGGAAAAACTGTAACACCATGGTAATAATATAAAAGAAAAAAGCTAACATATGCATTATTTTCTTTTTAGTTCTCATGTATATTAATATTTCTATTTTCTTTTCTTTTATTTTCTTTTATTTTATTTTATTTTATTTTATTTTATTTTTTAATATTGATAGGTTTAATGAAGAGAGAATATTAAATATATCCAATGTTATGAGACAAAAATTACCAAGATATGAATATATAAATCTTGATTCCGGATGGAGTAATAGTTTTGATGGATATGGACGATGGATGTATCGACAAGACTTATTTCCTAATGGATTACAGCAATTATCAAAAAATTTACAAAAGAATGGTCATAAATTGGGTATTTATATTTTACCAGGAATCCCAAAACCAGCAGCTGACAACAATTTACCAATTAAAAATACACAGCATACTTTAGGGGAATACATTACAAGGGGACAACAAGGAAATATTTTTAAAGATACCACTTATATGCCAGATAAATATGATGATATTCTTCAACAATATTTCAATTCAATGGCGGAATTATTTTCAGAATGGGGAATCCATTATGTGAAAATTGATGGTTGTGGACCTGGTTCAGGAGATCAAATTTACCCATATTTAGCACCAGATTGTCGTACTACACTTCAAATGATGTATAATGCTTTTACAAAATATGATATTTGGGTAGAATTATCTTGGTATTTGGATGTGAATCTTGTTGAAGAATGGGCTTTGATGGCAAATGGGGCAAGAATTTATATGGATATTGAATCTTATTCTACAAGAACCATGACCACATCCTCTCGTGTGATTGATCGCATGCATTTTGCAAGAAAATGGTCACAGTATCAACATGTCATTGGTAGTCATTATGGATTTTATATTGATTTGGATGCTGTCCTTGTTGGTATGACCACTCCTTGGAATGGAAGATGTATTGATGGTTTAGATAATGATATGATTCGTAAAACTTATATTTCCTTTTGGGCTTTAATGAGTTCGGTCTTTTGTATTGGTGCAGATCCTTGTTTATTACCTGATAAATATATTCAAATGTTACATCATCCTACTATTTTAGATATTCAACAATCAGGCAATTTAGCTACTCCTTTACCTTTTAATGATTTTTGGAAAAATCATCAAGTTTGGTGGAAACCTTTTTCTTTAAATGATAGTTCTTTTGTTATATGTGTTGGTCTTTTCAATACTTATCTTTATCCTATCCATCTTCAAAATAATAATAATACTATCTACAAAAGTGAACATCAACAAAATAATTGGATGAAATCTGATGTTAGCTTTAAATTTAAGGATGTTTGGGATGGTAGTATAACTAAATCTCAAATTATTGATGTTTGGACAAATCAAGTTTTAGGGATTTTTGAAAATAGTTATACCGCTTATTTAGAACCTGGTGAATGTCAACTTGTGTTTTTGAAACCATTAACTTAATTTTTTTCTCTATCTTTTTTTAATTAATTATATAGACTAGACTATATGCATATATATATATATTTTAAAATTTATTTATCTATCTATTAATCAACTAACTAATATTAATATAATATAAATGTATATAAATGAATTTATATTCAATATTTTATTTCATTTTTAGAAAAAATGAATATTTAATATCGTTTGATTAGCTCATTCTCAAGACCAGGTGTTCTAAAAGAAAAAAAAGTAGGTTTGAAACCATATGATTGTAAATTAATATTTTTTTTTCTTTCTAAAGTAACCCACAGGTGATAGTAATTGTTTAAAAAAAAGTATTAGTGTATATTTATAAATTTAACTATAAAAAAACCTGCTGGGAAATAAAAAAATTTAAGAGAGACAAATATGGCAAGTATAATTTAAAAAATAGCATGAATTATTCTATGCTCATCACTTGCACTGTTTTTTTTAATAATGGTTATAGATGGATATTAGTATATATATACTGTTAAGGATTAATTATTTAATCAATTCATCCAGATGATTTTATATATTCAATAGTTTTATGTAGCTGATTAACTTCACAGTTATTATACAGAAAAATTAGCATCTAATGTCTATATAAATTTTACAATTTTATTGCTTAGTTTTTTTTTTTTTTTGTAACAGTATAAATTGTGTATGATTGATGGCTTTTTTTTCCCTTTAAAAATAAATAAAAAGCTATAAAATGCATATATTTATGTATAAATATATTAAGTGGTAAAGTATATTAATATTAAAAAAAAAAAGAATGAACATATAAATAATTAAATGATGATGATAAAATATAATTGTATAAAAAGATGATAAATACATTTTTTTTTGTTTTTGCTCTTGTTTGATTGGTTGATTTTCTTTTTTTCATGAATTGACAGAATATTTGTATCCACATTTTTTACAGTTATAAAAGATAGTTTGACCTTCATCAGCTGAACGTAATTGCATAGTATGATATGCCATTTCATCGTTACCACATTGAGGACACTTTTCTTTAATCTATTTTAATATATAATAGGAATTAATATATATATATATCTATACTTTCTTTCTTTCTTATATAAATGTTAAAATATAACAAATATTATATATACCATAGCTTCGGCTTCCTTTTGTTGACTTTGCTGAACCAAGTGACGTTTAGCTTTTAAAGGAGATTGAAAAGCTCTATCTGAAGAGGCTGTAACAACTTTAATAGCTTCAAAACCTATTATAAAATAAATCAATAATAGATAAAAAAAAAAGTTTAGTACATATATATTGTTGTTTATTATTATTATTATTATTATTATTATTGTTAGCTATTCTATTATTGTTATTTTTACCAGAAATGGGATAAGGATGACTACATTGGTTACAAAGTAAAATATCTTCTTCACCACCGGGCATATCTAATAAGTTTCCACATTCTGGACAAAAAATAAGTGATCCAATAACATTAGAGTGTTCAACGTCAGTCATATTTTATATCTATATATATTTAATAATAATATTTAATAGGAAAGGAAAAGTAAGAGGAAGGAGTAAAAAAATTCCTCTTCTTCTATCTGAGATTTAAAAAATAGCTGGTGGCAATTTTTGATATAGAAAAAAAAGTCACTCTCTTCTTTCTCTTTCTCTTCTATTTTTTTTTACTATATATATAATATGCTTTTACTTAATATCATATAATGCTATATTTTTGGTTTTATAAAATAAACTATAATAAAAAAATAATTTTAAAATATAAAAAGAAAAACATATATATATATATATATATATATATATATATCATTTCTATATTTTGGTGACCAATACTTTAATATTAATTAATTATAAACTGTTTTTAGACATTTTTAAACGATATAAAGAATATTTATTTTTATTGAAATGGAATAATATATATAAGCATGTATGAATATCAATAATATTGAATACTAGTAATATTTTAAGCTTATTTTGGGAAAGAAAAACCAACTGATAAAATAAAAAAAAAGGGTAAATTTACGGAATTTTAAAATATAATATAGACGAAAAAGAAAAGGCAAAGTAGGGAAAGGAAAAGAAATTCTTAGTTACAATAGAACGATAATAAATAATATAAATATACTATATATTTTATATTCGATATATATGAAGTAAAGCCTTTTTTATTTTGAAAACTTAAAATAATAGAAGATAATGAAGAACCTTAAAAAAAAAGGAATCAATCTGATAAGGAACTAATTCCAATCACCTTTGATTTCTACCATTTTTTTTATTTCTTTATTTGTAGATTAAAAGTTTATAGAAATCTAGGAATTGATATATAAAATAAAAGATCTAAAGATCAATAAATTCATGGCTGTGGCGAAAAAAAATTTTTTTATTAGTAAGTTTAATTGAAATATAACTATATATATATATGCTTAAAAAAAATGGATTTAATGGAATTTTATTGTAATACATTTGTGTGATGTAAAATCTGATAAACTATTGATTACCAATAGTATGGTTTGGTAAAGTTCCACGATCTGATAATTATTTTTGAAATTCCGTTTTGGTTATTTTATAAAAACACTATATAAATAGATAATCAATTTTTCTTTGATTTCTTTTTTTTTCTCTCTCTTTCTCTTTTTTTTTTATCCTTAAAAAAATATACAAGATGGATGACAAATATGCTTCTTATAAGCAAAGCATTGGTGTTAAAAAAGTTTTGTTATTTAAACAACTTGCAAATAAATTAGATTTTTGGCTTATTGTTGTTGGGTAAATTCTATACATATATATATATGATTAATTATATATATATATTCTCATCATATGATTTATTTATAGTATTATTTTAGTTGCATGGGCTAAAAATTGGGAAGGAAACACTTTAGCTTCAATTACTCCACAAGTAGTTAGTAATTTCGATGGATTAAATATTTCAAGTGCTCTTGATACTTTATTATATATTTTGGTTACTGTTCTTTTACCTATGTACTCAAAGGCAGCTGACCTTGTTGGTAGAGCTGAAGCTTTTGTTTTTGCCATCTTCTTTTACGTTATCTCTGGTATAGTTATGGCTTGTTCTCAAAATATTGATACATTATTGGTAATATATATAACAGCTAAAAAAAATTACCTAAAAAAATGATGATACTTACTTTTAATATATACATATATAGGGTGGTCAAGTTCTTTATGGTATTGGTTTAGCAGGTGTGAGCGTTCTTGGCCACGTTTTAATTGCTGGTAAAATGATTAAAAATAAATAAATAGACAAATAGATAGATAAAAAAAAAAAGTAAAACTGTTTAACCTTTTTTTTTCTTTTAAATAAATAAATAGATATGACCACAAAAGTAAATCGTGGTTTATATCAAGCTTTTTATGATGTTCCAGCTCTTATCAACCTTTATGTATCACCTATTTTGGGACAATATTTATGGGGTTCAGGACAATGGAGAGTTGCTTATTCTTTAATTCCCATTTGCGTTTTTGGATCTGCTTTACCTCTTTTCATTGGTCTTTTCGATGTACAACGAAAGATGAATAAATCTGGATTGTTGGAAGAATATAAACGTGAAACTGGTTATTATGAAGAGGTTAAAAAAAATGTATGGGAAAAAATCCAATGGATAATCATTGAAATCGATATTATTGGAAGTGCCATTTTAGCTGCTGGTCTTTGTTTATTCTTACTACCATTTATTCTTGCTGTAGGAAAATGGGGTGGTTGGAATAGTCCTACTACTTTAGGATGTCTTATTTCTGGTTTTGTTCTTTTAGTGATCTTTGGTATTTATGAAAAAAAATTTGCTACAAAACCAATTATTCCTTTAGGAAACTGGGTGGCTCGACCTACTCCTATTTTTGGTGTTCTTGTTGCTGCTACTGTTAGTATGTTCCATGCATCTAATTGGAATTACTTTTTAACTTTTCTTCAAGTTTCAAAAAAAATGGATGCTCTTAGTGCTAATTACGTTATTAATAGTTATCATGCCACTTTTCTTGTTTCTCAAGTTATCAGTGGTTATCTTATGAAACATTTTAAAGTATATCGCCCTATTGCATTTACTGGCCTTTGTCTTTTGATGGTTTCTATGGGGATGATGATTGCTAGTCGTACTCCGGATTCTTCTTTGGTTTTCATCATTTTCTCTCAAATCATTGGTGGTTTTGGTTCTGGTTGGATTTATGTACCTTGTTTAATTGCTTGTCAAAGCTCTGTTCCTCATCAAGGTATAAATCATATGTAAAAAAAATGCTTCATTATTAGGATTTTTAAAAAAAAGCATGTTTATACTAATCTAAACTCTTTTATTTTATTTTATATTTGGCTCCTATTTTTTTTTTACTCTTATTATTATTATGGTTGTTATTATTATGAATAGATCTTGCTATTGTTACTGCTTTATTCCAGATTGGAGGTACTTTATCAACAAGTATTGGTTCAGCAATTGCAGGAGCCATTTTCACTAATATGTTACCTATAGAATTTGCAAAAAATATTCCTGGTAAGAATATATGCAATTTTTTTTTAATGACATCTATGTTAATTTTATATTTATATCATTTGTATATTATAGGTGAATATGATTATGCTACATTAGCTGGTAGCATTGCAGCTATTCAGGCTCTTCCTTCAGATCAATGGGCAGGCGTTGCTACTGCTTATGGTAATATTCAACGTATTTTATCAATTGTATCACTTTGTTTTTGTGCTTTAGCTTTCATGCTCTTCTTTGGAATGAAATCATTTGGTTTAACTGATGAAGAAATCAATAATGGAGAAGAAGAAAAAATCGAAAAAGTTTCAACTTCTAGTGAAGGTAAAAATAAATTAATAGATTATATTCTCCATTTGCATATTAAAAAATGAAATTTTTATTAATCACTTATTTTTATATATTATTATATATATAGATAAAATTGAAACAGGAAATGAAAAAGTTGAAGTATCTAATACAAACTAATTAATTTAAATATACTATTTATTTTGTTTTATTTTTATTTTTATACTATACTATTATATTTTATTATATAATATTTATTATATCAAGTATACGTATACATAATGTTATCTTTTTATTATATTTCTTATTGTATTATTAATTTTTATAATTATCACATTTATTGTTATTATATATTATTTTATTTTAAAACTACTATTAAAATCTATGCTATTTAATATTTCATATTGATATAGCCATTTTTTTTTTTAAATTTTATTAAATATATCTGATTTAAATTCATTTTCATAAATACTTATCCTATGTTAAATTTATATTCAAGATTGGTTAGATTAGTAAAAATAATATTAATAATAAGAATAATGAAAAAATACAGTAAATGATCAGATTAACGATATTGAAAATTTCATCTTCCAACTAAATATCGTTAATATGTAATCATAAGATGAAAATATTTCGCAGTTGACGATTTTTATTTTTTTTAAAAAAAATGATTATGCTAATCCAGTAATTATTTTTAATTCAATGAACGTTAATTAGATCATCTAGCATATTAAAAACAAAAAAAAAACATATGTTATATAATGAATATTTATATATTGTTTATTTTGAGGAATAGAAAAGTTACTTTAAAATATAGATAAAATCCAAATAAAGAAAAAGCTAAAATAAACAATAAAATTAAATATTGATTATTAGTATAATAAAGTAAAGTATAATACATTTTATAAGAAAAGGAAGTAAATTAAGCTCTAATTTTATTATTGTGATTAAAAGGAATACCGTTTGACTTTTCAAACTCCGATGACGCCTTTTTTTTTGGACGCGACTCAAATTTTTTTCTTTCCCCTCTTTCTTTCTTTTAATTTTTTTTTCGACAACCATTTAATTATTGATTAAAGTATTCAATATATACTAATATATACATAAATTTTTATATTTCAAAAACATATATATAACATATAAATACAAATATACATTTATATTATGGTACGATCAAAAAAAGAAACAACACCTGAAGACGATCCAAGATTATTAACTAGATTCTTCAGAGAAGGTATGTGAATTTTTTTATATGTATCTACATATATATAAATAACTCCCTTTTAGCTGATTTTTGTTTTTGTTTTTGTTGTTTTGGATGTAAAATTTTTAACTAAACTTGTTTCATTTTATTTTTATATTGTAAATAGCATGTACTGTAGATAATAAGAAAAAGGAATCTCAATTACCTTGGCCCAAATGCCCTTTACCAGATATAGTTGAGCGTTCCCCTGCAGTGGTAAATAATAATAAATGAAATATAAACCATGATATGACTGTATTTTTTCTTTTTTATCTTAGGACTAAATCCCTTTTTTTTTGTTTGTTTACACCGTTTTACCTAAATAATCAAAATAACAATAATAAATAAACAATAATAAATAGGATAAATTACGAAATGTGGAACAAGTCGTAGAAGAATCTTCAACGGAAGACCCATGGAAGTTATCTATGGAAGAAAGGTAATGAATGCTTTTTTTTTCTACTTTAAAATAGTAATGATAATGATGATAACTTTTTATAGTTTATTCATTTGTTTTTATTTTTATTATTTTTTTTAATCATTTATCTATAACAGTGATAATATTGAAAAAGTACGAAAAGAAAATGTATTTGGTGAAGAGGTAACTGAATCAGAAAGAGATATCATTCAAAAACGTGTAGCACTTCAACAACGACAATTTGCTGAATTTGAGAAACGTGAAAAGAATCGAAAATATAAAAAAGTACGTGCTATCTATGATTATTTAACTATTGAAGAATTTGAAGAAATGATTACAGACTGTTCAAATGATGAGGTAAATTACATATAATAACTTAAGTAACTTTATTTAGCATGAATAATATATGCTGGTGACCATTTACTCATTTTATTTTATTATATATACATATATACAGGATGAAATCATTTTTAGACTTACACAAACTGGTTATTTACTTGGTGTTCGTAAAACAATTGCTGGAAAACATGCATCTGAAAATGAAACAACTCGTAATAATATGACTACTGAACAATTAGAAGCTTACCAGCAATTATTAAAGAAGCGTTCTGGTACACTGAAAAAGACAACTAATGAGTCTGCCAAAAAGTAATTTTCTATATGTTTTTTTTAAATGTTATTGCTGTCATATATATTTATTTTACATAATAACCTTTTTATTACTATTATTATTATTTTAATTTTTAGACAATATCGTATGGGTGGTAGACTTGCTCTTGATGATGCATTAAAACAAGTTCAAGAAAATGGCACAAATGGTGATAAAGCATTTGAAGGATGGTCTGAAGCACGTATCAGAGCATATCAAATGATTGAACAAAATCCTAATAGTTATTATTATCGTTTCAATGCTCCTGGTGAAATTCAAAGAAAAGGTCAATGGGATGCAAAAGAACGTGAAATATTCTTCAAGCGATTAGCAGAATTAGGTGCTAATGGACAATGGGGTATATTTGCTATGGAGATTCCTGGTCGTGTTGGTTATCAGGTTAGCTTATATTATTTATATATAAATTTTAAATACATTTCTGTGTTACTAATTCTTTTTTTTTTCTCTTTCTCTTTTTTAGTGCTCTAATTTTTACCGGTTATTAGTAGAAACTGGTGAAATAAACGACCCTAATTATGTACTTGATGAAAAAGGTAAAGCACATTACTTATTTGATAAAAAGTCAGCAGATGGTACAGTTCAAAAAACATTTAGAACACATAGTAAACATGGTACTGGAAGAGCATCTACAACCACAACAACTACCACAGCAACTTCCACAGAATCATCCACATCACCCTCATCAGGTACAACAACAGCAACTAGACGTAGAGCTGCTGCAGTAGAAAAGAAACCGGTTGCAAAGAAAAGAAAAAGAAAAACCCGAGGCTGGAATAGTGATGATGATGATGAAGAGGATGATTTCGAAGATTATAATGATACATCAGGAACATATACTTCAAGTACAAGAACAAGAACTTCAACTAGAAGAAGAACTCGAACAACAAGATATAATGAAAATAGTGATGAAAATGATGATGATATTGATGATAAAGATTATACCACTAGTGCTGCTATACAAACAGACTTTGATGCTAATGAAAATCCTTTACCTGGATTTATTGACCCTATTACTTTGGATGAGGTTGAAAAACCAGCTATTTCTAAATACGGCCATGTGATGGGGTAAAAAAAAAAAAAAATGATGATTTGTTACGTTAGTATTTACTAAGGATTTTTTTCTTGACTCTAATAGTTATGATAGCTGGGTTCGTTGTTTGACAAATTGGGAAGGAAAGAAAAATATATGTCCTTTAACAAAAAATCCTCTAACAAAACGTGATCTTGGTAAATGTGACTATTTGATATATATAATATGTATATTATGAAACTAATTTGAAAAATGTATTATATTTTTTTTTATATATAATTATAGTGATATTAACTCATGAAAATATTGAAGAATATAGGTAATAAAAAATAATTCTCGATTATAAAAAGCTAATATACATATTAATTCATTTATTTCGTATTTCAATAGGGATAAAATTCTCAATATTTAAATTTAAAGGTAAACCTTATATAAATACACACTTCCTTTTAAGTATCCCATAGTTTAACAAATTAAATCATTTATGATTTATTTTTATTTTATTTTGTTTAATGTATATTTAGTTTTATTTCAAGTATATTTAATATATACTATTCTACATATATATAAAAAAAACACATACACATTCATTTCCTTTTTTATTCTATTTCTTACAAATAGTAGTAGTAGTAATAACATAAAAACATAATAAAACATATATAGTATTTCAATCAGGTTTAATATATATATAAATATATATAGAGATGATTAATCTAAAACTTTTAAAATATAAATAGATTTGCATAATTATTATTATTCTGTTCTTAATATAACTATTTTCTTTTATTTTTGGCTTTTTGTTATTTTAAATTTACTTTTTAGTTGTTAATCATTATATGAAATAGTGCATGATTGGATTTGTTTATCTTTTTTTTATTATGGCAAAGTGACTGCTTCATGGTAAAAAACAAAATACGAGACGGAGTGGGCTTCCAATTTAGGAAATAGGACACAGGATAGCTAAAAAAACGATAATTTCCTATTTTTTTATTATTTTCTTTCTCTCTCTTTTTTTTTATTTCTCTTTCTTTTTCTTCTTTTTTCCTTCTCTTTATATTATTAAACTTTTAAGAAAAATACACACACTCTAAATATATATATTATATTATACAATCGATATTTTTATTTTACAATATTATTCATTAAAAGACTTGGAAAAGTATTTTAACTATTAGCAACTATCTCATCACGTTATTAGATTGAATGGTATTTATATACATATAAAAAATTAGGCTATATATGAAACTAATATATGAAGGAAAAAAAAATAGGAACACTATCCAAAAAAAGTAATGACTTTATACATATTTATACATTTATTTATATTTATATATTATTTTCTTTTTTTTTTCTTTTTTTATCATTTCTCTTCTCTTTCTTTCTTTTATATATTTCTATTTTTAATAATTATATAATAGGGAAAAAATGGAGGGACACCATAAAAAATCATCACCGTTTACAATCCCAGAAATAGCTCAGATATTATGCAGCTTTATAGACCAAAAGGATATGCTTAACGTGGCACTTAGTTGTAGAGTATTTTATTATGCAATAATAGGTAGAATATGGTATACTATACAACCACAATCTTATATGTCATTACGAAAAATAAAAAATGCTTTAGATGGTAAAAGTAGACATTACAAGAATCAATTAGATCCTCAATATCATTATTTAGTAAAAGAATTCAAGTGTCAGTTAAAAGATTCAATAAATATACCCTATTTGAATTCAACTTCTTCTTCTTCAACAACAGCCACTACCATTGAAAGACCTTTTTTTGATTCCTTTTTATTCCCAAGATTAAATAAACTTATTTTTTCTTATGCTGCAGCTCAAGATAATTCAATAGCACCCATATTAAGAGCAAGTCATCATCTAAGGTATATAGATTTATCTCATTGTTATTGTTTATCTACTGAAGCTATTCAACCTTTATTAGATATACCTACTTCAAGATTAGAAACTGTTATACTTTATGGATGTGGAAAAATTGAAAGTTCTGCACTTATTACCTTAATTGAAAGACATCATCAAACTTTAACTTGTTTAAAATTAACTGATATTACAGATGGAGTTTTAAATGCTATTCAAAAATGTTATAAATTAAAAGAACTTGGTTTAGAGCATTGTTCTGATGATTCTCTTACTTATTCTGCTATTACTAATTTTACAAATACTCTAATATCTTTTTCATCTGAAAAATCACTATTATCATCATCAGCAGCATTTTCATATTCATCATCATCAGCATCATCATGTTTAGCATTAACATCATCTGCATTATCTTCATCTTCATCTTCACCTGCATTATCAACAACAATAACTACTGCATCACCATCACCTTTACATATTTCATCTAATAATAAAAATAATAGCTATAATAATAATCATAATAGTAATCATAATAATACTAATCATAATCATAATAATCATAATAATCATTATCATCGTTATCATCATCATCATTATCATCATCACCATCATCGTATTCAATTAAATAAATTAAGATTACGTGATATTCCAAATTTTAAATCTGAACATTTAATAGCCATTGCAACTTCAAGTAATAAATCACTTGTTCATCTTGATATGAGTGAATGTTCCAGAATTACCAGTGAAGGGTTAATAGAAGTTGCTCAACAATGCCCATTTTTAGAAACGGTATGTTTGGCTTATCAAGCTGGTGTCACAAATCAAGTCATTCAAACCTTTGCTCAGCACTGTCAAAGTTTAAAAAAACTGGATATAACAGGAAATTATTCCTTAACCGATGCCTGTTTTCTTTATAAGCCGATGCATTTGAATTTTCTTAACATTAGTGGTTTAGAAACTCAATTCTCCAATCATTTAATTTATCAATTATTATTACATTTACCTCAGCTTCATGAATTATGTCTTGGCGTCGCTTTCGATTTATCCGAAGCTTTATCTATTTTAAACCAAGTCAATGCTCATTTTCAAACTAGTGATCGTAATCATGCTCTCTATGATATGGATGTTGAAAAATATCATACAATATGTCGTAAATAAAATTAAAAAAAGGGTATGAAAACATCAAAAATATATTTTAAAAAAAAATGAATTAAAAAATAAAAGAAAAAAAATCAATAGAATCAAAAAAATCAAAAAATCAACAGAAAAAATAAGAAAAAAAGAAAAAGCGCTCATTTACTTATTCCATTATACAATGCACTTTATTTATTAATTTAAAATTCTCTCTTTTTTTTTTATATTATAATTATTATTCTCACACTCCTTTTTATATATGAAATTTCTTTTGTATTTTTTTTATTGATTATTAATATTATAAGTTAAGATCACTAATATTTACTACTATCTTTTATATATGCAAGATAAAATAAATACGACACAAATTCTATTTATGATACATTTATCTTTTTTTTTTATTATGATAAGTTTGAAATTAGAATAAATACGTTTTTATTAGATAAATTCTTTCCTTTACCTTTTCCTTTTTCATTTTTATAATCTAATCACTTTTTGAAATCAATTTTTTCTTTTTTAAACTAAAAAAAAAAGTAATTAAAACGAATCTAATTAACCATTTATGATTATTGTTTATCTTTTATTTTTTCATGTGTAACTAAGCTACAATGACAACAATAACAATAAACATAAGATCATTTTTATTTGGGAATATTGTATACGTATATATTAATTTTTATTGAAACGAATTTAAAATCTATATAAGTATCAATATTTACTATTTATTTTTTATATATTAAAAAAATGGTTATCAAATAGAAAAATCGTTGTTTTTTTAAAAACAAGCCTATTCATATTTTAATAAATAAATATGCGGATAAATAAATTAATAAATAAAAATAAAAGATATATACACTTTTTTTTCTTAAAAATAAAATAAAGCAAAAAGTTGCGTTATCAGATATTTTGAATTCTTATCAATAATATATACCTGTGAAAGTTTAAAATAAATTCATGCAATAAAAAAATTCGGGTGTTGAAATGAAGTTTGTAGGACAAACTAAATCAACTTTTTTAATTACTCATCAACGTATACTTTGATCCAAATTCATGTGGGAAATTTTATGATAAATAAATGGAGTAGTTATCATTTTTTTAAAAAAATAAAAAAAAAATAAAAGATAATAATTAGTAAAATAACAACAATATGTATATATATAAGGAACTTTTTTATTAGTTAATATATGTATATATATATATATTTATGTTCAAAAAAAAATTAGGTTCATGATTTTGTAGGCTTTTGACAACTTGAAGTAGTGACTGTATCTAAATAAGCAGGGACTGAAATAATTGGAGATGATAGATGAACACCTGTATATGAATAGCTATCAGCTGAAACTCCAAGTTTTGGTGATCTTGATATTGATTGAGTTGATACAGTTGGTGAAGGAGTAGGTCCTACTGGTATATAAATGGTTGGTTGAAGTGTTAAATGATTTTCACTATGTTCTTCACTATCTTCTATCTGTCCATTTTCATCATTATGTTTATGATCTTTTTTGTTATTTTTACTATTATTACTATCGCTGCTACTACTATTGTTGTCGCTTTTTTTATGATTATTAATTAGTGAAGTTGATTTCATTTTTGTAAATGTTGAGGTTAAATCAATAGAGCGTGATGGTTGTACCCTGTGTTTACCTTCAAAATAGTCTTTTCCTTGCGCATAGGATGAAATAGATAATACAGATAATGACGTAGGTCCTGATGTAACCGATGTTGTTAATACTGATTGTATAAAATAATGAATATTTGGTAATGTATGTCGTAAGTCCATAACAATCAATCCATAAGAATTCATCATCTAATAAACATTGATGATGACTTTAGTTTGGGCTATTTTTTTTTTCAACATATAAATAGTATTGCTTTAATATTTGATTAATTACCTGTTCAATATTTTTATTTAATAAAAAGACGCCAAATTCAAATCTGTATTTATCTACACCTTTTCCATAAAGAGGAAATCTATATATATACACATGTATAATTAGTAGCTATTTTTTTAAAAAAATAATACTAATAAGACTTACATTCTAGAACCATTAATTAAAGATATAGGGTCATGAATTGTGGATCTAGAGCCCATAGGATCAATAGGGTATCTTAAAGGAATGGATAAGTAAAATGCAAGCATATTTACCAAATGAGCAGTAAATCCTAGAGCAGTAGCTATTGATTCATCATTACAACCAGTATATACAGAATTAGGAAGGTAAATCCCACGGATTCGGAACTGTTGAAAATCATCAAAAGACTGTTTTTTTACATATTCAATTCAACAAAAATAGATATTCAATGTATATAATATATATTTGCTTAACTATCCTTTTAAAGATTGTATATAATATAATATAATAATAATAGCATTTATATGATTATTTACCTGTTCTATAGGGTATATGGCGAATAAATCTGCAATAAGCTCCTTTTTTCTTTGATTTAATTTAGTAAAGATATCATGATGCATCTTTATATTCTTTTCCAGTTGCTCTTCATTACTTTCTAAATCATCTTTTTCACTGTAAAATCGTTCTTGAGATCGTTTTAACTCTAGTTTACGTTTTTCAAGTCTTTTTCTAAATTCTTCTATCTTTCGATTACCTTAAAAAAACATAATAAATAATCATTTTAGTCAAACCATTTTTTTAAAAAAAAAATACGCATATTATAAACTTAATTACCGTTTTTTAAAATTTGCCTTTGTTCCTGAATTTCAATTTCCAGTTCCTTCAGTCGTGTTTCTTTTTGTGAACGTAGTTTTAGCTTTTTTTAAAGAAAAAAAAAAGAAGAAGAATATTACATAAATAATTTTGTAAATATAAATATAGTTTCTTTTTTTTAAAAAAATAATAATAAAAATAATCGTCTTTATTTACCAATCTAAACTTTTCTTTTTCTTGTTCTACTAGATCATTGATATTTTGTTGAACCTCATCAACTGCTCTTTGCGCATTAAAAATACGTTCTTTAAAGGTGTTTAATCTGTTTTGTTTCAAATATATAAATATATATTAATAATTCAACAATCAATTTAATATAAACTGCTTTTTAAAATACTCACTTCATTATATGATCGTACGTATATGACCTTTTGGTCTAAGCATGAGAATAATAATAATAAATTAGCATCTTCTTAATTAAATATGTTATATATGTTTATGAATGTATGTTTAATAGTTACCCTTAATGATTGAATAGAATGTAAACTAGCGTTATCAGCTTCTAAATGTGAATCTAAATAACTATGTCTTTTTGATTGTCCTAAGGCTATTGACTTAAAATAACAAATTAATAAATAAAAAAATGATAATATAGAATAATGATGATTAAAAACAAAAATTCCATAAATAGTAAAGACATGCACACATATATATATCAATAACTCACAGCAATATCGGGTGAGGTATAATACCCATTTTCAAGTTTAAATAATATTGTATTGTTTGGCCAACTATAAGCATGTTTTAGCTTTAAGATTTTTTTAATATATATATATATATATAAGGATTAGTATTATTAATATTATTAATATTATCATTACTATTTTTTTTTTTCTTAGTAATAAATTGATTACCGTTTTTCCAACAAAAACCAATTCATTGATATCTACAACCCATTCAATGATTAAAGAATAAGGATGTTTAATATTGTCTGAAGATGATCTTTCATTTTCATTACTATTAGATTGTAAATGAGAAGTTTTTATACGAGTTGGATCCATTTGTTTTGATAGAGATGCTGATTCAGGGATTGAATGTCTTGCCCATATTTTTATGATAGCTATTGTTTGTACGCCGTCATACCAATCAATCATACTCAAATCAGTGCGAAATAAAGGATTAATAGAGTTTGGAATTATTTCGCTGGTATACAAAGGCCGTTCCAAAGTTTCATTTACATGAATATTAGAAGAAGTGGCATCTTTTTTAGTCTGATCATGATCACGATTAATTGTATTATTATCTTTATTAATATTGTCGTTATTATTATTATTAACACTATCATTATCGTCATCATCATTATTATTATTGTTATTGTTTTCATTAATATCATTTATATCACTAATATTATTTGGTGATAATATTGGTATTGAAATTGTTAGATAAGTATCCAATAACCCTTTTTCTTGTATTGGTGAATAGTCGTCGATAGTAGATACACTGTTATTATCATTTATATTATTATAACTATTATTTACTGACATATTTACTATAAACGATCCTTTATGTTCTAAACGTTTTGAGTTGTTTTTATATGCACTTTTAGTTAAAGAAGAATCCCCTACTGAGCTATTACATGACTGTAAAGAACTTGTACTATCTGATCTTTGCATCATATGCGATTGAGCATTATTGTTATTATTATTATTATTATTATTGGTATCTTTAAAAGGTAAACTATGAGGAACATCAAGTTTATGTATATATGAAGATGTTGCTGTATTATTAAAATTATTTTCTATATTAGTATTAACTTGTTGATTTTGTTTTGAAAAAGAATTACTTAACCGCTTCGTAATAGTATTGTTATCAGCTGTAGTAAAAGTAATATTATTATTAATTGGTGGAGTTATTATAGTTGTTGAAGTAGAAGGTGAAGGTGAATTGCTAATATCAATATGAGAAGATAGATTGGAAACTTCATGTATTTCATTTATATTATTAATATTATTGGATGGACTGTAAAGATTTCTACAAACAACCGATTTTAGGTGTCGAATTCGACACTAGAATAATAAAAAGAACTAAGGTAAATATATAAATCGTAAAAATAAAAAATAGGTATTATATATATATGTATACCTGATTGCCAGCATGCATGTATGTATTTAATAATATAAATCAATAAAAGTAAAAATAATAAATAATAGCAAAAAATAATAATAATAATAATAGTACAATATTATAACGTTTCTCTTTTTCTGTGAATATAAAAAAAAAAGGAAAAGGAAAGAAAAAAGATGAATGATCGGGGTTTAAAACGACTTCGCTTTAAATAATTTTAACCATTTCCTTCCCACTTTTACTTTTTTATTCTTCTATTGAAACCTTTTTAAATATAAAAGTTGTTAATCAATATGTCTATAAAATAGTGTCATTTTTTTTATTTAAAGTTATTAGATTTTGATGCGCTAAATAATAAAGTATTATATTGTACTCTCGAAAAATGGAAGAAAAAAGAGAGTTTATATTATACAAATAACAAATATATATACCACATTTTTATAAACTTCTAATACATGAAAATTATTTTACTTAGAAAGTCCTCTCCATGATATTAAATACTTGAAAATATTTAACCAAGCATTTAAATTATTTTCTTTTATATATAAAAATTAAAGCTATTTAAAATGTTTATGTATCTAAAATATATATAAAACAAAAAAAAATCAAAACTACTTATTCGATCATGATCATTCAATTGCATAAATAAGTACAAATTTAACTGATCAGTAGCTAAATGGAATCTTTTAGCTTTATATTATATATTAATTTCCTTATTTTATTTTATTTTTTACTATATAACCCTTCACTTTTTGTTTTTATTTTATTTCGTTGATTTACAGAAATTCTTTTTTGTATATAAATATATATTTAAGCTATTAATGCAAATTAGAAATTCACTATAAAAATTTTCCTTTTATTGATTAAAAGTAAAAACTACAAAAAAATAAAAATAAAAAAAACCTCCTATTATATATATATATATATATATATATATATATATAGACCATTAACAAGTGCTTTTTTTTATTTTATATTATTTATTGATATATACATTTATTTATTTAATAATTTATATAAAGAATCATAATAAATTAATGATTATAAGAATTGAACTGATGATACGTTTTTGCATTGAAAAGCAAGTAAACCATCTTTTTTAAGACTTTGCCATTGCGCTTTTGATAAAATGGAATTTTTCTTGGTTGGAATTTGTGTTGCTGATGATTTTTCTATTACTTTAAGAGTATTGTATTGATCATATTGGCAAACATCAACTAAAGTACCATTAGTAAGTTCATTACGCCAATATAAATTGTATTGCTCTATCGATTTATTATTATTATCCACTTCTTCAAAATTAGGTGTATGTTGCTGTTTTTCTAACTCACGATGATGATTATCATCATCATGATGAAACTTACAATGATAATATTTCATAGGGATGATAGATTGTTGTATTAAATACCAATATAAAGAGGAATGATATCTAGGACCTATTTGGTACATACGGCCAACAAAAGTACATTCTTTTAAATCAGTCCAAGGTAAATTAATACGCGTAACGATTCTTTTTTTATTAGTTGATGAAGTTTGATATCGATTTATTAAAGCTTGATATCGATTATATAGTTTTAATTTTTCCTTTTCTTGTATTTTTTCATCACTATTATCCTCTTCACCATCAGATTTAACAATATGATGATTAAAATATTTCTTTAGATCATTTATCACCAAATCATTTTGTTTTTCAATTTCATTCATTTCATTATAATTGAAACTAATCTCTTTAAGGTATAATACTGAGAGTTGTCGACATAAATAAGATACTTCTTCAAAGGCTTTTTGATTCATATATGGTATATTTTCTAAATATAGTTGTTGTAAAGGATGATCAGAATCAAAATGTTGTAGATAATGATGAAGATGATAATGAACATGATTATTATTATCAGTAAATTGTACAGTAGATGAATCAGTTTTAATAGTTGACCCTGCTATTTTTAAATAAATGAGCTTTGGAAATATGATTAAAATCTTATAAAATGATATAGAATGGTAAGGGGATGACCCAGGTATAGATGCTGTTAACATTGTATGTAAAGATCGTGGACTACCAATTGTTAAATGAGTGATTGATTCAAATTTTCTTGTTTCCATTAAATTTAGTATATTATCAATAAAACCTGGTTGATCGACTATTTCTAAAGTTGTTAAGGATTCAAAAATTACTAAATATTTCCTTAAAAATGAGGAGAAAATTTGTTCTCTATTTAACCAATGAATACAACTTTTCAAAGATATTTTTTTAAATGCATAATCATTATCATCCTGAGTAACATTAGTAGGTGATTGTAGGAGTTGAAATCCGTTGATTTTCGATCCAAATAAAACATCATTTACTGTTTCTATAAGATTCAATTGTACAAGTCGAATACTTTTTAAAAAGGGAAAATTGAATACTTTTTTACTTTTATCGCTTAAAATAATGGTTGGATATTCTATATTTTCATTTAAAACATACAGAGGAGTATTATTATTTGTTTCCGTATTATGAATAAGTATTTCGTTTAAATTTTTCATTTTGACAGATAAATAAAGTAGAAAATATTGCATGTCCAACGTTTCATAATTAGATGAAACACTAAATCTTTTTAATGAATACCATGGTTGAATATCATTTTTCCATTCTTCTAAAATTATTTCATTTCTATGTATAGATGACGATGATGATGATGATGTATATAATCGATGCTTATCTAATTCAAAGTCGTCTGTTTTTTTACATTGACCAGTTAAAGAACATTCCAGCGATTCTAGTTGAGGACAAAAATCATGTAATGTTTCTATAAATTTCTTTTTAGAAGAAAAATAAGCAGTAGGTGTTTCATATGATTCACGTAATCCAAGATGAAGGGAGGTTAAACTTGAAAGATGGGGTAAAATAGCATTAAAAAAAAGACGATAATCCTCTCTTAAATATTTGAATGATAAACTTTTTAAATGATGAGATTGTGTTATTGATTTCATAAATTGATGTATAGATGGGTGAATTTGATATGATGATGAAGAATCTTGATCATTATTTTTATATTCAATTAAACAATTCAATAAAATTGATGTCACATCTATTGTTGAAGATGGTAATTCTTGTTCATTGATAGTTTCTAACAAACTATAAGATAAGCATAAATTTTTAATATTTGGGCATAGCATTGGTACTTGAACTAAATCCTCTAGAGTCATTGAATCATTTAATAAAGAAAGTTGTTGAATATAATGACCTATTGGTATACTTATTAATGATGATTGCTGTTTAGATTTGGTATGACTTTTTGATAAATCGATTAAACAAGTTGATTCATTTTTTATTATTATTGTGTTGAATACAAAAGGTTGAAGTATTTTATCCAACTTTTTACATACAGTTCTAAGTTGAATATAATCATTTTTTTCAGTATATGTTATTATAATTGAAATGACTTCATTAGGTAAATCTATTAAAGTAATAGGCATTCTTTATACAAATATATATATATATATATATATATATATATATGCATATAAATCGCAAAAAAAAAAATAGAAGCGTGCAACAAAAGTTTTTTGAAAAGCAAATAGTTGAGGAAATTAAACTCCGATGACCAAATTTTTCAGCCAATGGAAATTGATACTTTTTTAAACCTTATTCTATTTCTATATATAGTAAAAATAAAAGCGAGATTTATTTTATATTCTTAAACTACTAATAAAAGTTTTTTATTTTCTTATGATAACGTTTTATTTTTATTTATTTAATTTTGTTCCACTATACTTTAACAAATATAAAGATCATGTTATTTTAAATAATTCATAAAAAACCTAAAAAAAAACCTCCTTTTCTGTTTTATATATTTGTATATTTTTATCACTAATATATCAAAACACGTTAAAATCCTATCATTGTTTTCTTAGATAAGACTAATCCTCAAATCATTCTCATGAAGTAGTGAACTATCTTAAAAAATAACAATGTTACTATTAAGAAAATTAATTTGGATAAAAGAATAAAAATAAACTTCCTTTAAATGAAATGAAAAAAGTGATATCATTACTTAAAAATGAGTCATTGCAAGATTTTTGTTATTTAAAAAAATAATACTAATATAATATATAAGTTCTATTTAACTACTATTTAAAATGTATTTTATTCTTATTTAAAGACAATAAATAATTCTTTAGAATAATATACATTTATTTATATATATATATGAAATATATACTATCAATGTAGTCATCTCTATTAGCCATTTCCTTTTTGTGTACACATTTTTTATCCTTATCCTAAAAAAAATAAAACTTTTAGTTGGCACCAATTTGAAAAATATCCGTTTTATGGTGATGAATATTATATAGTTCAATTCGATTTATGTAAAAAAGTGATTATGCTATTTTTTATTATTATATTTAGTTGTTATTGAACGTGAATATAAAAATAGTAGTAGTATTTATAATTGAAGAGTGTAAGTATATAATAAAAAAAGGTAAAATGATTTTTTTAATCCAGTTATTATTAAATAATAATAATCATACATTAGTGAAATGGTCTATGATTCAAAATAAAAAAATAAACAAATTGAACTGGGTATATATATATATACCTCTCTCTTTTTTTTCTTTTCTTTTCTTTTCTTATTTTCTTCTTAAAAGCAATTTACATTTATGTATATTTTTATTTTTGATTTCCAGTCCAGGAGAGTACAGTTGAACCAGTAGTATAAACCATACAAATAACACCAAAGAAAATAATAGTGATATCAATGGTTTTTTGAGTAAAAGAATGCGCAACGGCCTTTAAGTGGAATAAAGGAGGGAAGATGAAACAAAGAGGGACACAACAGAAGGAACCAACTACGGAAACAAATTTATCCAAATCGCCTGAACCACCAATAGCAACAACGGTACAAATCAAAACAGCTGCTAATCTAAATAAATTCTTTTGCCATTTAACAATAGGATTATTTTTACCAGATTTTGAAAAGAGACCATTTTCTGTAATACGGATGGCTGGGAATAATTGTAAAGGAATTGATAAACAAATGGCTGCTGCATATAAACCTTGAATGGTATTAACAGTAGTGGTTTGTGGTAAGTTTAATAAAATAACGGTTTGAACATGGCTACCAAATGCTAAATAGGAAATAAAACCAACTGATAAAAAGAGTGATGTAACACCAACCATTGTCCATGATAATACTTTGGGGAATTTTTCAGGTTCTTTCATTGATTCAGTAATAGGAATAACTATAACATATATATATATATATATATATATATATTTGTGTGTTGAATGAGTAAAAAATTAAAATAAAAACAAATATTCCCATTCCATATCGTAACATATCCTTTCTTTTTTCTTTTTTTTATTATTATCTTTATCATTTTATATTACCTAAACCAATGCCTTCGTAAGTAAATATAGCTGTACCAATGAATAAGCCAAAATCTTTTGTATTAATAAACCATTCAACATCAGCAATACCATCAGTAGCCAAAGTGAAGAAATCAAAATAGTAAAGATAGATTAAACCAAGAAGAATAAATAAATCAGCAATGAGAGCAAATGAGGATAATTTTTGAATTTTACGGATCATAGCAATAGGAACGAAAATGATCACTTGAACCATAATCAAATAAGATAAGGGTACTTGAACAGTGCCTTTATATATTGTTTTAACTAATGATTGTAAATTTTCAGCTACAAATACCATATAAGCACATACAAAACCAATCTATATTATTATTATTTAAAAGAAGAATTATTAATATATATATATACTATTAATTAATTAGCTGATTAATGAAAAAAAATTACCTGTGAAAGAGTAATAGATATTAAAACCAAGTTTCTAACAAATTTACCATATAAAACACCACCAATATCACCAAATGAAAGGGGGTATTTTGATCTTGTTTCAACTAATAATAAAGAAGTATATAATGAAATTGCTGCAACAAGTGTTAAAACTACTGTAGAGAAAATTAAACCACCATTATAGAATCTATTAAAAATAAAAATATAAAAATAGATTAATTTTTCATCCTATTACTACTTTTTTTTAAGTCTAAAAAAATAATAATTTTAACTTACGCTTTTGGTAAAAACATTACACCTATTAAAATAAATAAACAAACAAACAATGATATCAGTATTAATAAATATAAAATAAATAGAATATATTATTAATTATATATGTCCACGGTAATAAATTACATAACCCTTTTTTTTTATCATTATCTTTATCCATCCATCTATTTTAGTTATTTTATTTTTTTTATTACCAGTTCCAACAAAAGATTTTAATAATAAAAATACAGTTTTAGTAGGGGAAGCAGTTCCTTGAGGGGCAGTTTCTTGCCGTTTAATCAAAGGAGTGCTTTCATCACCACCATTTTGGCCATAGTATCTTCTACGTCTTAAACCACCACTACTAGAACCTTGTTCTAATAAATCATCATCTTCATCATCTTCACCTTCATCATCACTAAGATCTTCACCACCAAAATGACCATATAAAGCTAAAAATTCCACAAAAGTACTTGTCATCCAAAGAGGTAATTTTTTACCTTGTTTATTAGCTTTATCAGCCACAAAATGACGACGGAAACCTCCAGGATCTTTTAATCTAGCTAAAGCAGGATCAGATGGTTCATTACGATGTAAAACAAAGGATTGAGAGCGTTTTTTTCTTGCCAATTGCTCCTCAACATTATCCGTCCATTTATAAATATCATGAGTAACACTTGCACCAGGTCTTGAATGGATACTAGTGGAATAATTATTCATACCACTATGAACAGATAAATTATCACCGTTAATACTATTTGCATGTGATCCATTACCACTATTACTACCATGCTGATTAGGTATATCAATAAAAGAAGAAGTAGGTGATAAAGATGCTTGTTGATTTGGATCTACTAAATGTCTTTTAACAGCTTTAGCAATTTTACTATCATCTTGATGAGAGTGTTGTGAAACACCAGATTGATGTGAATGTACTTTGGTAAGATCATTACCACCGTAATTGGATAAAACACTACGTGCTGGTGAAGTTCCAAGATAAGCATCTGAGCTTACTGCTTGTAATCTTGCCATAGAAGAGGCTCTGTCATAGGAACTGGATAAAGGTACTTGAAGTTCGTCATATCCTACATTATTGTTGCCATTATTATTATCACCTTTAAAATGCTTAGCATTTGTAGGTAACGGTGAGCTCATTTCTTTTCTTTTTCTTTAACAAAAATAAATAAATAAAAAATATATATGTATATAAAAAAAAAAAAGAGTAAGAGAAAAAAGGAAAAGGAAAAAGAAAAGGAAAAATCGAAAAAGAGAAACTTTTTATAGAAAGAGCGAAGAAAAAAAAAAAAAGACGGAGCTTTAAATACTAAAAAAGGAAAGAAGGAAAATAGGATTGAAATATAATACAGCATGAGCATATAAATATACCCATACACGAAATTTACTTTTTTTTAATATGGGACAAGACAATATTTTAATCCTCTGGTCATTCATTAATAATAATAATAAGAATGGTAGCCATATATAATTAAAAGAAGTATATATATATATATATATATTATATTTCCCTTTTCCATACAAGTACCGATCTATTTTTGGATAACTGTTTTTCTCGTTTTTTTTTTTTAATAGTATATAATTTAATAAACATGAGCATAAAGTTAAGATCTAAGTGGTTCGGTAAAATGCAACCCTTATATTAATCGGGGAGTTAAAAAATTATATACATCTGCTTTTTTTTATCCCCCCTTGTTTGAGTAGTAGTAGAAGAAGAAGAAGAAGAAGAAAAGGTTTAAGTTAAAGAAAAAGAATATTCATATTGTTATTTATTCATTTTTTATTTTTCTTAAAAAAAAAGCAAAACTCGGCATAAAAACTTCTCTATTTATTTATTTTTTTAAATAAAAAAAATTGACATTTTAAGATTTGTTTTTCCCTTAAATGTATCACAAAGAAAAAAAAAGTGAGGGAGTAGATCTTTGTGTCTAAGATCCCTCTTCGCTGAGGTGCGGGATTCATTATGTAAGATCCTTTTTGTAATAAATACTAAATATCTGTTTAAACTTGTTCAATAAATAAAAAGTCAAAATCAAAAAAAAAGATAAATGATACTATTAATGTTTCAATTGTATTTTCATTTTATTTATTTATTTACTATTCCATAGTTAACTGACGACATATCACCTAATATCTATTCATATGCTGTCACAATCATGTTTCTTTTGTGAGTTTATATTCATTTATTTTCAAAAAGTGATCAAGTATATAAATATTTCTTTTTTACAAGAACATATCTAAAAAAAGTGCGATTTGCTGAATAAATGAATTTAAATTCCGTCTAAAGTCTCTTCTCTATAGGGTACTCTATTTTATTTTAGTATTGTGATACTAAAAGTAGTAAAGTAATCAATTCTTTTTTTTACTTTTAATTATTCATTTTTTAAATATAATTATTTATATTGATTAAAATAAATAAAACAAAGTGAAATATAATTTATATTAATGATAAACAAATACATGAACTCCAATTTGATAGATTATGATAACAAAAGATTCTAATTTGTACAGTTTTATATGGTTATTTTTTTTCTATGAGAAAACAATTTTTGATTGGATAGGAATGTGAATCATTTTTAATATTTTTGTATTTCTATTGTACCTTTTTTTTTTTTTTAGTTTCTTTCTTTCTTTCTTTCTTATTTTTTTTTATACATATACATATATAAACCATGGCAGCTATGGAACAAAAGTCAACCTTTGCTATACCCAAATTAGCTCAAGATTTAATTGCTGGTACTATTGGTGGATGGGCCCAAGTTGTTGTTGGTAAAGTATTATTATTATTATTATTATTATTATTATTATTATTTTCATATGAGAGATTTTTTTATATTCATAACTACATTGAATGATTTTATAGGCCATCCTTTTGATACCCTTAAGGTTAGAATGCAAACTCAACCTTCACCACCTATTTATAAAAACGCTATGGATTGTTTTAACCAGCTTGTTAAATCTGAAGGAGTAAGTTTATTTATTTATTGAGAAAAACAGTTAAAAGAGCGAGGTTCTTAAAGAGGTGTTATTATTTTGTATTATTATTTTTATTAATATTTGGATACTAAAAAAGAAAACTGTCATTTTTATTTATATATTATATAGCCTAAAGGTTTATACCGTGGTGTAGCTTCACCTTTAGCTGGTATTGGTTTATGGTAAATATATAAATAATGAATATGATTAAAAAAAAGAGTGGAAGAGTAAGAGTTAAAAAAAAAAATAAAAAAAAGGCATTTAGTAGTATGACTCATATTTATGACTGTTTTATTAAAAAAATTAAACAAATCCGAATAACCAAATAGTAATGCTGTAGTATTCATGTCCAATGGTGAATTTAGACGTATCCTTCAAAATGGTAGTGATCGTGAATTATCATTAGCAGAAATTGGTATTGCTGGTGCATTTGCTGGTTCTGTTATGTCATTCTTTAATTGTCCTATTGAATTACTTAAAGTTAAACTTCAAACTCAAGATCCTGCTGGTGTTATTGGTGCTAATGGTAAATTAGAACCTCCTGTAAGTATTTATAAAATATGATTATAAATTTACTTATATATATATATATGCATATAAATATTGGATTCTAATTATTATTATTACCTTTTGTTTTTGTTTTATTTTTTATATTAGTATAAAGGTGTTATTGATTGTGGTCTTCGTACAGTCAGAGCTAAAGGACTTTCAGGTGTTTATCGTGGTTTAGGTATTACACTTCTTCGTGATTTCCCTAGTTATGGTCTTTATTTCGGTAATAATAATAATAATAATAATAATAATAAAGGGATGATGATCATGCTATTCTTAATGATTACGATGATGGTGATTATGATGATTAGAAATAAATAATTCTAATTTTCTTTATTTATTAATCATACTATTCCTCAAATAAAATAGTTACATATGAAGGATTAAAACGTGGATTCCAATCAATGAAAAAGAATCCTGAAGAATCATTAAGCACTATCGATTTATTGATGGCTGGTGGTCTTGCAGGTTTCAGTGCATGGATTCCAGCCTATCCTCAAGATGTTATTAAGAGTAGAATGCAAAATGATCCTCGTATCAAATCTAGTGTAGAAGCTCTCCGTACCTTAATCCGTGAAGCCGGTGCCAGAAGTTTACTTAATGGTATTGGTCCTACTATGGCTCGTGCTTTCCCTGCTAATGCTGCTACCTTCTTTGCCTATGAAATGGCTATGAGTAGCATGAGCAAATTTTAATTATGTTTCTTTTATTTAATTTTTTTTTTTTCCCAATTGTAACTATAGTTTTTCTTTCTTTTTTTTTCATTTTTTATCATTTTTTTTAAAAAAAAATAACAAAGAGTACACATTATATATATATATATATTATTAACCATTTTTTCTCTCGCTCTTATTATTATTATTATTATATCTCACCTGATTTTAATTTAATTTCCTTTTACTATATGTATATGACGCTTTTTTTATTTTATTTTTTAAAGGAAAAATAAAGCGTCAATAAATAAATAAATAGATTGAAAAATAAAAATAAATAACCATTAGATTAATAATATACTTTTATATAAATAATGAAGATGAAAAAAAAAGGATGATTTTTTATTTACAATGATTGTGATTTGATGTCTTGTGATTCATATTATATATTTATCATTTTATATACAAATAATGAAAATACACTCAAAATATTTTTAATATACAGAGGAATTTTTTTTTAAATGATGTTGTCTAAACCACATGATTAAGCATGAATTTTTGTACAATGTTCATTTCCATATTTGACTACCAAATGATAATTCAAGTGTTTTTTTTAAAATATGAAAAAAAATAAAAATAAGGAAAATAAAGAGGAGAGTAGGATAAAATAATAATAAAAAAGAAAATATGAATGAAATATAAATAAAATATAAATAATGAAAAATAAAAAATAATGTAGAATTGTATGGAAACAATAGTAATAAAATAAAGAGAAATCAAATTATATAATAAATAATAATAAAAAAAGGCCAATCGATATGAAATGGATGATAATGATAATAAAAAAAAATAACAGTTACAATTACAATATGAGAGTGATATATGAGTATATATATATATATATATATATATATATAAAGCTGACATGATAAATTAACATAAAAGACAACTATAAATCATTATCTTCATATAATTGTCTTTCTAAAGTTTCATGTCGTATACTAACAGCCTCAGCAATAATCTATTTTTTATAATAATAAGAGAAAAGGGTATATTAATAAAATTAATTAATCATATATATATCTCAATTTACCATTCTCATATTAAAGCTAGGTAAACGTAAAAGTACAGTTCTAATTTCAGATTGTTCTAATTCTTCAAGGCTATCTTTTGCAATTTTAAGAATAGCTAATAATAATAATAATGATAATACTGATTAAATAAAATAAACAAATAAACAAATAAAATACTTTACTTACATAAACAAATGAAAGGATGGAAATCTAGGGGTTCATTGATTGAAAAATAAAAGTCTAAAACAAAAAATAAAAATAATAATCGTTAATCAATAAATAAATATAAATTACAACCCATTGTATATAAATATATATATAGCTAATTTGTTTTATAGATGTTTTATAGATGTTTTACCCCACAAATGTAATAAATCTTCGAGCTGCATTTCTTTTGCTAATAAGTTTTGTAGCCATGAAGTAGACCATTCACTTGAACCTACTTCTTCATCTTCAAAATAGTTGAATAAATCGGGTATGACATAACGGAAAAGTGACAGAAAGTTGGCCACACGTTCTTTAATAGAATGATTAGAATAAACATCCTCTATAAATATATATAAGTTGAATATAAAATGTGAGAATTTTTTTTAAGATTTGTTTTAAATTTTAAATTAAATTAATTTATATATATATATAAATAAATTCCATCATTCTTTTTTTTTTTTTTTTGTTTTAAATACCTATTGTTTGCATCAATCTCTCAAAACAAAAATAAGCATCACATTCTTTTTCTAAAGTATAAATAAATGGAGCACATAAAGAAACCAAAGCAGGAGAATATTCAATATCACGATTTGCATTAAGATAAGCTAAGATGATATTTTCAAAAGCTGTACTATAATGTTTTCCTTCTAATTCACGAACTCTACGTTGATATCGACTTACTTCGCCTCGAATACGTTTTACAATATCACGATCAGATTTATCCATTTGATCATACTCTTTACTTCTTTCCTTTGTATTAGTAAGTTCTTTAGCTAAATATTATTAATAAATAAATAAATAAATAGATGAATTAGTATATATATATTAATGTTAATTATATTTCCTTTTTAAAAATAAACTGATCATTTCGTCTTTTTTTTATATAATATATATCTATATATATCTTTAAAAATCATTCGTTATTTTTTTTTTTTAACTCTTTCTTTCTTTTTTCGTATCATTATTATCAATACATATGATAGAGAAAAATAAAAGAAAACTAATATACTTACATCTATCAGCTTGTTGTACACCTAATAAATATTTCCAAACCTCCTATAAATGTACATATATTTATATATATATGGAAGTTAATGAATAAAACAAACTTTAATACTTAAATAATGAGTTGTAAAAAAAAAAAGGTTATATATATATATATATATTCTTACACCACGAATTTGCTGAGGAATACCTTGGCGAGATAAAATACGTAAACGTTCTAAATCCACATATACTTCAGATTGTAAAATTTCTTGAAAGTCATTCAAATTGGATTGTTCGTCATCTTGTTCCATATTTATATGTGAGACTCGTTTATTTTGACTATGTAAACTACCTGTTGATATAGTAGGAATGGAAACACTAAGCATCGAATTTATATTCCCTTTTTTTTATATGTATATTAAAGGTTTTTTTTTTTTTTTTTTTTGGCTAATAAAAAAATTGTCTTTATTACTTTCTTTTCTTTTTCTTTATATAAAAAAAAAAAGGAAGAAGAAAAGAAAAAGGGAAAAAAGAAAAATAGAAAAAAAGAAATTTGAAGGAGGAGGAAAAAATATTTTTTTTGTACTCAAATAAGCGGGAAGAGGAAAAATATTACCGGAGGTTAAATGTTTACTCAACAAAAAAAGAGAGAGATTTAAAAAAGAAAAGATCGCTTAAAAAAACACTAGCTCATATAGACATCACGTGGAGGATTTTTTTTTTTAGAGTATACAAATATAAATTCAAATATTGACTTTTTATAATATATAATATAAAAAAAAGGCTTATATCATATGATGATCTAGATTTAATTTTTTGACTCATACAAGATTTCTTTGTATTCATTTTTTTTTAAAAAATGTCATTTTATATATATAATACTTTTATTTTAATAATAAAACAAATAAAAAAAAATCACTAAAAAAAGTATCAATATTATATAAAATTGTCAATTAAAATACAGTGAATAAAAACATACATATTACCAAAGTTAATTTTATCGATCAAAAAGAAAAAAAAAGGGAAAAAATATAAAATAAATGATTGGTTCTTGATTATCATTTATGATTATTTTTTTTATTCTTTAACATCCTTAATTTTTTTTATAAAAGTCTTTAGCTATATAAAAAAAATATTATAATGAAAAGGAGTAACATATTTTTAGAACTAATTTCATTAAAATATGAACAAAACTTGTACAGGTTAATTGATACTTTAATTCAATGAGTTAACAAAAAAAAAAAAGGATCAACATTTAGGATAAATCTATTATTTTTTATGGGTTATTCAAAGTTTAGCGCTTTTTTTTTAAAAAAGATAAAAAAATATAATGAATATTAAGAAAAACGGATATTGAAATGAGAGGCTTTTTTTTTTGACTACTGATATGTTCTTTTTTTTCTTGATGATGTTTCTTTTATATATAAAAAAATGCTTTAGTAAAATGAATTCTTTTTTAAAGTTCTGTGTAACAAGTTGTCTATAAAATACCAACGTAGCCTCGAAAAAAATATAAACAAATAGTTTTCTTTAATTGGTAAATCTTTCTTAAATTTACCATGTCAAACAAATAAAAGATTAGATTTTTTTTTTCATTATTCGACTTGCATGATTATCTAATGAGAATGGGAATAAATGGAATATAAGTAAGTGAGAAAAAGAAAAATGAAAGATTCAATAGTATGACGATAATATATTTATATTGTAATTATTTATATTTTAACGATAATAATCATCATATACTTTGAATCTACCTTTTTTTTATCATTTGTAAAAAAAAAAAAAAATGAAGTCATAGTAAAATAGGCTATATAAATAAATATATCCTGATTTACTTTTTTAAAATTACTAAAGCACTTTTATTTTCTTTTAATAGCTCCCTTTTTTTTTTTTGTTGATCAAAAACTCGATTTTCATTGGCCAGAATATTTAGTTATCTGAGATTTAATTTATTTATATTTTCAACATGCTTTCTTTTTTTTATGTGTACAATATATAAGTATGTAAATACATAAATATATAAAGGAATGCCTGTTAATTTAATAGATTTATCTCATGAAGCTATTTTTAATTATAATACCATGACTTGAAAAAAAAAAGATTGTATTCAACTTAAAACTTTATATAAATGGTTAGGTAAAAACACCAGCCTATTGTATTCAACTAGGTAACAATAAAAAAAGAAACAACTTGGCAAATGATTTAAATGACTTTTTATTAAAAAAAGTCTTACTGAATCTAAACAACAATCATCAGTAATAAGCATACCAATAAATTACTATATTCAACGGCTTTCTTTATTAAATGATATGATGACTTCAGAAGATTTAGTTAAAATACCAACTCTGAGTTCTAATATTAAAAATTTATGCTTATAGCTTTTTAGAAAACATCAAAGAAGAATCATTTACTATCTTCAACAATAGATATAGAACCAATTGGTTTATGATGTTTGTATGGGTATAAAAATAATTATTATGATCCTTCATCATCATTCTCATATGAATCATTTATGTATAAAGATGAAATAATAATATTCATGTATATAAATGGAGCAATTTTAGAAGTATGGAAAATCGATATTCAATCATGATACTCATTAAAAAAGCCTTAGTGTTTCATGCTAATATTCAACTTTGGAATACACAGTAATATTTACTTTATATATCTTAATCAAAATGAAATATTTAAATGAAATATTTAAATGAAATATTTATTTTAAATGTTGTAAAACTGTAGTATTATCAGCTTTTTATAATGTATCCACCTATCCATTATTTTAAACGATAATAGTAAACGAATCTTTACCATAGGGTTTCAATTATATTTCCAAAATTCATTTATTTAAAAATAATAAGATTTAAAATTGAAGCTAATCGACCTATCGTACAACTCGCTAGTAATCATCATGATCATCATTAACATCTTAATTTTGATTATCCTTTTACAACAATTATATTTAGAAAATCTAACAATATATATAAATCAATTTTTTTTTGAAGAGATATCTTACTTATATTAGCATATTTCAATATTTCATCTTGAAAATATTTTTATATAATGATAATAGAGTGAAACAAGTGAAACAACAATATGATTTAATGATAAACTATATTAATGAATGTTTTGGCCATCATATTTTTGTTTTTAATAGAGAAGTTCGTGATAAAAAAAAAGGAAGAAAAATTTGAAATGTATTAGCAATATCAAAATTTATTAAACCTTAAATGCTAAAAAAATGAAAAATTACTTATATATATATATATATATATTGCCTTAATTTGAAGTAAAAGAATATATTATTTTGTGGTACATCTTACTCCAATTAGACAATATATTTTCTGTATATTTAACTTGATTTTTTTTATTCAACAATCCATTATTCATATGAATTATTATTATAATTGTAAATTTCATCATGATTACCAGTATCAACTGCAATAACAATGCCATTCTATTATGTATAAAATGAATAATAAAAATAAAAATTAATCAGTAGATCAATATACAAGTTATATTTGTGTAATGATAAGCATGAAAAATACTCCAAATCAATATGATCAATCTAAAACCCTTAAAATAACAGCAATAAAATATAAAATTACTAAAGACTGTATTTTATCAAAATATTAAATCTTAAAAAAAGTTTTGAATGCTTATCAGTATAAAAAACGTATCATTAGTTTATTTTTTTACCATCATTATTTTATTATAATACTTTTTCCTTTTCTTTTTTTTTTTTTTTTTAATTTATATCCTATTTTTATTATTAATATGATTATTTATTATTAACCCTTTTTAGTACTATATAAATTAGTAAAATAAATAAACAATTAGCATAAATATCAATAAAAAAAAGATTAATAATGATTTTCATTTTTTCATTTTTCTTTTTTTAATTTGAAGTAATAGTAAATAATAATAATAATAATAATAATAATAATAATAGTAATAAAGTAATAGTATTAATAATAATATAATAATGTATACTATATATATATATATACATATATATATTTATATTTATATATTTATAAATAAAGACATAATAAAAAAAAATATCACATTGAAGGGTAAAATATATAACTAGAAAAATATAAAATAAAAAATATTGACAATATAATAATAATAAAAAACTAAAACTATCAAAGTAAAATCATTTTCTCAAGCTTTTATTGGGAAGGAGTTGCAGGAGGAGTGCCACCGCTGTTATTATTGTGGGTCTAATGATCAATAAAATAAGTAAATATGTTAGTATTATCCCTTTTTAAATATATAATATATATTTATATCATATTAAATGATTTATTATTTTTCGCTTCTTTTTCTTCTCCTATTTTATTTTTATAAGTGATTTACCTGAGTACCAACAATAGAACCTATTGATTAATATTATTTAATAATAGAAAATAATTTATACTGTTAATAAATGATATATATATATATATATATATATATATATATATTAAAAAATTATATATATATATAAAAGTGATACTTTACCAATAATAATACCAAGAATAACAATAATAGTAACAGCGATAATAATCTTCCACTTCAAATCTTTCCACCACATTCTCTTTCTAACTTGATTAGCACCACGGCGGAAATGACCAGCAGTTGATTGTAAATCCTCTAAAAATATCAATAGGAAAATATATTACAAACAAATAAGCGATACAAAAAAAAACAAAAAATGAAAAAAATACCCTTGTTAGTTTCAATTCATATTATTAAAATAAAGAAGTATATGTACATATATATATATATATATATATATATAAAGAAAAAAGTGTAAAGGTATTTCTTTTTTTTTTTTATGATAAAAAAAAAGCATAATGCCAAGACTTTTTTTTTTCTTTTTTATCATCATCATGGTAAATAGTATATACTTTTATAGTTTAATTACCAGTTTTTCCTCGTAAATCTTCAAAACGTTCACCACGTTGCATGACTTTATCAATATTTTCTTGCATAATATTAACAACTTCATCTACTTGTTGTTGTACACGTTGAGTTTTTTGATTACCAGCAGAAGCATTACCACCACCGCGTTGATTGTTAGGAATATATGGATCGTATGGTTCAGACCTATTTTATATAAAAAAAGTAGTGTTTTTGAAAAAGTAAAATTAGTTCCGCTGGTTAAATTTATACATATAATATCATCTTTAAATAAATAGAATAAATGATATATTTAAAAATAATATAATAAGCAATAATAAATAAGTAAATAAATAATAAACTTACATTATAATATTATAAATAAACTATATATATAAGATACAAAAGAAAGAGAAAAAAAAAAGAAAAAGAGAGAAAGAGAAAAAATGGTTTTCCGCCTATTTTTGTTTTTTGAATTTAAATAAAAAGCCATGTGATTGGATCTGGGTTTAAATTGATTCCCTTTTTATCTTTAAAAAATTGGGCTAGAGCCCGCCGCTCTGATTTTTTTTTTTTTCTTTCTCTCTCCCATTCTTTAAATAAATTATGATACATTTTAAAGTTGTTCACCGAAAACAACTTTTTAAGGCAATAAAATCTTACCATACAACTCAACAACATTCACCCTATCATGGATATTGGACTTTGTTATTACAGCAACCTAAATTAAAAAATGAAGAATATCATTTAAAAATACCTATTAACGTATCAACTACTGATATTACTACTATTACTACTATTAATAATAATGATCATGATAAAAATAAACAACCTGAAAAAAGTAAAGTTGTTTGGTTAAATAATGAAAAAATCGTTTTACCTGAAAGACCTCCACCTCCTGAAAACTGCTGTATGAGGTAAAAAGTATTGACTTATATAAGGTGAATAAAGGTTTTTTTAATACTGACTTATTAATATATATACATAATATATATTCATATAAATATTATTTTAGTGGTTGTGTTCACTGGTAAGCTAATATATATATATATATATAATTTATTTTATTTAATAATATGATTAATAATATGACCCTTTTTTTAATTATTTATTTATTAAAAATCGATAGTGTATATGATATATATCAGGAAGATATGGAATTATATAAAGAACAATTAGATGATATACGACATCGATTTAAAGCAGCTGGAAAAGAATTACCTGATATATTAAAACAAAAGAAAAATAAAAGAATGGAAGATGAAATGGATCCTGCTATGCGAGCATTTTTAGAAATGGAAAAAAAATTAAACGCATCTTAAGAAATAATTAACACAATAGACCTTTTTTTTAATTTAATTTATACAACCCTTAATTTATGCAACAACAAATCGATTATATTTAGAATAATACCCTAATTTTTAGAAATATATTATATATTGTATTTATAAGATCATTTACTTGTATAAATATTTTATTAAATTCTACAGAAGAAAAAAAAAAAAAAAAAAAAAAAGATTAGAATAAATAGATAAATAATATAAAATATAATGTGGATATATTTAAATAATTAAAGAGGAAGGAATAAAAAAAAATAATTAAAAAAAGAATCTATAAGATTATTGACATTTTAATTAAAGTATAAGTTGTATTATATGTAGAAGTATATATAAATATTTATAAAGAGAAAACGATAAAAATATATACGAAGTGTAAGTTGAAAAAAAAAATAACATAATTATATATATATGAAAAAATGAAAAACAAAAAAATAAAAATATGCACTATATTTTCATTTATCATTTATCATTTTTTTTTATATGTATATATTTTATATTTAACTCCAAACATCTTCTTGATAACGACCAGTATTACGAAGCTGTTTAAAGAAAGCATTAGCTTTAACTTCATCTCTTCCACCAAATTCTTGAGCAAATTGAATAAAAGCTTGATTTACATCATGAGCCATATTTTTAGCATCACCACAAACATAAATATAAGCTCCTTGCTGAATATAATCCCACATTTGTTGACCATATTCTTTAAGACGATGTTGAACATATACTTTTTGATCAGTTTCTCTAGAAAAGGCAGTGATTAATTGAGATTCTTCACCTAAAGTATTAAATAATTCAGGCCATTCATCTTTATAAATGAAATCCTTTTCAGAATGACGACATCCAAAGAATAAAACAGTAGGACCAACTTCTTGACCTTTTTGTTTTAATAAAGCACGTTCACGTACGAATCCACGGAATGGAGCTACACCTGTACCAGGTCCCACCATGATGACAGGTACTTTTGAATTGCGTGGTAATTTAAATTGGGATCGACGGACATGAATAGGAATTTTAGCATGGGATAATGATGATTCAAAAAGTTGTTGACGTGGACCTGCAATATCATAATGTGGATAAGATCTACCATCATCGACTTGATGAACAATGGAATGGATTTTCCAAAGATAATTTGTATTCACACCATAAACTGTACGCTCAGGAGTAGGTTTAGGTTGATATTCTAAAGTAACACAAGTAGCTGAGATGATATTAGGCTGTTCTTTAGATGATGATGAAATAGAATAATAACGAGGTTGTAAACGAGAAATACTTTCAATGATTAAATCAAAAGGTACATTAGCAAAGGCACCACTATGTGCTTCTGGATCAGTATGATCATTATTACCACAGACATATTGAAGTACTTCCCCAAGATTACGTACAGAATCATGAACATGAACGTGGTATTCATCTTTATCTTTTGATAATCTAAGTAAATTAGCTTTGCTTTCTTCAGTAGGAGCATATTCCACCAGGGACATAAGAGTTTGACGTGAAGCAATAGAACAAATATCAAGATAATGTCTGAAAATAGTACGATAAGTGGTTGGAACAGGGAAAGGATGTTGTTTAGAAGCTGCTGAATCAACAGCATTTACCATGATTACTGTATCTAATTTATCTTTTAATCCAAGGATGGATGCTAAGCGAATGACTTCAATTTCATTATTGGTTGGCCAAATAGCAACATGATCACCAGTTTGATAATTTAAATTTGTACCTGAAATATCGATATCTACATGTAAACAATGACGATCACCACCATCTTGGAATAATTCACGAGATTGAATAGGTGCATTATATGGACGTTTAGCATCATAAACAATTTTACTAAATAAATAAATGATGATTATAAAAAAAAATAGATATATATTCATAAATAACACTTTTCCTTTTCTCTTTTTTTCTTTCTTTCTTTTCCTTTTATTACTATTTTTTTTTTTAAAAAAAAAATAATAATAATGATTTATTACCCTTTAGATTTTAAGTTTTCAGCAATTTCACCATAATAAACAGATGAATCATCAAAAGTAGTTAATTCTTCCACTTTAAAAGCAGCTTGTCTTGGACCCAATTGAATATTATTTTCATCAATACCAAGGGCTTGACAAAACGCAGGCCACATTGTTTCTTGCCAGGCCAAGAAATCTTCTTCTAAAGAACCATCATCATCCCCTTCACCACGTTCACCAATACGAGTAGCGCCAAAATCAGTTAATTTTTTATCTACGGTTCTACCAACAGAATTATAATGTTCATAAGTTTTGTTTCCAAGACCGAAAACAAGATAACGTACATTTTTTAATGGTTTATCTTCTACATTCGCTAATTGTGAAAATTGTGGAGTTTCATCATTAATTAATTCCCAAAAATCAACTGCATTATCAGTAGGTTCACCTTCACCATAAGTAGCCATAACAAAAAATACTAAATTATCTTCTGGTAAAGTATCCAAATAATTTAAATCATATAATTCTATATCGGCTGTCATAGCACTGATACCATATTTTTGACTACATTCTTTAGCAAGTCGTGAAGCATAATCTTCTGCTGTTCCTGTTTGTGATCCATAAAAGAATATGACTCTTCTGCCCTGTTAACAAAAATAGAAGAAGAAATGAATATTAAGAAAAAAAAAATAGGGGTTACTAGTAGTTAGTAAAAAAAAAAAAAATAATAATAATAAAATATCTAGTGTATAAATAAATTTATATATTTACTTGTTGTTGCATGACTTTAACAAAGTTACGTTCAGGTTTAGCTGGTACATTTGGTTTAGGTGCAGTAGTGTCTGAAGAAGTGGTAGAAGTTTCTGAATTGCTTATAATTTTATTGTCATCAGTATCACTAGAACCAAAAAATTTATTGCGTGCAAACCAAGCAATAGTCCCAAGACCAATAGCTCCTAAGACTATTAAATGATAAGTTCCTAATACTCTATTATTAGAACGTCGTGTTGTCATTTAAATATATATATATATATACAAAAAAGAAAAGAAGAAAAAAAACGAATGAATATCAAGTAAAAAGATAAGCGTGAAGTAAAAAAAAAAAAAAAAAAAAAAAAAAAAAAAAAAGGAAAGAAAGAGGAGTAAAAAGATTAAAACCCCAGATTTATTTAAAGAGAAATTTTCACCTGCCATTAAAAAAATTTAACCTAGAATAGGAGATACACCCCGCAATTTTTTTTCATTCACTCTTTTTTTTTAAAAGCGACAAATCATATGAAAAAAATGAACCATATGCTCATATAAAAATTCTATTCCCCATTTTTCATAAATCTGTTTAAAAAAATTAAAAAAGAATAAGAATAAAAAGAAAAAAATAAAGATCAAGTATAATTCATATATTCAATGGATGAATGGACTGTCACCATAAAAAAAAATTGAAATCTACCTTTTTTTTATTATAATTGATTCTATCTTTTCTTTTTTCTTTTTTTTATGAAAGATAATCTTAACTTTTTTTATTATATTAATATAGAAAGAATTAATTCATTGATTATTTATTTATTGTATTTGTTATAAAGGTCATCTGCTTCTTGTCATTCAATACGAAAAATTCATGCCATTATTTTATTTTTGTGGGGAAAAAGAAAATCACTTTAAAATAATAATTTATTTACATGTCATTTTATTTCTTTTCTTTACAATTGAAAGTGTGTTTTTTTATTACTGTCAAAAATTTACAAAAAAAACTACTCTTTTCTTTTTTCTTTTTATTATTAAATATCAGCTACCAATCAATTTTTATCATGTCAAGAAAATCTTGTAGACAGGTTGTTTTTTTTTTTCTCATGAATGTTTTAAGTTCTTTTCAGGTACAAACATCAAGTGAAATACATATATATTCTTTTGATTTAAAAGAACCAGAGTAAATAAATAAATCATTAATGTTTTTTTTTAACGGTTATATTTTTAAATCAAATGACAAAACGTAGAATCATTTTTTTTATTTATACATATACTTAAGGAAATAATTCGTAACGTTTACATAATTTTTTTTGACCTTTTTATATTGTTTTTATTACTAAAAGAGTTCTTAAAAATATATACTCTTTTTTAAATAAATTATTAAATTGTCATTACTCTAGTCAAATATATAATAAAATATATATATTATCATCACTCCTAAACCATTTAAGTATACATAAATAAACTGATTACCGGTATCCGAAAATTCCAGCCTATAAAATTCATTAATCGCTACAATAAACAATCTATGAATCTAAATGATTTTTCTTAAATCTTTATAGTTAAATAAACCTAAAATTATAAAAATAAATATTATGTCATCTTTTCACCTCATTCTTTATTTTTTAAAAAAACAAAATCAACCCCATGACGAGATCTCTTTTTTTCTTTTATCTTTTTTTGGGGAACATTTTATAACCGAGTATATATATATATATATATTTATGCTAATTAATATATTTGGCATTTTTTTTTTATGTATAATGATTACTTTTACATTTTTATTTTTTTATTTTACATTTTTCATTTTTTTAATGATTGTTCTAATTGGTAAGAGGAAGTAAGAACATCAATAAGTTTACTTTTTTGTTCTTGAGAAATGGGTTGTAAAGGAGAGCGGCTTGGACCACCATAACCAACAAAATGATCAAGAGTAGCTTTTACGCCAGGAATACCATACCATCGACATACTGCATTATCTGGTAAAATCAATTGTCGTTGTAAATTAGCAGCTGCTTTATAATCACCTTGTTGATATAATTTTAATAATTCCACACATGATCTTGGTAAAAAATTGGCTAATCCTGCAATTACTCCACTAGCACCAACAGTTAAAGCTGGTAAAAAGAAATCGGCTGATCCTGCTATTAAACTGAAGTCTGATTTTATTTTTTATTATTATATGTATAATAAAACAAAGGAATAATAATAATGAATGGATTAAAAAATGGCCATTTTATTTATTTATTACTATTATTATTTTTATTATAGATACATATGCTTACCTTTGGTATATTCAGCCAAATAGCCCACTTTACCAATATTACCTTCTGTTCCTTTTACACCAATAATATTTTTATGTTTAGATAATTCAGTTAGAGTTTCCACATCAATATCTAAACCTTGAGTAACACCAGGATAATTATAAATAATAATAGGAATAGGAGAATGATCAGCTACTTTGGTAAAAAAATCAATAATAGATAAATTATTCATGTTTCCTTTGTAAAAGGAAGGAGGTAAAACTAAAGCACAAGTAGCACCTGCTTGAGCCGCGTCTTGAGTTAGTTTAATAGTAACTCTAGCTGATTGACCACCTGTACCAGCAATAATTTGAATAGAAGGATCGTATTTTTCTACAAGTGTTTTACCAATTTTTATCACTTGAATTCTTTCTTCTTCAGTTAAATGAACGGCTTCCCCCATAGAACCTTGAAATATAATGCCTTTAATACCAGTATTGGCTAAATATTCTATATGCTTTTCTAAAGCTGCATAATCTAAATCTTCATTTTCTTTAAAAAAGTTAGGAACAGGAACATAAACACCTGAATCAAGTTGGCGAGTCATTCTTTTATATATATTTATATATTAATTTGTTTTATATTGTATGCTTTATTACTATTTAAATAAATAAAAAGTAACAAAAGAGAAGTAAAAAAAGAGATAAAGAAAAAAAAAAAAGGAACTGTGAGAGAAAAATTAAATTTATATTTTCCAAAAGGAGAAAATAAAATGGCCGTATTTTCCGACTACTTAAAATTAGCTTTAAAAAAAAGTTTAAATGATTAATATATACAACATTTATTGTATAAAATAATAAAATGATCAAAAAAGTCTAATATTATATAATAATGTAAAATGTAATGTTGTTGTTCTTTTTTTATGATAATAAATATACATATCTATATTTTTATATATGTAAAAAGAAAAAGAAATAATAATAATGATAATATAAATGGAATAAAAAAAAAAAAATCAAAATACAAGAAAATAATAATAAAGGAATGAATATTAATAATATATATGAAAATATAAATAAGATTGGGTGTTTTTTTGTTGTTAATGACGTTGTTCTTTTTTTTAAATGGAAATAGTTTTAAAGATATTAACACCAGAATTAGCAGTACTTAAAACACAACCAGGGATTTGTTTATGCCAGTGTAATTCTTTAATTTGAGATTGACCTTGATGAACGAAAAGTAATTGAGGAGGTACTTCTACACCATCACTTGTTAATTTACCTTCTTCTTCAGTATCAGGTTCAACTGATAAATCCCATAATGTTAATTGATCATCTGCTCCTGAAACGGCTAAAACAGATTCTTCTGTAGGGTGCCATTCAATAGATGTAATTGGTGCATTATGCCATTTAAATGAAGCTACAGTACTAGGTTGACTACCACTAAATTAAAGTAAATAATAATAATAATAATAATAATCAATAATCAAGATTATATATAAATAACTAAATAGATGATTCCATTTTTTTTCCTTTTATGTATTATAGAAATACATAGTATATAAAAATTACCTCTTAAAAGTACGAAGATCCCATACACTGAAAATACCATCATCATGACCACTAGCTAATAAATAACCTGCTTTTCTATTCCAAGTAATGACATTGACATCAGAATTACTAGCATGAATACTTACAGCTGATTTCTTTTTTGTTCTGGTATCCCAGATTTTAACAGTACCATCAGCAGAACAAGAAGCAAAAACAGTGTTTTCAGTAGGGGACCATTGGATGTCTTCAACAGATGATTTATGTTCACGGAAAGCCACGGAATCAGTTTGAACAGTGCCATTAGGAGTAATAGTAGATTGATAAATTAATCCAGCAATATCTCCAGTTAAAATTTTTCCAGCTTCTCTTGGAGACCAATCCATAGCATACCCTTCAGCTCTACCATGATTATGAATGGCCAAAGGTTTATATTGTTTTGGTAATGTAGTTCCAGGTACATCTAAACTTGAAACATAAGGATCTAAATCATAAATATATACTTTACCATTTTCTGACCATGTAGACGCAAGATGTTTTCCAGAATGTGGCATGGTTCTAATACGATTTACACATCCATTATGAGGTACAGATCGATGTTCTAAAATAGGATCCTCATCTAAGGCTTGTGGGTCATCATCATCTTCATCGTCTTCATCTTGTTGTGTTTTATGTAAATTGGATAATTTCATAACAACTACTTCATTATCTTTAACTCCAGGAACAGATGTACCTGCTGCTATATAAGCTGTTGCTGGGAACTACATATATTATAAATATTAATTATTATTAAGATGATGATTACGCTTTTTTTTTTTTCTGATTCTTTATTTCTTACTACTTACGTTTTTACGTTCATCACCCAAATTATCATTTATTATATCAAAACTTAAGAAAGGTAAACGAACATCCAAATTATGTAACATAACATAAACCGATTGATCTGCTTCTAATACTTCACCTTCCTCTAATGGTTGACCTGGTAAATATAACTTGAGATCTTTTTCTTCTTCTTCTTCGTCTTGTTCTAATTCATTATTTGCTTCGTCAATATCCATACCTATTATTATTGAAAAAGAAAAAAGTGTAAGTATAATCATATTTATTAAAATATGTATTTACACAGTATTCTATTTTGTTATTTGTTATTATTATACATATTTACCATCACCGTCTTTCATGGCTTCGTCATCCATAGCTTGTTCATCGCCGGATTCTTCTTCAATTTCGTCTTCCCAAGCGTCTTCAAATTCACCCATTCCATTATTATCATCGAAAGTTTGGTGACGACTTTTACCACCAGCTACTGATTTAGTTTCAGGTAAATCACTAAGATCTGCTCTACGTTTGGACATGATTTATTATTATATTTCACTCTAAAGATTTAATTTAAAATAGAAAAAGAAGAAAGGAAGAAAAAAAATAATGGTCTAAAAATTGACATGAAAAAAAAAAGTAAGAAGCCACTTAATTTTAAATTCCGATAGCTTTTTTTTAACTTTTGGAGTCTTTTCATTAAAAACTAAAGGTTAATTATTTTATATTTTATAAATATTAGTAATGATATTGTTTAAAAAAAATAATAAATATGATTAAAAATGAAATTTTTAGTTGGTTTATATATATTTAATATGCTTAAAAAAGCTTGTAAGAAAAATAATATTCTTTAATAAGATTCTTTTGATCTAAAATTTGAAGGGAAACAGAACTAAAAAATGTTCGGGGTTTAAAATTTTCAGAGAATTTAAATATGCATCATTATTTCTCAGTTTCATTTTTTTCTCCCTCCTCTTTTTTATTAAATTTATTTAACAGTAAGTATACCCATCCATCCAAAAAAGATATGATGACAATGGCTATGATGATCCATCCATTCATTAGATGAATCCATCCATCCTTCTGTTCATCCATCCAATTAATCATCATTCATATATATTAATCATTACAATTTTATTTTTAAATAATAATAGTGAGAGATAAGTGGAAGAAGAAAAGACAAAGACGTCTCAAGGCCAAGAGAAAGAAAATGAGAGCTAGATCCAAATAAGCGTAACGCGGTCTCACCAATTTTAATATAAAGTGGTGTATTATATTATAAAAAGGAAAAATGGTCAAAACTTATATAAATATATATATAAAGTTATTTATCTACTGGTTAAGAACAAGCACAGTTTTTATTTTTAAATATTTGGGTCAAAAGCAACAAGTTCACTATCTCATTTTTTATTGCTATATACATATATATATATATATTAAGAAATCATTTTTTATTTTATTTTTATTGTACATACTTTATTTTAAAATAAACCACTATAAAAAAAATATATGCATTTTTTTTTGTCTCAACTCTACTATATAATTTTTCTTTTCTTTTTTTTTTATGTGTTTGACTTAGTTTGTATATTTTATTTCATGCTAAATATATACGAAGATTTTGAAAGTAACAGGAAATAATGTTTACATGTTTTAGATAATTGAATTCACAATAACTATTGGATTAATGATGTTTTTTTGTTGGAAAGATGATAATAAACATCGTTAAAGCTATAAATCATTATTTTTATGATCACATTAAATGATCATTAATCCAATCACCCATTGTATCTTTTATATTTACAAAAATAATTGGAACGAAAAGAGATAATAATAATTTATTCATATCGTTTTTAAAGTTTTTTTAATGGGGTAGGGGAAAAGGGTAGTAGTGTAGTAAAAGGGGATAATATTTTTTCTTTCTCTCTAAAAGAAAAAAGAGTAATAAAAATAAAAATAAAAATAAAAATAAAAACAATGCTTTATGTAAAATTATATATATAAAAAAAGGGGGATTGTGTAAAAAAAAGGGGAGCTTGGGGAGGGGAAGGGGGAAAAGGGTAAGGGGGTACAACAAAAATGGATCAAATAATAGTAATAATAATAAAAATTTTATAAGAAACAATAATAAAAATAAAGAAAGAAAGAAAAAAAGTACATGTATGAATACAATATATTTAAAAAAAAATGGGTTTTGAATTAAACAGTGAATAATAATATTAATAATAATAGTAAAAAATTTTTTTTTGAAAGGATGATTGATTATTTTTCTTTTTATTTATTGACAAGCTTGTTTAACCATTTCTTTAGCCCATCGTGAAGTATCTTTAGTAGCTTTGCTTGAGTGACGTCCTATTCTTCCTTCTTTCAAGAGTCTAGTTACCCAATCAGCTGCAAGATATGCTTTAATATGTCCACCAAAGGTTTCAGCAAGATCACTAAATAAAATAAAGGGTGATAAATAAAAAAAATCAATCATATATATATATATATATATATTTATATATATACACTTACCCAAGTAAACCAATTAAAGCACGATTTAAATCATCTGATCTATTAGGATCCATAGTAAGACTACTCATAAATTGAAGAATATTAGGAACATATGGAGTTAAGATTTGAACTATATACAATAAAAAATAAATAAAGGAAAATTAGTATTTGTATTTTTACCAGTTTATTTTTTTCATTTTTATTATTATTAATATTATTATTATTATTTACCTTTTGGTGTGTTACTCATTCCTTGTACAATGCCAACATAAGCTTCAACATTTCCTTCAAGTAATGAATTAACATAATCTATCATTTCATAATTTTCACTATCAGCACGCATGCTACCAGCTTGTTGTAATACCATCATAACAACTTCAAGATAAGGTTCAAATTTATCACCAATAGCAAGAGCAATATCACCAAAACATGAAAGAATACAAGGCTTAACACTGCGATGAAGGATGGGGCTTTGTAAGTTAGTAACTAAGAGTTGCATAAATTCATTACAATAAGGTGCTGCATTGGGGCCAAGAGCACGGCAAATATCTCCAATAATACCTACTGCAATAAGACATAATTGATATTCTTGTGGATTTTGAAGAGCAGCACATAAAATTGGTACAAAGGTATCAGCATATCGGATGAAATCATTTTCAAGAACAGTGGTCATGGCACCAATGGTTAAAAAGGCATCTTCTGTAGTGGTAGCTTGTTTGGATGATGTGTTTAAAAGTTGTAAAACAACAGTCATAATATTATCAGAAATATGTGCGATATCTTGAGGTAAACGACGAATAGAGTTGGTAAGTACACCAAGTAAACAAGATTGTAATTCTGAATGTTCAGCACGATCATCAGCATCTAAGATTTGATTCTATAAAATAAATAAATAAGTACTATTTTTTCCTATTTTCCTATTTTTGCTATTTTTTATTTATTTTTTTAATTGATTAAAGATATACTTACTTCCATAGCAATGGATGCTTGAAGGCGTTCCAAAATACTTAATACAACTTTTTGAACCATTGGGATACAATCACTTGCTGAATACATGATTAAAGAAGAGACGGCTTCATAAGCAGAAGTTCTACAGTTAGCTTCATTATCATTACGTTCAGTAAATTGTAAAAGAGAAGTAACAATGCCTTCGAAATAAGGAGATAAAACACAGGTTGGTTCTTCATTACCAGGAATGGGACCAAGTTGTTCAGCAAGATTCATTAATGACCAACAACAATTACCAATAATACGAGGATTATCATGAAGTCCTTGAATTAAAGCAGCTATTAATTGAGGTAAATGTAAATCAGGTTTAATACAAGATGGAAGGATTTCACATACACGACCTAAAGTCCATGCTACAGTATCTTTTACATTGACAACAGGATCTTGCATCATATTAATTAATGTAGGAAGGGCCTATATAAAAAAAATAAGATGGTTTTAATTCAATATCTATTTTTATTTATGAATGATCATTTTATATTTTCAATAGATCTATTTATTTTTACTTACTTGATCAACTAATGGTTTTAATACTTCTGTAGAAGGACCATCTAAAATAGAACCAAAAGCCATGACAGCAGCTTCACGATATCTCCAATCAGCATTTTGAATATTTGTATCAACAAATGGAACAATAGGAGGAATGATATCATTTTGAACACATTGAGCTAAAAGTGAAATACAAGTAGCAGCAGCCATAGATTGGTTCCATTCATCTTCATCTTCATCTTCTTCTTGTTTTGTAAGTAACCATAATAATACAGGAATGATTTCTGGAAGTGCTGCACCAGCAAAATTATGGTTAATGCGGTCAGGTTGTTCACCGATTTCTTGAGCCTAATTTATTATTATTAATATGTTTCAAAAAATAAATAAATAAAGATGCACACACACAAAAACATATATATATATATATATATATAATTTTTATTTTACCTCTAAAATATCTTCCTTAATTTCCATTTCTACGTCACATACTGTAGACCAAAATTCAATAGCTTGTAAAACTACTTTTTCATCTTGATCATTCATACCAGAAGTAGTTAACTAATAAAATAAACATATAAAGAATCATTAGTTTATATATATATATATATATATATATATATATCGTTTTATCATTATATATTATCAGTTTTTTTAAAAAAAACTTACCCCAAACAATGCCTTTTCCATATAAAAGTTCATAAAGTTATAATAAAGTTGCATAATACGAACCAAACATTCAAATGCTGCTACCTTAATATCACTAGATTCACATTGAGTTGCTTCACATACAACTTGCATAATAAAGTTACGTTCTCCCTAATAAATAAAAATTAATAAAACAAATTTAAAATTAAAATTAGGGCCATTGATTTATGATAAAGACAATAAAAGCGTATCAATATTTTTGTTTTTTTAAAAATAAACCTACTTCACGTTCAAAGTTATCTTTAATGAATTCAAGAGAATTATATAATGCTTTTGTTGCTTCTAAACGTACTTCAAGGCTAATTTTTTTTTATTTTTATAAAGAAAAAGAAAAAAATATCAAGTAAATATTGAAGTTATTTTCTTCTTTCTTTTATAGATGAGTCCTTTATTATGATTTCACTTACTTTGCTTCTTCTTTACGAGCACCTTGAACGACAGCAGTAAGAATTTCATTAGATTGAGCAGTTAAAACATTAGGGTGCTATGAGAAAAAAAGTAAAAAAGGTAAATTAAATTAAGAACTTTTTGTGTTACCTTTTTTTTTGATGATTATAATAATAATAATATTATATCACCTATCAAAAAAACTTACCACAGATTCACAAATAAAACCAATAGACTTTAATGAAGCTTGCTTAAGGTTAGCATTATCGGATTTAGTAACATTATCAAGTAAAGTATAAATAAGCTCTTGCCACTGAGCTTGAGGTAATTCAATTTCAGCAATAGCAGCAACGACCTATAAAAAAAATGAAGAAAAATGATAAGGGTTATATTTACATGTATAAATATATATTTGCAATAATGAAATAATAATAATAATAATGAAAATTTACCTGACTTGCACTATGACCAGCAATTTTACATTGTGAGGCTAAGGTTAATAATACCTAATAATAATAGCCATAATAAAAATAAATAAAACAATCAATATATGGTTCCGCAGTATTAAATAATGAAATATAATCAAATAACTTACACCTTGTTTAACTTGGTTACGAGTATTTTCATCAACAGATAACCAACGTTGGCTTTGTTCTTCTCTTCTTACGAATTCCTATTATTATTATTATTTTTAATAAATATATATAAGAAAGAATGGTGATGATAAGTTTGATATCTATTGATGTAAATATGAATAATTATAATAATAACAGTAAAAAAAATTTTATACCTTAGCAGTCAAAGTATTTTTTAAAGCAAGACCAGCAGCTTGACGAATAGCTTCAGAAACTTGATCGTTAGCTAAAGCTTGACATAAAGTAAGTACATAGTTTGGCTATATTATTATTAAAAGAAATAATTATTTATTAAGTTAATACCAAATCCTTTTTATTATTATTGTTTTTTCCTTTTCGAAATCAAATCTCTCAAAGAAGAAAATAAACTTACATAGTTTTCTTGACTAAATAATTCTAACTTTTGTGTGGCATCTTCACGGATAGCACGATCTAATAATAAAATAAATAGATTTAGTGTTGATAAGTTTTTTTAAATAGATACTTTCTTTTTCTTTTATATCAATATATATACTAATATATTAATATAAGGAAAAGCATCAAAACCGTCTGAAAAGTAGATTATCTTTTATATACTTACCAGGTAAAAGAGTATTATTAAGAAGATTAACAACGTCCATATTTATTGTATATATTTATTTATTTCTCGGACACAAATGAAATTAAATATAAGTTAATGATTCAAAATTTGCTTTTTTTTTAAGTTCTTTAGAAGATCGATGAAGTTCCCCCAATATATATATATATATTAAAATAAGTTGATTAAAAAGATTAGCAATCACGTAAAAAAAAAAGTAAATACTATTTTAGTTAGAGTGAATAAAATATTTAGATGATCAACAATTATTGTTATTACTAATGAAAATAAAAAAAAATATTACCGTTTGGAAAAAAAAAGAGTTAAAAAAAAAACCAATGGTTTTTAGGCAATATAATAAAAAAGTGAAAGAGAGAAAAAAAAAAAAAGTAGAGAGAAAAAGAGGAGAAAAAAAAAAGGAAGTTGAAAAAAAAATTATTGAAACGCGACTTGAGGCAAGGTGCGTCATCTGCTTCATTCGGAGTTTAAAATTGAATATTTCTTTTTGAAGCCACTATATTCCCTTTTCCAATTCCATTTCCTTTAGATTTTTTATTCCCTTTATATATTTATTTCCTTTATATTTTTATTCCATTTATATTTTATTCTTCCTATCTTATTAAATATATTTGGAAACAAAGTGTTTTTGTGTAAAAATAATATTAATATATTCCTTATATAAAAATATATTTGGTATTGCTATTATTTTTTTATCACTATATAAGTTAAGTTTTACTATTCTATTTATTTAGATGTAATAGTTATGTGTTCTATTATTCTTAAGAAATATAGTTAATAATAAAAATAGATATGGCTCCCAAAACAATATAGAAATAATAATAAAACCTAATAAGCATTCCTCAGCCTATATTAGATAGTAATGATATATCACTTTTTTTATTATTGATATTTATATAAAGCACTTTCTTTACGTGAATAATTATGTATAATTATTTCGATACTTTTATTTATTCAAATGATAAAAAAATTGTGTTTTTATTATCATCATCATCATTATTATTATTATTATTATTATTACATATTTTATATATGTATTACTTGTTATAAACTAAAATAATATATATATATATTAATGGCTATATACTATTCCATTTAATACTTGATTAAAAAAATTCTCAATAATGCATTTAAAGTGATGATCAGAATGTAGGACCTTTAAATTAATTACTATAATCATTTTATTATTATTATTATTTATATAAATATATATATACTAAAGATACCGTCTAGCTATCATTTTTACACGATTATCAAATTGAGGATTTGCAATGGTAGAGTTTTTTTCATAAAATGGATTCATTAAAATCTAATTAAAAAAGAAAAGAAAAGAAATAAATGAATAAAAAGATAATTATGCTACTGATTATTTCTTATACCTTTATATATTGTTCATAAACTTCATTGAAAAAATTTTTAATACTATCTTCAGATTTTTGATCATGTAAAAGCATCAATTTGATATCTAAAATTAAATGTTATATTTAAAATATAAATAAATCAAGCTCATCAATCTTTTTATTTTATATGATATTATAAATCCACTTACTTCCAGCTGTGACAAAACAAGATACATAGTATTCATTAAATCTATCTATGGATTTGAGATACCTAAATAATATTTATCCATTCATTAATAAACATTCTAAAATACCTATTATCATACTATTGTTATATATTTCTTCTCTCTTTCTCTTAAGATAAAAGGGATATTTACATTGCTTGAGTGTTCCATTGTACTTCTTCTACTACATCTAAAGCTGCATGTACAATAAACTGATTCAAGTGTTTATGGTCATCATGCTATTTTATAAAAGATTGAATATTTAAGTATTATTATTACTGTGTACATATATGTATATTAAAACACGAATATTTTTATTATATATATATATATATATAGTTGCTATTATTCTTGTAGAATAAAAAAAACATAATAGTTTACCCTATTGGAATCATTATAAGATGATGAACGTGATGAGGGTATAATTTCTGTTTCATATATTGGATTATCAGTCGCTCCTACAATAGCAAAATAATATGCTGACATATTTATCTATTTATAATATAATACAGTGATAATAAAGTTAAAAATAAAAAATAGGAAGAAGAGAAGGAAAAAAAAATCAATTGCTCAAGACTGAGATTTAAAAAAAAGTTTGCTTTTTTAGGAAATGATCATGATTCTTTTTTAAATGCTAATAAAAAAAGGTACATAAATATTAACAACCTTTTAATATTTTATATTTATAATTAATTAATAAAATTAATATACTATAACTTATTATGTATATATGTAAAAGAGTGAGGGGCCAGTTGTTTATTTCTCTTTATTTCAATAATATACGTATTTCAAAATTTTATCAGTTAAAATAAAAATATACAAGTATACAAATAAACGTAAATATAAATGAAGCAAAGAAAAACAAAAACAAAAAAAAGATAAAGTTGTGATCATTTATATACTGAAAAAGAAAAAATAAAAATAAAAGGAAAAATTAAGATGACCGAACCAGCGGTAAAATAGCTTCTAAATTGGTATTGTGTTTTCGTCGACTAAGTAAAGTTGAATCATCCATTTTTAATTCAAAAGGAGTACTACTACTACTAGTAGTAGTAATAGTAGTAGTAGTTGAATGATTATGTAGATGATTATGATCCAATTCTTTTATATTTGAATATTTTAAATTGATTGAAGAAGCTGCTACAGCAGTATTTGAATTTGAAATAATTTCTGATTTTTGTTGATGTTGTTGTAAAAAAGATGATGATGATAATGCTGATGTTGATGATAAAGTTGAAGATGATAGTGGTACAATGGTGTCATTCAAATGAAGTTGATTATTAAAAGATATTGATAAATTATTAAATTGTAGTTTTGTTGTGCTTGGTGAATTGGCTGGATTCGTATCGCATCTACTCGTAATATCACTAAATTCATCTTCATAATCATCATCATCATCTTCGGTTTCATCATCTTCAGTATCATGATTTGAAAAATAACCAGAAAAAAATCTAGGTTGCTTAAATTTTTCTTTTCTAAAAGATCGTTCTTCTGATCGACGAAGTAAATCATAAGATGTATCAATTATATCTTTCAATGATGATATATTAATTGTTGTTAATAAGTCACTATTTTTTCTTTTATCAGATGGTATATATTGTGGTTTTGAAGCTGCTATATTTTCTTTTGCTACTGATGTTGTAGTGGTTGATGGTAAAAGTATATCACCAATGATTTTACATGGTTCTTCATTAGTGGACGTCTTTTTTTTTTTTAAAAAAAAAAGAGTAAATAAATAAATCAAAAGCAATCATATTTTGTTTTTTCATTTTTTTTTCTTTATGTATATGTATATATATATATATATATATACCTTTTTAGTTAACCAAGGATGAGCCAAAAATTGATGAATATTATAACGTTGTTTTGGATCCACGCATAATAAATGAGAAACCAAATCTTTTGCATCATCACTAATATAATCCCACCAAGGAGATAAAAATTCATATTGGCCTTTAGCAACTTTTTCAGTTAAAATTTCAACATCATCATCATAAAAAGGAGGAAAACCACATAACATGGTATAAAGAACACAGCCTAAAGCCCACATATCTACAGATTTTGTATAATATTGATCACGTACAATTTCTGGTGCTGTATAACCAATGGTCCCACATGGTGTTTTTGCTTGATGATTATTTTCTTCAATGACAATTTTTGATAATCCAAAATCTGCAATTTTCACTTTGCCTATACAACCACCACCAATACCTTCAATAAATTCACCTTCATCTATTTTCGGTTCATCCTCATCTTCAGGTTGTAGTATTGGTGCGGGGCCACGTCGTTCCATAAATTTTATCGGCTTATATAATAAATTTTCGGGTTTTATATCTCTAAATAAAAAAAAAAAGAAACATATTTTAGAATACTAAAATGCGCATAAAATTCTATGTATTTGAATTATATTTCTTCTTTTTTTCTTTTTTATAAATGGAAAACTAAGGGGATTAAAAATTAATAATAATAATAAAAAAAAAAAGAAACAAAGAAACAAAGAAACAAAGAAAAAAAGAAAAAAAGAAAAAAAGAAAAAAAGAATTATGATGTAATATTCTTATAATGACTATTATTTACTTGCCTATGAATCACTCCTTTCACATCATGCAAATAACGAATTCCTTCAGCAACTTGTTTAATACAGTGCCTTGCAAGGTCTTCACTAAAGTAAGTAAGATGAACAATTTGATGGAATAACTCACCACCTTCACAAAGTTCCATAATTAAAAAATAATACTAAAAAAAGAAAAAAGAAAAATTATAATTACATGTGAAGTTGGATAAAATAATAATAATAAGAAAAAAGTAAAAAGGAAAGAAGAAAAAATTAAAAAAAACAAGATTAATAACTTATGCCGTTTACAAGTAAAATTTAATTATATTTAAAACCTACCTCTTTTGTTTCTATAAATTCGTAAAGTGATATAATAGATTCGTGGTCAAAAGTACGCATCAGCTGTACTTCTTTGAGTACACTTGATTTCTATTACCAAAAAGAGCCAAAAATGGATCAGTTTTAGCCCCATGATATTAATTTATTTTTATATTTATTTATTGTTTATTTATTTGTTACTCACTTGTGTTGGGTTGATATCAGACTTTCGAATAACTTTAATTGCAACCTGTTGTAAAGTATTTTTATTTAAAGCTTTATATACAATAGAAAAAGCACCACTATATTAATAACAATAAAAAAAATCAATCATATAATATAATTAACTATTTATTATAACTTTATTTTTATTATTTCAAAAAAAAAATACTTACTCGCCTAAACAGCTTAAAAGTTGAAAACGTTCTAGGCCAATATAATTAGGTAAGTCTTTTTCTATGAAAATTTCTTGTTCAACTCTTTTATTTGTAATAGATTCTATATCAACTTCTTCTGAAGGTGAACTTTTAAGTGGTCTATTATTATAAGGATAAAATAAAGCTTGAATTTGTTGAAAGAATGACATGGTAACTAAAAAAACGTTATTTTAAAAAGGAATAAGGCGTTTAGTATTTCTATATTTTTATTTTTCCTAACTTTTATTTTCTGTATATTTTTTTTTACTAACGTTAATGAATGTAAATTGTAAGTATTGCAAAAATAATATTAAAAAAGGGGTATATTAGTTTTATTATATTAAAAGAGAAAATGAAAGAGCAGGTAAAAAGAAAAAGGAAGTTAAAAAAAAAAGTGATAAATAAAAAAAAGAAAAGTAAAAGAAAAGGAAGAAAAAAAAATCATACATTTATATGTAAGATATAAAAAAAAGGAAATGGAGTTTAAAAATCAAGAACATTGTCGGCTTTAAAAAACCAAGGTTTGAATCCATATTTAATATCACGGTATACATTATTCACAGAATAAATGACATGTAAGTGTAAATGATTTACACTGTTAAACGGTGGAGCGTGGAAACCCATTCTATAATTAAAAATAATTATAGTCATAAAAATTATATAAATAAATCATTTGACAAAATGATTCAATATTTATTATTTTTGAAGTTACCTGACTTGCTTATCATCCGGATCATACCCATTTTCTTTTAATAGTTGTTTGCCTAATCCAATCATTTTTTGTACTATTAATTAAAAAAGAAAGAGCATTTTATTCATATATCAATAAAAAATAAAAACGATTACTATCATCATTATATCAAATAATTATATTTATTTGGTTACCTAGGGGTAGTTCATTTTTTCCAACATCTTTAATGGTTTTTATATGTTCTCTAGGTATAACTAATAAATGTAATTTTCCTCCAGGTGATCTATCATGGAAAGCAATCATATCTTTGGACTAGAAATAATAATAATAATAATAACAATATAAATCTATATACCAATATTATTCATTGTTTATTTATTTATTATACTTTTTTTTCATACTTCATGAACAATTTTAAAACCTGCTTCTGTAGAAACATCACAAAAAGGACAGGGGCGCTTACCAAAACAGCTAAACATGGTTAGCGTTTATTTTTATTTTAGTAAGTTAATATATATATATATAGAAAGAGAAAAAAAATAGAGAGACAGAGAGAAGAAAAAAATAGAAGAGAAAAAAAATAGAAGAAAAAAACAGGGACCAAAAGGAAATAAAAAACATACATACATTTTAATCTCAGATTTTATTAGAGCATGATCAAGATTTTACTACTGGTTTTTTTTTTTTTTGTCTTTTTTCTTTTCTTTTCTAAATAATAAAAGCAATAAAAAAGAAATTAATATGATCTTATAATATTATGAGGAGAAGCTTGATTCAGGAGGAATAGCAGCATTTGGGTGTTTAGCCTATATTAATAAAAAAAGTGAAAAAGAGAGAAAGAAAACTGAGTCAATTGCCCTAAAATAAGCTATATGTACTATATATAGTCATTACTTCCATATGTTGAACTAAAAGCTTATAGTTAGCCATAAGGGCCATACAAACAGAGCATTTAATCTAAAGAATAACAAAGAAAAGAAAGAAAGAAAGAAAGAAAGAAAGGAAAAAAAGAAAGTTTATATATATTCATAAAAGACCTTGTATTCCTTAATAATAAAATAAGTGTATTTTTTATATTACTTGTAAACCTATTTAAATAATAATAAATAACTTATTAGTAATAGATAGATATATAATAATAGCTACGACCTATTTTCTTTTTTTATCCTACCAGCTGCACGAGCTTTCAATTGACTTCCATTTTTTTGTCGTTTAGCTGCTTCTTTTTGAGCTTTTTGTCTATTACCAAGTATTATAATGAGTAAAGGAACAAACATATCCATTTGATACAAAAGTCCTATTACCTTGCCTGTTCTTTTTGGGCCCCTCTAGCCATTGTATATATTGAGATTTATTTATTAAGTAAATAAAAGGAAAAAAGAAAAAGGGAGAGAGAGAGAGAAAAAATAACAAAAACAAAACACAATATAATTTTTTTAACTTCAGACATGGAAACAAAAGGTTTTTTTTCCTCTAGTGATTGTTTTTTTTATTTATACACTTCATTATCTTTCTTAAAATAATTATAAAAAAAAATATAAATGAAAAGGGGTACATAATAAATAAAGAAATAAGGATGATTATTAGGTTTATATGTATTTAGATAAAAATAAAAAATGTAATGATAAATAAAAATAAATAATCAAATATGATCTTTCTACTTGATTAAAAAAGGAAAAGAAGTATATTCAACATCAACCAATGATATTGTAAATAATATTTTTTTTTTTTCGGTCGAGCCCATATATATTGAAAGAAGTGTAGATCAACTTGTAAATTTCCTTTGTCAAGACTACTCCGGAGCTTAAAAAAAGTGAGGAAGAATTATTAATGTAACCCAACTTTTTTTATAAATGAAAAGTATATTCCAAATGTTTATTATCATTATTATTATTTATATAAATGTAAATGGTATAATCATACATAAAAGTAAAAAATATATATTATAACTTTTAAAAATTGAAACAAATCATCAAAAGAACTTAATATATCAATATATTAAAATTATATACTTTTTTTATCGGATGAATTGATGAAACTAAAACATATTTTTATAGATTTCTTTTATTTAAACTTTTTCATATGTTGTTAATTTTTTAGTTAGACTACCTTAGAAAATTTTTTATTTTTCCCCAAAAGGATAACTCTCGGGTAAACTGAAAAAGTTACTGAATATAAATTTGTATCTGCGTATATTTTTTTCCATTATGAGCTGGTTTTGAAAATCTGAGCAAAATCCTTTCAATTTTTTTTATTTGCCTTTTTCTCTTCTCTTCCTTTTTTTTAATAACGCTATGCCATTTGGATTTATAATTTAATATCTATCTATATTTATTTATTTTTTGAAAATAGCATTAATAATAGTATTAAATTATAATAAATAAAAATCTAATAAAGAAATGGCTGAAGTAGCTAATGATAAGAAACGACTTAGAATAACAAGAGCTTGGTATGGAATAATTAATGATATTAAAAAAAAAAACTTAAACCTTAGTATTTTCTCACATAAAAAATATATGCCTTTTGCTTTATAAAAAATAGTGACTTCTGTAGAAGAAAAAAAGTAAAATGTTATTCATCTCCAGGTCAAACATGTACAAACTGTGCTTCTTATGGTATGACTTGTGAATTTAATGATGGGTAAGAAAGATAATAATATATATATTTAAATAATAATAATACTAATAATAATAGTAGTGCTAGTAGAAAAATTTATCTAATAATATTTATTCTGTATTTGTATAAATAAGTACAAAAAAACGCGGACCACCAAAAGGGTATATAGATGCACTTGAAAAACGTATAAGGCAAATTGAAACTGCTTTAACGTCAATACAAACTACAAAAACAACTAATACTAATACAACAACAAATGCAGTATCAACAACAGGATCTATACATCGTTTAAATCATCATAAAATAGATTCTACTTTACCAGTACATAAAAAAATAAAAAGCGCCAAGTCAGATAGCGTATTATATTTAGGTGATTTATCAAGTTTTCAATTTTTTTCAAATAAAATTAAATTAGATGGATCGCAAAAGTTCTGGCGTGGACAACGGCTTGAAAAATTTGGAAAACAAGTTGTTTTGATCGATGATGAAAATGCTGGTTCAACTCAAGCTCATGCTGATGATTCTATACCTGAATCCTTCCATGTTCCTAAAATACAAACCATGTTTCCAAGAAAGGATATACATCATTGGATCTATTCTGTGACTGGTGTAGATAATTTTACTGCTGATAGATTATTGAAAATGTAAGTCATTCAATTAATTAATTAATTAATTAAATACATTCATCACGTATTGACAATCATGATGATGCTTATTTATTTATTTTAAAAAACACAGCTATTTTGCCAATGTTCATCCATTATTACCAGTTGTCAATAAAACGGCATTTTTAAAACAATACCGTGATCGATGTGATTCTTATCCAACACCAGACCTCTTAAATGCCATGTTTGGTGCTGCTGCTAGGTTTGTAGAATGTGAATCTCGGTACCGTAACCAAAATCAATTCCAACCCCCTGATATGGTATGGGATGTTCCAAAAGGATGGTCTGATCGTTTTTTTGAACAATCACAAGCTTTCATTACAGAGTCTTCTACTCTAGCGACCCTTTCAAAAGTTCAATCGATTATTTTGATACATAATCATAGTGGTAATTTAGACTCAAAATCTTCAGCTTGTTGGTTATTAGGTGGTTTGGTAAGCTTTGATTTCAAAATTATATTTTTTTTAAAAAAAACAATGAAGATTTATAATTTTTAATGTTATTATTTAATGGTCGTCATTTCTATTTCCATTATTTTTTTTTTACTAACATTACTGCTTTTATGATTTCACTTTTTTTAGGCTGTACGCCTGGTAAATACAACAAAAAAAAAGCATAAATGTACTTTTTAGGAAAATTATGTATTATTTAATGATTACTAATCATATATGGCTGTTTTTTCTTATTTTAGGCTCAAGGTCTTGGATTATATAGAGATTGTGCTGAGTGGGATATTCCTGAAAGTGAAAAAGAAACAAGGCGGAGAGTATGGTGGGCATTATATGTGACGGATCGATTCCATTCTGCTTCACTTGGTAGACCAATCAGCATTCGTGACGAAGATATTGATGTAAGGTACCCTGATTCATCAGCTACGTGGAAAGAAATCATGGATGAACCTGATGATGATGATAGTGATGATGATGGACCACGATTTCCTTCAGCGACTCATAAACCAGAAAATGCATCTGAAACAGTAGAAATATATCAACTTTTTATTCAATTAATTAAATTATCAGAAATTCTAGGTAGAATTTTACAAGGGTTATATACACCTAAAGCTCAACGCCTTAGTCATGAACATGGAAGTGATGCTATTGTTACTAGATTAGATCATGAATTAACTGAATGGAGATTTGGATTCCCAACTGCATTACAAAAAACAAATTTTGATGATTTTGATGAAAATACTGGTTATTTAGCACCAGTCATAGCCACCACTCTTATTTGTTATTATGGATTATTGGTACTTTTACATAGACCATTTATAGAACGTACAGGTAGTGGCAAATCTAAAGCAAGAGCAACCTATTCATCCTTCAGAATTGGAAGTAGTGCAGCAAGTAGAGGTATCAACATTGCATCTCAAATGGAACCAAGAGACTTTTTAATGTTTCCTTATAGTTTTAGTTTATACCCAGTTTTACAATGTTGTTTAATTCACATGTACAACACCAAAAATCCTGATCCTAAATTAGCTTCATCCGCAAAAATCGATTTGGCAACCGGTCTTGCGCTAATCAATAAATTAAAGCAAATGTCTCACAATGCACAAAAATTGCATTCTTTATTAGAAGTCTTGATGGAAAATAATAACATTAATTTAAATAATACAATGATTATTACTGATCAACAAAGACAACAGCAATCTAAATCATCATCATCATCATCATCATCATCTATGAATGATATTTTCGTAACCAATAATAACAATAGTAGCAATAAAAATAGCAACAATAGTGATGAAAATAATAATAATAATAATAATAATAATAATAATGATATATCTCCAAATAAATCTGATTCTGGTGATGGATTATCAAAAGAAAATTCTTTAACTCAAAATAAAAATGAACAAAAAGGGATATCGTCCTATCCACAAAATATTAATACATCATCTATACCAAACAGCAGCTTTAGTGCATCCTTATTATTTAATCCTTCTCTTGAAATGGCTTCATTGACAGATATTCCAGGTAAAATAGACTTTTTTTGGGTATATTTATTATATAATAATATCAATAATAATAATAATGATAAAAAAAAATATAAATTAAAAAATATGTGTTCATTATAGTTGTATCTTCATCACCTTCACCAAACTCAGTAACAGAAGCATTTAGTTTAAGACAATTTGGATTTAATATATCAGATAAACAAAATCAAATGGATTTTGCTTTACAGGATGTAAATGGGCTTTCAAGAATGAATCAGATGTTCCCTCAAGATCAGATATCATCATCACCAACAACACTAAAACAAAACATTACTACTACTAATTCATCTACCGTGGATAATCAATCATCATCTACATCAAGTTTATCATTATTTGATCATCAACAATATCAACAACAACAACAAACAAAAGCATCTGCATCATCATCATCACTATCATCATCACCACCACCAACTAATTTCCCATCATTATATAATAATAATAATACTTCGCAATCACCTTTATCGGCCACATCTACTCCAACTTCATCTTCTTTTCTTCAATTAATGTCACCTATACCCGTAACTACACTTGAAGGTAGTAATCAAGATCCAAATACAGTGTTTCGTAATAATCCAAATAATCCGTTCTTTGGTATCCCATCTTCAATGGATTGGTCTGAATGGAGTGAATGGAATCAACGAAACCAAGGCATTTCATTTATATAACATAATTAAGTATGTATTTTTAAATATAAATAAATATTTTATTTTTTCTTTATTCATTTTTCATTATATATTTTTTTTTCTTTATTGTTTTATTTGATTTATTTAATAAATATATTTTGTGTCATTTTTGCTTTTTTCAGTTATTTTTTATTTATATTTTAGAAAGAAAAAATTTCTAAATAGGTATACTTTAGATATAGACAAAGAAAAAAAAAATATAGTCAGTTGAGAGTAACTACAATAATAATGAATGATTCATACGGATAAATAATATTCTAAAAAACCCTTTATTATTCAAAATAAGTATTTAACATATATATATATATATATATATATATTATATAGTAGTTTGGTAACCATTTTTTTTGGCATTGGATAAATTAGAAACTGATTACTTGTAAATTGGTTGCTGAGTTTAAATCATTTGTCAAGATGATTGATGAAATTAAGAGAAGAAATATTTAGAGTAGGTACGTTAACATCAATCACATCTATCCCATTTTGATTGTTTAAAACAAAATATTTCTATATTATTAAGAAAATTAGTCGGTTTCCTTTTTTATATTTATCTTTTAGTTTTAATAGGTTTTGTTCTATTTTATATAATTTTTTATAGTGGTTTAACAAGGCGTTAAGTACGGGATCAGATGGATTTGTACCTTCGCGTAATTCATCCCCTTAATCAAGACTTTAGTCTTGAGGGCTAAATCAGATTCTTTATTATTATTATTATTATTATATATGTAGTTTTAAAACAAAGCGTCGTTTCCATTTTTGGGTTAGTTGTTTTTTTAGGTCATAAAAAAGATTATTATGTATAAGGTTTTTAAAGATGCAATCATTATGTTAGAGAAAATATATAAATTAATGAAAGTTTATTTATAAGAAAAATATATTAGGGTGACAAAATTAAAAAAAAATTGAGCGAAAAAGAAGTAAAAATAAAAACAGGTAATTCATTTTTTACATAATCATCAAAGGGAAATAAACATAAAATAAAAAGATTGCATCATTCCTGCTTCTGTTTTTAATACTATTTTAATTTAATATTCTAACAAAAACCTTTTATTTTATTTTTCTTAAATAAACAAATTTTTAAAAATCAATATTTACATTAAATTCTTATTTTTTATACTTTATATTGGTTAATTATTCTTTTAATTCACCACAATCTTCAATGACAATTTTGGCTTGAGTTGCACCAGTGCCAGAACCTAAACTTTCCAAAACTCTAAGAGTTTGTTCACTAAAATTATTTTTTTTGAATATGTATTTATACATAAACAAATAAATTAACAATCAAAAACTTATGATTGATTATAATCAATTCTTTCTTTCTTTCTATTTTTTTTTACCCTTCAACCATTTCACCCTATTTATAAATAAAATAGAAAAAATAAAAAAAAAATAAAGATTAATAAATAAATATACATATATATTTAATATTTATATTGATTGAACAAAAAAAATTACAAAAACAGTGTGAGCGCCATTCAACCAAGGGGTTTGATCAAAAGTGATGAAGAATTGAGATCCGTTAGTATTTGGACCAGCGTTAGCCATTGATAAGAGACCTCTACCAGTGTGCTTAATGGTGAAGTTTTCGCTATATAAAATAAAATCATATATATATGTTAATCAATATAATTTTTTTTAGTATATATATATAGTGTCTTAACAAAAGAATAAAAAAGTTCTTACTCAGGGAAAGTACGACCATAGATACTTTCACCACCACGGCCATCACCTAAGGTAAAGTCACCACCTTGAGCCATAAATCCAGGAATAATACGATGGCTATATATTGATATTTATTTATTTTTGTTAAAAAAAGAAAACAAAAAAAAAACACGTATATTTGTAAATATATTAGATATATACATATTCATACATTTTTAAGAGTTTCCTTCTTTTTGTATATTTATGTGAAACTTACAAAGAGCTACCTTTATAATGAAGAGGTTTACCAGCTTTACCAATACCTTTTTCACCAGTACAGAGAGCACGGAAGTTTTCAGAAGTCTTAGGTACAGTTTCATTAAAAAGCTATGAATATATATATATACGTATATGATATTTTTAATACTTTTATATTTATACCAACTGTCAAAACTTTTCTACAAGCGTGTTTTTTTATTTTTCATATTTATTCATTTGTATATAGTAAACCGATTTATATTTATCAATATAAATATATATATATATATATATATATATAATACCTTGAAGGTTAATCTACCAGTAGGTTTGTTATTGACAGCAATGTCAAAAAAGACTTTAGGGAAGTTCTTAGCAGCCATTTTATTATATTTAAGAAATAATAAAAAAAGTAATAGAAGATAAATAATAAAAAGAAGGGGTTTCTCCCTTTTAAAGCTGAAAATTTAAAATTATAAACCCAGTCTCAAAAAGGACTGTCTTTTTTTTTAAGCTCAAAAATTTGAAAGGCTGTTTAACTTTTTAAAAATCAATTTCTCTTTTCTTTATATTATTATTATTATATATATTTAATAATGCCTCGTTCAGCTTGGAAAGGGCCATTCTTTGTAGCTTTCCCTGGTCTTCGTCAAGCCATTCAAAATGGTACACCTATTGCTACACAAGGTATATATATATATACGTACATATATCTATAAATATATAATAATAGCATAAATAACTACTACTATTTATTTATTTATATATGAATTGCTTATACTTATTTTATTAGCTCGTAGTTGTACTATTCTTCCTTCTTTTGTTGGTCTTAAATTCTTAGTACATAATGGTAAAGATTATTTACCAGTTCATGTTACTGAAGAAATGATTGGTCATAAACTTGGAGAATTTGCTTTCACTCGTAAACGTTTCAGCTATCGATTCACCAAAGCAAAATAAAGTTATATATCCTTATTTTTCCAACTTTCAACTTTATAAACATTCACCTTCACACTCATACACTCTCTCAACTCTCTATTTCGTTTTTTTTATGTATTACTCAGCACAACTATATTTATTTATTATTATTAATATCAACTATCTTAAATACTTAGTCTGAATATATTATAAACTGTACATTTTTTTTTACTTCTCTTTTTTGGCATAGAATTGATACAATAGCTAAAATAATAATAAAAGAAAAAAAGTTTAATTGCTATTAATTGCTCTCTTTTTTTTTCCTATTTTACATTTAATTGATATATAAAAATGATTAGATTAAGGAAATGATATAAATGTAAGGAAAAAATAAAGAAAGGAAGGATATACAAAATAGATAATAATCATATAAATATAATTAGTAATTAATTCTAAAAAGAATGATAACATTGTGAGTTTCTGAGAAATGATGAATTTTAAAAACATAAAATCAAGGATTTGGTAATTTCTATTTATTTTCTATAAATACATAATATTACATTATAATTCTATTATTTCTTGTTGTAGTTGATATGTTAAAATATAAAGATCACAAGCAAAAAGGTGCTCTATTAAATGAATTAATTTTTTTCTTCTACATATTCTAATAAGGCAATCAAACAGTCATTTAATATAAATGTGTGTGTTTTTAAGATGATTCATATATATATATATATTAAAAGATACCAGGTATAACAATCCATCGATGATGTTTAGGGTAATTAGGAAAAGTTTGTACGTACCAGCTTTTTGTTTCAGTTGCAGTGACAGTTAAATTTAAAAATGTCCACATTAATCCACATAATAAAATGATTGATTTACCTTGATATAATATACATAATGAAGTATAAATCAATATATCACATATATAATGAGGAGCTACCCATATTTCAAACCAATCCCCTTGGGGTATTGCGTATCCAGTCTTATTTGTATCTGTTTCCTTTTTTTTCTTTGTTGTTATCCTTAATGATGCTAAAATTTTATGGCAATTGTACTGATGAATCGATGCATAAATAAATAACCCAATAGAGAGTATTACACTAATGTATGAGATATTTAATTGATTGGTAGTGTTGGTAGTAACGAACTGATCTACTAATAAATAACAACAATAAAATAAGTTATGCATATTATTATGATTATGATTATGATTTTTTCCTTTTCCTTTTCTTTTCTTTTTAAAAAATAATAATGCGTATATATATATATGCATGTATGTTTACCTTGCCATAAACCAAGAGAAGCAACACCTTCTAACCAAGTACCAAATACCATAGCACCATAAAAACCAAATCCAATTAGATAATGGCTCAAATGCATTTTAGCATGAGGGGAAGGTCGTTCAACATACCAAGATTCGTAGACACGACGTGAAAGATGTATAGTCATAAGTGCTAAGCCAATTAAACAAGTATTCCAGTTTAAGTGATGGCTTCCATAAGATGTGTCCCAAGTACGTAAAATATATAATAAAGGACCTAATATCATTTTATTATTATTGAAATATTTTTGTTGTTGATTATTAGTAGTTATCATAGCTAAAATTAATTCAAACCAACAATATATACTAAATATGATTCCAACAATATAAAAGTGTGAAAACCAAGACTTCGGTACAGTCCAATGACTAACTAAATTTGCCCATTGTGTATGTGGTTTATCTGCTGTTTCATTTAACTTGCCATAGGCTAATACACTTGATCGTAAATCTGGTAGGTATTTTGCAAGCAAGCAAAGTATAGATAATATAATAAGGCATGTACATATTATATTTATAAGAATCATGTTTACTTTTTTAATAAAAAAAAAGCTGGAATAAGAAATAAAGAAAAAGAGAAACACTACTATAAGAAATTTAAAATTTAAACTTTCACCAAAAAATAGAAACTCCGCTATTTTTTTACTTTTTTGTTTTTTTAAATACATAGAGTTCTTTAATCTTTATGTTATATATAAATTTGGATAATATATTGTCATGATGGTTATATTAATTAATCATTATTTTTTATTCATTTTTTTTTCCATTGATGATCTTCCTTTGATTAATATTTGAATTTCTTGCTGGTATTTAAACCTAATATCATTTTTAACAAAAAAAAAAATAAAAATATCAATAATAAACGTGCATGATTTTTTTAATCAACATAAAACTAAAAAAAAGAAAATACAATTTCTATGCATTTATGGAATACAAAAACATTATTCTATACAAGGTAAAAATAAATTGGATGATTAAAAAAATAATACAATTTGATCGAAAATATATATAAACATTAATAATAAAAGTATAGTAATTGGTAATAATAATTATCAAGGTATAAAAGTGAATCTGTTAGTAATAAGTAACAATTAATATATATATATATATATATATATATATATATGTGTTTGTGTATGTAATTTTTTTTTCTTTTTTGGTTATTGTTAATAATAAACATGTAAAAGACCAAAGGATATATTAATTAAAATACCACCAACAATACCTAGTGTAATATATATATATATAAATTAGTTAATATGTTATGTTTCATCCATATACATTAATATCAATATATATATTACCAATTTGATGTCGTCGAGTAAATACAGATTCGCGAAACCAAAATAGGCATATAATCCCTAAAAAAAACCCAAATATTAATCCCCACATCATTTCATTATAAGTTCCCTGCACCGCTGTTTTGTATTTGTTTTTTTAAAAAAATAGAATTCATCAAAATGATTAGCTCATATCTATAAACTATAAAGAGTCTTTTTTTTTTCTCACTTTTTTTTCCTTTCTTTTTTAAAAAAAACAGATTAAAAACTTACTTCCATCAGGTAATGTTTCTCCAGTATTATCCATCCATTGTTCTTCTAATTGTCTAGCTTGTTCAGAATTTTCTATACGTATAAATGAAATATAAATGAACTAATATGATATACAATATTTTTTTATTAATATAAACTGTTTATAATCATACCATCTCCATCCATCTGTATGCCATTCATTCGATGAAATTGAGTACGAATATTTCTAATATCTTCTTCTGAAAATCCTGCTTCGCGTAATCGATCAAACCCTACGGGTGGTGTCATTTGTGGTTGATCCTAAGTTAAATATATATATATATATATATATATATAAAGAAAAATTAATAATTATAATACCAAGTACCAAAAAAAAAAAAAAAAATTCAATTGGTATGGATATTAGTATGATAAATATAATTCTTACATTAGTAGTATTTCCTTGGCCAATATAGTCAGATACAGAACAATGGATAAATATAGGTGGCGGTGGTGGAATTTTTGCTTTTGAATCCTTTAAAATAATTTTACCAATATCGTAATCTAATAAAGTTTGCTGATCTTCTAAAACTCTGCCATTATATATTAATCTTAATCGTTTATTTTCTAAATTATTAGATGACTGTATTATCTATTACAAATAATAAAATAGATTTATATTAATAAATAAATACAGTATGTATATATGTTTTTCTTTTCTTTATTCTTTATTTTAAAGTAGAAAAAAAATATTCTAATTTAAAAAATAAAAACACTCACTTTTCGTTTTAAATCAAGAATTTTATCTACTGGTGATACTCGTATTACTAAGTCTTGTCTATCTGACCAACGAATATTAATATCTATGGAATTATAATAATCAGACGTATTCATCTGTATTTGAAATAATAATAGAGTAGTGATAATAAATAAGAAAGAAAAAAAGAGAGAGAGGAGTAAAAGATGAATTTTGGTTTTTATGGGTAACAATATAAATTTAAATTCCGACATAAGAATCCTGAGTTTCAATTTCAATTTTTTGTTAAAGTTTAAGCTTTTTTTTTTCTACTTCTTTCCATTCCTTTTCTTTTTTCTTCCTAAAATAAAATGACACTCCCAATAACAGATCTTATTGGTAACGTATAGTATTTTGAAATAAAATAAAAAAGTAATAGGATACATGTGGGAATTTAAAATAATTGATATAGAATAAATATTTTATTAGAGACTGCTTGTAGTGCTGCTCGTTTTGAGCCTGATGTTGCACTCAATCTTGAAATCTGTGAAATCATCAATAAGAAAGGTGGTGGGGTGTAAGTATAAAAATCATATAAATCTATTTATTAAAAATATACTGTTTTATTCTTATTATTATTATGTTATTATTATTATATCTATTATATTAAATGGTATTAATAAATAAAATATTAGGCCACGTTTAGCTGCTATGACAATTGTTCGAATTGTTAACAGTAAAAGGACTCAACAAGCTATGCTAGCTTTAACTGTAAATATTAGTTTGGATAAAATATAAATAATATACACTCAAAAATAAGACAAAGACACATATACGCAAACTTATATATATATAATACAACTAACCTTTTATATATATATATATATATATACCTATTAGTTACTTGACCACTGTGTAAAGAATTGCGGATACCCATTTCATCTTCAAATTGCAACTAAAGAATTTTTAAATGCACTTGTAAGAAAATTCCCTGAACGACCACCACCCAACTATTCACCACCAGCTACACGTTTACATTCTAATTCATCAGATGGAGCTTGGAATCATTTTGATTATGTACCTGAGCAACCAGTTGGAAATAATCCCGTCATGAGTAAAATTTTATATTTGATTAAAGAATGGAAAATTGGATTGGCAGAATTATCTCGTTATAAAAATGATTTAATCCATATTAAAGATATGTATCGTTTATTAAGATATAAAGGTTATCGATTTCCTGAAATTAAACAAGCTTCTCTTGATGCTTTAGCACCTGTTGATGTAAATATTAAAATTGGAAATTGGAGAAAAAAATTTTTAATTTAATTACATAATTTATAATTAAATGAATAACCCTAAACTTTAATTTTATTTAATTTGTTATTATTAATATATGTATATATATAATAGTCATTACGATCACCTGAAGAAATTGAAGAAGAAGATAGAGTTGCGCAGGGTGCTGTAAGTATAATCCATAGGTGAAGAATAAATGGTGTATTTTTAATGAATCAATCTATATTTATGATATACAACATAATAATCCAATTGATATATATTTATTTTTATAAATAGAAATTACAAGAATTAATTCGACGTGGACGTCCTCAAGATTTAGTGGAAGCAAATAGATTGATGAAAATTATGACTGGATATGTAGGATATATATATATATATGTATACAGATATATAAAGAATATCAAGGTATTAATTTATGATTTAAAATAATTAATGATCATGTTTATTATATTAGGATCGCAAAAAAATACCAAATTATAGTGAAATGTTTATTGAAGAATTACAAAAAATAGAAAATAAGGCTGTATTATTATATGAAATGTTAGATAATGTTAAACCTGGTGAAAAATTAAATGCAAATGAAGTGATGAAAGTAAGAATAACTGATTTAAAATCAGGACATGTATATAATTGTTATTTATTTACAAGAATTATTATTATAATAATATTTTATCAAATAGGATCTAGAAAAGGCATGTGCTACTGCTTTACCGAAAATATCAAAACTAGTAAAAGAAGAAGAAGATGAAGAAAAAATAGGTAATTTGACATAAGCATAATAATAGTAATACTAATAATAAAATAAAGTTAAAGATAAGATAAAGATAAAGTTAAAGTTAAAATGAACTCCACCAAGTAATGCAATTGTTTTATTTTTTTAGACGAGCTTTTACGTGTCAATGATATTGTGAATAATACAATTGCTAAATTTAAAGATATTCAAAATGGTATTTATGATACCCAGTATAAAGTTAAAAATGGCCATGCAACACCACAACCAACTCAACAACAACCCATAAGTTTGATTGATTTAGATGATGAATTAAATAACCAATCAAAATTATCATCATCTTCAAATAATAATAATAATAATAATAATAATAATAACTTAAATGAACTTTCTGATATTTTTGGACAAGTAAATATAAATAATGTTTCATCACCATCCTCATCAAATTCCCAAACTGATACTATTTTTGATTTGTCGCAGCAATCAAGTATAATACCTTCTTCTTCTTCAAATTCTTTTTCTGCGACAACATTAATTGATAATGATGGTTTAGTATTTGAAAACAAAAATCAAAATAATAATAAAGATAGATCAACCAATCAAAAATTAAATAATGAAAATACCGCAGTAAAAGAAATAGGTAAATAATAAATAAATATATAAACTTTATCGTCATACCCCAATCCATAAAAAAAATACATACTAATTAATTATTTACTTTTATATTTCGATAGTATTGATTGATAAAAACGGATTATTAGTCAACTTACAAGTAACACAATTAAACTCTTCATATAAAATTAAAGCTTATTTTTCAAATAAATCAACTGCTGATATGGAAAATATGACACTTCATTTGGCTGTACCCAAGGTAAGAAAAAAAAAACTAAGAAAATAAATAATATTAAATCAACTTTTTATATATATTTTAGTCTATGAAATTAAATATGGGTGTACAATCAAGTCAAACCGTCGCAGCAAAATCTGATAATTCTGTAACTCAAGGAATAACAATTGAAAATCCATCAAAACAACCCATTCGATTACGTTATAAAGTAACTTATGATCAATTTGGTGTACAAATGGAACAATCAGGCGAATACTCATAGACTATATAATTTATAATGGTATAAAAGTAATTGCATTATATTAGAAATAAAAATAAAAAATGAAATAAAAATAGTAAACTTAGATAAATATGCTATACTTATAGTTTAAAAAAGAAAAAAATATTTATATAATATGTGGGGAAAAAATAATAGAGAATCAGATTACATCATTTACCATATCAGGTGTAGTTAAAAAAGAAAGTTTCTATTTTAGAATCCTTAACAAACCTAAATGAATACAGTAATATATATTATAAAAAGATTAAAAAAAAGAAAAGAAAAGAGAAGAAGAAGACAATAACACAATATACCATACATATGAAATAATGAATTAATTAATATGCTCTTATTTATATTTATATATTTGTGAAAAGTATAGGCTAAATATAAATAATTACATTCAGAAGAAAATCTTTACAAAAACTATTTATTTAGTTTTAAATAAAAAAAAACTTTATTATTATAGTACTCCTCTATAGTTTTATACTTAAATTGAACAATAATTACAAGATGATTCATTTTCCATTTTTCATATATAATGATCAACATGAAAAAAAAAAAAAAAAAAATAAAAATAAATAAATAATAATATATATAAATATATATATATATATATATAATAAAAACTGTTATTATATAATTTAAGTATTGATTGTTGGGGGTCAAGAAGTCAATCATTTGCTCTTTTTTTTAAAAAAAATAGAAGAAAAAAAAAAGATATCCACTATTATTCGTATTTTTAATATAATCTCTATTCACTTATTCACTAGCATGTTTAGTCAGCAAATGTTTATAAATCATCTATTTTTACATTACCAAATAAACAAAAAATATTTTATCATGCGCCTCACTTTATATATATATATATATGGAAGATCAAATCAATGCGATTTCTAAAATTAAAATGACTAATAATGTAAACAGTTTACATTTTTGTAATCATTTATTTCACTTTAATATATATATATATATATATATATATATATATATATATTCAATTATACCGTTAACCGGTAATCGGAGACAAATTTTACAAGGGGACGAAAATAAAACGGTTTATTGATCTTTTACTATTAACGAAGTTGCTCTCACTTTTTATATTTAAAGTTTAAAATTCAAAAATAGAATGAAAGAAGTTCTTTAATTATATGTATGTGTCCGTAGCAATTTAATTGTAAACACCCGGTACTCGGAGTGAAAGGTTGAATAAAAAAGGTAACCCACAAATAATAGAAACAAAATGTTAATAGGAAGATGTCCAAATAAAAAAAATGGAGATCCTTTTTTTTTTGTTTGAAAAATAAAAATAAAACTCCGTCATTTTTTTTTCATATTATAAAAATGGTCAATCCAATTAATTTTTTTCTTTTCTTTTCTTTCTTTCTTTCTTACGTTTTTAACTATTCCATTTTTGATATCAATTACTATTATATTTAAAAAAATTGCTTATTTCATTAACATATGAAAAAAAACCAAAAACAAGGATCATTATCCATTGAATTATTACCTGAATTTGGTCTTCCAATAAATGGTGTACCTGCTTATTTTACAGGTTCGGTATTTCAAGGTGTGTGTAAAGAACAAGAAAAAAAAAAATAGTAACATAAATTGTATTCATTTAGAAGCGGACAATAAAAAAAAAAGAATAAAAACCAAAGAGCTTTTTTATATATATCTCATTTAATTCATTTATTTATTCTTTCTTTCAATAATTAGGATTTGTTAATGTTATATTACCCAAAAAACATAAGGCAGAAAGACTTCGTATTATTTTTCATGCTTCAGAAACAGTACAGCTACATTCCACCTTAACTTCAGTCATTCGTGCTAGAGACCATCAATTGTTTGGAACACAACGTATACTATGGGAAAGATCAGCTAATGATAATGATAATAGTAATAATAATAATAATGATAATGATGGACCTAATAGTCAATATCGATTCACAATTCAATTACCTATGGTACAACTTCCACCTTCTTCAGAATATAAACGTTTAAGATATAAATGTAAATATAAGTTAACAGCTATTATTGATTATAAATCTAGTTTTTCTTCAGATTTACAGCCGTTATTAGTATGCCACCAACCAGTACAATATTTACCATGGATCCCAACTCGTGCTTTAAAAGTACCTATGATTCGTCATTCAAAATGGTTAATGATTCAAATGCCAAATACAGATATTTTACCTGGTGATAAATTACAATTCCAAGTTGCTTTATCTCCTTTAGCCATGGTAACATGTTTAGGATCTTCTTTGTTAGGTTTAGAAATTGTTTTAGAGCTTGTACAAATAGCCACTTTACCTTATCAAATGGAAGATGAACGTATTCCACCCTCTGAATCTATATTAAAAACATCAGCACCTACTTTAGTTCATTCACCTCCATCTTCTTTAGAACCTATTTTAGATTGTAATAATAATAATGATGATCAATCACGTCCTTCACGTCGCCGTCATCATCATCAACCATCAACATCATATCATCGACCTCGGTCTATAGCATCATCATTATTATCAACAACTTCAACACAAAGAATACAATCATCTATATCATCAATGACTAGATTAACATTTACTATACCTAATGATATACCACCAACATTTACTTATGGTCGTATTCTTCATATTCAATATGAATTAAATATTCGTATTATGGAAAAAAAATCAAAAAATAAGTCTTTATTATGGTCAACTCCCCCTTCTTTAAAATCAATAATGATGAATCAAACTTGTTTAGATGAAATAAGAATTCCTTTACTTATTGGGACACTTGGCCATGGTATTCCAATTCCTGATGATCTTAAAAACTATACTGATTTTCAAGGGGTATTTGGTGATACTATTTCTTTGGATAATATAACACCATCATCACCATCATTACCACCATCATCACCTACCTTTCTTAATGCATCAAGAAGAGCATCAACAATCACTGCAACTAATTATCCTTTATCAAGATCGTTAACTGTTCATTCAAGAAATTCAATTAGTGAAACTAATCAAAATAATAATAGCAACAATAATAATGACAATAATGGTGAAAATAATAATAACGAAAATATTCAAGTGACTGATTCTACTCGATTACCAGTTCCTAAATTTGTACCGTGTATAGAATATGACAACAATTTACCATTATATTGTCCTTCAACTGTACCTTCTTATTAATCATCATCATTATTATTATCAATCTTGTACTGCAAAATATTCATTCCTTTTTTTTACATATCATTTTGAAACTCATTATCACTCCTATCCCTTTCTTTATTACATATGTATTTATATATGAATTGTTTTATTTAATGTAAATAGTTAAAAAAAAAAGAAATAATAAATAAACTTTATTTATGCCATTACTGTATATATATATAGTAAAAATATTCCCAATGGAGCATATAAAATAACATGATTTTTATTATTATTATTATTATTTTCCTTCTTAAATTAAATTTATTTTAAACAAATTTAGCACAAATTCCCTTTTTAGATATTTCAATCAATCTACAAAATAATAATAAGTAAAAAAGAAAAATTAAAAGGAGTTAATTTTAGTTTATTAGTATTATTTTAATATCGAAGAATCAATATGTATATATATATATATATTACCATTTTTATCATTATTATAAGAGTGGATAATACTGGTTTTGTTTTTAATCGTGATGATGATGATGAGAGGATTTCCAATTGTTATTGTTGTTACTGTTGTTACCATCATCAAATCTACTTTTCTTTCGTTTGAAATCATCATGATGATAATTTTGTTGTTGTTGTTGTTGTTGGTGGTGGTGATGAGATTTATAATTATGATCATCATTACTTTTTTTGTTATTGTAAGGTAATGATCGTTTATTATTATAATGATTACTATGATGACTTTTATGATTATTATTAGTAGAATGATTATTATTATTATTATTATGATTACTATTATTATTATGATTATTATGATTATTACTATTACTATATTTCAAATGTTGATGATGATTTTTATTATTATAATTATGATTATGATTATTATTATTACTATAATTATTAGGATGATTATTATAAGAATATCCATCTACTGATCTTGATGATTCATCTTTACGTCTGTCTAATGTTAATGATTTATGTCCACCTCCCACTAAATTAGTAGAAGGTTCTTCAATCGTCATTTTTTCTGTAACGGGTAATCCATGAAATCCACCAATAGATGATCTTAATAAAATGGTATGTTCATCTTTATTTAATTCAGATAATGGAATAATAGATTCTCCGGCTTCATGATTAAAGTTTTTTCTAGGTCCAAACCCAAAAGCCCAATTAATCTTAATAAACAAATAAAGTAAAATAAAATAAAATATGGCATATACATAAATAAACAAATATTAATCAAACTTTTACTAGTTTTTATTTTATTTTTATATACCTTAGTTTGTAAACCTTTCACATTTAATACACCTGTTTTATATTTTAATAATCTAGTTTCTTGATGTGAAGGAAGTTTTATAAAAGCACTACATCCTACTTTTTTTTGTATCTTTTTATATAATACATAGTAATTTTTTAATAAATCATATATACTTTTTTTAATATATATATATATATATGTATGTATGTATTGAATTGACTCACATTAACATAAATGATCTTTCCATAATTGGCAAACAACTTTTCAACATCTTCTCTTTCATAATTTAATGGTAAAGGACCAACAAATAAAGTTCTTGTCAATACTATTTTTTTAAATATATATATATATTTATGTATATTAAAATTAAATCATCTTACTTCTATTTTCCTCTATTTTTTATTACTATTATTATTCATTTATTTAATTACTTACCTCGAATGGTACCATTAGGTAAATTCATATCTTTCATAGGGTATTGAGCATTAGGTAATAAATATGGAGGAGGTAAAGGAATAGTGGGATTTTGCATTGATGATGATGACGGAGGAGGATGCATGGATGATTGACTAAGTGGAAGTGGGTTTGGTGGAAGAGGAGCAGTAGGAAAAGGTGGTCTAAATGAATTTGAAGGAGAAGAAATAGGAAGCGGAGGTTGTACTCCACCAAATGGTGATACTGTTGGAGATAAACTTATACCATTGGTATTATTATCATTATCATTTTTATTATTATTATTATTATTATTATTCATTTGTTGCTGTACAGAAGAAGAGGAAGAAGAAATAGCATTATTATTTGGTTCTTCAGTTTTACTAGTTACGAAACCATTTAATATACTAAGAACTGAATCAGGTAAACTATTTCCTATAGATACTGGAGCAATATTTTGCTCTTTTACAGCTGTAGTAGTAGCAGCAGTGGCAGTGGCAGTGACAGTGGCAGTAGTAGCAGTAGCAGTAGTAGTAGGTATTGGTGGTGGTATAAGATTACCTAAATTTAAAGATGTCAAATTGTTGCTACCATTATTTAATGAACTTAATGAAGCTAAAATAGAAGCTGTATCAACAACTGGAGGTGGTGGTGGTGAAGCGATAGAAGAACTTGAAACATCAGGAGGTGGATAAGGGGGTGTGGTGGAACCAGAATCTGAAAAAAATAAAATAAAGAAAAAAAAATCAATAAATGATTAATTTTAAAAGCATTATTAAATAAAAAAAGAATCAAAAACCCCGCTTAAACAACTCTAATCTTTTCTTTTTTCCTTTATATATATATATATATATATATTCTTATCTTTTATATATATATTTGTATATAATATACAATATGCTCTTATAATACCTTCTTCGTTATTATGATCGTCGTCATTTCCAAATAAAGAATTTCTTAAATCATTAACTATATCCTTTGAGTATGTGCCACTTTTTTCCCATATCATTAATGTTCTTTTTGCTTTATCCTAAAAGATATTTAGATATACACGTTCATTAGAGAATTGATATTTATGAGAGACCATTTTTTTTTTGTTTTTTAAATGTTTAGTTTAATTATTATTATTATTAAAAAAAGGATAGTAAATATATAAATATAAAAAGTATATATAAATATATAATAAAAAAAAAGGTATCATATATACTAAACTAATCAATTTTTCCTCTTCTTTTTCCCACTTTTTTTTCTTTCACCTGTTCCTTTTAAAGTATTAATAAATAAAATAATAATAATAATACTGATAAAATAATAATGATATGACCATAATGATAAAATAATAATAATAATCACCATAAGCTTTCTTTTAAAAATAGTACAAACCCCGCATATATGTTTAGATGGTGTATATATGAATTGATTATATATATTGTACCATCATCATCTTATAAAAATGTATGGAATAAATAGAATCCTTTTTTTGTTTTTCATCTATACCAAAGCCTTTTTTATTCAAATTTTAAACTAAGGTATATTTGAATTCATTTGATTCCCCATTTTCATAAAAGATGATACTGGTACGTATTATATTATTTTGGCGTTTGTTTTTTTTTTCCCATAACCTTTTTTTCTCTTTTTTCTCTTTTTTCCTTTTCATATTAATAATAATAATAACAATAATAAATATTAATATTAAAAGTTTACCTTATCTTTTGTAGAACACTTTTGGAGACATCCTGTTAAAGTAGGTTCACGAAGTAAAGAAGCAAAACGTTTAAAATAACCATTCAAGTCATTGTTATTGTTATTTTGGTCATTTGCTTTATATATTTTTTGAATGGATCTTGATATAGCATCAATAACATAGATACCAGCTAAACGATATTCGGGAGGTGAAGTTTCAATAAAACGAACAATATTTTGTGATATATAATTATGATCCTGAATTGTTTTGAATAAGTTAAAAAAGATAAGTAAATATTATTGTTGTTAGTTATATATCTATCTTTCTATTTATATAAAAATAAAAATACATCTTACCTGCGGATGATCAATGGCTAACTTTTTTAGAGTATCTATTCTTGATGCAGATATTGGTAACTTAGAAGTTAATATCTTTCTAAGTTCTTTATCAAATACACTTCTATCCCATTCTTCCATCTTAAATAAAATAAGTATATATAAAAGAAATATAAAAAGAAATATAAAAAGAGATAGAAAAAGAAGAAAAGGAAAGGAAAGGAAAGAAAAAAAAAAAAAGGACTAGCTTTTTTTTATAAATGACTGATTTTAAAATTCAGAAGTCACTCTCCTTTCTTTTCCTTATAAATTTTTTTTGCTTATACCCTTTTGTAAAATAACATTAGCTGTATTTATAATATTATTCAATATATATTGGACACTAAAAGAAACAAAAAATACAATATTTATTTTAAATTTCTTTTTTTTTTAGTATTCAAAACAGACAAAAAGAAATATAGCATATAGTGTATATATATAATAGCTCGTTATAGATATTTTTCATTTGAAATTTTTTTTATATTAGTATATACAATATTATTCAGTAAGTACATACAAATAAATTAAGTCATAATAGGAACAAAATTACATAATATTCATTTTTTAAAAGTTATTTTTTTATTATTAACAAAATATATACACAAGAATTAAACTATATACAAAATAGATATAAAAACAGCCTATCATCCTATTTTACAAAGTAAAAAATGAAAAAAAATTAATATTCGATTATTTTAAATGAAATATGTACAAAAATGAATAATTATAATAAAAATATGGTGCTCAGCTTGAAGACTGAAGGTTTTATTTTTCATCAATGCAATTATGTGTGGTGCATGACTTAAAACTGATATCATCCTTGCGCCATATTTTTTTATAAGCAATATTTCAAAATAATATTTGATTTAATCATTACCTTATATGCATCGCAAATACACCAGATGATTATCCACCAGTATTTAAATGAAGAATCATATATATTCCCAATCTTATAAAGAAAGAAAAATATTCTAATTGTTAAAAGAAATAATAATAATAGTAATTAGTAAATATCATTCAAAAATAGATATAATATATATCTTAAAAAAAATTACTAGTATGATCAGGATAAATTTTTATTATGAAGTTAATCTTTCATTATTATTCAGAGAGATTCCCATTTTATTCATATTCGATCATCATTTTCACACTAATGTAATTTTTTTTAAGATATATATGTACATCTATATACTTTTTATTTGTTTAATATATAATGTTAACTTACATGGTACATCATTTAAATGGATGGATGGATGGATAATACTTTAACATAAACGGATGGATGGATAGATGGATGAATAAACTAGATGAAAAGAACAAAAAGTTAAAAAATCAATTAGAAAATAAATTTTTCGAGCTTTTAAAGAATTACAGTAATTTAAAATTCAGCATGAAAAAAAAAAATTTTTGTGACAATCTTTTGATAGAATATACATGCCCCATCATCAATAAAAAATAAAAATAAGGAAAAAAAGACGCGTAATTATACTAATAAAACATTATCATTAATGGTTTTCATCAACTTCTAAAAAAATCATTACGTATATTAATATTAATTTTAAAGCAATATGTATATATGTATATGTATATATATATAAAAGAAAATGAAAATGAAAAAGAAAATGGTATTGACGTCAATTCAAACAACACTTTGTAAAATGATAAATCACCAAAATTGGAATAAACAGATGATCAACCTTATTTTTATGGTTATTTATAATATGCAAATGTTATATATATATATATATATTTATTATTATTAGCCATTCAATTTTAGATAAAAGGATAAAAAAGATAATTCAATTAAACTTTTATATTTTTTTAAAAAAGAAAAGGATAAGCTATATACAGATATGTCATAATTTTTTTTTTGGATGCGATTTTAGTTACTTTTTGACTTTTTTTTTGAATTTTTAAAAATAAAAAGGAGTGAGCAATGTACAAATTATAATCATAGGAATAAAAAAAATGAATTAAAAGATAAATTTAAAAAAAAAGAAAAAAAAAACATATCAATTAGAAAGTTGATGAACACATAAAGAACGGAAATTATCAATGACATCATCCAAAGGGCAATCTTCAGTAAAATGACAATCAGGTTCTTTACAATGAAAACAGAAGGTACGATCGAAAGTAGTACGACCATAAAAGAAGATGTCATTATCAAAACAAATTAAACGAGCAGAACTTTTACCATGATAACGATTATGATTATGTCGTGTATTACTTGATGATGAACGATTAAAAGATGAACAATTGCTTAACGATGATGATGAAGTAGAATTTTGAAACACCGAATAATTCATCATATGATCATGAACTACAACAAAGTAAGCATTTTTTCTAATATGAGTACCAGGATATCGAACAGGGAAAACACCAATAAAAGGAGAATCAACAGATGGAATAATCGAGACAGGACCGTAAAAACCATTATTATTAGAATCATTAGAACTCATAAAAGATGGATGATCATTTTTTTTTAATTTTAACCAATTTTCCATATATATGATAGAATCTTTAATATTATGAATAGTATTAGTCACATCATTCTTCATAGGTAAATTAAAAAGTGTATAAACAGTACATTTTGTACTATATGGATTATATTGATTTGACCAATGAACCAAAGATAAAGATGAATCAAAATCATTTTCTTGATATTTAAAAATATCTTTATAATGGATGGTATTGATAACAGGTGAACCAAGAATTTGAAGATTACCAATTTTAAGACCTTGATGATTGATAGCTTTTTCAATAGAAGCTTCAGATGCAAATAATACTTCAATCACTAAGCATAATGTTGAACAATATTTTATAGGTGGATGTAAATTGGTGATAGAGATGATTTCATTAGATCCATATTGGTTTTCTAAAAATAAAAACACAATAGGTAATGCAAGATCAACACCATGTAGGTCAAACACAACTGTATTGATATTTTTAGTAACAGGTCTTGGAATGGTTGTGGATGTATTAAAAATAGTTATTTCCTCATTATTATCTGAAGTTTCTTCTAAAACTGGTTCTCTATCATTATTATTATTATCATTATCATTATCATCATCGGATAATAATAATTCTAAAGGAAGATAATATTGCTGTTGTTGTTGTAGTTGATTACTAATAATATTTTGTATTAAAGATAATATTGATACTGTATGATTGCTATTGTTATTGTTATTGTTGTTTGATCTGTCGTTGTTATTGTTGAAATTGGATCTTGAATTTCTTCTTGTTACGCGTCTACTAATATAACCACGATTTCGATTTGGCATCTTTCTTTTTTTTGTATATATATTTATATAAAAAAGAATATATATATATAATAAAAAAAGGAGATGAGAAAAAAAAAAAAAAATAGAAAAGAAGAGAAAAAATAAAATAAAAAAAGTCAATATATATATATAAAGCGTCAAAGTGTGAAACGGAGTTTCAATTTGATTTTTGCATAATAAATGAATGTTTTATGTAAATAAAAAATTAGAAATAAGCTCATTAATATATACATATAATCTAATGATTAATTATTATTTAATCCAATCATATATAAAAGATCACTAATATTTTATATTAGAATATATTTTAATAATATAATAATGATATCTTTTTTATTAATATTCAATAAATGATCACATTTTTATTCGAAAATTAAAAATGGTTTATTAATTTATATACTAATGATCAGATTATTAATAATTACTAGACTAATAATATTTTTTTAAAAAATGAGTAAAAAATAAATAAATGCCGTTAACAGTCAAATACAGTTATTTTATGATCACATTAAATGGTATTTTACTAGATGAACTGATAGACGATTAGAAAAAAAAAAGATATCTTTTTTAATATTGTTAATCCAAACATCTATTGTACCTTTTCAATAACATATTTTAATAAATAAGAACCATTATCATTAAGAAAAAAGAAATACTTGTATTGAATGATGACATTTCCCTTTTACTAAAACTTTATTTAAGTGATCATAACCAAAAAAAGTAAAAAAAAAAAAAAAAATTACCGATGAACGGAAAGAAAATATGGAAGACCAATTTAGTAATGTAAAAAAAAAATATAGAAATGACACATATAATAATAATAATAATAATTTTTTATGTTTTAAAAGGTAAAATGATCCCATTTAAGTATTATAAATAGAATTTATTATATATTAGAGTTATTTTTTTTTAATAGTCTGAATTATTAACTGAGTAAAATAGAGAGTGATGTTTTTTTCCAATTTCAATATGTTATTACTTCTTTTGGATCATATTACCGTTATTAGATTCCAAAGTATATAAAAAATGAATTTCTGAATTTTTAAACTCAGTCATTTTTTTTATGAATTGATTTTTCATTCGTTCTTTCATTTCTATTTCCACTCATATATAAAAGAAAAAAATGCGTCAACTTTTTTTTTGGTTTCTTTTACCAACTTTTTTCTCTTATATTTTATATTACTATTATTTCATGTGTTCCAATCATACAGAAAAGCAACCTGAACGTCAAGTTTTACCTACTGTTGTAAAACCTACTCATTATGATTTATGGTTAAAACCTGATCTTGAAACTTTTGTATTTGAAGGTCATGTTAAAGTAGAGTAAGTTTATTTTATTAAATAGAAAAAATGAAAAAGTGAGAAAGGAATAATAAATAAAAAAGAAAAAGAAGATACATCTATATCTATATATTTATATATAGATATATATGTATGTATATATACATTGTATTTAAACTTTTTTTTTGCTTTTGTTTTCATTATTATTTATAGTTTAGATGTTGTAGAAGAAACACGCGTTATTACTTTAAATACACATGAAATCAAGATTCACTCTGCTACTCTTATTCAAGATAATGCTAGGTATATAATAATAATAACAATTATATCAATAACAATGAATATTTATTTCATTGGGTTATATATATTTATATTCATTTTTATGTATATTAATTACATAGTCATACTGCTTCTGACATTGCTTATGACGAAAAGAAAACTCAAGCTACCTTAACTTTCCCTGATTCTGTAAAGGCTGAAAAGAAAGCTTTATTAGACATCAAATTTGAAGGTATTTTAAATGACCAAATGGTTGGTTTCTATAGATCCACATATAAAGATAGTGAAGGCAATACCAAGTAAGCCATATATATGAAAATAAAAAAAGGATGATTATTTAGAAGGCTGGGAAAAAAAGCACAAATAAAAAAAAAGATGGCGTAATCGTATGCTTTTTGAGTATATGTAGAAGTTTTAGATGCTCATATATGTATTTTTTTATTTTTTAATATTAAATAACTAGGTATCTTGCTACTACTCAATTTGAACCTACTGATGCTAGACGTTCTTTCCCTTGTTGGGACGAGGTAAAGTATATATATTTTTTGTAATTTTTAGTGTTATAAATATATATATATATATCATTTTTATTCTAGAATATGATTTTTTAATGAAAATGAGTATTCAATTATTATTATTATTATTATTATTATTATTATTATTATTATTATTATTATTTTATAGCCATCCTTAAAAGCAACCTATGATATTACTTTAGTTGTTCCTAGTGAATTAACTGCTTTATCCAATATGAATGTTATTTCTGAACAAGCTTATAAAGAACAAGAAGGATGGAAAGAAGTCAAATTTGCTACTACACCATTAATGAGTACTTATCTCGTTGCTTATATTGTTGGTCCATTTGAATACATTGAAGCTTATACTTCTGGTGAACATAATGGTAAACCTATTCAAACTCGTGTTTATACTTTACCTGGTGCTTCTGAACAAGGTCGTCTTGCCTTAAATGTTGCTACTCAAGCTTTAGAATTCTTTGCCGAAAAATTCGGTGAACCTTATCCTTTACCTAAAATGGATATGGTGGCTATTCCTGATTTTGAATCTGGTAAAGTCAAAAATAATAATCATAAAAAAATGAAGTGATTATATATACATACATATAAACTAATTATATATATATATATATTTAATTAATATATAGGTGCTATGGAAAATTGGGGTCTTGTTACATATAGAACTGTTTATGTAAGTTTTTAAATTGGAAAGAGCAATAATATTGATAATTAAAAAAAAAAAAAAAGAAAGAAAAAGAGAAGTAAATAAAGATATGATTAATTAATAATTGTTTTGCTTTTGTTTTTGTTTTTGTTTTTGTTTTTTTAAAAAAAAGTTACTTTTCAATGAAAAAGCATCATCTGTCCAATTTAAGAAACATGTTGCATATGTTGTATGTCACGAATTAGCTCATCAATGGTTTGGTAATTTGGTAAGTTAAATCTCATTTTTTTTCTATTTATCTATTTTAAAGAAAAAAAGAAGATATATAAAGAACTTTTTACCTAACAAGTAAGTATTAAATAAATTAGGTAACAATGCAATGGTGGAACGAATTATATTTAAATGAAGCATTTGCTACATGGGTCGGCTGGCTCGCTACAGATCATCTCTTTCCTGAATGGGATATTTGGACTTCCTTTGTTAATGAAGATATGCCACGTGCTTTGAAATTAGATTCATTAAGATCATCCCACCCTATTGAAGTCGATGTTGCTGATGCTGCAGAAATTCATCAAATTTTTGATGCCATTTCTTATGATAAAGGTGCAAGTGTAATTCGTATGCTTAGCTCTTGGCTTGGTGTAGATACTTTCTTAGCTGGTGTTCGTCGTTATATTCAAAAGCATAAATGGGCTAATGCTTCTTCTAATGATTTATGGTCTGCTCTTAGTGAAGAAGCTCAATTAGATGTTTCTAAATTCATGACTTTATGGACTAAACGTGTTGGTGTAAGTATTTATTTTACTCAACAAAAAAAAAAAATAAGAGTTTTAGATGATGTAGATAATGGATCCAAAAAAAAAAAAAATCAGCATTGATAATATCAATTTTTTTTTTCTTTTTTTACATATGAATCAAAAAATTTCCAAACATAAATAATGATTATGCATTGATTGTTCATTTTTTTTTATCCATATTTTTCCATTTAGTATCCTGTTTTAACAGTAACTTCTTCGGGTCCCGACTCAATTAATGTTGCACAATCACGTTATCTTTCAACAGGGGATTTAAAAGCTGATGATGAACAGTAAGTATCAATAAATAAATAAAAATATATATATATAGAAAAGAATCGACACTAAAAAGAAGAAGAAGAAAAAGGTATATTTATTTATATGTATATTTATTTAATTTATTAATACTTATTTTAAAAATGAATTATACAGAACTGTTTGGTGGGTACCACTTCACTTATTACAATCTAATAAGGAAATTAAACCTTATATTTTAACAGAAAAATCACAAACATTTACAATCCCAGCTGGAGAAGCATTTAAACTTAATGCAGGACAAACAGCTCTTTATAGAGTTCACTATAGTGAAGAACTCATTGCTAAATTAGCCAATGAAATTAAGAAAGAAGATAAAGGTTTATTAGCTAAAACTTCTGATCGTGTTGGTTTAATCAGTGATGCTGCTAGTTTAATGGTTAGTGGTGAACAATCTACTGTTTCCTTCTTAGAATTGGCTAGTTCCTTTAAAAATGAAACTGAATACTTGTAAGTTCTTTTTTTTAAAAAAAATGATGATGATGATATTAAGAATATCAAACGTAATGATAAAAAAAAATATCTCATTGTTTATCTTTTTTTTTGTTATTTATTTATTTATAAAATTTATATTTATGTTTATTGTTTATTTATTTATAAAAATATTTTTTATTTTAGTGTATGGTCACAACTTGGTAGTCATTTGGGATCAGTCATCAGTGCATGGTATGAACAACCTCAATCAGTTAAAGATGGATTATCTCAAGTAAGAAGAGACTTATTTGGTCCTTTAGCTACCAAATTAGGATGGACTGTAGCTTCCACTGATAATGATTTAACCAACCTTTTAAGAGTATTAGCCATCTCTAGTGCAGGTGCATCTAAACATCCTGAGACTGTAGAAGAAGCTAAAAAGCGATTCTGGGCATTTATTGGTGGTGATCATGATAGTGTTCATCCTAATTTACGTAGCTCTGTCTTTGTTATTACTTTAAAGAATGAAGAATCTGACCAAGTTACTAAAGCTTGGGAAGCTGTTTTAGCTATTTATAAAGATGAATCTATTCCTAATGATCAACAATTAACTGCTTTATCTGCTTTAGGTACTGTAAAAGATCTTGCTTTGATTAAACGTTGTTTATCTATGATCCTTGATGAAAATGAAGTTCGTCCACAAGATGTTATGTATATCTTTGCTTCGTAAGTATACACTTTTTTTTTTATTGTATATTATTTATTATTAATTAAAAAAAAAGTAAATATATATATATATGTTCATTCATTTTTTTTTTTAATTTTATTTTATTAGATTGGGTGCTAATAATCATGCTCGTGATGAATTATGGAACTACTTTATTGAAAATTATGAAGTACTTCATAGTAAATTCGGTAAAAACATTTCCATGTTTGGTAACATTATTAAATCTCTTATTCGTGGTTATGCTAGCTTTGAAAAATTAGAAATGATTACAGAATTCTTTAAAGATAAAGATACTAAAGAATATGAACGTCCTCTTCAACAAGCTTTAGAAGATGTTACTATTCGTGCTAAATGGGTACAACGTGATAATGCTAGTGTTTCTGCTTGGGTACAATCATTATAAATATATATATATAATTAAATAATCCATCAATTCCAATCCATTGATCAATAAATTAATCATTATCCATTATATATATGTATGTTGTTATTTTGTTTATTATAAGTATACACATAAATAAATAAATAAATAAATAAATAAATAAATAAAACAACTATTCATCTTCCCCCTTTTTTTTCTTCTTTATTTTGTTAACTCTTAAAGTTTATTATTTATCATTTTAAAACTTATGAATTGATCATCTGTTTAATATATATATAATCATTACATAATAAAGAAATAAAATGTGACATAAAAATAAAAAATAAATCATTATATATATATATATATATAAAACAAATAAACAAAAAGGAAACAAAAAATGGTATTTATATAAATCTTATTTTATTCCAAGCTTTCTTATAAAGTTTAAAAATAATAATAATAATAATAATAGAAAGGTTGAGTCACATGATGAAAATAGTCTAACAAAGTAAATGGTTGATGTCAGTATATGTACATATGATTTTTTTTTTAAAAAAGGTTACTTGGTCCCTGCACGCACGCAAAACACATACATTCATTTTTTTTATAATTTATAATTTATAATTTCTTTTTTTTTTCCTTTTCTCCTTATAATTAAAAAAGAAAAATTCATTTTAATTGTGCCTGTGTAATATACCAAACTAAGATAATCGATGTTTTTATGGATTGTGAGAAAATAAATAAAATAATATATTCTAATTGTCATGTTATAATTATAAAAATAGGATGGTGATGATAATGAAGATGATGATCGATTCTATTTATTATGTATTATTATTAATTAAATAATACAAAAAGAAAAAAAAAAGAAAAAATATAGTTTATAGAAAAAAATGTGACGATAATTTATATAAGGGTGTACGCACAGATAACCCAACATGAAAAAAGTGCAATGTGAGAAAGAAACATGGAATTCACACATTTAACAAAAAAAAGTTTAAAATAAAATAGTGTTACAATATATTCTTTTTTTTTTCTTTTACTTTTTTTGCTTCCTTCCTTTAAGAAGATGAAACCCCGCTTATATCGAGCTTTTTTCTTTTTTTTTCTCTTTTTCTTGTTCTTCCCGATTTATATACATATACATATGTATATATATATATATATATATGTATTTGAATATTAAAAACGAAAAACAAAAAATAAAAAATAAAAATGAATATATAATAATTAAAATGATGATGAAATGATGATTAAACAATTTATTATTTCTTTATATATATTACGATGATGATATATTATTATAAACATAATTTTTTTTAAAAAAAAAATGTATATATATAAAAAAGGAATGGAGTGGCATAAATGATGATTAAATAAGTAAAAAAAAAAAAAAAAATTGTATATATGAAAAAAAAAAAAAAAAGAATTCTATAAATATAATAAAAGCATATATGTAATAATGTGTATTAAAAGAAGAAACAGTGTAAAATAATAAAATAAAAATAAAAAGGGAATCATTATATATACAAAACAAAAACAAATAATAATAAATAAGCTTTTGCTGGGCGTTATATATAAATATATATAATCATTAGTCTAAAATAAATAAGTAAATAAATAAATAAAGAATATAAGAATAAAAATAATAAGTAAATAAAAGAATAAAAAGTTACAAAAATGATGAAATCATCATGATTATTTTTAGGATTTAAATTTTAATAGGAAGCATAGATCTTGAATAATTGGTATAATCGTTTAAAGATGATGAAGAAGGTGAAGAAGATGGATGAGATGATGGAGATGATGATAAGAAATAAGAATGAATAAATGGGTCAGATTTAATAGGTTGATGATGATAATGTTGTTGTTGTTGAGGAGGATAAAACATATGAGGTACTAAAGGAGGTAATTCTTCTTTATAAGTTGGTGTAGATGGGCTAAGCGGTATAGAATCAACACTTGATGATGGTGAAGCAGGTAATTGATGATTATTCTTAGGAGAAACACTATATATAATAATGGATGATGATTGTCATACAAATAGATAAAATAAATAAATAAGAATGAAATTTAATATTTACATATATATACAAGTTTTATATAAATATAAATAGAATAATAGCTTACCTAAATTGTTTCCATTGAGGATCATGACAACGTTTATGTCTTGATAATGTGGTTTTACGTGTAAAAGATTTACCACAATCCATGTATTCACATACATAAGGTCTTTTACCAGTATGAGTGCGTCTATGACGAGCTAAAGATGATGACTAAAAATAAAATAAAATAAAAAATAAAAACAAATAAATATCTAAATCATCCTCAATGATTTATATATGTATATATAAATACTTACATCACTAAAAGATTTTCCACAAGATTCATATTCACATACATGTGGTCTTTCACCAGTATGAGTACGATAATGGACAGTTAAAGCTGAACGTTGAATAAATTGTTTTCCACAATCAGTCCATTCACATCTATAAGGTCTTTCCCCAGTATGAATTCTACGATGACGTGATAAATCTGATCTACGAGAAAATGATTTATGACAATTAGCCCAGTTACATTCATAGGGTTTTTCAAGTAAATGATTTGGTGATGATTGAGTTGAAGAAGTAGTAGAATGAGTAGAAGTATTAGTGTTATCACTTAAATCAGATACAACACTTTCATTTTCATATTGATCATGATAATTATTTAATAAATTACGAATATCCATTATTATTGTTATTATAAATGTACTATTGTTCTTATTGATTTAAAAAAAAGATTTAATTTAATGATGATGATTATATATAATGAGAAAGGGAAAGAGTGAGAGAGAGTGAGAAAAAGATAAAAAAAGAAAAAAAGTAAATGTCAAAAAAGGAAAGAAATTAGATTATTTTATAAAAACGATTTTTTTTTTTTTGAAAAAAAAAGAGAAAAGAAAAGAAAAAAAAAAAGGAAGAAAAAGAGGAAAAAGAGAGAAAAAGAAAAGAAATAGTTTGGAAATTCCCCGTCTCTTTTATATATGAATTTTTTACTTGCTCCGACTTGATCACGGGAATCAAATTGATATACCATTTTTTTTTTTTTCATTGTGATAATATTTTTTGCAACTCCCCCATTTTTTTTTTTGCGAGGCAGGCATATGCTACACAGTAGTTAAACAACAACTTAACCTAATTTTTTTTTTTTTTGAATACAAAAAAAATTTCGGTTACCCTGTTTTTTTTTTTATCTATTAAAAATAAAAAAAAAACATGTCAAAAAAAAAACTTGCATATTTTACTATTTATCTTCGAATAATCTTTACATTATTTTTTTTTTCTTCTTTTTTATTTTTTTATTTTTGGGTTATTTATTATTATTAGCTATTAATCATCCTTTTCTTTTTTCTATTTTCTATTTATTCTCTTGTTTCTCAAAAAAGAATAATGATTATTTGATTTTGTATTTTTTATTTAACATACTATTTTATTTCTACTTGAGACGGAGTTTAAATACGATGAAAGAATGATGATGATATAATTTTTTTACTTCTACAAAATATGTTATAAATAATAATATTATTTGATTAATTAATATTATGATGATGACAAAATAAAAAAGTAAATAAGTATATATCTACATATATATATTTATAATATATACATACATGTCAATTATATATTAAATGCATGTATATATAAAAGGGTAAAACGGTGATTAAATCATTCTTTTTTAAAATGGTTCATATTAATAATAATGGATGATGATTATTCTGAAACAAGACAAATAGTAATCGTGATGTTTGAAATCGGATAAAATTTATCTTTTCTAATTTTACCATTTTTTTTTTCCTTTTCTCTTTTTTTTTTTTTTTTTTTTTTTTTTAGGATTCATATTAATATATATATAAAACCACATTCAAACAAATCATATACTTTTTATTTATTTTTTTAAAAAAAAGAAAAAAAAAAATATGATGATTTAAAATGAGATGATTTTAATAATAATAAGAAACAATAAAAAATAAAAAATAAAAAATTAAGAGTATTGAATATTCAAACCAAAAAAGAAAAAAAATAGTAGTCATATTTATTATTGTCCAAATATATAATATTCAATCTCATATAATATGCATATACTAATCGTTATCTCTCTTTTGTTTTGTGTCTCTCTGTCTCTCTCTCTCTTTGTTTTCTTTTTTTTTTTGTTGCTACACGAAACCATCATTCAAAATAAAAAACGTGGCTATTAAAGATGTTATTGAAACGGAGTTTCGGCCACGTTTACAAGTTTTGATCGGGGGAACAATCTAAAATAATAAATATTTATGAGATAAGCTTTTATTTATATATATAATATATTTATTATTATATAAAAGACACTATTAAATAAAAATATATATATCTGATTATTATTATCAAATGATGATGGGGTCGCTTTATTATTTAATAGGAGTGAAAATTAGAGACAAAATAGTAAAAAGGAAGGTTGCTCAGATAAAAAAAAAGATCATATAGTTAAGATATCCTTTTTTTTTTTATAATGATTATTATTATTATTATTATTATTATCATTATTATTACTCTTATTGTTATCTGTCTTTCTATAATAATTTCTTTTTTGTATTTTTTTTCTTTTTTTAAAAAAAAACATAATAATAGTATATAAATAAAAATAAGAAACAAGTTCTTTTTATTTGAAAAATTTTGTCAGGTGATGATTTTTAGGCACGAGCCACTTCCTTTTTCTTTTCTTCCCGTTTCTTATTTTTTTTTTTTTTCAAGAATAGACTTTTTAAAAAAAGAAAAATAGAAAAAAATAACATGCATACATTTTTTTTTTTACTTTTAACTTTTTATTAAAAGGAAAATAAGAGAGGGAAAAAAATAGAAAAAAAGAAAGAATTTCCCACCATATAGTTTATTTAATTATTCCCCACAAAAACGTTATTTTATATATAGAGTTTTTCTATGATCAGTTTTTTTTTTCTTTTTTTCATTATTTCCCATGAATTTATATTAGATAAAAAAATCCATTCACGTATTGTAAGAAACAAATGGAAAAGAAAAAAAAAAAGAAAATATAAAAAGTCGATCACTAACGAAACGATGGAATAATTGGTGCAAAATATAGCTTGAAAATAAAAATTACAGTTTTGTATCACTTAGCCACGTGTTAATTAGGTTACTTGCCAAAAAACTTTTTTTTTTTATTATCATTATTATTAAACAATGATCTTATTACTACTTTTTATGAATCTAGTCTCTAATATATGGTTTTTTTTTTGGGTTTATTATATTGTCATTTAATACTAACTAAACTATAAAAATATTAATTCATTTAGATAATCCTTAATTTTTTTAAATGAATATATGATATTTATTAATTTATATATATATATATATATATACCTATTTAATAAGTCTATCTTATATCTATATGGATGTATACATATAAACAAATTCATATAAAATTATATAAAAATAATAACATTATTAGTTATTAAATAATGTTTATATAAACATTTTCATATGTATTAGTTGCATTATCTTTTAAAAAAAGTGACTTATTGTTTTTTTTAAAAAAAAGCACATGCCAAAATAAAACCCAAGTATAATGGTTATAATTATTTAATTTTTAAAGTTCACCTTTTTTTTTTCTTTGTAACACTTATTTGCGTAATTGATTACTTTTTTTTGACATTCGATCTAAATATATAAATTTTTTTTTTTTTTTCTCTTTTACCACTTTTTGGGGGAAAAATAAAGAAAATAAAATAGGAAATGTTATTCAAACCGTTTTTTACCAATCATCATCAAGTGCTACCATCATTCAGTCAGTGCTAAATGGGTCTAGAGAATGAAGAAAAAATAAATAAATAAATGACTTAAATATTATTGATTAATACTATTGTCATTCTTTTTTTAAAAAAAAATTAATTCAATGATAATGAATTAATACTATATATTGATTTAGAATATAATAATATTAATTATTTTTTTCACATGTAAATGGTGTTTTATGTTTGATTTCTTTTTATTTTATTATTCGATTTCCCTCTTTTTTTTTAATTAAGTATTAATATAATCATTTTATTTTATTTTGATTTTTTTTTTTTGGTTTTTTTTTTTTTTTTTGGTTACCTTTCTACTGGGTATATATTATCATCGGCTGCCATCGGAACTTGCCAATAAATGCTGCATAGACTATTTTTTTTTATTTATTTATTTATATATATATATATAAAGGATCAGCTAATAAAATTATAATGGTCAGTGGTTAACATTTTGCTTCCGATGGTAAGGAATAATAATAATGCTTTAGGCCTATCCTCCTTCTCCTCCCCCAATTTTTTTTTTGTATCACAATATATATATATATCTTATTTTATTTTTTTTATTTTTTTCACTTTTCTCAGTCTCTCCGTGTGTGCGTATTTTTTTATCTCCTCTTTTCTGTCAATCAAACCTTAAGGCAGTGAATATTCTTTATTTATTTTTTTTCTTTCTTTTTTCTATTTCATAGATTTTTTGCTCATATTTCTATTTCTGGAATAAATACGATTTTTTTTTTCTTTTTGATCAAATGAGATGATTTCATAATCAATTTATATTTAAAATAGAAAAACATATCGTGGAAATAACGATTAGTCATATTATTAAATATTCAAATGACCTGTCAACCCATTACTTTTTTTGATCATCCTTTATTGCATATAGGCTTTTATCCAATATGAATTGACCTCTCATTCTTTTTTTTTTTCTTATTGTTCTTTTTCTTCTTCCTCCCCCCACCCTTACATTTTTACATTATTATTTTTATTTAAAAAAAACAAATCATTTTTATATCAATATTTTTTTTTTATTATTATTTAAAAAAATTGAAATGTATAGATATATATGTATTATTTTATAATAGTAATAAATTAAAAAATCATGATTTAATTTATATGTATATATATATATATATATATATAAGCTATGTATCTATTTATTTATTTTTTTTACATTTATTTCTTATTACCACCGTATTTCATTTTCCATTCATCTTCTAATTTTTCATCGATTCTAGTAAACAAGTATTCAGCACCATTTAATCGATGACCAGCATGAATGTCGAAAGTGAAAGTATCAGGAATAAGACGAAGAGGAGCATTTAATTGACGAGAAATGCTTTCAGTAGTAGTAGGAATATAAGGATAAATTAAGGCAGAGATAAGATAAATCAAATTGATAGCAGTAGTGACTACAGCATTACATCTTGGTTTTTCGTCATTGAATAATCCATTACTTAAATTAGATTCTTGGAGATAAAGATTACCACGTGCAGAGATAGCCATGGCAGTAGCAAGAGCTTGACGAATTTTAACATTTTCTAATTGCTCTACATATTGTTGTAAGAGTTCGTTAACATCTTGGATTAATTTAGTTTCAAGAGGTCCATCCAAGGGAGTTTCTTCTTTAGGTGGAAGAACACCATTATATTTAGCTAAAACAAACTTAATGGCACGATTAACGAAATTACCAAGATTATTAAGTAATTCAGTATTGTTCTTTGTAATAAATTCATTCCATGTGAACATAGAATCGCTACTTTCAGGTCTTCCAGATAATAAGTAATAACGCCAGACGGCAGGTGGAATGCCGGTTTCTTCTGCATTAGTACCAAATACACCTACATTGCGTGATTTTGAGAATTTACCTCCTTCGTAATTTAAGTACTCTATATATATATATATATATATAAATATAAATTTAAAAAAATTGGCGTTAATAAATTTATCATTATAAATAATAAACATAATTGATCCTGATAACGATTATTATATAAATAATGAACCATCATCAACATTTTTTTTATCCAAAATAAATAAATATCGGATTATATATATATGTATTATTATTATTATTATTATTTTTTGTATTACCTGTAGTACTGATATGATTCACCATAGTCCAGTTTTCTTTAGTAGCAATTTGGGTACCAGGGAAAATCACTGAATGGAAAGGAACATTATCTTTACCCATGAATTGATATAATTTAACATGATCAGGATTCTTCCACCATTTTTCCCATTGTTTAGTATAATTAGCAGTAATACTGGGATAACCAATACAAGCATCAAACCAGACATAGAATACCTTATCTTCAAATCCTTCAAGAGGTACAGGTGTTCCCCATTTCAAATCACGTGTGATACATCTTGGTCGAAGACCTTCTTTTAACCATGATTTAGTAATGTTAATTCCATTTGCGGACCATTTACCTATAAATAGTTATATTCAATAAAAACGTAAAAATAAAATAAAATTGAGTACAAGGTTCTTGATCTTTTTACCTTTTTTTATTTTAAGGTTTTTTTTTGCTTCTTTATTTTTTTAAGAGTTTTTAACCCTTTTTTTTATCTTTATTCTCTTTTTTAGAACTTTCTTTTTTATTTTATTTTTATGATCTTATACTTTCTTAATTTATTTAAGGTTCTACCCTTTTTTTTTTGACATGATCTTTTATTTTTATATGATCTTTTTTTTTTGTTCATTTTCTATGATCTTTATATATATTATGCACGCTTTTTCTCTTATTTTTTTTTTCTTATTCTTACCATCAGCATGAGATTTAGTATTGAAAGCTTCAATATCATTTTGAAGTTTGCCCAAATCCAAGAACAAATGACGAGAATCCTTAGTAATAGGAGCATTACCATCCAATTTACAACGAGGTAAGACCAATTCAGTAGCATTGAGAAGTTTACCACAAGCATCACATTGATCTCCACGTGCATCTTCGTATTGACAGTAAGGACAATTACCTTCTACATAACGGTCAGCTAAGAAACGACTACATTTTTCACAATATAATTGAGTCATGGTATCTTGAACAATATAACCATTTTCATTGACTTTATTAAAGATATCTTGAGTAATCTTTGTTTGTTGTTCAGTAGTAGTACGACCAAAATGATCAAAGGAAATATCAAACCATTTATAAACAGAAGCATGGATGGCATTGTATTTGTCACAAAGAGCTTGACAACTAACACCTTCTTCTAAAGCTTTGGTTTCAGTAGCTGTACCATATTCATCAGTACCACACATATAAATGGTATTATATCCTCGTGCTCTACAATAACGTGCATAAACGTCGGCACTTAAGGTTGATCCAATGATATTGCCTAAATGTGGAATATTGTTGACATAGGGAAGTGCTGATGTAATCAAAATATTACGTTCACCTTCAACTGGTAATCTATATAAATATATATTGAATATTTAATCATTATTGTTGTCATTTTATCCTTTCTTTTTTTTTTAATTCAAATAAAAATTAAAAAAAAAATGGTGCACTTACATTTCTTTATCTTTATTAGGAGTGAAAAATACTTTATCATTTAATTTTTGAGTTTGAGGATTCAATTCGGATAATGGAGTAGCTGTTTGAGTTGTTTTTTTTTCAGTTGCTTGATGCTTCTTTTTTGCTGATTTAACTTGAACCTAATTATTGTTAATATAATCATTTTAAAAAAAAAAATCAGTATCATATATATATATATATATATGTATATATATATCCCTTTTTATTTATTTATTAATCCATTTATTATTATTATTCTACCTGTTGACTAATGGTTTCTACAGCTTTTTTAATAGCAGCATTTTGAGAAAGAAGTTGAACCCAAGCAGCTAATGTTGGATATTTAGCAGCTTCAATTTCAGATAATGCTTCATATAAAGAACCATAGTAAATAGCATCGACACAAGTTAATTTTTCAGACTATATTTATATAAATAAATATAATAAATAAAAATTTTAATACATAATACACACACACAAAAATATACATATATGTATTCTTGTTTCAAATTAATATATAAATATATGCTAATAAACTTACGTTAGATAAAACGTTATATTTAGTAACCAAATCATTAATATCTTTAAGTGCGACATCATATTTTTTTTTATTAACTAAAGGACCAAAAGTAGTGGATTCTTTTTCAATAGCAAGACTAGTATATAAATCAAATGAAGTTTCACCTAAGATATGTCTATTTAAATAATAAAAGGATATGTATATTATTATTATTATTATTATTATTATTATCGCGTCTTTGTTTTTATATGTAAGTATTATTATTATTTTATACCTAACACCAACGTTAGGATCTTGAATGAAAGTATCTTCAAATTGTACAGTTAAAGAATCACCAGGAAGTTGATTTATTTTGACACCTGCTATTTCAGCAGCAATAAGTAATTTTAAAGTGTTTGCAAAGCTTCTTTGAGAAGCAACTAATTTTGGAACAGTAACATTTATTGGTTTAGACATATTTTTTTTTCTTTTTCTTTAATGAAGATATAAAAAAATAAATAAGTATGTCTTTATTTCTTTTTTCAAATAAATATAAGAATAAAAAAAGAAGAAAAAGGAAGAAAAAGAAAGAGAAAAGAGAAATAGAAAAGAAAAAAAATTAAGGGAGAGGTGAGAAAGTGGGAAAAAAAAAACATAGATGAATAGCTATTATAGATTTTTTAAACTCAAGCCACCGCCAATCATATCAACTAAAAATGATACACTTAAAACCTCGATGACCAATGTTGTATATATATTTATACTTTTTACTACGGTTAAAAAAAATTAAAGTTCTTTTTACTCCCCTTTCTTTCATTTCTAAATGTAAATATTTATATATATATATATATATATATATATTTGGATTCTTTTTTTTTTGTTTCTATTTTTCATTATTTTTATTTTCATAAACTTCCTCATTTTCAAGAAAGAGAGTCAATTGATATTTATATCTAAAATAATTTTATTTAAAGAGTCAAATTATATATTTTGAAAGGTTGTTATAATTAGCATTAATTAGGCGTATTTGTATTAAAATTTATAATCATGCTTTCAAAAAATAATAATCATAGGGAAATTGGCGAAAAAGGTTGATGCGTAAAAAAATAATTGATATATAAATATTGTTAAAAAGATATTTTAATATAAAGAAGATGTTTTTATCATGGTGTGTGTAAAAAAATAAATATATATATGTGTGTGTGCATTTTTTTTAAGCAGATTTAACAAGTTGTTCTAAGGCTTTTTCGATATCTTGAGATGAAGCATTTTGTAAAACTACCTTACGTTCAATACCTTTATCTATATATTGGTGATCAACATTATTATTGTTATTTTCCATACAATTTGTTAAATAAATAAAAAACGCAAATATATAAATAAATAAAAAATCATTTAATAAAACATCAATTATATATATACATGTTTCTTTTTCTTTTTTATCTTATTATTATTATTATTATTATTATTATGATTATTATTTGCTATTTATATGCTTATTGCATATTATTGTTGCTGTTGTTGATATTGTTACTGCTGATAAATGTTTACATTGATTTTTTAAACTTTTAATCCTAATTTAATATCAAATAATAATAATAATAATAATAATAATAATAATAATAGTAATAGTAATAGTAATAAAAACTTACCAAAACGAGCAAATACACGAGCTTCAGCACCATTAGCTTCACGAATAAGGATAGGTAATTGAGGATTAGCAGTCTTTATAGAAGTATAGTTTTTGGCAACAAATTCTCTATTATATAATAAAAAATAATATATTAATAATTGTTATAATAGTGTTTTTATGTATATATGTACATATATATTGCTTCAGTTAAATGAGGTATTGTATATAAATAAATAATAAAAGGGTAATGATAGTATATCATAGAAAAAAATACCTAAGTCCAGAGCTAGCAGGAGAAGTTTGACAGAATTGAACACGGAGTTCTCTAACAGCTTTGCTTAATTGGGACTTTAAGATGGACATTATTATAGTATATATATAGTTTTAAGAAAAATGAAACAAGAAGAAAAACAAAAAAAAATGAAAAAACAAAGCCTGCTGCCTTCAATAAATTCGTTTTAAACTCAGCACACCTCAACTTTTTTCACCGTCACAACACCCATATTAATTTCTCTCTTTACTATTTTTCTCTTTTTTCATTTTCACGTTTTTATTTTTCTCTTTTTATAAATTTCATACAGTCGATTGATATGATTTTTTAACTTATATTTATTTTTATTGTTTAATTCTGTATTTTTATATTAACGAACAGATAATTGTATATAAACATCTTTACAAATAAAACGGAATTTAAATTAATTGTAACTAATTTTCTAGCAAGTATAAAATTCTATTATATCTATTAAAAAGAATGGTTTGAAGAGATAACCACAGAGGCAGTATATAACTCATATATATATAATATGAATATTATTCTAAAAAAATCTCTGTTGCTTTAAATGGGTATAAAATATAATTTATATAGTAATAATATATAAATATAAACATACTTATAGCATCAAAAAAAAAAGGTACAAAGAAAAAAAATTGCTGACTTTCTATTTTTGGAATTTTGAATTTTTTGGTAGTGTTCCTATTTTATTTTCTTCCCTTCTATTTTACTCTTTCATTTTTACTTAAATAATAAAAACGTATTTATTTAGATACGCTTACTTTCTAGAAATTAATTTTACTAGTTACCAAAAATTAGTAAAGCAAGATTAGCCAAAGACTAGTTAATGAATTGCTACAAATTCGAAAAATGATTTATATGAACTAAAACTTCATTTTTTTTATGCAATTTGATCAAAATATAATCACAGATGATGTTTTTTTTTTTTTTTTTTTTTTTTTTCAAAGTAGATTTTTATGAATCATTGTTAATAAATTAACTTACATAATTTCACTTTCAAATTGATGTTACTTTGAAAATACTAGATTTCCTTTATTGGTTAGTTATTTTCGTCTTATGATCTGGATTTTGTTGGTCTGATCATTATTGTATTTTGGTTAGTTGTTTTTTTCTTTTTTAATATATTACATTTGATCTTCCATAACTTTTTTTTAAGGTATATTATTATTGTTATTTTTTATTATTACCATTTTATAAATCTATTTAATGGAAAAAGAAAGTATAATCATTTTTAAATTTTTATATATTGATACTTATTATAAAAAAAGATATTTTTTTTTTGAATCAAGTGATTTCAAAAGATGATTATGATGTGAAATTAAAAATTGTGATACTAAATCCTTGAGAATTAGTTTTTTCTTATTTCATATTGATATTAGTAAATAGATATATTATTATTGAATAAAAACTATTCCATCATAACAATAATTTTAATATTACAATTATATATATATATAATATTTAAATACTACTTCTATTATATAGTTCTTAAATCAAACATAACACTTCTTATACGACCTTTTATGTTACCTTGTCTATCTTTATATCTTTGTTGAGCACTTCTAAGATAATTAAGATCATTTGTAGCTCTTTCTCTTACTTCTCTTGAAGCTCTTGGATTACTTAAGGTACGATTACATTGTCTTATATCATTTAATCTATTTTCAAAATGTCTTCGTAATATATCAAGTTCATTTCTTAAACTTTCAAGTTGATTTTGTAATGCAGCTTTTCTTCTTTGTCTCTCATGAGACTTTTTTAATATATATAATGATGATAATAATGATTACAATTATGAATAAGTAAAATATTAATAATAATAAAGTGACTAATAATATATTTAACGTAAACAAACTTAGCATCATTATCAAAATATAAGCCTATATACAAGCAAAAAAAAAGCCGTAATGCATAAAGAAGCATAAATCATCACTTGACTTACCTTTTTCTTTTTTGGCACTGACCTGAGTTTAAAATGAATCAAAGTAGAATTATTACATTAATTATTTCAAGTAATTCCTAATTATATATCATTTGCTTTTAAACAGTGAAATAATACATATGAAATATGTAGAAATAATAATGAAATTGAATAAATTAAATATAAATAAATAAATAAATAATATATGTATTGGAAAAAGAAAGAAAGAAGTGAAAATAAAAGAAAGTGACTTTGAAAAAAAAAACTGTATTTTGTCAAATTCAAGCCTATATTACATAGTGAAGTAAGAAATGAGTAATTAAAAAAAGTAGATCATAATCATTATTTTATTTTATATCCATATAATAAATAAAATAAACAAATAATCCTAGATTAACCCCTTTTTTTCAACTTTAGATTAAACCGATAACCGTTATTATTATTATTATTATTATTATTTTCCTATTTTCCCCATCAAAATCTTAGTGTACCACAAAATTGTCAATAGTAAATAAATACATGTGGATATATTAGGTTATATTGTATTTTTTAACTATTTGTGTTATTATATCTCTTTCTATCTCATTTTCTTATTAAAAAAAGGACTTTTTATACATAGGAAGATTAACTTTCTTTTTCTTTATTTTAAAATAATTTATATTATAAATTAAGACGTCGTGCACGTTTATCTTTAAATAAAGTTTCCCTTTCATTATTTATATATATTTTACTTTTTACTGGCCAGCAAACATATGAAAAAAAAAAAGAAGAAGAAAAAAAAAAAGAGCTAAGAAATCCTTGATCAATGAAACATGTTTATATGTATAGAATACATTTACAATACCAAATATAATAATCAATCATCCATATATATATTAGTATTTTTATATATATGTATTTATATACATAATACCATTTGTAAAAGAAGAAGAAGAAGAAGAAGAAAAAGAAGAAGAAGAAAAGAGAAATCATCAATCTTAATGATGACTAAATTCAATAAATACACATAAACATATGTAAATTTTAAGAGAAAGAAGAGTTAAAAAAATAGTACTTACGAAATATTTATTTACTTTGCTATAAGGGTTACTTATTTTGGAATACATGAGAAAATCAACCTTTTTTTAAAAAAATATCCTGTTTCAAAATAAAATGGCTGACATTATCCTTTATATTAATAGATTTCTAAAAAAAAATAAAAAAAAATAATGAACAAGTAGAAAATAAATATAATTATTGTTAAGGGAATATATAGATATCTTTTATTTATATTTATATATATATATATGTATTTTTAAATAGTAATAATAAATAATAATAATAATAATATATTAAACAAATAATAATAAAGAAAAAAAAACATTTATAAACATTAATAAGTAAATAGTTATTAAAAAAAAAAAGGAGAGTAAGGAATTTCAAATATAATACAAATATATACTAAAAAGAATGATGAATATAATAATCATTATAAACAATATTATTATCATCATGATCATCATCAACCTCATTACTATTATTATTTTCATCCAAATAATCAATTTCATCAAGTGATGATAACATATGACTTGGACCACGGCCCAAGCTTATTATTAATGCTAATGATAACACACTTAAAAATTTGAACCAAGATAAAATTCTTTGAATACTACCCAATAAGAAAGAAAATATACCAAATAGAATACCAAATAAAATGGAGAAAATACCAAATATACCTTGTTTAATAAATAATGCTATTAATGGTAATTGATAAAAGATTGGACTAAATCCTCCTCCTCTAGTGGTCATATAGTAGTTATTATTGTTATTACTACTTCTTCTACTTCTTCTGCTACTACTTCTTCTTCTATATGTTGGTTCATTCATCATGTATTGATGATGTTGTTGATGTGGATTAAATTGTTGCCAATGATGATTAATTTCTGAAGTTGAATAAAAAGAAGATGGTGATGTGATGGATGATGATGATGAATGAAATGATAATGAACGTTGACGGTGATGTTGGTTTTCTGATCGAGGCGATAAAAGTTGATAAATATCACGGTCTAATCTATGATCATTTCCTAATGCACTTGATGTATCAATATATTTTAATACATCATCATATAATGAATGTCTATGCTGCTGATGATGTTGTAATGAATTTCTTTTATTATTATTAGAATCATAATTATTATAGTATCTTAATCTATTCATAGCTGAAGAAATAATAGATGGTGGTGATAAAGATGGTTGTGATGAAACTGACATAGGCATTCTATTATTATTATTATTGCTATTTTGATTTTGATTAAAAATTTCATATTTACTAAGACTACTTCTACTTAAACGATTAGGATTAGACAATGACGTTGGTTTTTGTTGAAAAGGAACAGGAGAAGTAGGTGGTGAAAAACGGTCATTCATTTGATGATAATGATGATTATGGTGCATATCATCATTGTTATTGGATATTTGTTGATGTTGTTGATCCATAATCCATGATGCTACAATAGGAGTAATAGGAGGTGTATCTAAAGAAGTCGAAGGATAAATATTATTAATAGGTAATTTCATCATCATTGTTTGTTGTTGCTGTTGTTCAAAAGATGATGATATTGGTGGTGATAAAGGATGTTTAGTATAATCTAGTGAATTTATTTTCTTTTTTTTTACAAGTGAATGATTTGATGAATGTATAGATGGAGTATCATCATCATCGTCATGATTACTATTATTCATCTTTTTATTTTTATTTTTCAATTGTTTAGCTGGAGAGAATGAAGATGATGATATGGTTGGTGAAGGAGACATTCCATTCTTTTTATTTTTTTTAGTCAATAATGTAGGTTTTTTTTTAATTATCTTTTTTTCTTTTTTCATTTTATCATCATCCTTTTTTATTTTTTCTTTTCCTTTTCCTTTTCCATCTATTTTTTCTTTTATTTTTCCTTCTTCGTCTTCTTCTTCATCTTTTATTGAGAATTGAATACTTTTCCAATCTCCTTCATCATCTTCCCAATTTGGATCATACATTTTTAATTGTTGTAAATATTCTTGTCTTAATTGTTTAATTCTTTGTCTTCTTTTTAATTTTTTTTCATTTATTTCTTCTTCTACTTCTTCTTCTTCTTCTTCTTCTTTTTCATCATCATCATCGTCATCATCATCTTCTTCATTACTTTTTTCTATTGATTTCTTTTTCGTTTTTTTTTCTATAGTTTGTTGTTTTTCATCATCATCATTTTGTTGTAATTCTGTTACTTTTTTTGAACTGAAAATGGAAGATACTTTTGATAAAGTAGAAGTAAAAGAAGTTGAAGCAGTCATATTTTGATTATTATTATTTTGATTATTTTTTTGATAATGATGATGTTGATCATGAATTAATAAAGAAGAAGATAATAATTGATCAAATTGTTGTTGATGTAAATTAAAACGACGCTCTAAAGCTTGTAATTGACGATCATCAGGTTCATCAAATTTGCATAAAACATTTTCTGTAGTGATGGCTTCAATACGTATATCATCTAATTCTTTTTGTAATTGGGATATTTTTGTGGTCATATCAAGAATCCCTTCTTTTAAAAAAGAACAACGTATTTGATCGGTTGTTTTTTTTATTAATTCATCCTTCTTTTTTTTATTATCATTTAATTCAAAATATGCTAAGCCAGGAACCATTTCCATTGTTAGTGGTGAATTATTATTATTGTCTGTAGTCGTGGTGGTTGAGGTACTAGCAATTGCAGTTGTTGGTATTAAATCAGTTTCTGTCATTTTATTAAGTATATATATAAATATATATATAAATATATATTTATTATAATAAAGATGGTTATAATGTTGGGTGTATATAAATTAGTAATAGAAGGCAGAAAAAAAAAAAGGTAAATGAAAAAAAAGAGAGAGAAAAGAGAAAGAGGGAAAAAAAAGGGTTATTTAAAAAATTGAGTTTAAAAAGGGAGTAAAAAAATTCGAAACGCAAAAGTATCATAAAAAAGCTGAAACGTTCTCTATTTTCATTATCACATGCTTATTTAACAAAATTATTAAAAAAGGACATAGAAAAAATAATGGGTTGAATTGACATTAAAGAATTTTTTATCTTTATCCGTAATGGATGCAGATCAAAACTTAAGTTAAGTTTCCGCTTTAAAATGTGAAGCCGAGGGGAAAAGAGAGTGAGAGAGATATCATGCGATTTTTTATCATGACTATATCTATGTTACTTGGTTCTTTTTACAAGTATATTATTTATTTATATAAAAAAACCTTTATCTTTTAGTTTTAATAATAATAATTATCGTAATTATCATCATAAACATTTTAAATCGAAGTATTTCTTTTTTTTTTTTAACTTTTATTACCATCATTATCTTAAAAATATTAAACAAAAAAAGGATTTCTTTATATAATTACTAAAAAAAATTGAAATAACAATTATAGAACTTAATAACAATAACAAAATAATGCTGACGCGTTAATGTTATTTTTATTTATTTATCTTTATAATAAATATAACCAATGTTATGTATAATAATAATATAATAATAATAATAACAGTAATATAATAGTGGTAGTAGTAATAATAATAATGATTTTAAATATTACCATTAATAAATGTCCTCTTCATGAATTATCATTATATCTCTTTAGCTTAGTATTAATTTAATATATATATATGTATATTTTAAAAAAAAGAAAAAGAAAAAATCATATGTAAAATAAATAAAAATTCCCTTAAATCATTTTTTATCAACAAGTTAAATCAATTGCATATAACTTATAATGAAGGAATGATCATGATCACACACATACAGGTGCGGCGTTTAAATTTCAAAGTGAAAAAAAAAACAAAATTAAGCTTGTCACAGTTTTTTTTTTCCTTTCCCTTTCCTTCTTTTTCCTTATTTTTTATTTATATATTAAATATGTCATTACCATTTGGGTTAAAAGCACCTTCACGTGGAACAGTAATATTTACAAGTATTGTAGGTACAATTGGCGGAGGTTATTATGCAAGCAGTTATTATGTAGAAAATTCTAGAAAAGCTTTAAGTAATAGAGTTTCTTGGTTAGCTGATCGTCCTTGTGGTGTTCATGTAAATAATAATAATGATAATAATAGCCTATTTTATGAGTATTTATATTTATTTATTATATATATATATATGTTTTTATTAATATTAGGAACGTCCTAGAAAGGTACAAGTTTTTATTACAGCTCCTCCTGGTGATGGTTTAGAAAAAAGTCGTACTTGGTTTTCTCATTATGTTAAAGTAAGTTATTTTTTTTTTCTTACTATTGTTATATAAATATTTATTTATGTATGTATAAACTCACTTTTTTTTCTTTTTTTTTCTTTTCTTTTCTTTTCTTTTTCTTTTTTTCTTTTTATTTTATATATATATATATATGTATATCATGATTTTTTCTTAATTTAGCCTGTTCTTGTAGCTGCAGCTGTTGATTATGAAATAAAAGAAGCAAAAGAACCTGGGCAAATAGAAGCATTAGTACGTGATGAAGTTATTAAACGCCGTCAATTAGAAAAACAAGCATCTATTAATCCTCAACAAGATAATATTAACTCATTAATAAATGATAATAATAATAATATGTTACCATTACAACAACAACAAACCAATATATCAGGATCATTAACAAATAATAACTCAGCCATTTTAAATCAAAATAATGGTAAAGAAAAAGATCAATTGGAAGAATTTGATGGAGTGATTGCTATTGGAAGAAAAGCATGGAGTGAAGTATTAAATGGATTAAATAAAGGATGTCATGCTAATTTAATACAAGTTGAAAAAGAAAAAAAGGAAGCTGAATTAAAAAAGAAATTAGAAGAAGAACAAAAAGAAAATAATACACCTTTAGCAGCTGAAGAAGGATCTACCGATAATAATAACAGCAATAATAATAATAATACTAATAATGATAATGAACAGTTACTTAAAGAAGAAGAACATGTATCAACAGATGTTATACTTAATGATAATAATAGTTTTCAATTAGAAGAAGAAGTACAAGTAGAAGATGAAAAAGATAAATTTTCAGTACCAAGCAAATTATCATCACCATTAATTTATATTCCTCATGAAAATATTATTGGGTGGACCAATATTCCTTATAGAATTTATATGTGGTTAATGGATTATCAACGTATTGATCGTTTTGGTGATTATGCTGTTCATGTTGCATTTAATAAAACTAGACCTTTGGAAATAGATGATATAGATGTTGGTTATCAAGAAATAAAATATTGGATTGGTGATGATGATGCTAAGAAAGCCAGAGATGATGATCAACCTATTAAAATTGATGAACGGGTTAGAAAAGAATTAAAAACTTATACCAATGAAAATTAAAAAAAGTTTGCACATAAATAATAATATTGTTTATATAATATAATGCCCCTCTTTTATATTGTTATTTTTTTTTTCTCTCTTTACTTTTTTTCTCGTAATTATATATAATAGACCTTTTTTTCTTTCTTCTTCCTTTTTTTATTTTATTTTCTATTTGTTGTATTATTTTAATTATAAAAATGAATAAAAGCTTTTATTTTTTTATTACTATCAAAGTTCTGTTTATATAAGAATTTTTATTGTTTATTGTTTTTATATAATGACCAATAATCAGTAAAATCAAAAACAAAGTGCTGCATCGGAATCTGAAAAATGTGAATATTATATAAAAAGGCGTCTGAAATTTTTTTTTGTTATTTATTTCCCTTCTCCTTTTTTTTTTTTTTTTTTTTTCATTCCCTTTCTATCTTCTTTTTTCTTTTACTTTGAATTTATTATTATTATATATATACCCTTATATATATATATTTATATATAAATATTATATATATCTATATATTATTATTATAATAATATTCATTCCTTCATTTATTTTTACATTCTTTATATTTATTATTTTTATTATTCATTTAACTTAATATATATAAATATTATATATACCTATTTATATCTTTTTTAATAGTAATAATATTATAATATTCGACTTATCCCTAAACTTATGCAACAAGTGAATGGAGTTCAAGTCTTTAATTCTGATCCTTCTTTATTCTATGATGGATTAGAAAAAGAACCAACATGGTTTAGTGCACAAGGAGGAGTATATCAATGTTATGAAAAGGAAACGAATAGAGCGGTTGCTATTAAAAAATATTTAGTAGAAGATAACTATCATCCTGATATGTTTGTTATGCCAAAAGAATTAGTAGAAAATGAAATATATACAATGACAAAGTGTAACCATCCTAATATTTTAAAATTACTTGCTGTTTATTTACATCAAGAATTTGTTTATCTTATTATGCCTTTATGTGCTGGTGGTTCATTACAACAATTTGTTTTTGAACATCATCTAACTTATGGTCAATTGGTTCATATTGTACAATCGGTATGAAATAATATAAAAAGAAAAAAGAAACAGAAATGGATAGTAATAAAAAGGAATATGTATATATATATATATATATAATTACGTGTAAATATATTTGTGTATAAAAGCATTTTTTTAATTGATTTAGTATAAAAATCTTTGTAATATGTATATATAATTTAATTATTAAAATTTCATTTTCATTTCCAACTTTTTTTTTTGGGTTGTACTAACATCACAACCGTTAATTTTTTTTTTATTTTTATTGTTTAGATTGCAGCTGGGCTGGAAGAAATTCATCGTCACGGGTACATTCACCGGGATATCAAGTGTGATAATGTTTTTTTAGACAGTGAAGCAAATAATGTTGTTATAGGTATAAATATATATAATAAATGGGAAAACAAAAAATTAAATTAAATTAGAATTTAAAAGAAAATGACAAGTATCAAAAGAAAATAAGAAAAGAAAAGAATATATTAATTTTACTTAATATACGTATACCTCTTTTTTTATTCATCATATATTAGGTGATTTTGGTGTAGTTTCTATTACTCCTGCAGCAGATTCAAGTCAAGAAGAAGCTGGTGTTGTTTTATTTTGGGCTCCTGAGTTAGTTCGTGGTAAAATGGTGAATAAAAAAATTGATATTTGGGCTCTTGGTATTGTTATTTTGGAAATCATTAATGGTGGTCGTGCTCCATATGAAGATGAGAAATTGGATGAAGAAGAGGTATAACATATATATATAAATGTGTATTATCATATATAATAATAATAATAATAATAATAATAATAATCATTACATATATTTTTATTTTTTTTATTTTTTTTTAGATTAAACAACGTATTCTTACAAATGGTAAACCAGCTTACCCAGAAGGATTACCCTCTCGCCTTGTTGACTTATTAGACTGTTGTCTTAATCCCGATCCACGTGCAAGAGCATCAGCAAGTGATATTTTAAAAGTAATGACAGTTTAAATTATATAAAAAAAATATACATTTTATATAAAATATAAATGCATAAAAAGAAGAAAAAGAAAAAAAAACTCACCTCCTGTTTATTTTTATTTTTATATTTATTATTTTTATTATTATTATTGATAATTTAGCATCCTTTTATTCTTGATTATGAACCTGAACAATTATTTCCACCTCCTTCAAAACAATCTTCCAAAGAATTATCTATTAATGAAGCTGCTATCACTGATGAAAGTGTTGGCCATGCAACTGATGACACTATTGTTGATGAAGATACAATGTTAGATGCATTAGAATCATTGAAATCAATGAAACCAATGGATGATCTTGATTTATTAACAGAATCCACTTTACCATCTTTATCTGTGACCTCCGATTCAGATACATCATCATCATCTACTAATGAAGATAATAATAATAATAAGTTAAATTCATCATCATCATCGCCATCATCACAACCACCACCATCATCATCAGCAGTATTACCATCTTCTCGTTTGGAACGTTTACCGCAAAGAAAATGTCGTTTACCTATTCCTTCATTTATATTAGATAAAGAAAAAGCAAATGCTATACCTGCTAAAGAAAAAATTGAAAAAGTGAAAAGTAAACGCCAATCTATTAATGAATCCCATCGTAATCAAGGGTCTCGTTTACCAATGCTTAAAATGATTTTAGATCATTCACTTGAAGAAGAAGAAGAAAATAGAAATAGAGAGAATAACAATAGTGATGGAGCATCAACAACAAAATCAAGAAAGACACCTGATTTAGTTTCTGTTTCAGGTAGACGACTTAGAAAAGCTAAATCTGTACGTCTTTCCTCACCTCCAACAAAATCAAAAGTTTCATTAACTACATCCACTTCTTCAGATACTCATAATGATCACTATCATCATCGTAACCAACAACAACAAAATAAAACAACAACAACCATTAAAAAATCTATACCAAGATCTCAAACATTACCACCATTTAAACAAAAACCACCTACTCCAACATTACGTAAAAGTGTGGATAAACCGTCTTCTCAAAAGAGTACTACTACTAATAATAATAATGAAAGTTTATCTAAAGCTAGTAATGATAAAAAACAAGTTACTACTACTACTGCTATACCAACAACAAAACTAGCTTATCGTCAAAAAAGATTACCAGATTCTAGAACAGCTCGTTTAATGATGGGAATTAGTACTACAGGTAGAACATCTACAAAAGAATCATCCGCCACATCGCCAACTTCATCATCATCATCTATTGAAGTGTCCAAAACATTATCTACTTCAGCTAAACGACTTACATCATCCATTACTTCATCTTTTATGAATATTAATAATAATAAAAAACAAGAAGGAAAACAAAGACCAGTATCCTTTTCTGGACCTAGATCTACTACTTCAACTGCTCTTTCAACTACCTCTACTACTTCATCTTCATTAAATCATCATCATAAAAATAATTATAGATATCAATCTCCACCTCCAATGCCACCATTACCTTCACAATATAAAAATAATAATAATAATGAAATAAAACCTTCTACAAAAACATCTCCTATTCATTCTGTAAAATCAAGAAGACGTTTATCTGCACCCTCCATTAAACATGATTCCCCATCATCACCTCCTGCATCAAACGGTTCTATTGGAAAGAGTAATACTCTTAAAGGAATAAAAGCTTTAAGAGCTTATTAAATTTGATTTGATTTAATTTTTTTTTATATACACATATTTTATTTTTATTTTTATCATACTATTTATACTTTTTCTTTTTTTTAAACAAAACACTATTTTTTATTATTTATTATCATTATTATTCACTATTACTATTTATTTATTTGTTTAGTTATTTATTATTTATTTTTTTTATTATTATACTTCATTTATACCCTTTATTTTATGTTATTTTCTTTCCCTATTTGCTATTTTCATACTTTTTTTTTTATCTTTTCCTTTCTTTTTATTTTTCTTTCTTTCTCTCTCATATATACATATATTAGTGTTATTATCTTGTTTATGATTTATTATTATTATTACTATATATATTTATATTTATATTTATATTCAATCTAATTTTCGCTTTTTCCCCCTCCCCCTTACTTTTTAATAAAATAGTCTTTTCACTTCCTTTTTTTAAAAAAATATCTTAAATAATGCATTCACTTTAATCAATTTCATAAAATAAAATAATTTAGAAAAAAGGGACTAAAAACATAATAATAATAATAATAATAATAATAATAATAATAATAATAATAATAAAAGAATGACATTTAGTTGTTTTAATTTTTAATTTTTATGATTATGCAATGAGTGAATTACTTTTTACTTCCTTTTCACTCAACTTATTTTTTTTATATATACCTTGCCGCAATAATATATATATTTTCTTTAAAATAATGATCACAACTTCAAATACTTTTTATATAATAAACCCTTTAATGACCTAAAAAAATTAAATACATTTATCCAAAAATGGAAAAACATTTTTTTTAAAAACAAGATATTAATAAATAATGATAATGTTGATATTAATGACAGCTAGTAGATCAAAAACAACTTCAGAAGTACCAAAAATGATGCCAAAACATCCAAAGATTAAATATTCAAAGAAAAACTAACCGGAACAACAAATTTATGCGTAGGAGGGTCATCAGGCAAAAAAGGTTAACTTAAAGAAATGAAAAAAAACATCAGAATCACTTTATATATTTTCATGGCCACTATATCCTAACTAATCACTCTTTTTTATATATCTATATCTAAAAAAAAATTATAAATATAGAAATTATGAAAATAAGGACATTTTTTATTTTATGTAATTTCCACCAATATGAAAAAAAACTTGTTATAGTACTCTTATATAACTTATCTAAAGATATTGTTAATTATTATTTTAATTGATAAATGATATAGAACTTTGTCTATTTTTTCAAGAAAACGTATTAAAAAAAATAAGCAAAGGCTATTTATTATACTGAAAATAAGATATCAATATAATTGTAAATGTATATGTAAATGTTTATGTATGTATGTATGTAAGTGTATATGGAAGAAATAATAATAATAAAATTAAAACGCGTAAAAGAATAAAATGAAGTAAAAAAAAAAATTAAATGTTATATATGTGTATTTATATGAATATATGTAGTATTATTTTTTTTTATCATAATACTAGACTTTCATCATCTACATTTCGAGCAATCCATTCAACTTGTTGTAAAATACGAGATTGCCAGGACCAATAAAGTAAAAATCCAGCATGTTCTAATTTTGGCATCATTCTACAATCAATACCTTTTTCTACTAAATAACTAGCAATAGTAGGACTTGCAACAATACCATCCTTTTCTGAAAGAAATACTGTTGAATTTCTAATAGGTGATGAATGATTTAAAGTTCCATTTTTATTGATTAATTCTGGTATATAAATAATTTCATACCATCTAAAGTGACGTGATATATAATGGCTGATATAAAGTTCTCTTGATGCAATATATCTTGTAAAGTACTAAATGATAAATAAATAAGTGAATTATTCTTTTATATATTCTTTTTTTTTTTTTTTTTTTTTTTTTGCTTTCATTTATATATATATATCATATTATAAATACTTACTTCAGATACTGTTTTTGGAACACGATGAATAAAGTTGAAACATAAAGTAGGATAATGAAGTAAAAAACAAATAGGATCAATAAATACAGAACCAGAAACAATAGAAGGAGAATATTTCATTAACCAACTTGTAACAGCTGTACCAAGAGAATGAGAAACAAAAACAGCATGTTTATAACCATGACGATGAAGCATTTGTTCAATATCTTTTACAACATCTTCAGTTAGTGGGACTTGATCAACCATACGCATAGCAACAAAAGGTAATTCCACACAAAACATAGGACGATCAAATTTAATTAAATGATAAATAAACTGGATATAGCACATTAATCCAACACCGATACCATGAATAAATACAATAGGTGTTTTATTATCATTGTTCATATCATTATCATCATCACTATTATTATTATTATTAGATGATGATGATAATGACTTTTGTTGTTGAATGGTTGAAGAATTGCGATACCAGTAAACTATTTTTTGATCATCAATAGTAAAAGTAGTTTGCTTTTTTTTCTTTAATACTTCCACTGGTTGTTGATAACCTTGTACTTGCATTTCATAAAGTTTTTGACATTGTTCAATAAGCCATAAAATATTATGATGAATAAAATGTAAAAGACCACTCCAAATGAGTTGAGAAGAATCACCTTGATAACAATTAAATTGCCATAACCATTTTAAACAAATATTATTAAAAAACATAGTTCCAATATATACACCCAAATAAACTAAAAAGGGACGATGAACAGCTTGAACGGGATCTAAAGTTAATCTTACACACTTGACTTTATCATTATAACCTTGTTTTAATTTTACTTGATAGCTTTCTTCATAGTTATCAATCATCCATTCTATTTCATTTGACTTTTCAGGACAGCTTCTAACTTTGGATAAATCATCATCCCAAAAGGCCCAACAAAACCTAAGAAAAGAAAAGAAAAAAAGAGAATACAGAAAAAAAAAATAGAAGGAAAAGAAAAGAGAGAGTAAAAATTAAAAATAGATCAGCTATATAAAAAAATGATCCAACATTCAAACTCCGTCCTAAAAAAAAAAGAGAAAGAGAGGGCTTTTTTTGCTTTTTTTGCTTTTTTTGCATTAAAAAATATGTATATGTATATATATATATATATATATATATATAATATATATCAAATTACCATTCGGCCATATTATCACGATAAATTTCAGAAAATTCAGGATGGGACATTGTATTAGAATAATAAAACCAACCTTTAGTCCAAGTACCGACATCTGTAACAGCTCTAACACAATCCCAATACAATTTAGTTCTTTGATCAATATCAAGTGGTTTAATCGCCTTTTTAAATTGTTGTAATCTTGATAATTCAATTTTATGATAAATATAAAAACCACCTTCTACTACCAATATCCAAAATCCAATCATGTAACCCATCAGTTTCCATAAATAGTGATACGAAGTTGATGACAAAGATTCATTCGTTATTTCTGTGCTTGATTTTTGGATACTATCATTATTATTTTTTAATATATAATCTTCTTCATAGCTATAAACGATGCTGATTAATAATAAACATATACATGTTATCGTTCCATAAAGTTTTAATTGCGGTATAGTGATCATTCTTCTTTTTTTTTTTCCTTCTATTGTATTAGAAAAAAAAAGTGTGTGTGTGAAAAAAAAAAAAAATGAAAAAGAAAAGGTAAATTATGAATTTATAAAAAATATATATATATATAAAAGATTCAGTCAAATTTAAAGGGGAAAGTCGTAGAATAAAAAGTAAAGATAAAAATAAAAAAAAGTGTAAAACGTATAATTGATTTTTATATAAATGTTAAAAATGATAGATAAATAAAATTAATATACAAAAATTATCAATATTGATGGAATCTTAAGGGGCCATAAAATGATTGTTTATTATTACGTTGGTATTAAAAGGAGATAAGTAAAAATGGTTGATATAATGAAATAAAATAAAATAAAATAAAATAAAAGGGGATAAAATCCAAAAAAAGTAGAAAGAAAAAAGAAATGAAAAAAAAAAAGAGAAAGAAAAGAAATTAATAAATAGAGTATGTCAAAAAAGTTTGAAATAAGAATTTGCACATGTGAACTGTTTTTTTTTTTTTGTTTGACAAATTAGAATTAGTGGATAAACCCCGGTGTGGCAATTACACTTAATTACTTTCGGTATGTTAATTCTATTATAGTTCAAATAAAACATATCAGTAAAATAATGATTAAACCATATACTACTATTTTATAGCGATCATCATTTCTTATTTAGTTTATTATATTCTTTTTTTTTCTTCTTCTTTTTTTTTACCTCTTAATCTTGCCCTTAAAGAATCTAATTCTGGAATAGACCGATCAAAATGATACTACAAAAAAAAATCCAATAATATAATTTAACTATTTTAATCTCCGCTTTTTCTTTTTCTATTTTTTATTAATTACATTTAACTGCGATGAAACTCTTGGTATAACATTATCCAATACAAAAGATACATTCATTAATGCAGCAGCTCTCTAAATATATATGCATATATATCATAATAAATAATAAATAAATATAATGAATAATAATTTATTTTTGTTATATAATTTTCCTACTTACTTGATCTTTAGTGAGATCTCTTTTTTGACTTTCATTTAACATAGATCTAAGGTAATGTTCTGTTAATCTAGAAACACTTTCTATAACTGTATTGTATAACTATATATATATAACATTAAGTAATCACTTTATTTTTTACATTTTCGTTTCTTTTTTTTAAAAAAAAAGCTCACTTACAGGAAGTTTGGCCAATAAACAAATTTCATTAACAAATTTCACCAGTAAATTATAAAAGCTTACAACACTTGATGTTACTTTGACATCTGAACCTAAATTTTGGCTAGAGACTGTAGAAAAGTCATCATTTTGAGCAAGCTTATCAACTTTAACACCTATCTTCTTTTCATGAGTAAGTACAGTTTCTTTAATATTTTCTAAAAAGAGATCTTCTAATAAAAACTTAAGATCTAGTCCCACTTTACGAAGCTTTTTTTTATGAATAAAACGATTAATACATATATACAACTCCTATTTTTTATTGTTTCCTTTTTTTCTATTTTTTCTATTTATTCTATTTATTATTTTCATTATTCTATTTTAATATATATATTTATATATATATTACCATTGAGCATTGATCAAGAGTTGACCTAAAACAGTCGGCGATTACTTGACAGCTGAGTTGATTTTGATAAAAGACCTGCCGTTTATAAATTTCCGCATAAATCTCAGTCTGTTCTCGCACCCATGTTACAAAGCCTAAAATTAATTAATACAAAGGGAAGGGGGTTAAATGGTGTCCCAATTTTTATGTATCTTGAAGAAAATTAAGAAAGGGTACATTACCTGAAGACATTGCATTTTGTTTAAATGAATCTCTATACCATTCGCAAGTATTTCGAATTAAAGTAAACACAACTAAAGCTAATTCGTTGATATAAGTTGTTGTATCACCTTCAAATATTAATTGCCTATTGCAGAAAATAAAATAAGAAACTAAGTATTAAAAAAATCATGTTGCTCTTTATTTTTCTATTCCTTATTATATATTTACCGGATTCGCTTTTTAATAATAAGTGAGCGAGTTGCTAGAAAAACTTCTCTTGCCTTTAAAAAAAAATAAGTCACTTTTTCTTTCATCATTTTTATACAAATTTATTGTTTATTACTTTATTTTTCTTTTCTATTAACGAAAAAAAATTACCTTTTCACCTTTATCTAACCGTAATAACCAATCAACATATCTTTGAAATTGTATCTTTGTTAATAGTGGATTTCCAAGATCATTACAAATAGTAGCACCAAGTGAATCTGTATATTTTGATATTTGATCCATAGATTCCTTTATTATTGGAGGAGGACTGACTGAATAGGATGAGAGAATTTTTCGTGCTATTATATATATATATATATATTTATATATCATACAATAATTATACCTTAGCTATATATATAAATATTCCTGTTTCTAATAAATACTAGCGCTTTTTTTTTTTACCTTTTCCAATATATGCTACAGCTTCTTCAAATTGACGTAAAGCAATCATCACCTCAAGTTCATCAGGAAGTTCTTCTAACCATAGTTGATCTTCTTCACTTATATTAGTAACTCCTCTATTATTAGCATTAGGTCGTGTTTCATTAACATTTCTTGCAGTTTCCTAAATTTATTTTATATTCATTAACATATATATGTATATAACATTGTATTTCATCATTCTTTTTTTTAATATATATATACATATATATATTTACCCTAAAATTACCTAATATCCACAAATACAATAATGATTAGATACTTTTTATTTTATTTAATAGTCTTATATAACGATTAATTTCTTACCAACTTGGGAATTGTCTAATAAACCTTCATCATTTTCTTCGGATAATCGAATATAAGCATGTAAAAATGCAGCATTATCTTCAATACGATCTGATCTGTAAAAGAATGCGCTATTTCCAGAAACAATCCTAATCCCAATCACCACACCTATATTATTATATTATGTGCATATGTTTAAAAAAAAATTAAACATAAGCTAAACATAAGGATATATATATATTACCTTCTGCATTTTTAATATCATTAATACGAATATTTTGTAATCTCCAAAGATACATAGCTACTAGTCTATGCTTTGTTGACATTGATCTCTTTTTACGAGCTGCAATTAATATACTATCATTTAATAAAAATATATGAATGTGCTGTCTTGGTTGTTGAGTATCAGGATCCAATTCAAGAAAGTTGACGAATTCTCTAATAATATGACGACCAGCAGCATATTTTACAAGTCTCTATTTACATATATATTTATATTATGGTTATAATTATGATTATTTATCTTTTTATTAATATGATCATCATTATTGTTTACCTGAGATCCTTCAACATTTTCCCATAATGCTGTTAATTGGGCTCTATAAATACTTTGCATATCACTAGACATTAATTCACTAGGTCTTCTGGATGGTAAAACAATTTCATTGACCTCGTTGTCATCTATTTTTTTCATTTAATAATTGGATTTTCATTTTTTTTAACTTAATATTTCTTTTTCTTTCACTCATTCATTTTGCTTTTTTTTATAATTATTAAGTAAAATAAAACGCCCCTATATATGTATATTATTAATTTATTGATATATTTACCATTTGTACTTATATCATCTGTTTGAGTTGACATAGCCAAGAATCCATCCCATATACCACGAACTTCACTTAAATACATTTTTAAATGCATAACATCACCATCCAAATTAGCAATTTCCTTTGATATGGATACAAACTCAGAATAATTTCTATAAACATTTCGTTGTAAATCACCACCTACTGTTTGTTTAGCTTCAACTAAAGATTTATGGAATCCACGAATGTTTTCTTCATTAGCATCTCCCAACATTTTTTTGACAGCTATAATTTATTTAAATACAAAAGGAGATAAAAATTAATAAAGCTTTCAAATATATGATATATATATATATATATATATATATATATATATGTATATATAAAGAGGAGTTCCGTTTTTTTGAAATTATTACTTTCAGTTGCATTCAAATTTTCATCAGCAAATCGATGTAAATCAATAGTAATAGGTCCAGAAGCCATTGGCATATTAGTAGTTGCGCGTGAAGGTCTAGAATATGATGAAACATTTTTACTAGTAGTATGTGAGGTAATTGTCGGTGAAGATATATCATTGGTACGAAGACTACCTTTTCCATGTCGATCTCTATCCTTTCTACGTAAGGCATCCATGTTCATTGTTTTTTTTCTTAATACTCCTGCTGACTTCATTTTTATTTATTATATTTTATATTATATTGATGAGTTGTTGTAAAGGTCTTTTTTTTTCTCTTTTGCTGTTTTGCTTTTTTTTTCTGTTTACTTTTTTTTTAATTAATTCACTTATATATAAATATATATTTATTTATATTAAATATTATTTATTAAAACAGGTAGTTAAATATTAAAAATAAAGAGGGTATTTATATGAATATATATAATAATGGTTTTTAATAGAAAAAGAGAAATAAAAATATTAACCCAAAAAAATCATATATAACAAAAAAAGACGATGGGGAGTTTAAATTTTACTAGGAAAATTAATTATCCGGGTACATATGTAAAAAATGCTTTTTATTATTGACAAATAAAATAAACCAAAATATATATACTACTTATTCTTTTTTTTTTAAATTGGTTGTTTATTGTGACTTTAACCAACGTTTTATATTAGTTAAAGCGGATTGTTTAATGAAATGAGACCAAGTTTTATTACTTTGTTTAGAAGCATAAAGTCTTAAATAAGGTTGAACGTTATTGTTTGCCTTTTCTTGTACAAGTCCTTCCTTAATTTTATATTTATCTTGTTTTAAAATATTAGTAGAATCATGATACTGTTGCTCTGTTTTATTATTATTATTATTAATATCATGGTGATAATCATGATATTTTTTTATATCATTATTTTTTTCAATTAAAATACCTGAAAAATGTTGATGATTTGATGATGGTGAATCTTTTTGTTGTTGATAATGATATTTATGATCATAAACAGATGAAAATGATTGTACTCTACGTAAATTTCCATAATCAGTATCAATATCATGATGATGGCGATGACCATTGTTGTCATTAAAAGGATGATTTATTTGTTTGGTATGTTCATCTTCTCTTAAATTATCTAAACTCATTACCATTTTAAGTTGAGGTTGTTTTATAAATGATTCATTATTATTTTTGTTATTATTTATAATTAATCTTTTTTTCCCTTTATTTTGTTGTTGTTGCAGTTGTGATTCATATTGTTCTTTTTCTAATTGTGATAATAACTCTATCATCCAATAAGATTCTTCAAGTCCACTTATTAAAGCGTGCTCTTTAGCTAAAACTGAATTTAATTGATTATGATTTTGTTGTGTAGATAATAAAGGAGAAGTAGAATGTGAAGGAGAAATCATTGGAGAAAATACTTTGGAAGGATTAGGTAATACAGTATATGTTTGTAAATTATAAAATGGTAAAGAAGTTTGGCTTGTGTTTGCTGTTGTAGAAGTTAATGGTAAAGTAGAATTTGATGAAATGACATTTGATTCATCAAAATGATTCAATTGATTTTGTTGTTGTTGTTGATTCCTATTTTTATTTTTACTATTATTGTTACTATTATTTAAAAATGGATCTGATGATAAATCTTCTTCAAATAAATCATTTTGCACCATAGCCATGACAGCAGCAGCAGCAGGAGGTACTGGAGAAGGAATACCCACAAAAGGTGATTCAAATTGGTCATCTATAGGCTGATGACGATTATGATGATGATTTATCCCAGATGATCGATGATTTCCTTGACTTACTAAAAGAGAACGTGATATTTGATTTTTTACTGAACATAAATAAAGAATTTGACGTAAAGAAATAATTTCTTTATGTAAAATAGGTTTTAATCTTCCAATAGCTAAATCTACATTAAGATGTCCATCAGTAGATATATCATCATCATGATCAAGCCCAAGGTCAGGTGTTTCAATAGTCCAACAATGTTGTTGTTGTTGTTGTTGTTGTTGCAATAATGAATCTGTAGATGATATTGATGATAAATTTGTAAATTCTAAAGATCTCACACGTGCTGTTTTTTCTAAGATGGGATTCCAATGATGTGCTTTCATACCATCCGAAAGATTAGATGTTAAAATCTGCTGTGATATTAAAGATGGAGAATATGATGATGACTGATTATTATTATTATTATTGTTATAAAAAGGAGATAAATAAAGCTGACTTCCACATCTAACATACTTTTCTTTTCTGTTATTAGAATGCTGAGGATGATAACCATTTGGTAAATTGTGTGTAAATTTCCAAGTAAATAAATTAATATCTGCATCTGTGATTGAAGTGGTTGCAAATAAATATGGTTTATGAGATTGATGATTTTCTTGTTTTGATGTAATAGTAGTAGAAATTGTATTATTATTATTGTTATCATTTTCATTTGATTGCTGTTGTTGCATACTTTGTACTTGTTGTCTTATATTATTTCTCCAACAAAGATAACCACCTGTACATACGTTCCGCAGTAAAAATGGTTGATTTAAAGGTATCCTATATACAAATTGTTTTATTAATTGATATATAACATCACGCATTTCTATTGGCAAAAATTCATAAATAGGTCTAACATCTGTTCTTTTGATTATTTGCCACGATAATACAGATTGACGTAAATTATGGTAATCTCTATTAACGTTGATGGTAAATTTATTATGATGATTATTATTTTCATATGTGGAAGGTGATAATCCTATTCTAAGATAATGTATTTTTTTTAAATATAATTAATTAAATCAAGTATTTATTTATTTTCATATAAATATATATATATATATATTCATTTTCATTTTTTACCTTTTGATCTAGTATATTTCTGCAACTCTATATCCATAGATGTGGCAGTAATTTCATTAGCTGATTGTAATTGATATAATCTTTCTTTATCATTTTCAACTTGATATGAATGTTTTATATGATATTTATAACCTATAAATAATAATAACAATAATAATAATAATAACATATAAATATATATAATATTTAATTTCAACTCTATTATATATATATATATATTACCTAGAATGATTTTTTGTGGCCACAAAAAACCAAAATCATGCCACACTTTACAAAGCTCTTGCCAGGCGCGGTTTGGATCATCAGATAAATGATTTAGGGCTGACTCTAAAACTTTTTTAAATTTCACAGTAGGACGTAAAATTTGGTTAACAGGGAAATAAGCTTGAGAATCAAACTGAAGACGGTGAAAAGTACGATGAGCCGGTTTTTGTTGACGAGTATGAAAAAGTAAATGAAGTTCAGAAAGTGAATGCATAGTAGTATCATCATTTAAATCAGATATAACACCATTATCAATTAATTTATTTGTCCATGAACTTTGGGTTACTAATATTGAACTTGACTGAGTTTCTTTTATAAGTCGTTTAATAAAAGGTATTTGTTTTTGTACAAAGGCTGATTCGGTTGCAATATCACCTAATGGCCTTATTCCACTTTTCCAATTTAGTTTAGCAAGAAGCTCTTCCATTAAATCCTCATCAAGTTCCATATTATCGATATAATATTTATTTTGTCTTATTATATTTGTTTATATGAGAAATAAAAAAAATAAATAATAATAATAATAGAGAAAGAAAAGGAAGAAAGAGGAAAAAAAAGGAAGGAACGAAAAGGAAAAAAACTGAAAATGAAAATGTGAATTTTTTAAAAAGGAAAAAAGAAATCGATAGGTATCATATGATCATTATATAAATAACAAAAAAAAAATAGGTACAAATAGCCCTTTTTGTAAAATAATGATGAAAAAATAAAAATGTGATAATTTAATGATATTTATGATATAATAATAAACCAGTTTTAACAAGTTTTCATATGAAATATAATGAAACGCATAAAACTCTATTGTTTCCTTTTTTTAATAAACAAAGTGAACTACGATTCTAATTTAAACTCCTACATTTTTAAATTAAACTACACAAAGTTTTTATTTTACCTTTCTCTTATATTTTTTTTCCTTCCTTCCTTCTCTCTTATATATTATTTATATTATCTTTTATTCTTATTCCTTCCTTTTTTTAAAGAAAAAGACAATGTCAAAACCAGGAAGTTTAGTTCGATTTGAAAATCAAGTAGCAGGTCATGATAAAATATTAAAGTTTTCTTCCAATGATCTGATGATCATAAAACCTTGTAAACAAAGGGAAAGATTATTTTACGAACAAAGTCAAAATCATGAAGACTTTTTAGATTGGATTCCTGATTGTTATGGAAGTTTACGCGAATCAACAGAATCTGAAAAACAATTAATGGATGAAAAACAAGATATTGCTACTCTTCAAATTGATAATTCAACATCTTCAAATCAAGTAGATCAAGATGATATCCTTTTTCTATTTTTTGTTTTTTATTACGTTTTTTTTGCCATACATTATATATAATAATATTTGTCCTTAACTCCAACCCCCCTTTTTTTTTCTTCATTCCTTTTTATTGTAAACACAGCACTTATGTTTAGAAAATGTTTTATATGGATTTACACGACCTTGTATATTAGATTTAAAATTGGGATATCAATTATATGAAGATACAGCTGATGAAAAGAAACGTGAAAAAATGATCAAAAATGCTTCAGGAACTACAATTGAATATTACGGTATAAGAATTTCTGGAATGAAGGTAAATATATATATATATATATATATATATATATGCTTTTTAAATCTGTGTGTAATTTGTTTATTTTTAATAAAAAAAAGAAAACAGCAACAAAAATAATAGTAATAATAAAATAGGACCATAGTCAAAATAACGGACAATTTCCTTTTTCCCATTTATTTTATGCAAAAATAAAAAATTAGGTTTTTGATTCAGTAACTAGGGAGTATACACAATATTCAAAAAAATATGGACGTGAAAGAACTAAAGACAACTTTATAGATGGATTATTAAGATTTTTTTATCCTTGTCATTTCAGCAACAATAATGATAATGATAATGAAAATAATGAAAACAATGACGATCACAATGATAATAATAATAATAATAATAATAGCGATGGTGGTGATGTTGATGATAATACAAGTGATGACAGTGAAGATTACTCTAACTATTATTCAACATCCATTATTGATAATACTGAATTGGATAAGGTGATCAAAAAGCCAATTGCAAAAAGTAAAATAGAATGGATTATAGAACATTATACAGATACATTAATGGATATATCAGATTTTATACAAGAACACCCAGAATTACAATTGATTGGAAGTTCTATTTTAATGGTCTATGAAGGTGATGCTGCTGCTGCTCAACGTGTTTGGAAAAAAATGTTGGATGAAGATAAAGAACAAGATAATGTGAAACAACAACAACAAATAACAAAATTAAATTCAAACGATAATAAAGAGGATGATGATGATGATGGGGATCAAGTAGAACCAAAATTATGTGATATAAGATTAATTGATTTTGGAAAATCTCAATGGTCATGTCAAAGAAAAGAACAAGATCCAAAATTAGTAAAAGCTTTAGAAAACTTAACCAACTTTTTAAATCAAGTGATTGAAAAAGATCCAACACCATCATCATCCTAATTTTAATTTATTTACTTGTTTATTTATTTATTTATTTAAATTATTTATTTACTTTTCAATTTTATTCTATGTGGCGTTTATATATAAGGTAAAAAAAGTATAAATAATAAATATAATAAAAAAGTATTATATAATAAAAAAGAAAAAAATAATCATTCTTTATATATATCATATACACGTATTTATTAAACTCACTATACATATTAATGATGACTATAATATATTTCATTGGTTGACTTGAATCTCTAATTTAAAAAAAAAAAAGTAGTTTAGTGTCAGAACTTTTACCTAAAAAAAAAAAAAAACTTGGTAACTTTGATTGATGTATTTATAAAACCTAATTAATTCATACATTTTTTTTTAGGTCATATAATAAGTTGATTTAATAAGGTTATAAATTGTTATTATTATTTATATCCTCCAATAATACTTGTTACTAGCATACATTAACAGCTAAATAAATAATTTCTATATCTGTACCACCATTCTATTTATTCGATTCAATATCATTTTTCATATTGGGTATCATAAAAAAAGGAACCGACTAGAACCATCATCATTGTTTATTATTATTATAACACTTCAGAATTAAATGGCTATTGTTGATTTGTTTTTTTAGAAAACAAAGTAAATAAATAAAAGAAAATAAATAGAAGAAAAAATAAAACATTAAAATTATATTTGTTATACAGAGTATACATATTTATTCATACAAAAAAATAATATTTTTTAAAAAACATAAACATATGTTGCATATAAAACATAAATAAATATAATATATATATATATATATATATATATATATATAAAGGATTTATATACTAAATGAAAAAGATCATTAAGAGGTGTGTGTGTTTTTTTATAAGTGTGTTGGTAATTTTTTTTATAAAAGGGTATTTTTTGTGCTTTTTTTTTTTGGTAAAAAAGATATATATATATTAAATGACTTATTCAGCTCTCCAGAGAGAATGAGCAACAGTAGGTTCCCAAGTAGGGTTAGAAGTATGACCTTGTAAACAGACATAGGTACGGCCCTTATATTCAACTCTATCACCAGCAGCATAAGTACCTACAGGATCCCATTCATCAGCACAACGTTTCTTATGGCTATGTTTATCATCACAATCCTTCTTCTTTTTATGGCAGTCATCATCATCATCACACTTCTTCTTGTGGCATTCTTCCTTCTTCTTCTTATGACAATCTTCATTATCATCTTTGTTCTTCTTGTGAGATTCTTGTTCACGTTGGCTTAATTCTTGATTGCGACGTTCTAATTCTTCTTCACGACGTCTTAATTCTTGATCACGTTGATCAGCTTCACTACGACGACGGTTTTCTTCTTCTTCACGTTGAGCCAATTCTTGACGACGACGTTCTTCTTCTTCTTGACGTTGACGTTCTTCTTCTTCATCCTTTTTATGATCATCATAAACTTTTTTACCAAGGAAACCAGCACCAATAGCAGCACCAATAGCAGCGACACCAGCAGCAACAGCTACACCTTTTTCCTTCTTGTGAATGGAGCTACAACGTTTATAGTGTTGTTCTTCAATATGAGATTGACCGCGAATTTCGTTAGTAGGTTCTTGATTGGAAGAAGTTTCAAAACCAGTAGTCTTCAAGACTAAAGTAACGGTACCACAGACTTCCTTTTTCAAGTTAAAGATATCAAAGTTACCTCTTAAACCACCACCAGGGGCATAAACAACTTGATTAATAGGGATGGCAGCAAAACCAATAACACCATCAACAGTGGTTTCTTCATCCATAACTTCAACATAGAGATTAGGTTCACCAGCTAAAGGAATAGTGAAAGTTTGGTTCCATTCAGCAGATTTACCAGCATCCTTAACAACAAAGGTTTGTTGGAAGGATTTCTTATCAGCTAAATTGACAGAAACGCGTAAATAAGGATCTTGTTTACCGATATCATTGTTTTTTTCAGTATTAAGGTTAACAGCAGTTACAATGAGAGAGGTGCTTTGAGAAGATGAACCAGCCTTGTGGCTAGTAGTAGTATGGCTAGTACCGTCTGAGGAAGTGATAGTAACAGTTTCAGTAACTTCGTAGGAGGAAGAAGATTCTTGGTACATTTTCGAATGAATTAATTTATTATAATGAATTAATAAAGAGATGAGAAGAAGAAGAAGAAAAAAAGAAAGGGAAAAGAAAAAACTATATATATATATAAATTAATAGCTATATATATTTTTAAAACTCCGTAATTTCTTTCTTGGATCTCTTCAAAAAAATAGTAAAAGAACTTCCCCCAAAAATAGAATGCATTAAATAAATTTTTACTTCCAAAACAATATTTCCTTCCGTTAACGGGATTTAAAAATCGTTTTTTTTTTTGGACTCACACACGAATGCATACAATACACAACATTATTTAAACATTACTTTATAGTTTTATAAACAATCCTTTTTATAAACATAAATAAAAATACCAATAGCCTTTTTTTTTACTATACTTGTCGTATTCCTTAATTGTTACACGACGCATAAAAAAAATACTTTATTTATTTTTTATAAATATATCAATATCAAGCGTTTCATATATTTAAATAATAATAATAAAAAAAAATCATTCAACTTTTATTTATTTATTTAATATATAAAATCTATTCATTCGATCATCACATAATATAAATCAAAATGACCATTTTAAAATATAAAAAAGAGATTAAAATAGCAAGCAGCTTATTATAATATATAATGCCAAGTAATCAAATATTAATAATAATAATAAAAAGGAGGTAGAATGAAAAAATAGAAAAAAAGAAATGACGGCAATAGTTACACTAAATTATGTATTTGCTGAAGTTTAAATTTTGTTTTATTTTAACATCTGAAAACAAATAAAGGCACTTCATAAACGGATAAATGTGGTCTAAAAAAGTGATAGATCAACGTTACTATTATTATAACTTTTTTATTATATTAGAAAATGCTAAATCGGTTCTTCCTTCCATTAAAAAAAAGAACCAAAAGAACTAAGAAACCCTTTCATGAAAAAAAAGCTTATTACCATTTATTTATTCAGTTATTTTATTTATATTGAGAAAAAAACGATCGATATAAATATTTATAAAGAAGCATTTTATAGTATGACTTTTATATCGGACATTGATTACTATGCATTCTAATATCATCATCATCATACTTTCATAATAAGTTTATTTTAAAATAAATATATTGTCTTATAATAGCCATTTATTTTATTATAAAGATTATTGTTATATATACATTACTATTATTACTATTATTACTATTATTATTATTATTATTATTACTATTTCTATTATTTATGCAGGGTATTGTTTCATCATTAAAGAAAGTAATATAAAAAAGTCTGTGTTTGTTCATGTGTGTGTATATATGTATATCCGTGTACATATATATATTTATATAAAAAACGCGTGTATCAAAAATATATAATATCATGTGTCATATAAAACAGTTTGAATTTTGTTTTTTTTTTTTTTTTTTCTTTTTCCTTAATTATCACTTTAGTCTTTTTTTTTATTATATACTTTTATTCATCATCTTCAGCCTCATCTTCATCTTCATCACCATCTAGATAAAATTCATTTTTTATTGTTGGTGTAGGTGGTAGTATTTCAATAGCGCGTATACAAAAAGGAGGAGGTCTTAGCATAACGCCAATATCATTTGGCTGATCCAAATTGATTTTTATAGGATTTCCTTTCTCGTCTATATCGGATTCAATTCTACATCTATAAAATAATCGGACTAGTAAATAAAAAAATTGTCTTTCAACCTAAAAATATCATTAATTGAAAGAAAAAAAAAAGGATCAACATTAACATATCTATCTATCTATATATATATCATCATATATTTATATATAAAAATATATAACCATTTGAATACCGGGGCAATGTCTGGGTCCAAACCCAAATAAATAAATATCGCGATCTTTATAATCATTAGTATTATAGCTTGATGAAATGGTATATGCATTATGAATGAATCGCTCAGGATCAAAAATATTTGCATCTTTATAAACGTTTTCATTTAGATGCATAGCATAAGCTGGAATGGCAATGACTGTACCTTTTGGAATCAATATACCTTTGACAGTGACTTTTTTTAAAAAAAAAGAAAAGAATGGATGATTATTAAAAAAAAAAAGAGTAATAATGCTATTATTTTCTCTTATTAATATATTACCATCCTGATTAAATTTTCTTGGTACACCAAAGCTATTACTACATCGATATCTTAAACATTCTTTTAATACTGATTGTGTGTAAGGAAAGTGATGTATATCATTAATTCTCGGAAAATGATCATCATGAGTTTTTAAATACTGTATGACTTCTTGTCGAATTCTTTCTTGTATATCTAATCGATCAACCAGCATAGCTAAAGCCCAAGTGAATGCTGTAGGAGGTAGTTCTGCTGCTATTCCATTCAAATCACCTAATAATATATTATTAAAAATTAAAATTCATATATAAGATGAATTTTGGATTTGTTTATATATTTCTTTGCTATTTTTATTATTCTTTTATTATTATTTATTTCCTTTTTTATAATTATTTTATTATGGTTTTATTGTTTTTATTATTATTATTATTATTATCATTTTCTTTTTTTTCTTATAATCATCTTTACTTAAAGTCACCATGATATCATCATCATCAAAGTCATATAAATGCCTTACAGCATGGATTTCTTTAATTAAACAATGAGCGTTAGCTTTATATAATCCATAACGATATATATTATTAAGATAATCATGACTATGTTGAATGGCGTAAGATAAATAATCATCACTTTTTGATATAAATGGAATCCAATGAAAGAAAGAAGGTAAAAAACTCTTAGGATCACCATCCACGCCAAGTAATGGAAAACATTCATCCAAGATCACTTCTCCATCTCTAAAAATAGGATCATCAATTGAATCAAATCTTTTTGCAAATGCTACAGCCATAAATGTATTCATGCACATTAATTTTAATTCCAAAAATGGATTGGCTGAGGAGGAAGAGGAAGAAGATGTGGTGGGAGTAGAAGATTCAATAATCCGTTCTATAAAATCATCTATTTCATATTCAATTAATGGATCCACAATAGCCTCTGATGATATATATCTTAGTACTATATATATATATATATATATATATATATATATATATATATATGAATTATTATTAGAAATTAATTTTAAAGAAAATCATAATAAGCATAAATAAACAAATAAATAAATAAATAATAATAATATTAAAATAAATAAATGATCAAATGTTTTTTTTTTTTTTAAAGCTATGTTTACCTAATTCACGAGCGTTTTTATATTTGGGATTTTGCGCAGATGCATAGACAAGCCCTCTAAAATTAATTAATATGCGGAGTTGAGACCATATAAATATATATATTTGTATATAATCAAATCTTTTTCATGATATACATTTAAAAAATCAAACTATACCTTTTATGAATACTATAATATTCATCAATGAATCGATGATAAGGTCTTGACATCATGATATGTTTATTTTTTTCAAGTAATTCATCAGCAATGGCAGGATCACTAATAGTTAACCAAGTTTGAGATCCCATTTGGACTCTAATTAAGGGTCCTAATACAAATATAAGTTTAAAAAGATGAGTTAAATATTAAAAATAATTATTAACAATAATAAATAAATAAATAAATTAAAAAAAAAGTTTTACCATATTTTTGATGCCAATAATGTACTTTTAAAGCAAATGAAGAACCAAGAAATGGAAGATGACCTATATATGTATAAAATAATATCAGTTTTAATCTTTGATTATAAAGATAGTGATGATGGTGTGGATGATTTTATATATGTATATTTACCAAAGATAGGAAGACGAATAGGAGGTGAAGGAATAGCATAAAAAACTTTATATTTTTGTTTATCTTTTAGCGATTGATAAATAAATTTTGTTGTTATTCCTATAATGATTATAGTAGTAAATGTTGATATATGTGATAAAGCAGTCATTTCTAAAAAAAAAAAAAAAAAGAAGGAATAAAAATAAAAAAAAGTAAAACTAAAGAAGAAGGAATAGTTAAAACTTATGCGGATTTTTATTTTTATTTTTCTTTATATCAAGATTTACTTAGGTATCACAAGTTCATCGTTTTACTTAGCATGATGTAGCACAAGTTATTTTATATATAGAATAAATTCTTATTTTCTTTTTTTTTTTTTTTTTCATATTTTGACTTTTAATTTAGTGATGTTCCTTTTATTGATATAGAATTATAATTACTATTATTTTATTTTTTAGTTTTGTGATTTTTATTTCTATTTTGTGGCGATATATTTTCTTTATTGATGCAAAATAATGATTATTCATACACATGCTGTGATATATAAAGATGAAATTTCCTATATTTATATTTATAAATATATATATGGAAATCAAAATATATATAAAACCTTTTTTTGTTGTTTTCTATGTTAGTTAGTATAAGAAAGAAATTATTTTATACATATAAAAAAGATGTACCCTTGAAAAAAAAAGTCTAAATTTTTTGTGATGATTTCTAAATTTGTAAAATGAGAATATTTATGATTTATGTTTTATCTATTAACGACAAAAGAAAAAATTAAAGTTAAAAAGTTTTTCTTCTTTATTTTTATTTTGTATCATATAAAGTTGTACCAATAAAAAAAAATGTTTCTTCTTTTCTTATTTCTTTTTTTCGTTATTTACCTTAAAGCAATAATTGAAAATTTATTGATGTCAAATAAAAAATACAAAGATGTATATATATAAAAATATCTTCTTGTACATGTATAGGTATATTTGCATATTTTATGAATATGAGTAGAAAAAAAAGTGTATTACCATGTATTGTTGCAATAAAATAGTTGAAAAAAAAATCAAAACCATCTATTGTTTTTTTATTTTTTATTTTTATGAATATTTTTCATCATCATCGATGTCATCATCTAATGAATCGTTCTCATCTTCTTCTTCATATATATAAAAATCATCTTTATTTGGTGTAGATGGTAAAATTTCAATGGCACGAATATCAAAAGGAGCTGGTCTTAACATGACCTCAATATCAGTTGCCTGATTTAAATCGATGTTTATAGGATTTCCATCTTTATCCACGTTACATTCAATTTTACATCTATAAAATAATCGAACTAATAAATAAAATAATTGTCTTTCAACCTATAAAAAAAAAAAAAAGAGAGAGAGAGAGAGAGAGAAAGAAATCAATACCTATATATTTAATTATTTATACATATATATAATCTATTATTATTATTATTATTATTTTGCATAAATATATATATATTTAACCATTTGAATACCGGGACAATGTCTAGGTCCAAAACCAAATAAATAAACATCACGATCTTTATAATCACTAGTAGAAGTTGATAAAATGGTGGATACATTGTTAATAAATCTTTCAGGTTTAAAAGTATTTGCATCTTCATAAACACTTTCATTTAAATGCATTGCGTAATTTGGAACCACAATGACTGTATTTTTAGGAATTAATATACCATTGAGAGTGACTATTTTTTAAAATAAATAAATAAATTAAAGATGGTTAAGTGAAAGGATAATTATGTTTTATTTGTTTTTTAGTATTTTAGTATTATTATTTTTTTTTACCATCTTGTTCAAATTTTCTTGGAACTGTAAAATTATTACTACATCTATATCTTAAACACTCTTTTAATACTGATTGAGTATAAGGGAAGTGATGCATATCATTGATTCTTGGAAATTCACCATCATTTTCATCCATATATTGAATCACTTCTTGTCGAATTTTTGCTTGTACATCTGGATGATTTGCTAAAATAGCAATGCACCAAGCAAATGCTGTAGGAGGTAAATCTGATGCCATTCCATTCAAATCACCTAATATATATATATATATATATAAATATATACATTTAAAAAATAAAAATAGATAAATAAATAAAATATATATCTATCTTTATTCAAATCAATTTCTGTTTCTTTTTCTTTTCTTTTCTTTTTTTTTTTTTTTACTTAATGTCACCAAAATATCTTCATCATCAAAATCATAAATATTTTTAACTAAATGAATTTCTTTTACTAAACAATGAGCATTGGTTTCATGTAATCCATGATGAATCATATGATGAAAAAAGGAATTTCTATGCTGAATCACCTTTTTTATATAGGCAGTGCTTTTAGCTAAAAATGGAAACCATTTAAATAAAGATATAAAACTTGCGGGATCACCAGCAACACCAATTAATGGAAAACATTCTTTTAAAATAGCTTCCCCATCAGTAAAAAAGAAATCATTGATAGAATCCAATCTTTTCGCAAATGCTACTGTCATAAAAGTATTTATAGACATTAATTTTAATTCCCAAAATGGATTTACTGAAGTTGCTTGAATGGTTTTTTCAATAATACGTTCTATGAAATCATCTACTTCATATTCAATCAATGGATCTACAATTGCTTCTGATGATATATATTTTAAAACTAAACGTTTATAATAATAATAATAATAAAGAAAAAATGAATAAGCATATATATAAACAAAAAAAAAAAAGCAATTCATCTAATTAAAATTGATCATATAATCTTTCTTTTTTTTTTATTTTTTTATTTCCTTCTTCTTACCTATACTACGAGCATTTTTATATTTTGGATTATGTGATGATGAATAAACAAGTCCTCTAATAAAAAAAGATAAAAAAAAACACTATTAATATTCGGAGTTCATTCTAATATTCTATTTATTAGTCATTATTTTTATATAATTCTTACCTTCCATGATCACTATAATGCTCATCAATGAATCGATGATAAGGTCTTGACATTACCAAATGTTTATTTTGTTCAAGTAATTCATCAGCCATAGCAGGATCAGTAATTGTTAACCAATTTTGAGTGCCCATTTGAACTCTAAGTAATGGACCTTAAAAAAAATTAAATTAAGATGTATATAAATAATAAGAATTAAGGAGTATAAATATTAAAAATAATAATAATAATATTACACAATAAAAAATATATAAAAATAAAGACAGTAAAAAATAAAAAGGATTTACCATATTTTTGATGCCAATAATGTAATTTTAAAGCAAAAGAAGGACCAAGGAATGGAAGATGTCCTGAATATAAATATATAAATATATATTAGCTTTCGGAGTGCCATATTTTAATCTACTTAATATATTATATATGATTTACCAAAGTATGGGGCACAAGGTGAAGGCGAAGGAATAGCATAATAAGCTTGATACTTTTCTTTTTCTGCTTTAGTTTTTATAGTGTAATAAATATATTTTGTTGTTAATCCAAAGATCACTATAGTAGTTAAAGTTGATATAGGCGATAATGTGATCATCGTTCCTAAAAAAAAAAAAAAGAAGAAAAAAAGGAAAAGAAAAAGAAAAATGAAGAAAGTTTTAAAAAACAGAAGTATTAAAAAGCAGGTAATGCACGACTTTTTTTTTCATACTTATTTTCTTTTTAAGCATAGTGTGCAACAAGTGAGTTTTTTTTTGTGATGTGTGTGTAATCTATAAATTTAAAGTTTTATACATATATATATATTTATATATTTTATAAATAAAAGAAGAAAATATATATAAAACGTTATCCAATGTTAGTTAGTATATAAGGAGAGCTCTGTGCATATTATAATTTATCCATGTACCCATGAAAAAATATAATTTTGAGCTAATTGCTAAAAATGTACAAAAAAGATTTTCTTTTATGTTTTATATAATATTGATCGAAGAAGAAAAATATTAAGGTTAAAAGTTTGAAATATTTTTTTTTTTTTTGTGTTTGTTATTTGTTTTTGTATCAAATATTGTGTATCAAATAAATAATATATATATATATATATATATATAATATTTATTTATATGTTATATATTATCCACATATTACCATATCAAAATATTCTTAAAAGATTCAATCTTTTTATAAATCTATTATTGATACCACAAAAGGATTAACGTTGTTGATCAATAATGAAGAAGAAGAAATAAATTCTAAAATCAACCATTTATATAAAGTCTCTCCTGATAAGTTAGTGATTACAGGTTATATATATATATATATATATATTATTTTCATTGTCATTATCATTTTTACTTTTTTTTTATTTTATTAAAAACTTGTGAAGAATGTCTTTTTTTTTTTAAGTCTATCAAATTCTTGATCATCTTCTAGAACATTTTTTAACATCCTTCTTATTATCAAAAACATATAACTATATCTATGAAATATATGTGAATGTATGTATACAATCACATCTAAATAAATAGTAATAATAAAAAAGAAAATAAGTCTTTATGTAATTGTTTTTGTTTATTTATTAACCCATTGCTATTTAACATTAATAATCACAATGTTATATATTATATAAACTCTTGATAAATATAAATATATACTTATGAACCTATTGTTTCATTTTTTTTTCCTTTTAATTTCTTTTAGTTTTACATTAATAATTAGCGATTGATATTATATTTAATAAACAGTTTTATTTTATTTAAGTACTCTTTTTTTATTATTTATATAATTCATTCTATAATATATATGTACAATTATATAAGTTATAATGTTTATTTCATTTCATTTAAGCAAAATGGAAATAAAAAGGAAATAGAAAGAAATGGGCTCAGTGAAAAATTTTCCAACTAATGGGAAAAAAAAGCGGCGTTTAAATCCTGGAATCATCATTTTATTAAAATAGCGTTTTCTTAATTTGTTTAGTTAAAGGTATAAATATAAAAAGAATTTACTTATAAAAATAAACTATGATATATATATATAGAATATTTACATATTTATATATATATAAATATAAATATAAATATCATATTTAATAATAAAATAAAATATAGTAGTAAAATATATATATTTATATATATTAATTCTAAATTATTTATATATGATAACAATAAGATATTAAAGATGAGTATTTATATCTTTTAATAGTAACAGTCTGTAATAATATAATATAACAAGGGACCTTTTAAATGATGGTGATTTAAAAAAAAAAGGTATTTCCAAATATGTACTGGTTGTGCTACACCTATTAATTTTTTTTCTTTCCCCTATTTTTATTATTATTTTTTTCTCTTTTCTCTTTTTTTTCTTTCTTTTTTCATTTTCTCTTTTTCTCTCTATCTTTTTTTCTTCTTCTTTTTTTTTTTCCTATATATAAATATATATACTTCTTTTTCTTTATATATATTCATGTTTTTTTGCTTAATATCTACAACTACACTTTAATGTACTTTGAAAAACGTCAAGGTATAATAATATAATCATGATTTAAAATAAATAGATGAATTTGAATATATATTTATATATTTATATACAACACCTTTTTATTATTATTATTATTATTATTATTATTATTATTTACCTTTTATTATTTACTTTTTATTAGATGCAGGTCAGACCTGTGCAAATAGTGGTAACGGATTTCCAACTTGTGCTCCTGTCAGCACTGATACTTGGGTAAATGGTTCAACACATAACTTTGTTTGGAATTACAAGTAAAGGAATATATATATATTTTTAAATTAATGGTTATATATATATATATATATATATGTATGTATGATATGTATGTAAATATATATATTTATATTTCCTTTTTTCTTTTTATTTCACTTTAATAGTTATCCCTATTTTGTTAATTCGGTAAGCTATATTGACTTTTACTTTTTTTATATATACCTTATTTTTAGGAGTATATAAAAAAAAAATGTGTATATAACTTATATATATATATAAAAAGGAGACAGGCATAGATTTATTCTTTTTTATATTTTATTGTTTCATGAAAAGAAAGACATAATATACACTATGGATGATTTTTAAATATTATATATATTTAGATATATATAGATACATTTATGATCTTATAAAAAAATTTTTTTTCCCATTTGTTTACTTATTTGATTTATTTATTTTTTTAGAATACACTCGAATTAAATTTGTATTACAAAGCCAACTTTCAATTGATAAGAATTAAAAATTGGCCAGACTTACCGAGATTAGATGGAGAATTATCAGTAACTGTAGATGATTCATGGTTCCCAACACCTTCTTATAATGGGAATGTCAACTGGACTTTATATTTTTATTATTTACCTTCTGGTATGGATCCAACTGCTGAACTTCAAAATACTTATAGTCAATACCCAAGACCTTCACCTTTTAATGTTATTCGTAAGTTTAATAATCAAATAAAAAGATAATTTGTTTATTTATTCACATAACTTTTCTTTTTTTTTTTTTCTTTCTTCCTAGAATTACCTTCACCATCAAATAGTAATAAAAATAACCCAAATAATAATACCACCCTTTCTTCAACACCAGATACCAATAATTCATCATCATCTTCACATGGATTACCAAGTTGGGGAATTGCTTTAATTGTAATAGGATGTGTTGCATTTTTAATAGCTTTAGGAGTTTTAGCTTGGGCATTCTTTATTTATTTACCACGAAAAAGAAAAAACAATAATAAAAATGGGATTAACGGTAATAGTAATAATAATGATAAATCACTTTATTATGGTCAACATCATAAATATTCTTCAAATAATGAAAAAGCAGAATCTATTTATTCAAATACACCTATTATGCATGCAGGTTTAAGGTCTAACGTTAGTGTTAATACCAATCCTTCAAATAGTCCTCTTCATTATCATAATCCATCATCTGTATTTCAAAGATCAGAATCACCTCCTAGTCAACCATCCATTCATCAAGTCGCCAATAATAATACAGCTATTTCTCCATTAAATTCTCCAACTCAAGCTGCTTCAGCGGCTGCTGTTTTATCAGATACTTATCGACAATTAATTCATCGTCCTGATTGGACTACTACTGATGAAGATTTAGATGTAGAAAAACGTAGACAATTAGGTGATGAATTATTACAAAGACAGTTGGCTGAAGATGGTGCTATGATTAAACAAACTCAACCTACAAGATTAAAAAGTATTCATTCTCAAACTCCTAAAGCTAGATCTGCTATTGTTGATACCTTATCTCATTCCTCTTCAACTACCACATTACCTGAACCTCAACATCAAAAACCTTAGACATCCCTTTCCTTTTTATTTTATTTTATTTTATTTTATTTTATTTATTTAAAAAAGAGAAAATGATCACTTTTAGCAACATACATTCTCCTCCAATCTATTATATATAAATATATATTAGTATATTTATATATATATATTTATATATATATTCCTACCTTTTTTTTTAATAATAATAATAATAATAATAATAATAATAATTATTATTATTATTTAATCAATATAATTATTATTATTATTATTATTATTATTATTATTATTATTATTTTTATATAAATATAAAAATTATTATTTCTGTTGTATTTTTTATTACTATTATTATTATTATTTATAATTATTATCTATTATTATTATTATTATTTATTCATATAGTTTCCCTTTTTTTATTTATCCTCCTCTTTCCATTATTAGCATAAGCATTTAAAACATGAAATAACAAATAAAAAAAGAAAAAAAGAAGCAAGAAAGAAATTCTTTACTTAAAATAGATTTCTATGATGATATATATATAAATATATATTACTAAAAAAAGAGATAGGGCTACTGAGATTCACATGACTTTGCCTCTTTTTCCTTTTTTTTCATTTTAGTAAAATAAAAAGCGTAGTCAAAAAAAAAAAAAAAAAAAAAAAAAACGAAAGCCTAATTCTCTTTATTCTCTTACACTTTCCTTTACTTCTTTTTTTTCTTTTTCAACAATAAAAAAAAAATAGAAAAGAAAAAAGGAATCTAAAACCAAATCTTCTATTTATTTTTACTTTCATTTTAATAGCATAAAGAATAATATGAATCCACTTCCACCACCACAATCAAATCCCAATGACTTTTCAGAACCACCTAGTTATAACCACGCTATACAATCCACTATCGATCCTACCAAAGTGAAAGAATATGGTACAGTTTCAGATGCAAGCCAAGATTCTTATCAACGGGGAGAATTATTTATTCAAGCCTTTCAATCCAAAATTGATGAATATCCTGAAGAATTAGTGAAAGCCATTCAATCCCAAGGTCCTTTTTGTATGATGTTGGATACAGAAGTACATAATAATACAATTTTTAGACATCCTTTATGGACGGGTGATAAACCAGGATTTCGTTCAGATAAAACCACATTTATTCAATTTTGGCCAGATGGAAAACCTATTCAGCATCATCATCATCAACAAATCATAGATACAGATATTACATTACAAGGATCTCATCCTTTTATATCTTTTTCTTCTTCACAAAATAACAATTCATCGACAACAATTACCACCAGTACTACTCATTATTTTGAAATTACCATTGATCAAGTAGTTGATCCTAATAATACAGTATTTAGTATTGGATTAGCAACAAAACCTTATCCATTATTTCGTATGCCAGGTTGGAATAAATATTCTGTAGGTTATCATAGTGATGATGGATCTAAATTTTGTGATGATCCTACAGGTGGTCAAGATTATGGTCCAGCATGGGGAAAAAAAGGGGATGTTATTGGTTGTCAATATCATGTTGAATCTGGTACTATTTATTTCACTTTAAATGGTTACCTCGTTCAACAACAAAATGCAAATGGTGCTCCTGCTTTTTCTGGCCTTGAATCGCATATTTATTATCCTGCTATTGGTTGTGATGGTCAAGCTACTGTTCTTGTTAATTTTGGTGCCACTCCTTTTAAATATCCTTGTCCTGATTGGATTGGCTATCATCATAAAAAGGATTGATTGTTTGATTATTATTATTTTTAATTTAAATGGTAATAATAGTAATAATAATAATAATATCAGTTTTATATATATATATATATATATATATATATATATGATTGTATATATATTAATATTTTATTCTTTAAAAAATACAATGTAAATTTAATGTGTTAGTTAGTATTTATATATAATAAATAAATAAATGATTATTTTTTTATCACTTTGTAATATTTATATTTATTTGATAATTTATATATAATAATATTAATAGTAATAGTAATAATAATAATAATGGTGAGAAGGGAAGTATATATTCTTTCTTAATATTAAAAATAAAAAGGGAAAGTAAATAAATAAAAGTGATAAAGGTGATATATAATGAATATATATATATATATATAAAGGAAAAAAAAAAAATAGATACGAATATTTATCTATAACAAAAAAAAAAAAAAAAAAAAAATAGAGAAGAAATGCTTTAAAAAAATAAAGATAAAAAGAATAAAATAATAATAATAATAATAATAATAAAAGCATATAATTTAAAGATGATTTGATATATCAATGCATAATTAATTAGCCTGTTTTTTTTCTTTCCTTCTTTTTCTTTTTTACACTCTTAATATTATTATTAATATATTATCTCATTAATATGATTTTTTTAAAAAAGGTTGAATTGATTTATAATTGATATATATATATATATATATATAATGTATATATATGAATGCTTTTCATTTTTTTTTCTTCTTTCCAACATCAATTTTTTTTTAAAAAAATCATTGTCTTTCTTGATTTTCAGCAACCAAAGGACTTTCTTTAGCAGGACTTGAACTAGACGATATACCAGGATTGGAATGAGGAATAGTTTCAGGTGAAGGATGTTCAGAACCAATGGCACCTTCAGGCTCTTTTCCAGCTTTAGATAATGCATAGTCTCCAGAGTCGAAATATTTTCGTTCCTATTATTAGTTATTTTTTAAAAAAGATATAAATATAAATAAATAAATATAAACAAATAATAATAGTAAATCATAATAAATAAAGAAGAAGAAAAAATAAGAAAAGTAGTAAAGTAATAAAGTATCTATTTTAATATGCGTTTACTTCTTTTTTCCCTCCCTCTATCTCTTTTATTTTTCTCTCTCTCTTTCTTAGTGTGAGAGTCTTGTTTCTTTTTTTCTTTTTTTCTTATTTTCCCAAAAACTTGTTTTATCGTGTTTGGATTTTTTTTTTTTTCTATCAACTTCTTTTCCCTTTCTTCTTCATTTTTTTTTTTTTTCCTTTCCTTTCCTTTTCCTTTTCTTTTTATTTATTTTTTAAATAATAATAATAATAATAATAACATATATAGTATAATATTTATATAATAATAATATATAATCAGTTTTAAGTACTATCACACCTTCCTATAACTTTTTCCTTTTTCCTTTTTCCTTTTTTCCTTTTTCTTTTTTTACTTTATACTTTATACTTTACTTTTTTTTTTTTTCTTTTTAAAATAAAACAAAAGTAAGACAGAATAACATATATTTTATATTTTACCTTGAGTTTATGACCAATAAGATCTTTACGATCAGGTAATTTACCATACATCTTGAATAGTTTCTTTTCTTCTTCACTTAATTGCTAATCATTTTATTAAAATAATAAATTAGTCATTAATATTATATTTATTTATCCATCTATCTTTTTAATGAAAGTAAGTAAGAAAAACAAAAAGTAAAGTAAATAAGACTTACACTTATGTCAATCTTATTAGTTTGTGCGGGATTCATATTAACTATATTAAGTCAATCAAATGATAAAAAAAGAATGAGAAAAAAAAAAAAATGAGAAAAAAGGAAATGAGAAAAAAAAGAGAGAGAGAATCTTTTTTTAACTCATCTTTTATGACGTATAAAACGCGGGATTCGGAGTTTAAACTAATCACCATACAAAAAAAAAAAAAATTAAATGATGCGTACAACTACAATAATAAAATAATACTTTTTGAAGTTAAAAATAAAACTAAATATAATGAACCTGTTATTTTTATTGGTTATATGTTTTTATTATTCGTTATATAAAATGTACATTTAAAATCAATTAACTATATGACAAGAATTAAAAAATAAGATATTTTTATATTCAGTAAATACTAATAAAAGAAAAAAGTGAATCAAAACTAAATATATATTTTTAGAGTAATTCCAACTTTTTACATATACACGTTTTATTTATCTTGTTTATATTTATTTGTTTATTTATTTACAAATATTTCATTTATATGTTATTATTAAGATTTATTTTTAAGACACTTCTATATATTTATAAAATAAAATAAAAAAAAGAAAATGACAGTTGTTTACGAAATTAAAATCAGCTCTTACTTCGGAGTTTTAAATTTGTAAGTTTTCAAATGCTTGAAATCAATCATAAATCTATGTTAAGTTTTCCCTTACATTTATTTCTTTCCTTCGCGTTTATAATTAATTATACTTCACATTATTATTGTTTTTCTTTTTATTATTCATTTTATAAATATTATATTTTTATTTTTATTTTACTTTTAAATTTCATAATATAAATTCTTATGGTATTAACAACAACCTCCTTAAGTGTATGAGCAAGTCAGAAATAGTAGTAAAAAAGAAGTAAATTATGTGCCAAAAGGAAAGAGAAAAAGTTAATAAGAACAAAGAAAGGAATGAAGGTAACATAACAGCTGCTTTATTTAGAATTTATTGATTTTAATGAAGAATTAAACACCCATTTTAGACTAATTGCTGTTGATCCAGGTATATCTTTCATATTCCACTCAACTGGTAAGGTTGCAGGATATTACAGTAAGGCTGGAATTAGAAGAAGAACTAGATAACAACGACAACAAAGAACGAAAGTGGATTGGATGAAATTGAAAATAATATCCCTACTGTAAAGACCTGTTCTCTTAACTACATTAATCACTTCAAATATATTTTTCACCATTACGATAAATTTAACGGCCAATTTACTAGTAATAGATTTTTGAATTATCATCAAAAACAAAAAAAAAAAAATGGATGCTGAACTACTGAATATATTCTTACATGGTGGTAAAAAGCATCAATATCAACAAACCTTCTCATCCAAAAAGTAAAAAAAAAAAAATAATAATCAACTTGAATTATGATAATTAATTTATAGACGTAAAACAAAAAAAAATACAGTATGATGATTGGATGATACTACTAGCTGTTGGAGATGGATGTTTCAAGATAACAATGCATGGAAAAAGAATGTCTGGTCTAGTTAATAGATTAAGAAAAATCTTTAAGAGGGCGGAGCATGAATATAAACTAATTATGATAACAGTGGATGAAGCCTTTATCTCAGATACAATAGAGGTAACATGCTCCTCATACTTTCTAATTTCATAATAGCTCACGATTATAATAATAATAATAATAATAATAATAATACAGCCACTTTCAACTCTCCACGGTCATAATAAAGATGACCAATGTTCTTTAATATTAATATATTTTTTTCATTACATTTCCAATTATTATCGGTGCTCTAATTTCAGGATTTTTTTAACATTTCCTTTGAGAAATAAATCCTAGACCTATGCAATCTTGTCTTATCAAAAAAAAAAGATTATCTTAATCCCATTTATATGTTATTTTTTTTTCAATTTTTCTTTTTTTTTTTTTTTTATTTAAAAAAAAATAAAGACTAATGTTTTTAAATTATATACTTATTATATATTTATAAGATAGTTTACATTAGATTTTAATAAATGATAATCATCATCTGTTGCATATAACTGAGTTTGAATGAGAAACAGAATATGTTGTACATAAAATAGATGATCAGCCAAACAATAATTACTGGATTAACGGAGTTTATTATGATGATCATTATTTAAAAAATAACGTTAAATCATTTATTTGAATAATAAAATAGTAATGAAAAGGTATATACATATATATAAAGGATAATTATCATAATAAATATTAATATTTAATAGCATTTGATTATTACCTTTAAAAAATAAAAATAAAAGAATGAAAATATTCAAAAATGGATACATAACTAAAAAAGGAAACCCACGATTTATACTGTTTATTTTTCATTGGGGTCACTGTTTATATATATATATATATATATATATACCTATGAGACAAACTTTTGTCTCTTTTTCTTTATTATTATTAAATATTTATAATATAAAATTACTTAAAAAAAAAAAAGTATTAGAGCATATAATAAAATAAAAAAGAAATACACAAATATATATTTTTGACATACATTTTAATAAAATAAATAAATACTTTTATTTGTAAAAGAAAAAAAAAGGCTGATGTTTTTTTTTTTATTTATATGTATAAATCATCAAATAATATATGTTTTGTTTTGTTTTAATAAAAAAAATTTATTGGTTTTATGTGAATAATCAGTCTTACAATTGAATCTTTAACTATAATTTTATAAAAATAATCCTAATAAAGTTATCTTTATTTATGTATATAAGCCATTTTGAGATTATTATTCTTCAAAAAGGATTTAGGTATTGATACAGCCAATTATTAACTCAGAACATATAAATTTATATTTATTATAAGACAATATCATAAGAAAAAAAAATAAGCAAAAAGAAAAGAAAGGTATTTCTTCATTTTTTTTAACAATAATAATAATAATAATAAACACTATCATTTATGTAAAAAAAATTATTTATCCATCTATTTGTTTACTTATTTATTTAGTTTGATATTCTGAACTGCATCATTCAAAAAGAAAAAAAAAACACTTCTTTCAAGTTTGTGGAACTTATTCATTTATATGTGTTTTATTTAAAAAATAAATCTTTTATACTGATCTCTTTTAATTATTACTCATATATATATATATATATATATATTAATTTTAAATTATTGACTTAAAAATGATAATAATAATAAAAAATAAACCATTTTGCTATCATTATCTTTTGTCTTCTTCTTTTTTTTAATTACATATAATTAAAAAAATATCAATGGCTATTATATTACTAAATAATAATTATAATAATAATGACAATAAAAGGAATTGTGGCTGATAGAGATATCGTGCATAAATATAGTAACCTTTTTACATTTATTTATTTACTGGATATGTATATATATGTATAGAGAGAAAGATAGTGAGAAAACAAATCTAAGCCTACACAATAATGTTACATAATGATTGCTTTTCCTGTCTTCATCCATCTCCTATAAATTAAGAAAGAAAAAATGAATCAAATTAACTTTTTTTTTTCTTATTCTTATTATTCATTAATTACTATTATTATTATTAATATTATTATCATTTAAAAAAAAAAAATAGATATTTAATTATAAAAATAAAATAAAATAAAAAAATGGGCGTCCACACATATGCACTTTTAGATGAAGGATCTTTAAAGAAACGTCGATTAGTCCAATTTCTTATTGCCATACTTACCTTCATAATCTTTTCAGGTATCATTGCACCAACCTATGTTGCTTATTCAAATAGTCAAGATCTCGATAATAAAATTGATGATACATCAGTTCATAATGAAATTATAGCTATCAACACCTATGGCAATTCTCCTGGTACATTGATGGTGAATGGGATCAATCAAACCATGGCGGAAGCTACTTTTGAAATCATTCTAAGTAATGTGGACCCATTAAAAGAAACGGCTAATGTTCATATCAAGCTATTGAAGCAACCTTTATTAAATAATGCTACTAATGTTGTTGGATTTTTAAGTAATGGTTTCCCACAAGTTAATGATTGGTCTATTTATTTTAATGGTCAAGTCACTAGAATGAGACCTTATGAATCAGATACTGAATGGAGTTTTCCAGTTCCTTTATTTGGTGATCCTGGAAGATATCCTTTCGATGTTTATATTAATTCCTTTTCTTTTCAATTTTCACCTAATCAAACATTCATCAATGGCATTCGTACACATGTGAAAGCCTATGGTATTCAAACAGGCTGGGTGGTTGATTTTAAAGTTGAAGTAGATAATGATCATGGTTATTTCACTATTCAACCTACTGTATCACGTAATGTTACAACAAAGGGATTTAGTTTATTTATTGTGGGTTTATCATGGATTTTATCTTTATGTCAATTTTTTATTGCTGCTCAATCTGTTTTACGTAATCGTGAAATGATTCCTCAAATTATTGCATTACCTGCTACTTTATTATTTGCTTTACCTAGTTTAAGAGCAATACAACCTGGAATCCCACCTATTGGTATTGTCTTGGATATGGCTGGATTCTTTTGGAATATGGCTATGGTGGCTATCTCATTAATTATTACTTTTATTATGTTTATTTTTCAATATGATGTTCATAATCTACCTTCCCATTAAAGTATAATCAATCATTCATGTATCCATTTATTCATTATTATTATTATTATTATTATTAAAAGTTATTATCATCATCACTAGTACATAAATTCACTTTTTTTTTTTCGTTTATAGCAGTATCTTTATTTTTCGTCTTTATCTTTTCATGTAGTAATAACTTAATAAAATGCTTTACATTTTTATCATAATATCGTTTTCTGCTTTATTTTACTATTTTAATCGATACTTGTATTAAATACGATATATTTATTATTATTTCAGTTGACTCACACATACACACACAAATAATATATGTATATATACACTTATTGTACGCGTTAATTTTTAAAAGTTGTTTAATAAATTAAAAGCTATATTAATTATATTGGATTAATCTAATTAATACTTTTTAAATCATTGTTTGACATATTATATATATTTATTATGTATATGTAAGATATAAATATAATATAAATATAAATATAAATATAAAGAGAAAAATATGACTTTATTTTAAAAAGTAAGGAAAAGAAAAGAGGGGATAAAAAAAAAAAAGAGATCATCCCACAAAATCATTAAAAACTATTTTAATATTCCGACTTCTCTCTACCAGTTTGGAAAAAAATCACTCATTTGTATATTTACTTTATTTTACACCTTGTTTTATTAAACCATATTTAAAATTTAAAAGAGTCTAAAATATATGAATTACAGTTGATATTTTATTTTATAAATAATAATACTATTATGTTAATAATGAAGAAGAACAAGAAAGAAAAAGAGAAAGAAAAAGAATACACGTACGAGATGCGGTTATAAGTTTTATTTCTATATTTATTAGAAAAAGGAAACTAAGCTTTATATTTTTTTTTTTTTGAAACACTCTAACAATCGAATATATCGTATTTTATATAATTGAATTAAATTATTTTGATTGAATTAAAAAAAGAAAAAGAAAAGAAAAAGAGAAAAAAAATTACTCGTATATATATATACATATATATCTGTATATGTTTAAGCTTAAAACTAGTTTGTCTTTTTTTTTATCTTGATCAAATAGATAATCATTAACAAGGATCATTAAAAAAAGGAGATTCATGATCTTTATTATTTAGTACCTGGATATATACTTTCTATCTTTCTTTCTTTCTTTTTTTTTTTTTTTTCTCAAGATGACTATTTTATATAAAACATCTTTTAACGGATGATTTATTGAAAAATCAACTGCTTTATATATATATATATATATATATATATGTATATCTTATATATATGTAAAAAAAAAAGTTTCAAAATAGAACAAATAGCGGTATTTGAACACAATAATATTAGATTATATAATAATGATTGATTTTTTTTTAAGAATAACGATTTTTTTTTTTTTCATTCAATAAATATATACACATGTGTGATTTTTATATTTTTTTATTTACCAAAGATTGATCTTTTTTATTTATTTATTTATTTATTTTCTACAAGTATAAAACAAAGTTTTTATTATTATTCAAAAAGAGCAAAGGAAACATGATCAATGGATCTGTACCACTTTAAAACTGGATTTTGATCAATTTAAAAAGATAAAAAAAATTTTTTTATATATATAAGATATATTTAAGGGTGTAACAATGAATATTGTGTTCTTTTTTCTCGCTCTTATGATCTTAAAAACACGAACCTTCTCTTTCTCTCTCACACCCACCCACACATAGATTTCACTTTTTATGTATCTGATTTTAGTATTATTATCAACCAATAAAAATAATTTTCTATCCTTCTTTATTTTCCATTACTTTTTTTTTTTTTTTCTTGTTCCGCTTCATTTATAGCTTTTTATATATAATTTTTAAATAAAAACTTTAAAATAATCTTCTTTTTATATTATATAAATAAAAAAAGAACCAAATAAATACTTTTTTAAATGTATATATATTACTTATTATAGAAAATTTTCCATATGAAAAAATATTTATAATTCAGATATATATATATTTAAAGAGATGGAAAAGATCAATTTATTAAGATTTATTGGAATTTTTTTTTATAAAAATGGATCTCATTAGTCATATAATTTATTATATAAAGAAATAACCATCTGATAATATATAATAAAGGTACTTTTTTTTTTTAATTTATAATATTTGCGAAACCAAGACTAAAATACGAAAATCAGATAAACTCGAATTTAATATCCGATTTATAATTTTTTTAATCATCCACATTTATATATATATTTTCTTTTTTATTTTTTCCTTTTTCTCTCTCTTTTTTCTTTTCTTTCTTTCTTTTTTTTTATTGCCTCTTTTTGAGTTTCTCTTTTTTTTTTTTATATATCCTCCCTCCTTTTTATATGCATAAAAAACATGAATTCACCATCAGAAAGTGAAAAAATAGAATATGAAAAAGAGAAATATGTAAATGAAGCTACTATTCCTGAAGACGAAGGAGCTAAAGCTAATTCAGATGCTATTTTTGCTAATGCTTCATGGCAATATAAGACGATTGCTCTTATTACTGCTTTATTATTACCATGTAAAATAAATAAATAAATAAATAAAATAAAAAAGAATCATCATACATTATATATATAAATACATGATATTGATGTTTTGTTTTTTTATTTTATATTATTTTAGTGGGATCTCATTTTTCAGGTAGTGCTTTAAGTGCTATGAAAAAACCTATAAAAGCTGTAAATAAATAAATAGTGAAATAAAATAAAGAGAGAGTAAAAAAAAAAAAAAAAAAAAATAGTATCTTTATTAACATCTTTTTTATTATTTGTTTATTTATTTATTTTTTATTTATTATATTTAAATAATTTTAGCATCTTGGTATTAATAATACTAGTTATGGTGTATTATCATCATCCGTATCCATTATTAATACAGTCTTCCCTATTGCAGGAGGGATATTTATTGATATGTTTGGTTCCGTTTGGGGTACATTATTTGTTAATATTCTTGTCATTGTCGGTAGTTTATTAACTGCTTTAGGTGGTAAATATACTTCTTATCCTTTACTTATTGTTGGCCGTGTTGTTTTTGGTATTGGAAGTGGTCTTATTGTAAAGTTGATCATTTATTTATTTATTTATTTATTTATTTTATAATCATCATCATTATTTATTTGTTTATTTTTCTCTTCCATTAAACTTTATATATATATATATATATTTAGGTAACAATGCAAGAATCCTTATTATCAAAATGGTTCCGTACAAACCATTTATCCATAGCTATTGGTTTACAGTTATCAATTAGTCGATTAGCTACCTTTTTGGGCACGTTAGTAGCCAATCCTATTGCTGAAAGAACAGGTGATTGGGTTTGGCCTATGTGGTTATCCTTTATTTTATGTGGATTTTCCATTCTTATGAATATTGTATATGCTTTGATTGTTAGAAAATTAAAAGGTGATTTTAATGCCAATTCAAGAGAAGATATTCAAAAATTGAAAAAAAAGAAAACTTTCCATTGGAGAAGTGTTTTAAGATTCCCTGCCATCTTTTGGTTAATTATATTAATTGAATTCATTTATGCTGCTGTATGGTCTTCTTTCCAAACTATTTCTACTGAATTTGTTATTGTTCATTTTAAAACTGCCGATGTCCTTGCCGGTTATCAAGCCTCTGCTTCTCAGACTGTCCCTATCGTTGCTACTCCTCTTTTAGGTATTTTTATGGATCTCTTTGGTTGTCGTGTTGTTATTTGTAAGTGATGTTCATTTCTACTTGTAAAAATAATAATAATAATAATAATAATAATAATAATAATAATAATTATCATTTATATATTAATTTAATTTATTTTTATTTATTTACTTATTTTTAAAATAGTACTTATTTCTGCTGTTTTCTTAATATTAAGTTCTGGTTTACTTGGATGGACTTATGTAAGTGCTGTTGTTGGTATGGTATTTTACAGTATTTCTTTAGCATTTGGTCCAATTGCAATGATCACATCTATTGGTATGATTTTACCTTCTGATTACATTGGTACTGGTCTTGGATTATACAAGAGTTCCAATAATATTGGTACTACTATTTTAGATATTGTTGTTGGTGTAGTTCAAGATAAGACCGCCCAACAAGCCTACACTGGTGTAATGCTTGTATTTTTAATTTTAAGTTGTATTGGTTTTGGATTGATTGTTTTCCTTTGGTTAACTCAACGTGTTTGGTATAATAATCTTTTAGAAGCTACCCGTCCTAAACGTCTTATTATGATGAAAGAAAAGAATGATCATGAATTAGAATTAAGTAAACAAGGTAAAGATACCTATGATGAACAAACTAAACCTTTCTTCAGTTATCTTTATGTTGCTATTTATATTGCTGCTTTCTTGGCTGCTTGGGTATTGTTCTTTGTTTATAGTGCTAATGGTAATATTGAATGATTTCTATATTTTGTTTTACTTTTTTTTTTTTCATGTAATTGTAATTTATTATTATTTGAATTGATTTTTCTTTTGATTTAATTATTACTATTCTTATTCTTATTATATTAAACTTGAATTGTTATTTCCTATTTTTATTATTTTATATCAACTATTATTATTATTATTATTACTATTTTACTTTTTATACTTTCTTAATACTTTTAAATGATAAATTATTATATCCCTATCCTTTTATTACTTTTACTTTATTTTCTCTACTTTGTTGTTTTAGTAACTTTTTTTTTTAGTCTTAAATAAATATAAGTATTGCTAATATTAAATAATTAGATTAAAAGTAAAAGTTTAGCAATATACATTTCTTTTTTTTTTTTATCTTTTATCATTTTTAAAGTTGAAATTTATCTTGTATTCCTCAATACTTTTAAATATTCTAGTTCAAATGTAAAATAGGTTATTTATTTTTGTTTCTTATAATTTCATTACTATGTCTTATTTTTATTATTTCATTTATCTATATTATATTTTTTAATAATTATATCTTATATATATAAAAAAGTAGGAATGAAAGAAAAAGAAAAAGATAGCTAAAAAGGATAAAAGGAAAAAAAGGAAATAGAAAGGGAAATTTAAAATTCAAACAACTGCCCTTTGTCGGAAGTTTAATGGCCCAGTTCGTGCTTATATAAATTTTTTTGTATATATAACTAATTAATTGACATACTTTATCCCGTTTCTTTTTTTTCATTCGTTATAAATAAAAATAACTCATTTTTATATATATAGGATGATGATCATAAATTCGTAAATAAATTAGGAAGCTTTTTTTTTTGTAGTTCAGTGCCAAAAAATTAATCATGGCATTTTATCTTATATGATCACTTTTTTTAGAGCCCGCTTTTTTTCACTTTTTCATTTTCTTTTTTTTTATTAATCTATATACATATATAAATGATATGATAAAACCATTAATATCTTTACTATTATTATTAAAGTAATTCTATTATTATTATTATTATGAAGAATAGGAACAAATAGAAAAATATATAACGCTTTTTTTTTTTACTTATATATTTCTTTTTTTATGAATTACTTATTTAGTTTACAGTACATAGTATGTTTTCAAAAACGAGCACCTCCTTTTACACAATCAGATCTTCCAGCTCATCTTGGCACTTATACCCATTCTCATGAAAATATAGAAAAACCAACTTATAGCTGTAAAGTTATTGGAGAATGTGAAGAATGTAGTCCACTTGAAAAAGTAAACAAGCGAATAAAAAAATATATAAATATATAAATGATATTATGGATGGAACATTTATCTTTATTATTATTATTATTATTATTATTATTGATATACGTATGTATACATATAGAAAACTGCACTTTTTTGTTTAGAATATGGAAATAAACAACAAATACGATGTGAATGGGACGATCCTAATTTAATACTAAATGGAAATGATACTTTAATAGATGATGACTATATATCTTTACCCACTTTTCAAGGTTGTCCTTGGGTTAAACATGTTGAAAAATTGAAAATTATTAAATTTGAAGTAAATAAAAAAAAAAAAAAGAAGATAACAAAAAAAGAGAAAAAGATATATATATATATTAATAATGATTCTTTTTATTTTATAATAGATTATTAATTTCATCATAGCAGTTTTTTCTGTATTAATATTAATATGGCGACAGAAAAGTTTAGCAAGGGAAAAATATCAACAATTGGCACAAAGAATCGGCATACCTGTTTAAAATAAAAATAAAAAGTGGGAAATAATGGAAGAATACATGTTATTATTTGTATAATATTTAATAGATAATATATAATAAAATCAGTTTAATAATAATTTTTTATGGATTTATGAATTAAAGGTGATTTAAAGTTATATTTATTTATGACAAGTTACTTTTTAATATAAATGTTATATATAAAATTAAAAATAAGGAAAACAATTATTAAAAGAAGTATTCTAAACAAAACTATATAAAATTTATATATACATAATATATATATATATAAGGAGTGGGGGATTAAAAAGAGAAAGGGATGAGGGAATAATATATATATAAAAAAAAGATATATACATTTTAAAAAGATATATATATAAGGAGTATTATACATACATATATATATGTATATATATGTACGATAAATAACTAATCTATTATTATTATTATTATTATTATTATTATAATTATTATTGGGTAAAATCATTAATGTTAGCAATCACTTTTCTTTGCCAAGAAGGATAAAATAAAAAGGAAGCATGATCTAATCCTTTCATGACCTCATTATCAATATGATTTCTTTTTAAATAGTCATGTACTCTAGAAGAATTAACAATATTATCATGTTCAGATAAATAAATTTTAGTTTTTGATGGCATGGAAGTTGTTAATAAATGCTTTGGCGAAGAAGAAAAATAATGATGATTATGACGTAGTTTTGGAGTAACATAAAGTGCTAATTGGAACCAATGAAAATGTCTAGAGATATAGTAGGAAATATATAATTCACTGGAAGCAAAATATTTAACGATGGATTCACCAGCAGTTTTTGGGTTACGATAGACAAAATTGGTGCAACTATTTTATATATATATATATAATAAAATAAAATAAAATAAAATAAAATAAAATAAATAAAAAGGATTGGTTCCTCACTTTTTTATTTTATTTATTTTTGTAACTTACACATCAGGATAATGAAGCATAAAACAGATGGGATCTAATAAAATCACAGAAGCAACGGATTTAGGAATATGTTGTAAACACCAAGATGTAACGGCCGAACCTAAAGAATGAGCAACAAAGGTGGCATTTTGAAATTCATGACGAGCAAGCATTTGTTGAATATCATGACTGATTTCATACATAGTAGGAATATCTTCAACACATCTCATAGCAACAAATGGTAATTCAATCAAAAAAATAGGGTTATCCAATGTTAATAAATGATGTAAAAAAGTTGTGTAACACATTAATCCAGCGCCTATCCCGTGAATGAAAACGATAGGCTTTTTTTTTCTATTTCCATCTCTAAACCAATAACTAATACGTCCCTCTTCTATTTCTTGATTATTTTCAAGATAAGATAATGATGGTGTACGGCATTCAACAAAATTCCATAATAATTCAGTCTGTACAGCTTCAGGTCCATATTTTTTCATTTTATAAAAAAATTGTAAAATCATTCCATAAAAAATCGTAGCTAATTGAATCCCAATATAAAAAACTAATGGTCGATGATAGGCTGTTAAAGGATCTAAATTTTTTCTTCTTGATTGTACATGATCATTATATCCTTCTTGAAATTGATAGTTTAATTTTTGTTGGATTTGTTGCATCATCCATTCCATATCTTTTAAATGGCTGTCATCTTGCAAAACATCTTCTAATGGTGAATTAAAAAAAGCCCAGCTTAACCTAATTATAGAAAAAAAAAAAGATTAATAAATGGAATTATAAGAAGGATTATCAATCCTATATATTTATATATTTTTTCTTATTATAAAAGAAGTTCCGTTCTGTCACTTTTTTTTTTATCATATGATGAATATCAACTTTTTTTAACATACCATTCCATAATATTATCTTTATATATTTCATTTAATAAAGGAGGACAAGAAGTTTGTTTTTTAACAAACCAACCTGGTAACCAATCTTCAATGTGATCCACAGTATAAATACAATTAGATAATAAAGTTCTTCTTTGTTTTGATGTCAAAGGAACTTGAGGATTGATTTTTTCCATACGATTACGAGTAAGATGGAAAAACATATAAAACATTAATTCAGTAATAAGCCAATAATGAATAGTAGATGGTAATATGTAATAATTATCATTTGTTAAAGATAATGATGATGTTGATGATGCTAGCACTGCAGTTGTTGTCATTACAGTACTTGTTGATATTTGTGTAACAAAAACATAGTAAATAAAATATAAAAAGGCAACTGGTGCAAGCCCAGTTTGACATATAGCCAATGTATAAACAAGAATTCTTGATATAATATGATCTGGTAACATTTTTTTAAATTATAAATAATAAATAGATATATACATAAAATTGGATTAAATTAAAAAAAAGGATTATATAAATGGAAAAGTAAAAATTAATAAAAATGGAAAAGTTGTAGAAATGAAAAGAAAGTGAAAGAAAAAGGTATTAAAATAAAAAAAGAAGAAAAAAAAAAAGTTTAAATATATGTAGGTGATGAAAAAAAAAAGGGGAATGTAAGGTGCTTCTGAGTTATAAAGGTTACATTTTTTTAAAAATTGTTAATTTTTTTGGGGTTTTGGCGAATAAAAATCAAATGCTAATGAATTGTATCTTAAAAAACCCATATTCATTAAACTGTTTTTTTCTTTATATGAATCTTTACAAATGTATCACCGATATTATGTTTCTATTAAACTTATATTATTATTGTTATGATATAAAAGGAGGTTGTATTTGATTTATTAATTTTAGCTATTATTCTATTATTTTTTTTCATTTTTAGACGTTGTATTTGATATATTGAAAAAATATAGTATATAATTGAGTGAGATTGGTTCGGTCATAGCTTTTTTTTTGTCATTGTTATTTATTTATTTATTTATTTATTTTGGGTGTGCTTTAGTGTTTGCATTATTACCATTATCATTGCTTTTATTTTTATTTTTTTTTTACTTCTTTTTTATTTTTTGGGTTATGTATTAGTGTTTGCATGCACACATGTTTGTATATTTTTTTTTGTTGAGTTCCAATTTTTAATAATTATAAATTTCCCCATCTACAGTCCATTTTTTACTAAGATATTTTGGTTGAAGATGATCTAAAAAGTGTTTTCTCCATAATTTAATAAAGGACTCTAACTCGGGCCATCTTTCTTTTGATGCTGTTTCATCCATCATCTTTCCTTTTTCCATTAATTTTTGAATAACAAAAGTCCCATGATCAATAAAATCCGGTCCATGATACATATCTTTCAATTTGCTGCAAGTTTTTAAAAGATCATCCCAAGATAAATCTTTTAGTGATACTTCTTTTTCTTCTTCTTCTTCTTCTTCTACTACTGATTCAGATGATGATCCAGATGATAATGATGATAAGGCTGTTGATGATACATATGAGGAGGTAGATTGATAAGCTTTTACTTTATCTTCTAATTCTTTTATTCTATTTTCAGGCAATTTATCTCTAAATCTAAGTAATGCTGTGGCAGCTTTACGAACATATCTATTTTCTGCTGAATGAATCCATCCTTTTCCTTCTAATGGACAATCATATTGTTTTGCTATTTCTTTTTTTAATTTAGTTGCTTCATCTTCGTATTGATCATGACATTGTTTACATAATAACAGAAGATCCCGACTCTAAAAAAAATAAAATAGATGAATAGATATTGTTATATTAATGCATATATATTTGTTTTTTAAAAGTAAAATAATAATAAAATATAGTTAAAATTATAATAATAAATAATTATAGTTTAAATAATTATAGTTTAAATAATTTAATGATTTCTTTTAATCTTTTCTCCCTTTCCTTCATTCTCCTTTCCCCTGCTTTTAACTTTTATTCATTCCTTTTCTTTTTCTTTTTTTTTTTTCTTATAGGTGAATATGAAAATACATATATAACCTTACCGATTTGGATTTAATGCAAAGTGGCATAGCTTTTCTATACATATCAGGAACTAACCAATCAAAATGAAAAGAAGGATAATTATTAAGGAATCATTGTCGATGCCACTGTTTTTATTGTTACTGTATATTTATTGTTATTTATTTATTTACCAACATGGTGTGTAGTTAATTCTTTTGTAGCATTACATACGACACAGTTATTTGATCGTTCTTCTATCATATAATCATTTAAATCATGACCTTCACCTTTTGCCTCAAAAGTAAGTTCAATAGATCGTTCTTGGGGTAAAATATTTGCCAAGTTTCTTTTCAAATACCAGTTTGCTTTTTTCCTTTTATATAATAATAATAATAATAGATATTTATAATATTAATATATATATATATATATATTCTTACTTTTTATTGTTTATTTTATTATCTTCAATATATTCTTTTTTTTTTTACTCATTACAACGAAACATAAGCTTTCCATTTTTATTATAGACTTTCCAATTTTCATAAATAACATTTGATTTCTTTGTTTGCATATATATTTTTTTTCTTTCAGCTGGCATGTTAAAAGAGTTATTGGTTACACGATACAAAAAAAAAGGAATATAATAAATAACAACTTCTAAATATATTAATCCTATTGACAATAAAAAAAATTACAGAGAGAAAATGGGAAATAGAGAAATTCGAAATAACAAAAAGGGAACTTGTTTTTTTTTCCATTTCCGTTTTTTAGCATTTTTAAACCCCGCGCCTTTTTTTTCATAATATTCATTGTTATTAATTAACATATATGTATAAAATTTATTTTAAAAGGCTATTACTTTATTCTTCTTCTTCTTTTTCTTATTTGCTCTCTTTATTAAAATTTATTAACATCATTCATTTTATCATCTATTTATTTTCTTATTAACATTATATAAATATGTCTTCAGATAGAAAGTTAATCAGTGAATCTAATGGGTTTTTAAATTCATGGATTAATACATTAATTTTTGGAAATGAAGAAACTAAAACATCTACACCTTCATCCATGATTGAACAACAACCAACAACATCGTCATTTAATCGAGAAGAAAATCAATCTAATTTACCACAAAGACCTATTTCTCATCCGTTACCAACTATTCCATTTCAACATCATAATAATAATCAACAGTATGATCATCATTATCATCATCAGAATAATAATAATAGATTACCAAGACCATTACCTAATGTACCTTTAAATAATAATGATTATATAAATCAATATCAATATATTCATCCTCATCCTAATCAACATAGATTATCTACACCGATTCCACCAATAAATAACGATTTAGCATTACAGCCTCAACAACAACAAAGAGCTTTCTCTTTTAACGCATTAAATTCTGATCAATTCAACTTTCAAACTCAGGCGAACTTTTCAAATTTAAATGATACACCAAAAAATATACCTTCTAATAATAGTAATAATAATAACAATAACAATTTATTTAATAACCAAGATTTTTTAGCAACTGATCTTACACTCAATGAAACAACTCAAAATAATAGCAATGAGGAAGAAGAAGAAGAAGGAGAAAAAGTAATAGATAAAAATAAAATAGAAGAACAACAAAATATGAATAAAAAAGAAGAAATACGACCTTCTAAAAAGCACTATGGACCAGCGCCTTTAAGAACAAGAAGAAGATATGGTACAAAAAGAATGCAACTAACAAGTGGTAATTTAGTAGTAGAAAATCCTGTTCCAATGACTTATCTTAGTGTGGTACCTAGAAAAGATGACGAAGAGTTTCGTAAAATGCGTTATACGGCTGCTACTTGTGATCCTGATCTTTTTATTTCAGAAGGTTATAAACTTAGACAACAAATCGATTATAGAGAAACTGAAATTCATATTGTTATTACCATGTATAATGTAATATAAATATATATTTGTAAAAAAAATCAATATATGCATATATATATATAAATTATATCAGTATATATTAATATATTCTCTTTTTTTTTTACTATTTATAGGAAGATGAAATATTATTTGCAAGAACAATGCATGGTGTTATGCAAAATATTTACTATTTATGTAATTTGGAACATTCAAAAACATGGGGAACGGATAGTTGGAAAAAGGTAGTCGTTACTATTGTAGCTGATGGGAGAAAAATCATCCAACCTAGAGTACTTAATATTCTTTCAGCTATGGGTGTTTATCAAGAAGGATTAGCTAAGAATGTTGTTGATGATAAACCAGTAACTGCTCATATATATGAAGTAAGAATGAGCAATATATATTTAAAAAAAATAAAAAATTGGTTTTAACCTATCCTTTTTTTTGTTGTTTTTAATTATTAGTATACTACTCAAATATCATTTGATGAAAAATTAAAAAGACGAGGTGCTACCAAGGTAATATATATAAATTGTTTTCTTTTTTTGTTGTTATTATTATTATTTATCATTTAATCATTTATTCCTTTATCCTTAATAATCTTAATTTTAGAAAATCGTACCTACACAAATCATTTTTTGTCTTAAAGAAAAGAACGCAAAAAAGATCAATTCCCATCGATGGTTTTTCAATGCCTTTAGCAAAGCATTACAACCCAAAGTATGTATTTTATTAGATGTTGGTACTCAACCTGGTTATGGAAGTATTTATGAATTATGGAAATGTTTTGATCGAAATTCACAAATAGCAGGTGCATGTGGAGAAATTAGATGCTGTTTAGGTTCTGGATATCGTTATTTATTAAATCCATTAGTAGCAGCACAAAATTTTGAATATAAAATGTCCAATATTCTTGATAAACCTATGGAAAGCGTTTTTGGTTATATTGCTGTTTTACCTGGTGCCTTTTCTGCTTATCGTTATACAGCTTTACAAAATGATGTTAACGGACATGGACCTTTAGAAAAATATTTTAAAGGGGAAACCTTACATGCTTCTACTTCTTCTTCAGATGGTGATCAGCATCGTCATGATGGTAGTGGACTTTTTGAAGCAAATATGTACCTCGCAGAAGATCGTATTTTGTGTTTTGAATTAGTGGCTAAAAAGGATGAAAAATGGTTACTTCATTATTGTAAATCCGCTTATGCTACAACTGATGTACCTGATCAATTGCCTGAATTTATTTCTCAACGTCGTAGATGGTTAAATGGTAGTTTTTTCGCAGGTGTTTATGGTTTATGGCATTTTTCTTCTTTATGGAAAAGTCGACATTCTTGTACTAGAAAATTATTATTAACCATTGAAGCCATTTATAATGTCATCAGTCTTATTTTTAGTTGGTTAGCTTTGGTAAAAAAAAAAAAAAAAGAAATCGAATATATATATACATGATATACTTAACTTTTTTTTAATATATATATATATATATATATATATATATATATTTGGTAGGCCAATTTATATATTACCTTTTTCTTTATTACTAAAAGTTTAGCTAGTCCAACAGCAGACCCATTTCCAAATGGTTGGGGATCAAGGTTATTTGATATTTGTCGGTTTATCTATCTTTTTTTGATTGTGATTATATTCATTTGTTCAATGGGAAACCGACCTCAAGGGTAATTTATATATATATATATATATATATATATATAATAAAGAATATATATATATATATATATATAATAAAGAATATATATATATATACTCATTTTTTTTATTTATTTATTTTTTTTTAGAGCAAAGTGGTTATTTATGACTTGTTTAATAGGATTTTCTATTCTTATGCTTTACATCATGTTTGCTTCATTTTGGTTAATTTATAAAGGAGTGATGGATGCTATTAATCATATTGAATGGACCAACGATGCTAGCGAAAACACCAAATTAATTTTTGAAAATAGTAATTTAAGAAACATGGTCATGTCTTTATTAGCTACTTATGGACTTTATTTCATGTCAAGTGTTTTATATTTACAACCATGGCATATAGTTACAAGTTTACCTCAATATCTTTTATTATTACCTGGTTATGTTAATATTTTAAATATTTATGCTTTTTGTAATACTCATGATGTTAGGTAAAATGAAGTCAGATTAAGAAAAAAAAATGATGATGATTATTATTATTTATATATATATTTAATTCTTTATTTATTTATATATAAATTAGTTGGGGAACAAAAGGGGATAATACTATTGATAAAGATCTTGGTGTAGTAAAAAAAGTATCTAAGAAGGAAAGTGAAGTAGAAATAGATATGCCATCTGATCCTCAAGATATTGAAAATGTTTATGGCGCAGCCATTATGGAATTAGAAAGAAAAATAGCTCCCCCTAAAGTAAGTATATATATATATATAAAAGGAAGAAAAATAGAAAAAAAAAATAGTTTAAAAAAGTAACTATATGTAATTATTATTATTATTATTATTATTTCTTAGACATCATCAAATCTAAATCAAGAAGATGGATTCAGATCATTTAGAACCCATTTAGTATTATTATGGTTAATTTGCAATGCTCTATTAATCACAGTAGTAACTTCAAGTGAATATGATACTATTTATATACCATCCATTGGAAATACTTATATGTTAACTATTTTATGGACAAATGCTGGATTGGCTGCTTTTAAATTCGTTAGCGCAGTTATCTTTTTAATTTTAAGAGTATTTAAAAGCTATTAATATACAATCATAATTATAATAAGAACAATGATAAAAAAGATGAAAAATGTACTGTTTTATTTATATAAAAAATATAGATTTAAAAAAAAATAAAAAGGTTGATATATATAATTGGCCAAAATTAAATGTATACATAAATAAAAAAAAATAAAAAATTAGGGAAAGATTAAAGATAAAGAAAAAAAGTATATACTAATGCATTAGTTAAAAGATCTAGAACTAAATATAAAATAAATTGCATAAAAAAAAAAAGGCTATAAACAAAAATGAATGAATGAGTGGAGTTTTGAAAAAAATCATTATTAAAATTAAAATTTAAACGATAATGTATAAAAAGCATACTATATAAATGAATAAAGGAGAAGAAATAAAATAAAAAAGAAAAACAATTAAGAATAAATGAGTTGGCATATACATATTGATTTGATAGAATGAGATTGTATATATATAAAATGGGTTGATATTATTATTATTATTATTTGTGATTTTGTAATTTTGTGATACTAGAGTGTCGTAGTGCTTTTTTTTTATGATTTTTTTTTGATTTTTTTAATGATTGCTAGGTGATGCATGATATTGGTTGATTATTATTATTATTATTGATGATGAGTAATAAATTGAAAAAAAAAATAATTATCGAATACAACGACGAATATCATAATAATGACCTGCGCAGTATAATGAATTAGAAGTACTTCTATAATAAATTTGACCAATACAACTATTAAGCCAACCTTCACTATTGGAATACCATAATCTTTCAAGTTGAACTTGAGCATATGGATCAAATGAATGCCATCTAGATTGTGAATAATACATCCAAGAAAATGACATTTTTTTTATAAGATCAAATATGTTTTATAAAAATGAAAATAAATTATATTCTTTACTTTTTTATTGTTGTTATTATTGTTTTAATATGGCTTTTTTTTTTAATATATATAAAAGTAAAAATTAATTAAATTGATAATAATAAATAAAAAACAAAAGAAAAAAAGAAAGAAAGAAAATAAAATGAAACATCTTTATATATATATATATATATATATAAAGGTTACCAAGGAATGGCTTATTAGGCTTATAAGTTAGAAATATTGATTCGTAGTAAGAATAGAAAAAAAAAGAGAGGGGAGAGCTTATACAATAAGATAACTAAAAATAACAATGCAAAGCTTAAAAAATAAGGGTGGTCGGGGCTTTAAAAAATATAGAAAGTTGAATTCTTTTATGATTCAAAACGATTATCGTAAATGAATAACAATTAGTTTTTTAAAAGTTAAAAAGAATAAAGTAAAGGTCACACTTATTATGTCATTCTATAAAAAGTAATAGAGATAGAAAATCGTCAGCCAAAATATCCTTATTAAGCCCATTATTATAGAAAGACAAATAAAGTAATATTAAATTAATTGTGGTCTTTTTTTATATGCTTCACCAGCCTCTTACGTTATATCAAATATAGATAAAAATATAAATACGCCACAATGATATTTACTAATATATGTTTTAAAAGTATATTAAATAAAATAAAATAAAAAAAATGCTGAATGATCCAATTGCATTTTTTTCAAATTGAATCATTTTTTTTTTTTTAATAAATGGTTTAATTGAATGTGTTTGGCATATATATATATAAATATATATGAACGTATAGATGGGTGTGATCATAAATAAAAATCAAAGCAGTATAGAATAATAATATTAAAAATAATAAAATAGAGAGAATAGTTTAATTTGTTTATTTATTCTATCAGCTTTATTGTCTCTCTTTTTTTTAGCTACTTTGTTATAAAATTATTGGTGTTACTTATCTTACCCCACCGGATTCTATCCGATTCTTAACGGGTTTAATTTCCTTAATTAATATACCAGGAAATTATCTAAGCTTTACAATTTGAAATCAATGAAAAATTAAAAACATCAGTAATCAATGCATAAATATATATATTTTTTAGAAATAATTGTCTGTTTTACTTTATTTTATGTAGAACAATAATCATATATATATATATATATATATAGATCTAAATGTGTTCATTTATATTTTTTTTTTTTTTAGTAAAAAAAGAAAAAAATGCTATACATAAACTTGAATTTAGTACAAGCAAAAAAAAAAAAAAAAAGAACTGCCTTTAAAATGTATTTTATACGATTTTTTTGAATTTACGAATTTTGAGTCAAAATGATTTTATTGTTTGATAATAAACATCACAATATATACTTAATGCCAATTTTTTTAATTTTAATTTATGTGCTTGGTAAAAAAGATGCAATAAGGCTTAAAAAAAATTACCAGAATAGTAACGATGTCCGAATAATATATTTTAATCATGCTGCGGGTTATCAATATCTACGTAGGATCATATATATATTTTCTTTTAAAAAACTATTAAAACACCATCATCATAATATTTAAAAGTAATATGAATTTAAAAAAAATCATAAAGAAATATGTATTGGTTATATAAAAAATACAAAAAAAAACACTTGATCAAAAAAGGAAACAGTTTTCATTGGTTGATTTTATTTTATTTTTAAATTCCGATATTTTTCTCTCTTTTTTTTAACAGAAGACAATATATATATTAATGTAAAATAATAAACCTTTATTCACTTTGACTTTATATTTATATGTAAAACTTTGCATATATATGTTTTATTTTATTTTAACAATTCAACTTGATTCATTTTTGATTTATATAAACTATATTATGATTACATAAATCTCTGTGGTGTAACCTTAAATAGTAATAATAATAATAAAGTTCAAGCCGAAGTCAGCAAAATACTTCTATACAATAGATAAAGAAAAAAAAAAGAAAGGATGATTTTAACTTAACTATCCATTCTACTTGTTTATTTTATAATTTTACTACTACTACTACTACTACTACTATTATTATTATTATTATTATTATTGCTCATCCTGGCCATCGTATTACAGTTAGAGTCACATTGATGCAAATTGCTGATAAAAATTTAAAAGTTAAGGCATGCAGGCAATTCAAAAAAAATTAGTGCCGTATAGTAGATAATGCTTTTTATTGGTTAATTTTTTTTTTTTTAAAGATAAGCAGGAATATATAAATATATATATATAAATCTATGTATATTTAATAGATTAATATTAAAATATAAAGTAGTTTTATTGTATTTGTAAAAAGTAAGTTTTTTGTATATTCTTTGTTCTATTTTTAACATTCAAAAAAAAAAAAAAAAGCAACTCCTCAGGGTAATAATTAATGAATTAATATGATTATATAAAAAAAAAAAAAAGAAATTTCTTTTTTTATATAAGTTGGATAATCAAATAAAAAAATTGAGATTTATTAAACTCTACTTTACAAGTGTTAATAATTATTATTATATGCATAAAAAATAATAAAAACGATAATAATAGTAAAGAAGGCTTATGAAATAGTATATAGAATATGAATAAAATTGGAAAAAAAAAGCACTTTTATATCATTAATATGTAGTTATTTAATAATATAAGTTGTTAATTAAAATGATAATATACCTTTTTTTTTTGTATTTATGTATTACTACTTTAGATGATAATAGTTAATGATAAATCATATTATATATATATATATGTATATATACATAGATGGATATAACTCAAATAATAAAAACAATATGTTTTTTTTTCTTTTCAGCTAATTTAAATCTATCGAAAAGAGCTTTAAGATGATCAACATAACAAATGGAAAAAAATGAAGTTTTTAAAAAACATAAAGAAAAATAATTGGGGTAAAAAAAGAAGGATACATGTGATCAAGTTGGTTTTATTATTGTTATTAAGATCTATAACTATTAAATCTAGCCCAGGTTTTTTGTTTTTGTTTTGTTTTTGTTTTTTTTTGTTGGTTCTAATTCTTTAAAGAAAAATAGAGTAACCTAATAGTTTAAAAAAGGAAAACTCGGAGAAATGTCCACCATCGACCTAAAAAGTCAATTTTCAGAACAGATTTATAATAAATAGCCCATAGATTAGGTCCCGCAACGTATATTCACCATCAATCAATTCTGACGTCAAAAAAAAAACCTTATAATTCAAAAATTATTGGACTCGTTTGTATATGGATGGAATGTATATGCGATTTCATTGTCAAAATTTTTTAAAACTTAGTAAATTGTATATAATTCGGAATGGAAAAAAAAAATTTTTTTTCTTAATCATACATATGCATTACATAAATATATGAATTCAGACAAAATATAGTATTGCCACTATTATTACTATTTTTTTTAAAAAAAGAGTATATTCAAAGTAAAAGAAATGAATTTAAATATATATATTTATTATGTCATTTTCATGATGTTTTAATAACGGTATATATAAATTATTCATTTATATATTTAGTAATTATTTCATTTATTTTATTATTTTTAGAAAAAGTAAATGCAAAAGATGTATAAAAAATAAAGAGGATATTTTGGGGGGCGCGGATTTGTTCGTTCGTTTTTTTTTTTTTAATTTTCATTTTAAATAATAATATTAATATATTACATTACCTCATCCTATTTATTAATTTATTTTATATATTGATATGTAAAATAGATGGAAAATAAGAAAAATGGAAAATAAAAAGAAAAGCTAATGACAATGGTTTATCATTCTTTTACTATTTTTAATCCCATAAGTAAAAAAAAAGGAACTGAGTTTTAACCGATCTCTTTAAACCCTTATATATTAAAATAAAAAGAATATCTATTTTATTGATGATCGTACCATATATATATATGCTGTCAATTTATTTTAACTTATGTTGACAAAATATATATAATCTTGGATAATTTTTAATTTGTTAATAAATTCATTATTTAGTAGAAATTTTATCATATGAAAGGTTCTTTTTTTCTTCCTTCATGTTCTTTTTCTCCAAGATAAGATTTTTCTTTTTTTGTAATACAAAAGTTTAAATTTCGTTAAAGGAAAAAAAAAGAAAAAAAAATACCATAACAGTACAGGCGTTTAAAAGATAAAAAAGATATACGTATACAGGTTATACAAAAACATGAGCCAAGAAAAAAAAAAAGAGAAAAAAAAAGAGAGAGAGGGAAAAAAAAAAGTAGACATACTTTTCCATTTTCTTTTTTTTTTTTTTTGGGAAAATGTGTATATATTTATATACAATGAACATGATTTTACCGAAGATCAATTACTAAATATGTAAAGAAAAAAATATAATAATAAACTTATATAATATGATGATTCTATGGAAACCATATAAACATTAGTAATACTATTTTATATATTTCCAATTCAATTTATCTTCATTTATTTTATTTTCACTTTTTTTTTACTCATTTAGAAAGTACTAATGTTTTATAATCACATAACGGACGAGTTAAGCGCGAATAAGGCACGGAGTTTTAAAAAAAGATAATATTCAAAAACCTAATATGTGTAACCATATCTGTTATACTTGCCTTTTATAAATTATCATGCTTTTTTTATTTCTAGACAAATTATATATAAAAAAGTAATACATTACTTATTTTGTTTATATGTTTTTATGTATGCATTACACAAATATAATAAATAAATAATAATTTATTTAAACCCGTGTGCTTACATGATGATAATCATATATTATTATTGTAATAATTTATCAATAAATTATTGCAAAAACCTTTTTACCTTCATAAATGTTTACTTTTTTTTTTTTTACTAAACTTAATATAGAACATTTTATTGTTTATTGTTGGCATTTAAAAAAAAAAAGATTATCCAATCATGTAATTTTTATTACTGGATTTAAATCAACTTAATATGTCATTCTTTTACATATATATATAAATTGGGTTTATAATTAATATATATAAATCAATTTGGTTGAGTTTATTTAATATCTTTTTTTTTTCTCTAGAGAAAAAAGAAAATCAAAGAAAAACAAAACAGTATCAAAAAAAAAGGAATTAGTGTTCTATAGTTAAACTTTAGATATGGTAAGTCAAAAAAAAGGTGAATAATGAGATTAGAACCCAACAATAGGGTAAGGTGTCACAGTGTGGTTATTTCCTTTTTATTTTTATTTTTTTGCCAATGTATGATTATAACCACCGCACATACATACAAAAAAAAAAAAAGACGGACTCAAAAAAAAAGATTTTTTTAATGTGATCCTTCCTTTTAATTGTTTAAACCGAAATAAAAATCTTTTTTTTCCACTCCTCTTTCTTTTTCTTTTCCTTTCCTTTTTTTTTCTCTACTTCTTTTTTACCGTCATATTTTTCTTCTTCCTATTATACCTTTTCCTTTCCTTTCTTTTTTTTTTTTTTTTCTTCAACTTTTAAATTCATTCAGCTAATTGTATATAGTAATTCATTATAGAAATTTACCTAATTCATATTTTTATACCATTTCAGCTACAATACAATAAATAATAAATACATACACACACAAATATAAATATAAAGATGGAAAACGAAGCAATAATACAAAATTTTAATGGTGGTATTGTATTTGTCAGTTACATTATATCAGTTATTGGATCAATGACCACCTTAGAACTTTTATCCAGACGTACACATATAAGAGGAAGGAACAATTGGTAAAATAAAAAATAGTTACACATAGGCAACAATAAAATAATTATTTTCACGTTATCGTTATTATTATTATTATTATTATTATTTATTTTTACCTTAAAAATAAATATATATAGAAAAAAAAATGACGTTTATATTTATATAAATACTGATTAAATAACCATGATCTTTTATTATTTATTTATTTATTATTATTAGGTATTTATTATTTAGTGCAGCGTTATCAATGGGTAGTGTAGGGATTTGGTCAATGCATTTTATTGGAAATAATAGTTTAACTATTCAAATTAGAGATAATGAGAATACTTATCAATTAGCTTATTCAGCTGGTTATACTTTTGCTAGTTTAGCGGTTTCTGTTGCTTGTATGTTTATTTCTTTTTTATTTGTTGGTGTTACTGAACATGTTCAAGTTTATCGTATTTTAATTAGTGGTATTCTTGCTGGGGTAATTATATATTTATAAATCATTTCATTATATATATATATATATATATATATATGTTATGTTATCTAATTTATATAAATCATTTATTTATGTGTTCTTTTTTGTTTTCTTCTTAAAACAAATGATCATTATCATCATCATTATAAATATCTAGTTTGGTATCGCTACAATGCATTATTTAGGTCAATTTGCTATTCAATATTTTCATCTTGCTTATAAACCTCCATATGTTATAGCTGCTGTTGTTATTGCTTGTACTGCCGTCACAGTTGCTCTCTTTATTTTTTTTAAATTAAGAGAAAGATGGGCTAATCAATGGTATAAACGCTTTGCTTGTGCTTGCATTATGGGTGTAGCTGTTTGCGGTAAAAATAAATCATCATCCCCCTTTTTTATATATATATCATATCAATATATATATATATATATATATATAGATTATAATCTCGTTTTCTTATCTTATCATATTTTTTATTTTTATATATACATATAGGAATGCATTATACTGCTATGGCTGGTACAGAATATTTTGATAATGGTAATGAAATGCCTCCACCAACTCCTGCTTTAAGTACACCTGTCTTAATTGGATTGATTTGTGCTATTGTAGTCATTGCTTGTATCTTATTATTTTATACTGGTGTTAAATGTAGTATGGAACGTATAGCTGAACTTACTGATAAAAGAAAAAAACGTTTAGTGGTTGATCTTGTTTTATTTGATCAAAATGGTAGAATCATGGTAAACGTGGATGGTATTTTACCAAGCAAAGTAATTTTATCCGAAATCTCTTTTAAGGTGAGTTTTAACTTATATATATATATAAATATACATATATATTAAAATTATTAAATGTTTGACATAAAAACTCATCTTTTTTTTTTATTTCACTTTTTTTAATTTTTCTTTACCTTTTTTCTCCACTGTTTTTCTTTCTTTCTTTTTCTTTCTTAACTTTATTTTTCTTGTTTCACTCTTCTCCCTCCTCCACCATTTTTTCTTCTTCTTAAAATAGTCTAAATATGAATTCAATGCTTCTCATCCACTTTTTGTACGTTTGTTTCGCCTTGTATCACAATGGTCAAGTAAACCAACATTAGAACATTATGAAAGAACCAATCATTCTGATGAATATGATGTAGCAGAAAGAAGATTCCATGAAGCTACTTCAGATTTAATGGAAACTTTACACATGGAAAGCGCATCAGAACTTGGTATGCTTTATGAATCCGTCATTAAAACTCATATTATTGAAACTCCTAGTATATTTCAAAAAAAGAAATTAATGAAGAATCCTTTGAAAAGAATAAGTCGTCAATGTCATCAAAAACAAAATGATGAAGAAGAAATCGTTTTAGATAATGATATAGATAAATATTCAACTACAAATCAAAGTATCCCTTCAACACCTACCAATAATAGTTGGACTTTTGAAACAAAAAAAAGTGCTTCTTTTCAATCACTTGATTTATTAAATAATAGCAATAATAATACAAGTACAGCAACATCATCATCAAATTCACCAAAGTTTTGTAAAGTATTAAAAAAATCATCATCATCAGCTACTCTTTATTCAAATAATGTTAACAATAATAATAAAAATACACCTTTTTCTAAAAATTCTTCACAGTTTGAAAAAGAAGAAGATGATCAATATAAAATCACCTTTGATAGTGATGAAGAAAGACATATTGTACTTGTAAGACAACTTGAATATGACAAAGATATTCATAAATACATGACACAAGGATATCGATTTGCAGATATTTGTTTTATTGCTAAAACCATGGGATCTAAATTATTTGTTCCATCTGACTATATGTTACAACATTTTAATGATATGCGATGTTTAGCTCAAAGTGCATCTCAATTAAATTATCGTAACACCAATGCTCGTGTTATGGTAGGTGTTCTTGGACTTGTTAATGAGACCCAAGCTTATGATCAATTACATATGATCGTCGATAAACAAACACGTTATGGTTTCCCTATGGTAGAATTAACTTGTCCTGATACTTCAGATGTTATTCAAGAATTAACTATTGATGAAAAACATTATTTATCTAATATATTTCATAATCAGCCTTTAGCTCATATTGCTGACATGCAAAAATATTTTGAAATGGCACCTCGCACTAGCTTTAATACTGCTACAACTACTTCTGTCAATACAACTATTACTCATTCTCATCCTGGTCGTATTTCTACAAATACTTTAAAAACTACTGATTCATCATCTGGTTTTACTTTTGGTCATGATCAACAACAACAACAACAAAATAGTAATGGTAATAATAGTCATCCTCTTTTAAATATTAATAATATTCACCATGGTCATTCCAATTCTATTACATCGCCTATTTCATATTCATCTGGTGCTTCTACATTAATCAATTCAGTTAACAGTGTTCCATCTACTACATCTACTCAAATTGGAGCACAATCATCATCATCTGGTTTACAACGTTTTGCATCTGCTTTAGAATCAGCAGCTCAAAAACTAATGAAAAAAATTGGAAGTAATGGATTACATTTAGGATTATCAAGAGCTACTTTACAAGCAGATATCATTGATTGTCCTGCTTTTTCAGCATCTACTGGCCCTTGTACTCTTATTTTATTCAGAATCTTTTTACAAACACAAGGTACTATTGCAGCTATTCAATTACATTCTAATTCAGAACCTATTCGATGTATTCCTTATACTTTAGACCCTCCTTTAGCTTATGCTATTACACAAAAAGTGGTTGATGTTTATGAAAAATCCATTTATAATAGTAATTGGGGTAATGAATTACAACAACAAATTTTATATGGTAATTTAACTCATTATTCAAATAAAACTTATAAACAATTAAATTATAATGATTATCAAAAACAACATCATCATTATCAACAATATCATCATTATCATCATTCTCAACAACAACATGAATCATCATCATTATCATCTCCTTCATCTCCTTCATCTTATACAAAAGAAAATCATGATAATAATAATAATAATAATCATAATCATGTTGATATTAATATGTCAACCATATCATCATCTAAATCATCACCTATTATTCCAACTTCATCTAAATCATTAACATCTCAATCAACACCCCCTTCATCTTCACAATCAAAATCAAAAACATTTTCACATTCAAAATCACATTCAGCATCTTCTTCTAGAACTTCTCATGAACTTTCAGTGATGACCTCTTTACCTCCTCCACCAAGAGCTAAAAAACATCGTCATTCATCTGTTATGGAAACAAAACCTACCTTCACTTCTCCTTTAACTTCTTATCCTACTGAAACGGAAGCCTCATTAGTTATTTTACCTGCCAAGGATCGTTTCTTATGGTTAGATCAAGCAGTTTTTGAATGTTTACATTCTAGCTCTGGCTAAAAATTTATCATTTTTTTAAAGTTATGTTTAATCTTTGTATTATTATTATTATTATTTTTATTATTGCTATTACTATTGTCTTATTTTATTTTTATGTACATATAATTATTTCTTTTATTTTTAGATATATGATTTTTTTTTTATTTTTTTTTATAACTATACACTCTTAATATATTTTTTTTTATATAATAATTTATGTCATTATTTCGTTTTTATTTAGTAATTCAAAAAAAAAAAAAAACAAATTTCATTTATACATATAAATATATAAATATACGCACCTACTTTATTATATAATAAAACTTTATTATTTTTTCAGGATTTATGTAAGATGAATTATACCTATATTAATTTTAAAGTATGAGAAAATAATAATATAAATAAAAATGATGATGATCACCATCTAATATATATATATATATATATATATTGTGATCACCTATCAAAGCGAAAATAAATGAAAATAAAAATAAAATTATGATTCCCCTGGTCATTTTAAATTATAAATTAAATAATTTTATTTAATTAACGCAACCCAACAAATTAATAAAGTGCCTTTTTAACGTTTGTATTATAATTTTTTTTCTTTTCTTTTCTTTTCTTTTTCGGTAATATCCATCATCCAAATATTGTATATAAACATTAAAATAATTAAAAAGTAATAAACTTATTAATTTATTTTATTTTTAGGTTTGGTTTTTTTTTAAAAAAGATCATACGATATTTGTGTCAAAAATTAATAATTTTAATTATAATAATAATAATAATAATAAATAAATAAATAAATAATAATACCAAATAATCAAGAAAAACATGATTCTGATGTTATTTCACCATTTTTAACATTTCAATCATATTGTAATATTTAATTTAATCAACCCTTTTATTTTTATTGCCTCTTTCTATATATATTATATTTCATGTATTTATAACCAATTGCTTTATTGTATTTTAACATATAAAAAATGTATATAAAAATAAGCTTGCTTCCTAATATATCATATTGTGTAATTTTAAAGCATATGATTTTTTTATTTTTTATTTTTTCAAATCTTAAAAAACTTGATTTTTTTTCCATACCTTTTTTAATATGATATCCATGGTACAAAACATTAAATATATTACCATATGTATATATAATAGCCGTATTGAATATATAAATAGAAATTCCAAGTCAAGCCAACAATTTTAATATGAGAAATAATCATATATATATAAATATAAACTTGATCTTATTTATTTATTAGTTTATCATCCATAACTATATGTATATGTTTTTAATCATTCATTAAAGTTTAACCTTTTTTTTTTTTTTTTGGTTTGTAGCTGCTTTTATGTAAAGAAAATATTATATATATATATATATATTTAATCTTGCTAATTTTATCGAATATTGTAGCAGTATAATTTTCTTCGTTAATTATTTTAACAGATATTTCTCTTTCTTTTTTTATTTAAAAGATCATATCCTGGTAATTTAGCTAGGAAAGAAGGGTTATAGGATTCTAGTCTGGTAATTAACAATAGATTATTTCGTTTAGAGCCTGTTTTTATAGATGATTTGAGTTCTTTTGTGAAATAGGCTTTGTAGAAAGTGATATTGGTTCCTAATGCATGTAACAAAGAAATTGGCTTATCAGAGGGAACAACTTTTTTGTTGGGCAATAGCAACAGCATCAGCTACTATTTGTCATGGTTTTTTTTTATCTTCTACAATGTTGATTATGACTCCCATATACAGTTTAGAAATGAAGATAGCTAGAACGTCAGCAATAACCTTTGTTAATTTGTTTGATATGTTTAATCATATATTATATCTGGATTTTACTAGAAATTTTTTTTCCTAATGTTTGTTATAATAACTATCGTATCATATCTTTTACACAATTTTCAATAGACGGCGTATTTAGTACATATAATAAGCATCCTTTAAAATGAGTATTCATAAGACTTACTATTTGATTTTCATTTGTTACATTGAATGGGCCATTGATAATTTTTATTTTCCTCTAAAAATCTTTTAGCCTTTTTATTGATTTCGGATGCAGTACATATATCACTAATTTCTGCAGTATCTTTAAATTCAATATAAAAGTATTGAAGAAGCTGATCATCATTTCATCCACTTCCACTTATAGTAGTAGTAGGTAATTTTGTATAGTAGTCAGCTTCAAGAAAGAGAACCAAAAGGTTTTCATACTTATTTTTGATTAGTAGATCTATTATTAGTTCATATATTTCTGAATCTTGTTGAAACAAACAGTAGAGATATTTTATCTTTGTATTATCGGTTATATCAAGTGTAACTATCTTTTCAAACTCTTTTCTTTTTTTCTGTACCCATTTTTTTTTTTACTTCTTTCAAATAGAAAATTATATAAATATAAATAGAATAATACATAATGACAATAACAGCAATAAAAATAATATGAGGGAGAATTTTTTTAAAGTAGGTTTTTTTCTTTTTCAAAAAATGTATTGAATTTTTAAAGACCGTATGATCCGATCCAAAATTGGATTAGCAGATCTTTTTTTGTGTCTTGTCCCTTTCTCTCTTAATTTTTAGAACTCAGTTAGAACAGAACAAACTGAAAAAAAATGTACTTCAAAAGCGTAAATTCACTTTCTTTATACTTTTATCAATAATTATTTTATGTATATCTATATAAATGTATTTATATTATATGTTTTTGTATTTCATTGAAAGAAAGCATATTCAAATTAAAATACTTACTATAATTTAAAAAAGAAAAAGATCATTCAAAATATTTTATTTTCGCCATTACTCTTTACTGTATTATATTTTAATAGTTAAATAAGTTTAGAAATTACATCAAAAACTTCAATAAAATATTAATAACAATGATAAGTAACAAAATTGTATGAATTTTTGCATTTTATTAAAAAAAAAAATGTATGCAAATTAAAACAATAATGATACTTGATATAACTAAACAGAAAAAATGGTTATTCATAATATTTTCTTTATATTACTACTCTTATTTTAATGGATAAATATAATTTGAAAATATATCAATAAATTAATTGTAATAAAGTGTTAATAACAATAATAATAAACAAAAATATATACAAATAGATATTATGAAGAAATATTTATATATATATATATATATATTACTAAGAAAATTCTTATCATTCTATAAATATGGTTCTTTTTATTTTTCAGAATTGACATCTGCTATTAATATCAGTGTTATAAGAGTGAATAGAATATGATTAACCTCTGATTTCAACAGATATTATGTTTTAATTGATGAGTTATATATATATATATATATATATATATATGTAAAGGAACCTATTATTAGTATAATCAAGGTATGAACAACATGCGATAATAATATCCCATCATAAATCAACTCCATGACCAACTAATAATTCTGTAATATAATAGTACGTCAAAATTTTTATAAAGAAAAAGGATCCATAGTTTTTTTTACTCTGGTTTTGCGTATGGAAAACTCCGACTGCCAGCAAATCTGCGTGGTAAAAAAATATTTCAATAGCCAATAATAGACAATATAGACTAAAAAAACAATAACAATAAACTATAATTATTACTTAATCATAAATCAACTTTATTATCAGCTAATTTTAACAATAAAATGATAATGAATCATCAATACTTTTATAAAAGGAAATATTTAAAAAACAAATCAGAAACGGGCAATATAGATTAGCAGGTATTATTATCTTACTATAAAGCAACTCTATGATCATGATTTATCAATACTTTATATATATATATTAAAAGTCAGAATATTCTAATAACTGGAAAATGATTATGATTACACAATATGAGAAATAAGAATCAATAACTCTTATGTATTCAATATAAAATAACTTCATGAGCAATTTTTTTTAACTAATAATTTGCAAGCAGCTATTATATAAAATATAAAGAGGGGAAAAAAGTGACAAATATAGCTCATAATGGGATTTATATATTCAAGCTATTCCATATATAAAATAATCCACTGATCTCTTTTTAAATTCCGTTTTGTTTCTTTAAATGATATTATATAAACACTATTTACATTTATAACTATATTATTATTATTACTATTATTATTACTATAATAATAATTATTCAAAAAAAAATCCAATTTATTTTAATAAAAGGCAATATAAAAAAAACCAACATTTAAAGATTAGAATCGATAGATAATAATTGTAAATTTTCTTCTATTGTTAAAACCCATTTTTGTTACGTTATAAAAATAAATAAAAGAAAAAAAGATGAATAAATAAAAGCGGATAATGAATTTCTTCTGATATACTTAATAAAGAAAAAATATAGAAAAGTGGGGAAAAAAAGAAAAATGGGAATTGGCACAAACCCAGGATTTTCTTTTATTCTCTTTTCTTACTAAAGATTTAAATATCTAGATTTCTATCGATTGATCATTTGATTTTAACCCATAACGTCAATTTTTGATAAAAAAAAAAAAAAAAAAAAACAAATAGTAAAAAAAGAAAAAAAATAAAATAAAAGAAAACAATTAACCTTAAAATATATATACCAAAAACAGATATATAAATAAAACAACAAATATATACTCACACTACATCACCCGGTTTAAAAATGTCTGTTTATGGATTAGCCTTTTTTTTTCTCTCTCTCTTTATTTTACTTTTTTTTTTTTCTCATCTTGATCTTCGTTATTTTATACAAAAATAGCAGGATTCTTTTATTTTATCTTGAAGCTAAAAAAAAGTCAATCAATCTGAATAATAGATCTTACTAGTAACATATATGTATATTATACATATTATATTGTATATATGTAAATATGTATAAGAATTTCCTAATATACACTAAAAAAAAGGCAAATCAAATTATACCTCTTTATTTGTAATTATAATTAAAAATATATAAATCTAAAAAAAACAACTTTTTATTGGCTAATTTTCTGTTTTTTTTTTTTATTGTTCTAGTTTTTTCTCTAACCTTTGGGAAGAATGTTATATACTATATATATACAAATATATAAACAAATACATATACCATTTATAGAGGTTATTTTATTTTTATTTATTGATATACTTTAAAAGAATAAATTATTATATATAATAATAAATAAATAAATAAGTGGCTGTCATTCTGTAATTCTAAATGAGAATATATTATATAGGGAATATAGGGCGTACAAAAGAATTAATCTGAGATTTAATTTTTTTTTTTGATTTCTGTTTTTCGTTAAATAGGTTTGCTACATACCCATACATACATTTCAGAAAAAAGAAAAAGTCGCCGTTTTCTTAAAAAAAAAAATTAGTAACACAAAATAAATATTCTCTAATTTCTATTGGATTATACGAGGATATAGAGTAGGTACACTGGAAATACATCATAGCTTATATGACGTAATGTAATCATCGGTGCCAGATTTGTTTAGTATAAAATCTTGTATTTATTTATTTTTTATTGTTATATTGAAGTAAAACCAGTATATATTTAAAGTTTTAATATAAAATATAGTTATCTTTTATTAAAAAAAAAGGTTTTCTATTGTTTTTGAATAAAAGTGAAAAAGAAAGAAATTCAAATTGAAAAAGAAAAACACTACCTTATAATATTATTGGGTAGTAAAGTTTTATAGAAAAAAGTATTTTCTATAGATATTTTTCTGTCATTTTTTTTACTTTTCTTTTTCTTCTCCCTTAAACTCCTACCAAACAAAATCTTAATTTTTCTAATTTTACAAAAAAGGAAAAGATACTCCGCGATTTCTTTTTTTTTCTTATTTTAATCTCCGCAATCAGCTACCTCTTTTAAATTAATTTTTTTTTTCTACCTCTTTTTTTTTTTTTTTCTTCTTTCTTTTTTCTTCTTCAGTTTTATTTTTTTATTTTAATTTTTCTATTACTTCAATAAAGTAGTTTATAATACCTATGAGGTCTTTTTATAAATTACTTTCAATAGGTTTGTTACCTTTGGTAACTGCAACTCCTAAATGGAATGAAGGTAAATTTATATCTCAATATTCATATTGAAAAAAAAAGGAAATGAAAACAGAGTTATTTATACTTAACTGTTCTTTTTTCTCTCTTTCATTTTATTAAACCAATAATACTATATTCATAATATATAGTAAATAAATATCAGGTAGATGGTTCTTTATGTAGTTTACCAACTTATCATTCATACCCTTGTCCAGTTTTATGTGTAAATAATATTAATGATTGTCCTACTGATGTTCGTCCATCATGTCCTCCAGGACAAACTTATTGTGTTGATGGTCAATGTCGTTCAAGTTGTCCATCCAATCTTGTATCTAAATGTGCCTGTACTGGCCAACCTGCTTTAAATCAAGTTACTTATCCTTGTTACCAAAAAAATACTGATATTCCTAATTTCGTAGCAACTAATAAAACTGATTTATCTCATGATGTTTGTGGATCTGTTCTTGGTCTTTCTAATGTAGCTCAATGGAATCAAACAAATCCTGGTATAATGTGGGGTGATTGCCCTGCTGCTGATTGGGGTGCATTAAATTATCATGAACCTGTCTTTATTGCTTTATATGTATTTTATGGCTCTTGTGTTGGATTTTTACTTATTTGGATTGCTTACAAAAATATTCGTGAAAAGGTAAAAAAAAAAAAAAAAAAAAAAATTGTTATTCTAGTAACAAATTTATACAAATTATTTAAAAATCACTAACCATATCAATAAATTAAACCTTAATATATATATTTTTTTTCCTTATCATTTTACTATCAATAAAATAGGTCATTAAAGCTCAATTCAATAAGGCTTATGAATTAAAAAAGGAACAATATAATTTAGCTTCAAAAGAAAAAATTGAAGTAGATAAAGATGTAAGTATAAGTGATAATAATAATAAAATGATTATTTATTTTTTTTATTTTAATATGATCATATTTACTGATTGTTATTATTATTTAAAAAAAATTCAATAATCATAAATATGAAATATATACAGAATGATAATGATTCTACATCTATTGAACCTGAAGAAGATATGGTCATCAAAGCTTATAAAAGGGATATTTTGGGTACCTTTTTCTTTATTTGCTATATTTTACAAACTTTAGGTATGTTTGCCTATATGATCATGACAGTTTATGATTATTATCAAGATTATTATTGGTTTAAAGGTTCATGGGATGTTCAATCCAGTACTTTTATGGGTCAATGGTATGTTTTCTTCTTTTGGTTTGCTATTATGACTGTTTTTAAGAGTCGTATTATGAATTTTTATAGAATTCAATGTACTTATGCTGAAGGTCATTATGTTCAAGTAGAAAAAGCTGAACCTGGTAAGTGTAGAAATAGTGCTTTTTTTTTTTATGAGTGTAGATAAAAAAAGAAAAAATTACAACTGTTACTACAAAAAAAAAATATATATATCATATATCGGAATCTCAATATAAAATGTAACATAAGCTAAACTTTAATTTCTAACTCTCTTTTTTCCTTCCTTTCCTTTTTTATTCATTTCTTCCTTCACTTTTTTTTTTTTTTCTCACAGCCATTATTTTATTAGAGGATGAAGATAAACTTACTGATGCAGTACGTTGGTTAGAAAATCTTGGAAAAAAGATCTTTGGATTAGATGTAGTAGTAACTACTTCTCCCTTATTAAAAACAAGATCTGGTGCTAAATACTTTAACTATCAATGTACAAGATATGTTTATCATCCTGAAAGTGAACTTTTTACTCCTCATGATTTCAATTTAGGTGAAACTTCAGGTGAACTTGCTCATTTAGACAATGGTTTAAGTTCTGATGAAGCTGCTCAACGTGAAGAATTAGTAGGTCCTAATTTTATTTCTGTTTATGTTCCTAATCCTATTATGGCCGTTTTACGTGAATTTGCCTCCTTCTTCTACATTTATCAATTTACTGCTTTATGGCTCTTTTACTACTTTGCTTATTGGCAAGTAGGTGTAGCTGATACTGCTGTTATTTTAGCCTCTGCTTTGGTTAAAGTAGTTATTCGTCTTCGTTCTGAACATCGCATTAAAGAAATGGCTGAATTTACTGATACTGTTAATATTTTACGTGATGGTACTTGGCAAAAATTATCTACCTCTGATTTAGTTCCTGGTGATGTCTTTGAAGTAGCTGAAAAGAAAACCACCCCATGCGATGCTGTTGTCTTGTCAGGAAATATTGTTGCTGATGAAAGTTCTTTAACTGGTGAACCTTTACCTATTCGTAAATTCCCTCTTCGTAAAGATGATAATACTCCTTATGATCGTAATGGTGCTGGTAAAATTTCTACCATCTTTGCTGGCACTACTATTTCTCAAGCTGAAAGAACTGAAAAAAATACACCTGTTTGTGCTTTAGTTACTCATACTGGTACTGGTACTGATAAAGGTGAATTGGTTAAAAAGATTTTATTCCCTACTCGTGTTTCCTTTATTTTTGATGAACAAATTAAAATCGTTATTCTAATTTTACTTTGCTGTGGTTTGATTATGTTGGGTCTTGCTATCTGGTTATATAAAACTGGTACTAGTGCTTGGTTCTATGCTATGTTTGCTATCTGTCAATTAGTCTCTCCTCTTCTTCCTGCTGCTTTGGTTGTTGGTCAATCTGTTGCTGCTAATAATTTGAAAGATAAAAATATTTTCTGTGTTGATCTTCCTCGTATTTTAATGGCTGGCAAAGGTAATTTATTTCTTTTTATTAATGGAAGAAAAAAAAAAGATGATTATAATTATATAAGCAATTTTAAAGATAAAAAAAAAAAAAAAGGATCATCATAATCATAATCAGATATACTAACTCTTCTTTTTTTTTTCTCTCTCTTTTAATATTTATAGTTCAAATGTTCTGTTTTGATAAAACTGGTACTTTAACAAAAGAAGGTTTAGAATTTTATGGTGTACACCCTGTTAAAAATGTTGAAAATATTACTGACAATCAAGCAAATAAAGTTGAACCCAAATTTGATGAACATATCGATCAAGTTGAAGAAGTACCACGTCTTTGCCAACTTGCACTTGCATCTTGTCATGCTGTCACTACATTAAATGGTCAATTCATTGGTAATCCAGTCGATATTGAAATGTTCAAATCATCTAAATGGGAACTTCAAGATAATAATGATAATGATGATTACGTTGATACACTTTTACCACCTACTAATGTATCAGGATCTGAACGTAAACCTATTCATGTAATTAAACGTTTTGAATTTGTGCATGCTCGTATGTCTATGTCTGTTGCTATTTTAGATACTGTTACCAATAAGATTCACATTTTTGTAAAAGGTGCTTATGAAAAGATTAAAGATTTAGCTCATCCTGATTCCTTCCCTGCTGATTATGATGCTATCACTTCAAATCATGCCCGTCAAGGTTGTTATGTATTGGCTCTTGCTCATCGTGAAATTGATTTAGAAAAAATTGGTGGTTTAGCTGCTTTCCGTAACTGGAATCGTGATCAAATGGAAGAAGAAATCAACTTTATTGGTCTTATCATTTTTAAAAATCAATTGAAACCTGATACAACAGAAAACATTGCTGAATTGAAACGTGGTGCTACTCGTACTATTATGATTACTGGTGATACTGCTCTTACTGGTGTTTATATTGCTAGACAATGTGGTATGACTGATTCTAAAGCTAAAGTCTTATTAGGTGATTTGGATAAAGCTACAAATCGTGTGGTCTGGACTGATGTAGATGAATCTGAAAAATTTGTGGATGTAGATGTTGATCAATATTTATTAAACAAAGAACATACACCTGTTGAATTGGCTGTTACTGGTAAAGCTTTCCATTGGTTAGTAGATCATGATTTGATCCGTAAATATCTTTTAGATATTCGTGTATTTGCTCGTATGACTCCCACTGGTAAAGTACAATGTGTTCAATTACATATGGAACGTGGTATTACTGCTATGACTGGTGATGGTGGTAATGATTGTGGTGCTTTACGTGCTGCTCATGTTGGTATTGCTATGTCTGATGCAGAAGCCTCTATTGTTTCACCATTCAGTACTAGCCATCGTAGTGTTCAATCATGTGTAGAATTAATCCGTCAAGGTCGTGCTGCTTTAGCTACATCTATTACTGGTTATCGTTATTTAGTTTGTAAGTTTGGTTATTCATTTATTTATTCATTTATTTATTTTTTATTAAAAAAAAAAAAAAATCAATACTAATGGAAAACGAAAACTAATTATTATTATATGATTATCATTTTGTTTTAAAAAAAATATAACAATAGTGTATGGTCAAGTAATGATGATGCTTAAGATTTATACTTTCTATTTCTCTGTCACTATGGGTCAAAATGTATGGATTACTATCGATGTATTTATTACAGTATTTATGACATGGGCTTTATCTCAATCTAAGGCTGCTGATCGTTTGGAACCCATCCGTCCTACTGCTCGATTACTAGGTCCTCAAACTTTAGCATCTTGTTTAGGTCTTGTTGCCATCAATTGGATTTATCTTGCTGCTGCTTTCACTATGTTATTTAAACAACCATGGTTCCGCTGTAATGAATTTGATTCAAACGCTGTTGATATCAGTAAATGGTGGCTTTTAGGTGATGGTTATGAAGCTGAAATCATTGCCATTGTATGTCTTTTCCAATTCATTAATAATGCCGCTGTATTCAACTTTGGTTATAAATTTAGACAACCTTTTTATAAAAATTATGCATTAGTTTTCTTATGGTTACTTTACTTCGCCATTGTTTCTTATTGGACTTTAGCTGATCCTAATCGTTTCGGATGCCTTTTCCGTATTAATTGCGGTACTCCATCTGTTATTGAAGCTAATGGTTATTCCGTTCCTCCTGTTTATATTGAACCTTACAATACTCCTTTAGGCCATAACATTTTACCTAGTAATTTCAGATGGAGATTATGGGGATTAATCCTTGGTAATATGGCTACTACTTTAGCTTGGGAACGTTTGGTCATCTTAGGTCCAGTACATGAATTCTTAGCAAGAAAATACCCAGTAGATCGTCTCAAAGTGAAATACTAAAAATTCGAACGATTTATTTATTAATTTATCATCCTCTTTTTTTATTATTATTATATTTATTATTACTATTATTATTTATCCATATATTTATTTATCTATTAGTATTATATATTTATTTATTGCATTATTAATTGTTAAATTATCATTTTTTTTTTTTTGTTTATATATATGCATGAAAATGCTTATTTCCTTATTACTGTGATTGGTGATAAATTATTTTTGATTCTTGTAATATTAATTAAAGTAATATTAATTAAGAATATTAAAACTAAATAACAAAAAACAAAAAAAAACATATATAGTTTTTTTTTTACTAAATATTATAAAACATAGAACTCATAGAGCTTATAGACTTATTTTTGTTTTATTTATTTTAAGAATTGAATAAAAATGATGTACATATGAAAAATGAATTAAAAAAGATTAATTTTAAAAAAGTGATTTTTATTATATATATATATATATAAATGAAGAGTTTTTTTAACTTCAGATTTTGTTAAAGGATCATATTTACGTATTACTTATTATCATAAGAAGATGGATGAAAGAAAAAAAAATGTCATGATTGTTTATACTATTTTTTAAAGATAAAAAAAAAAGCATTATCATCTATGCTAATTTAAGTAGAGTGATCTATGCACATAGATTATCACTAGTAAAAAAAATTATTGGTTTAAAATTCTCAGGTATAAATTTTATTCGTAGTATTGAGTTTTTTTTCCTTTGTTCTTTCAATACAGTCCTTTTTATTTTTTAATTCATCCACATTCTTATACTAATGAGAAAGGTTATGTAAAAAAAATCAAAAGTTTATAAAAGATCTAATAAGGTAATGACATATTCATTTTATTACTAAATATGATTAAAACTAATAAAAAATAAATACTACATAATTATAAAAAAAGTAATTTTTATATTTTTATATCTGAGATAAAAAAAATTACTATATATATATTTATACTTATTAGTATCTTAAATATATCCAAGTATAATAAATGGAATGAGCTTGACCCATTGTTTTTTCTTTTTTTTTTTTGAAAGTGAAAAATTTCAATTTTTTTGGATAATAATGTTTATAAGTATTCAAAATTTTCAAATAGACCAATGAAAATAAAGAATTGAATAAAAAAATATAAAAATAATGAAAAAAATATTTATATATATAGAGAGGGTTTTCTATTGTACAGTGTTTCCAAATTTATTTGACCAAAATAAAAAATTAGTTGATCACTTTAAAAGCCCAAAATTATTTATTTTTTCAATTTTATTTGGCTACTCTTTGTTTTATTTGGCCATCCTTTTATTTTTTTGACCATTTTTAATTTTATGTATAACCAATATCTAGGCAATTTTATAGAATCTTATTAAAAAGTATTAAGTTTTCAGTTTTATGATTCATAATATTGTATTTATTTTTATTTTTTATTCTGCCAAGATTTTTTTTACCGTCTTTAAGATTTTCTATAGTATTACTGTCGAATCGTAAGTATATAAAGCGGCTCATTTTATTGTTAGTGTATTCTTTTTTTTTAATAGAATTAAATCAAAAAATATGAGACAAGTAAATATTTTCGCTTATGAAGATGGATTTGGTAATATCGGATATGAAAACGTTATGAATCCAATGGAAGTAATAAATGAAAATACTGATTTAGAGATTCAAGTAAAACGTTTATTAAAGTTAAATGAGTACTTAGCTCATCAAATTGAACAAATGAAAAGTGAAGATATAAACGAAAAAAAGGAGCCTGAAGTAGAAGAAACCAACATAAAAGATATCGATAAAATAAAAAAAAACATAAACCATATTCTGACGATGTTAAATATTATTTCATCGATTACTTAACAAAGAAAATAATAGTAACTCCAACTCAATTAGCAGGAATTTTTGATATCAATTCAAGAACCACTAGGCGATAGTGGGCATAATATAAAGAAGATCCAGAAAATTTTTTTGAAAAAAAAAGTAATAATGGTCGTAAAAAAATTCTTAATAAAGTCCAAAAGAAATTTTTGATTGCATTTTTGACGATAACCCTTCTTCTGTTATTGATAATGTTATGGATGTAATCATTAAGAAATTTGATGGTATTAAGAATTCAAAGTCTACTATACATAATTTTATATGTCAAGAATGTAATATTAAACTTAAAAAGGCTAATTTTTACTCTGTAAAAAGAAATAACTGGGTTATGGAATTGGTTGGTACTGATATAGATTACTTAAATAACTGCGTTCTTATAGATGAATTAGGATTTAATATCAATATGAAAAAAGCTAGTGATTAGACTCCTAAGGGTACGGCACCTATTGTAGAAACACCTAATACTAGAGCTATTTCACATACAATTCTTGGTATTATTTCTGTCTATGAAATAGTAAGCATTGGTATTAAAAGCCTAAAAAGCCTGCTGGTTATGGAAAAAAAAAAGAAAAATCAATAATAACAAGGTGACAGTTGTAAAAGATATGATACCACTGGAGATCATTTCATGAAATTTTTAGAAAATACAATTATTCAGCTAAACAATCATTTTATTTTGAAAAACTGCTATATAATCATAGATAATGCACCAATACATAAAAAGAAAGAAATTGAAGAATTCTGTTAGCGATGGAAATACAAGTGTATATCTCTACCATCTTATTCTCCTGAGTTGAACCCTATCCATCAGCTTTGGTCAGTCGTTAAAAGTAAGTTATAAAGAGTAAAAATATTAAATGAAGAAACATTAGAAAGTAGAATTAATTATACATGAAAAATATCATCTTAAGTGATCCTAAAGTATTTGCTGCACATCCTGTAACTTGTTTTAACGATTGTTTAAATAAAAATGTACTTAATTAAATTGCTTTGATTTAATAAGAATATTAAAGAAAAAAAAGTGAAATGATAATAAAAAGAAAATGGTTAACTAAATTTTTATTTTGGCAAAATAAATTCGGAAACACTACATATATATATATATATATATATATATATATATATATATATATATTTACATCAGAGAGATGATTTTAATATTACTCTATTAGCAGACGTGTGCGTTAAAAAAAAATGAAAATAAACTAGTGGATCTTCTTGATATTTATTCTATATAAAAATATAATATATATATATATATGTTAATCATTTTATTATTTTTATTATCTTTCATTGTTTTGATGATTCAACCTTTCATTCGAATTAAAATTTTATATTTTTTTTTTAAATACATATAAGTTAAAGATAAAAAAATACTATGTATATGTTTGGTTTATTTTTTGCATTTTAATTTTAAGATGTTAGAAATACATGGACATAACTTTCTGGGGTAGTAGATTAAAATATAAAATTGTGATTAAAATAAATATATATTTTAAGTATTTCATTTTTTAATTAATTAGAGAACATATCTTGCAGTAAATACGGAATGAGGTGGGAGATATGTTAGATTAAAAAAAGGTTCCCATCTTTTTTAAAAGATAAATGTTATTATCATATTACATAATAAAAGTTAAAAAAAAGAAAAAGTAAAAAAGGAAAAAAAAATTAAATTGGTTAAGACCTTGATCGCTTTTCCTTTTTATCTTTTTAAATGCTTTCTTTTATGCTACTTCATTAATAATACCTATAAAAATTTTCTCAGTTACACTAACCTTTCAAAAAAACATAAATACTCTTCAAGAAATATGATTTTTTCGGATTATTAATCCTCTGATTTAATAATCATTATATTTTTTTAAAAAAACAAAAATGATAAAACAATTTGTTTGTGGTCTCTTTTTATTAAACAGCTTTATAGCTGCTCAAGATCGTGGAAACTACACTGTAAATGGGTTAGGAGCTAGAAAACAAGAAATCTTAAACAATAGTGGAGGTATTTGGGATTTATCAATTGCTATGCTTGAAACTGAAGATCTAAATACTGATTATAAATACGGAGATGGTAAAACTTATGACTCAGCTAATTTTGGTATTTTTAAACAAAACTGGTTTATGCTTCGTACATCTACCCAAGAATTCAAAGGGCATACTCCTAATGATTATAATAATGGGGCTGTTCTTAATAGTAATTTACAAGAAGATATTAGAACAAGGCAAGAATCTCAAGAGTATTATGGGCCTGATAAATGGTTCGGTGGCCATAGAAATGGTGAAACAGGCTTAAATGACCCATATACACAGGATATTACAAATTATAAAAATGGTGTTAATTGGATTCATGACCAACTTAATAGTGATCCTAAATATTTATCTGACGATACTAGATTTTGGGTTAATGTAACTCCTATATAAAATGATACGTATCTGCATTATTATTATTATTGAAAATATAAATATAACTTTATAAAAAAATCAGATTTTTTTTATTTATTATTTTCAAATTTATTGTGGTGTTTAATTTTCTGTTAACATCATTTTTTGAACAATATCATATGTCTTTTATTTCAAATACATATACAATACTTTATTTTATTCTTTTAATAAAATATTTATTTTATTTATATATATATATAGTGTTTCCGAATTTATATGGCCAAAGTAAAAAATTAGCTGGTCAAAAATCTCTTTCTCATTCCAAAATTTATTTGATTGTTATTTAGACATTGCTACTTGGATTTAATATACATTTATGATTTTTAAACTTAGATTTAGAATATAAATGTGAATTTTCATTCAAAAGATTTTCCTATCTTTTATCTTTTTTTATTTCATGTTCAAAAAAAAATGTGTTTAAGACCAAGAGTAGATTATGAAGATGATGATGATACATATATAAATAAAATATACAAACTTATGGAAAAAGAAACATCATCACTTAAAATAAAACCTATTTTTTGTAATACGGAAAGTATGTTTAACAATGATTGTATATTATTAAATGAAGAAACATAAAAGTTTACTCTTACCAGAATGGATCAATAAAGATTAGTTATTAAACGCTAATTTGGAAAAATAAATGTGCCAAATAAAATAAAAACTCTTATATCAAAAATTAAACATGCATATAGAGCATAAAATATAAAAGAAGTGTTTCTTAATGGATTTATAAGCACCTTCCTTTACTTATTATAATTTGAGAATTATTCATACCTTTTGTATTCACAATATGAATATTATGCAGATATTTGGGAATATGAACAACATGTAAAAGCTAAGTTTGATTTTGGTATAATTACTCAAGGATATAAAATGCTTAAAGTAACTGAAGATAAAGCTATGAAAAATGCAAACTACTCTAATAGTTGGGAAGAAGAGCAAGTATTGGGTGAGTTATTCGTTGCAGTATATGAAACAGTTCGAAATTATGAAAATGTAATCTATCCTATAAATATTTTTACAATTAGAGCTGTGGGTACAAAGTTTACAAAATTCTTAATAGAAAACATATATTTTAATATATTTTCCCTATCTCTTTTATTATATATACCATAAGCTGTTAAATATTCTTTATCAAATATTGTAGGGTGTCTGTGAACTTCCATAGAATGATTTTTCGGCTAACCTTTTAATGTTTCTTTAACATAATCCTCTCCAGCCACTATTTTATAAAATGTAAAAAATTAATAAAAAAAATCTTATCTTTTATTTAAAATATACATCATAGAACTTTTAAAGTTTTAACTATTACATTGCTTTGGCCATATGATATTTGGTTGTAGGTAGGAATAAAAAAAAACAAAAAATAAAAAGTAAAAGTAAATAGAAATAAATAAAATGTAAAATAAAATAAAACGTAAAATAAAATAAAATGTAAAATAAAATAAATAAGATGTGAAAAGGAATTACAAAGAAGAAGAAAATAATTTAATAAATAGTATCGACTATTAAATAAAAGATGATCATTTAATAACATATGATTATTTATTATTCACATAATAAATTTATATTCAACATATTAGGATTTATCTATCAATAAATTTTAGATATATTTAGTAATATGGATTGATCCATTTCCTAATTCGAACATTCAATACCATATACAGAAAAAAGATAATCTATAATAATTTTATATAAATATTATTTATAATAAACATATTATTATAATCTGTATATATAAATAATTCATGATGATAATATATTATTATTATTTTAATAAGTGGTTACTATATTATAATATTATTTATAATGTATAATATATATATATAAATAATTAAATATATGCATTTTTAATCGAGTCCCAAGTAATCATTATTTATAAAATTATTAATAAATAAACACTTTTAATATAAAATGAAATAGCATTATATGCAGACACAACAAATTATGTGAAAGCGGTTTTTTTTTATTATACAAATTATTCTTATAATAATTTGAGATTGAAAGTATAATTAGATGGAAATACCTATAGATATTTTGACGTAGTTGTTATTCCATTCATACAAATAAAAATTATAATTAGTATATACAAATATATATATTATCTATGAATCCCCTGTTAAGATGACTATTCAAATATAATTAAAAACAAATAAAACATTTGAGTATTATTTAAACGAATGTAGTATAAATTGGGGTTGATTCTTGACATTATATGAATTTTTTTGAGTGTAAACATCAGTAACTTTTTTCTTCCTGACGACATTTAATTAGTCTTTTTTGAACTATTTCTGACTTAATCATGCAATGCCTAGTAAATAATTATTCTTATCATTTGTCTCCTTTTTAAGAAATAGTATATTTGCCGCAAAACATTTTAAAACAAGTAATAAAATAAAAACAAATGTATAAATTATTTTTGTATATGTTATTTGGTTTTTTTTATTATTCATTTTTCTTTTTCTTTTTTTTTGTGTGTTTGTGTGTTTGTGTGTTAAAGGAATGCATCCATAACAAAAAAAGGATAGATAAAAAAAAAATAGAATAAAAAAAAGAGCATATAGCATACAACATAAAAACATAATATCATATATATATATATGAATGATAAATAAACAAACATAAAAAAAACTTAATACATATGTATATAAAAAAAAATAATTAATATATATATAAAGGAAAAAAATTAAATATAAACAGTAATTATATATACTATTTTGAAAATCTTACGGATAGATTTTCTTTAAAAAATTATTTACTACCATGTACTTTTTCAATAAGCATTGGAATGATACTAGATTTAAAAAATAATAATAAAAGATGGATTAATATACTTATATATATATGATTACTTTATATATACTCTTATTAGAATTATTTTTATTATTTTAAATAACAATGATTCTTACCTTGGGTCACCGATGGTACTCAAGTCTAAAATATAGAAAATAATAATAAGAAAAAAAAAATAATAAATAAGATGAATCACTTTTTCTTTTTTCTTTCCTGATCTTAAATAATAATAATAATAATGATAACAGTACTTACCACCTAATTGATCTTGTTCACCATTAACAATCTTTCTTAAAATACGACGCATGATTTTACCAGAACGAGTTTTAGGTAAATCAGAAACGACATAAATACGTTTAGGAGTAGCGAAAGGACCAATGACTTTACGAACTTGTAAAGTTAATTCTTTTTCTAAACCTTCGGTATCTTCAATATTAGGTTTCAAAGTAGTATAAGCATGAATACATTGACCGGTTAAATCATCGGTACCACCAACAACAGCAGCTTCAGCAACAGCAGGATGTAAAATTAAAGCAGATTCAATTTCAGCAGTAGATAAACGATGACCAGAAACATTAATTACATCATCAACACGACCACGAATCCAAATATAACCATCTTTATCACGAGTAGCACCATCGCCAGTGAAATAATAACCCTTATAAGGATTTAAATAAGTATCCAAGTATCGATTATGATTATTATAAACAGTACGTGCCATAGAAGGCCATGGTTGAGAAATAGCTAAAACACCAGTGACATCATTACCTTCCAATTCAGCACCAGTTTGAGGATCTAAAATAGCAGGTTTAATACCAAAGAAGGGGAAAGTAGCAGACCCAGGTTTAGTAGCAATAGCACCAGGTAAAGGAGTGACAATTACGCTACCAGTTTCGGTTTGCCAATAAGTATCTACAACTGCACATTGTTCTTTACCAACCTTTTGATTATACCAATGCCATGCTTCAGGATTAATAGGTTCACCAACAGAACCAATGACACGTAAGCTGGATAAATCATATCCATCTAACCATTGATCACCTAATCTACGTAAAGCACGAATGGCAGTAGGAGCGGTATAAAATTGTGTTACCTTATGAGTTTGAATTAATTCCCAGAATCTGGATGGATTAGGATAAGTAGGTGTGGATTCAAATACCACAGTAGTGGCACCATTCATTAAAGGACCATATAAAAGATAAGTGTGACCAGTAATCCATCCTAAAAAAGAAAAAATATTTATGAGAAAAAAAAATAATAATGGAAAACAGAGAAGGAAAAAAAAAAAAACACGTTTCATTTTAATATGTTTATTTTATTTTTATGTTTATTATTTAATTATTTACCAATATCAGCCATACAAGCATGAACATCATTTTCATGATAATCAAAGATATATTTAACAGTAGCAGCAGCACCTAATAAATAACCAGCAGTGGTATGCATCTATATTTTTTTTTTGTTAAAAGTGATTAAAAAAAAAAACAAATAAATAAATAAAAATAATAATTTCATCGTTAATAAACAACAAATAAATATATAAACAAATAAATAAATATATAAATATATAAATAAATAAATAAAAAAAGAATGATAAACTTACAACACCCTTAGGAGTACCAGTAGAACCAGAGGTATAAAGTAAGAAAAGAGGATCTTCAGCATTTACATTAACAGGAGCACAATAAGGACGAGCTTTAGCAATTTCATCGTGCCACCATAAATCTCTACCTTCAGTCCAAGGAACTTCAGAACCAGTACGACGTAAAACTAAAACATGTTCAACAGTAGGAGCATTGTTTACGGCTTCATCCACAATACGTTTGGTAGCAATATTTTTACCACCACGACGACCTTCATCAGCAGTTAAAACAACACGAGCACCACAATCTTGAATACGATCACGTAAAGAATCAGATGAAAAACCAGCAAAGACTACAGAGTGTACAGCACCAATACGAGCACAAGCTAACATGGCATAAACAGCTTCAGGAACCATTGGCATATAGATAGAGATATTATCACCTTTACGTACATCTAAGCTGGTTAATACATTGGCTAATCTTGATACTTCTTGTAATAATTCACGGTAAGTAATCTTGCGAATATTACCAGGTTCATCTCCTTCATGAATAATAGCGATCTATAGATATATATATATATATATATATATGAACGTAAAAAGAGAAATAATAAAGAAAGAAAGGATAAATAAGTATGTATAATAATAATAAGTATGTATAATAATAATAAGTATTATAAATAATAGATATATATATGTTTATACCTTATCAGGATTGGTAAGAGCGTGACGATCAACACAATTGTAACAAGCATTTAATTCACCTTCTAAAAACCACCCAATATCACCTTCAGTAAAAGTACCATTAAGAACAGTATTAAAAGGTTTTGACCAAGTAATAGTTTCACGAGCAAGCTAAATAAATAAAGAAACAATATATATATATATATATATATATTAGTTATATTCCATTTACTTTTTTTGATTTCCATCATTATTATAATAAACTTACATTGCCAAAGAAAGTAGTAGGATCGTTAACACTTTGTTCCCATAATTCTTTATATTGCTCAAAGCTTGTAATATAAGGAGTAGGTTTACCCTTTAATAAACGTTCAGGAACAGGAAAAATAGGTTCACTATCAGCAGTCATATTATAAAAAAATAAAGTTAGTTTTTTTAAAGAAAAGAGAAAAAAGAAGAAAAAGAGAATAAATGGAAAATGAAAAATTTAAATTTATACCCACAGGCACTTCCTTATTTGTATATATCCATATATAAAAAAATTAAAATAAACACAAACACAGAGGAGTTTTTTTTTTTTTTTTTTATTTCTATGCAACATTATTTTTAATTCAATGTGAATAATATTGGTGCCTTTATTATTTTTCCCCCATTCACTTTTTTTTTTTTTTCGTTTCACAACATTATTTTTAAATAGGGCGTTTGTTGAATATTGGCTGAAAATGCCGATCATTTCCCTCTTTTTCAAAAAATGTGTGTAAGTTTGTTTATGTGCCACAATATCAAAAAAAAAAAATCCCATAACATATCTTGTGATCCGACTTTATTTATTATTACTATTTCATCTAGTCATACATATATTTATATAATCGTATACAAGCCTCCTTATTTAAATAAACACGCCTCTTTCTATACAAACCTCACTCTTTCTCTCTCCCCTCTCTCTTTCCTTCAAATAATAAAAGTATAATAATTATTTTAAAGTGAGTTTAAAAAATATAAAAATTAAACAAAGCCTTTATATTTTTTTTTAAAAATTGCATGAAAATTTAATTTATTTTTTTCATATTTCATTTATATATATATCTATTGTTTCTTTTCCTTTAAAAAATATAAAAATAAATGGGACTAGTGCTAGTTTTAGTTGAGTTCCCGAAAAATGTAGAAAATGAATCTTATCAATTTTTTTATATATGTATCAAGTTTTTTTTTTTCTAAACTGATTGATGAATCTAAAAAAAAAGGGAAAGTCATCAGTAACACAGAACATTGTTTTTGTTATGATTATATTTTTATTACTTTCATTGACAGCCTAATATATATATTTTTAAATATATATATATATATATATATATATATATATATATTAATAATAATAATAATAATAATAATAATAAAAAAGAGACAAAAAAAAAAAACAGAGAGAGAAAAAAATAGTAAAAAAATATAATAATAAAGCATGATTAAGTAATACCTATATAAAAATATATAACAACACAGAAAGGGAAAAAAGAAAAAAAAGAAAAAAAAAAAGATCATAATTGGATGATGATATAAGAAAATAAAAAAACTTGATGACATAATAATAGATCATTAATATTTTTTTTTTCCCTTCTTTAACGTTACTTTTTTTGAGATATATTGAAATGATTGAGAGATATAAATAGATAAGTAAAAATAATAATAATAAAAAAGAAGAAAAGGATTTATAATCCAATAGGTTCATAACTCCAAATTCTTGCACGATTATCGCCAGATCCTGTAGCGAATAATGGTCTTCTACCAGGGCTTGTAGCTACAGAAATAACTATAAATAATAATGTACAAAACGTTTGTTAAAAATAAAAACATTATCACAAGATTTTCAAACTTTTTTTTTATTATCATGATTTTTTTTTATTAAACTTACCAGAGTTCTTATGACCTTGTAACATAAATTCTGTTTGACCTGTGCGAGGATCCCAAAATTGAACACCACGATCTTTTGAACCTGATACAATCCATTTACCATCAGGTGTAGTAGCAACAGATAAAACAAAGTCCTATATATATATATAATTGCATTATGTAATAATAATAATAATAATCATAGATTAATATCATTCATTCTTTCATTCCTTTTTTTTTTATTTCTTATTTTTATTTTTTATTTTTACCTTATGACCAGTAAAGACTTGCTTGCTTGCAGTTTTACCAGTATGAGAAGAACCTAGTACCCATAAACGTAAAGTTTTATCTAAACTACCACTAACCAAGGTTTTACCATCAGGCATGAAAGCAACAGAATAAACACTATCTTTATGTCCTTCTAATCTTTCCAAAGGTTTACCAGTTTGTACATCCCAAACTCTGACTACCTTATCTAAAGAACCTGCAGCAACAAGACGACCATCTGGAGAAATAGCTACACTTGTAACACCAGGATCTTTTTGATCCAATTCTTTAATATGAAGTGTATGAATACAATATCCTTCATTCCAATCCCATATTCTAGCTGTACGATCGCCTGATCCTGATACTAATATACGCCCATCTCGACTAAATTCTAATGAATAGATATCTTGTTCATGTCCTTTTAATACATTTCTAATACGTTTCTTAGTGATATCCCAAATCTAGCATAAATAAATAAATAAAATAATATAAATATATATATTTGTTTAGCCTTTTTTTTTTTTTCTTTCTTTCTATCTTTCCTTTTTTTCCCCTATCCTCCTTTCCCCTCTTTTTTTTTTTTGTTTTTGTTTATATTTATATTCATATTCTTATTTTATTTTATTATTTACTCTGATTTGTTTATCTTCAGCACCAGTAGCTAAATATTTTCCATCAGGACTAAAGCTAACTGATCGAATATATAAATCACCTTCTCTTCCGGCAGTTTCATCTTGAAGTACTCTATATTAATATATATATATATATATATATATTAAAACATAAAAGATCAAAAGAAAAAAATCACGTGAATATTCATATTGATGATAATCATAGATGATTAGATCACGTTTGACTTTTTAATATGTATATATTTATAAATTTTTACGCGACTCTAGCAAAAGTATTTGTATCATAGATATAAGTAGCTTGATTACAACCTGCTGCAAGGTATCTTCCATCAGCACTAAACTTTACACAACAAACAACACTACCATGATCAAAAGATTGTACTAAATCTACTTTTAAATATCTTTGTGCTTTTGGATTGAATCTAAAATAATAATAATAATAATAATAATAATAGATATATAAATATGAATATATATTAATGATATGAAAAAAAAGATATAAAAAGAAACTTTTTTTTTTGCTATTTTTCCATTTTTCCATCTTTCCATTCCTTTTCTTTTTTCTATTTCCTTTTTTTTTTTTTAAAAAAAAGTAAACCGATGAATGAAAATACTTACAAAGCAAACCAATCTTGACCTTCTACTTTCATATTAGGTGGTACATTATCAGGATCCATATCATTCAATCCACTTGATGAAGATGGTGGAGGTGGACCAGATTTTGTAGTAGGTGTTCTTGAAGGAGTTACTAATATAAAATATATAAAATAATAATAATCAATATATATCCCATTCTTTTATATATATTATTTTATTATTATTATCGTGACTATTTTATATATTACATTGTTGTTGAGGAGGTGGAGGTGTACTTGTTGGTAATGGTGAACCACCATTCATATATGGAGATGCATGACCGTAACTTGGATGCATAGGTGGTTTTGATTCCATCATTGGTGGTGGTGGTATACCTTGCGTATATCCTATTATATATATTAAAAAAATATCATATAAGCATATATTCAAAATAATAATAATAGCATATATATATACATAAATATATATTCCCTTTCTCTCCCTCCTTTTTTTTTTTTTTTCCTCTAATGAATCTATCAAAGAAAAAAAAAATTCCTTCTATTCTTTTCTATTCTTTTCCATTTTCATCTATTTTTTTATTTACCGCTTCCATAATTTGAAGGTGGAGGAGCAGATGTAGCTGCTGGTGGAGGTTGAGCAGAAGGTGCTACAGGATGACCAGTAATCTATAATAATGTATATGCGTTAATTAATTCTATTTTTATTATTTTGATGCTATTTTTTTAAAATATAAATATATTAATTTACTTGCTCAAGTTGTTGACGAAGTCTTGCAATTTCTTCTTCATATCTATAATATGATTGTATGATAAAGAACAAATAAATATTGCATATACAAATATATAATAAATAAAAAATAATAAAACACACACATATATATATATGTATATATATATGCATTACTGTTTTTTAATAACATGCTGAGTTCTTTCAAGTTCAACCAAATTTTGTTTAAAGTGGGTCATTTCTTGATTTTGATTATTTACTATAGTAATAAAGTGAAAATAAATAAATATATGCCGTTTTTTTTGTTTAGTTAGAATAATAATAATAATAATATATATATATATATATATATATATTCATTCTTCCTCTTTTCCTGTTCTTCTTTAATATAAATGAAGTGTTCTTTATTTATTTTGTGTTTCTTTTTTTTTGTTTGTTTATATTCACTTTCATCCTTTTTTCATAACATTATATTACCTTTAAGTTCATATTCATCACGTTGACTTTTAAAAGCCATCACTTCTTGAGCTAATTGGTCATATTCATTTTTAACATTATCTAATAATTCAACAAGTCTATTGGAAGTTGGTGGAGCCATCGCACGATGATTATAAACAGACATGATATATTTATATATATATATATAATTCACCTTCTATATTTTTCCTTTTCTTTTAATGTATATATGTATATAACACTAATATAAGATAATAATCCTTCCTTCCTTTTTTTTCTTTTTCTTTTTTTAATTATTATTCAACCCTAATGTGATATTTTAAATAATAATAATAATAATGAAAATAAATAATACTGTATTAAGTAATATTACGAAGTAAAAAAAAAAAGAGAGGGAGAAAGAAAAAGCAAAAAAAAAAAAATAAATCGTGTTGTTTTCTTTTTTCACTTTCAATAATAATAATGAGTAAAGAAATTTAAATCCCGATGATTTTTTTGATATTTTATAGGTAAGTAAGAAATAATCCAATCAAAATTCTAAAATAGAGTATTAACTTTTTGTTTTTTTATAATAGGTCTTTCCTTTTTAGTTAAACTTTTTTTATATATTGTTATTATAATTCATTAAAAAAGTATAATTATAACTTTTTTATAATGTATGAAAAATTAATGTTGATAAATAACAATTATTTTTTTTTTCTTTTCTTTTTCTTTTCTTTCCCCTTTCTTTTCCTTTTTCCTGTATCCATTCTTTTTTTTTTCTTCACTTACATTATTATTATTTTTATTATATAAAGAAATAAATATATAATATATATATCTATATATATTACCCGATACTTATTTCTTTTTCGACTACGAAACTTCATTTTTTCTTTCTTTCTTTTTCTCTCTCTTTAATCCGCTCTTTTTTTAATAATAATAATAATAATAATAATAATGGGACAACAAACGTCAAAAAAATTATCATTAAAACGAAAAAAGAATTCTAATCAATCCCGTGATACAGATATAGGATTACCATCACCAACCGTAACATCCGTTTCTTCAGGAACAAAAACATCATTTCGATATACAAAAGAAGGAAGAAGATATCATGAAGATGAATCATTGTTATATGTTTTACCTAATGATGATGAAGGTTAGGATGTGTGATATTTTTTTTATATCTATTATATAATATATATATATATATATATATACGTTTATAAATATAAATATATATAAATATTCTAATTAAATATAAATATATTAGAATGTGATAGAGCTCATCAACAACATTGGCTATTCAGATATTTATTTCAAAGGTAAATAATAATAATAGTAATCAAGATTTATCGTAATAAAAAAAAGATATAAGAGATCTAAAAAAAAAAAATCGGACCAAATTAAATATTTTTATCCATATACACTTATATAATGCTTTATTTATATTGGATGATATCATTATTATGTACATACATATATAACTAACTATATATATTAATATTAAAATGAAACATTATATAGTAACTTTCAAGCACCACTTGAAACTCCATTAAAAGAAGGCATCCGAGTACTTGATTCTGGTTGTGGTAATATATATATATATAATAGATATTATATGATAAGGAAAAAAAAATTATTAGGATACAATAGGGTTTTCTTTTTTTTTTTTTCTTTTTTGAAGGATGATAAATTATTTTTGGTAATCAATCATTTACAAAAATTTACATTAATGGGTTCCTTTTTTTTTTTTGTATTACCATGGACAATGGTGGTTTTTTTTTTTTGTATTTATTATTATTTTTTTTTAGGACCAGCTACTTGGTTACTTGAAATGTGTGAAAGTTATCCAAAAAGTGATTTTTATGGTATTGATATTTCACCAATGTTTCCCGAAAATATTAAACCTCAAAATGTAACTTTTGAAATAGCTAATGTAGCCGATCGATTACCTTTTCCTGATGATCACTTTGATTTTGTTTTTCAAAGATTATTAGTTTTTGCTCTTACCTCCGAACAATGGGATAAGGTATAAATATATGTATTACTCTTAAAAAGAAAAAGAAAAAAATAAATTAAACTTTAATATTATTATTTCTCAGTTCTCTCATCTTTCTATTCTTTTCTCTTCCCCCAAAAAAATATTTATTTACGATGATCAATTTTCATATTATATATACATATAGGCTTTTAAAGAATTAATACGTGTAGTAAAACCTGGTGGATGGATTGAATTTGTTGAGGTAAATAAATAAATAAATAAAAAATGGAATCAACGTTGATTAAATGGGTTTACTATTTTTTTTTATTAAATGGAAAAAATAAGTTAATTATATATAGATACTAATTCTTTTATTTTTCCACTAAATATATATATATTTTAGGTTGACGTGAATGCTAAGAGACCAGGTCCATTATTTAATGTGATTACAAGTTCAAGTAATAATTGATATATATATATATAAATTACACAAAAAAAAAACATGTTTTTTAATGATATACACTGTGTTACAGTTTTGGTTTATGTATGACAATAGTTTAACCTTTTTTTATATATTTATTTTACTTTTTATAACATATTTAATATAGTGAAAGAAATGCTATTATCAAGAGATATGGTTCCAAATATTGGCAATAAATTAGAAGATCGTGTTATAAATCATAAATTGGAAAATATGAAAGTAACTACAAAAGATTTTCCATTAAAACATGGTGGTAAATTAGGGGAATTATTCTGGTAAATATATATATATATATATTTATATACGATTAAAAAAAAAAGAAGACTAAGGTTTATATGTACATTTATATATATATAGGGATGATTTTCAACAAGTAAGTCAAGCAATCAGACCTATAGTCCAAATATCACATCCTGAATGGGGATCAGAAGAAAACTATACTGAATTTTTATATAATTGCGGTGAAGAATGTGCCGCAAATCAAACATCTTTAACCGCCATTGTTGTTTGTGCTCAAAAACCTTTAAATTAAAGAATTTCTTTTTTTTAAAAAAAACCTTATTATATTCATTCATTCATTCATTCATTCATTCATTTATATATATATATATATATATTATTTCCATTTTCGTATGTTGCCATTTTCTTCATTTTTTCTTTTCTTATCTTCAGATGTCATTCATTATATTATTTATCCATTTTTTTCCCTTTTTCTTATTATTAGATTCATTTACTATTTATATTAGTTAGATAATAATACTTAATTTAAATTTTTTAATATGTTTTTTTTTTTTCTTATTATTACTTATTTATTTTGTTTTTATATTTATATTAGTTATTTTTATTATTTTCATTATATTTATTTTTATTTCAATAAAAGATATAAATATATATATAAAATGATATTTTCCCATTTTTTTCTTATTTTATAATAGTACAAAAAAAAACCATAAAAATGTTATATATATATATATATATATATATGTATGTATGTATGTAAAAATGCAGGATATTTTCTTTTCTTATTTTTTTTTAAATATACATATATACTTCATTTTTTATCCAGTTGCATTAACTTCATGTTCATAATATTGAGGAGTATATTCAGGTAAATCTAAATCAACACCAACAGCATCATCACCACCACCAAGAATGGCATTACTTAATAAAGATCTACGTACATTTGAAGGTGATGATGTTTGATTAGATGATGATGATGAAAATGGTGAATTAGGATAAGATAAATTAGGTGATGACGATGATGAGGATGGGGATGATATAGAAGGGGATATATTGATGGATGATGCATCTTTCGGAAAATCAGTAATAATAATAGGAAATTCTAAAATTAATGGTTTTGCATTAGTGGTATTATCGGCAAAATGTATAACCATACGTAGTTTATGTGTGATTTCTAAAAATGGATCAAAGTGATGAGTGCGTATTTGTGATAATAAATTAGTTCGAATAAAATGAGTTTCTGATTGTACACTTGTTGATGCTGGATGATAAATTGTAGGTGGGAATTTTGTAATAATTGGTTTAAGACTATGTAATCCTGATTTTGTATTAAATCTTTTAAATAATAATAATAATAATAAAAGATCATAAATAAATGGATCTTATCTCTTTTATCTTTTTATCTCTCTTTTTTTATTTTTATTTTTATGATCTCCATTTATTTATTTATTTACTTATTTGTTTTCTCTCTCTCTCTCTCTTTTTTTTTTTTCTTTATATATATCATTTATTTATCTATTTCCTTTTTAATTTTTTTTTTTTTTTACCTATAAGTCTCTAATTCATGTAAACATAATTCTATTCGATCCACATCGACTCTTTCCTTTTCAACACTCCATCTTAAAGCCAAGACAACTTCACCAGCCTCCATTGCAGTAGCTTTAGGAACTTCAGCCATCCATTCAAACCATTCTCTTACACCGTTATATTCAACACTTGGAATAAGTGCACTAGCACTAGGTAAATAATGACGACAGATAGTTACAGTACGTTGAATACGATATTTTTTAAAAAAGGAACCAGCAGAAAAATTAGCTATTAATTGATATTCTACAAAAGCATTTTTTGTTTGTATAGAAGGTGGTAAGTGATGAGGTAAATGAAGTCCAAAGTCTATAGAAGGTTCCCCTGTGAAAATTAATTCCTTTTCTATTTCACATAATTTAACGGTGGTTTCTAATCTTGTTGTTGCATTTCCATTCATAAAATCATCTTCTCCTAATCCTGTTCCAAACTCTTTAGGTGGTAATGAAGCAGTAGGTACTTCCATATGTAAACCTGCTTTACCAATGAATTGTAAAGTGATTCTATTCCATTTGATTTTGGAATCATGAAAATAGACTTTTCCCATCACTCTTGTACGTACTTGTGTCATTGGATTATCTCTACTTGCTGGTCCTATAAAATAGACGGGTGCTTCATTGATTTTCACATCCACTGGTGGTAAATGTTTATCGGCTTTTTTAGGTGAATCTAATCCAAATCGTCTCATTGTAATCTATTTTTATTTATATAACAAAATATATATTAATGATAATATTAATGATAGTAATAATGATAGTATAAAGCAATAATGAAAAAAAAAAGAGAAAATAAAAGAAAGAAAGAAAGAAAGAAATAATAATAATATAGTAACAGTAATATAAATAAATAAATAGCAAATAAGAGGAAAAAAAATGAAAGAAAAAATGAAAAGTATAAAATTGGAAAAAAAAATACTCATATAATAGATTTTTTTAACCAATTAAAATTTAACGTTAATTTTTTTAACACAATTTTTTTCACTTATAACCTTATTAAGTTTTTTCTTTCACATTATAATAAATGATAAATAGAGATCATAAATATTATTATTATTGTTATTATTATTTATCAAAAGTACTATTTTAAAAAAAAATCAATCGAAACTAGTTTTTTTTTTTTTCTTATTTTAAATAAAGATTATTTTAAAAAAGTAAAATTGACAAAACGTTTTATTTTAGTACATGAAAAAAAAATTTTTTTTTCATTGTTTAAAAGGGAACAGGTGACCAAAGGGAAAATGTTGTATGACTGGGACTTTTTGTAATACTTCGGCCATAAACATTTTTATCATTCCACTATTGACTTTATTCCAACTTATGACACCTGAAATATCATATAACATGGGTGAATGTTCATGAAAGGGTCCTCTTTTAACCTATTTTGATTGAAGAAAAAAAAAAAATGAAAAATTAAATTTAAGGTGCAATATAAATAAAAATAAGGTTTATCGTATTTTTAATCTTATTTAAAAGATAATGATTGAGAGACAGAGGGAAGATCATCGTTTTTTATAAATATGTAAGTAACTTACTTCAGTAATATATTGTATACAGCGAAAGTATAAATAATCTTTTGCCAACATATCAACAATATCTTTATTTTCAATTGATTTAGGTTTTAATTTTGGATGACCTAATAAATATATATGAATCAATGTTAATATTATTTTTTAATTTCTTTAACATATATATCTAATATAAATACATTATTACTATTATGGTTATGATTATTATGATTATTATGACGTTGATTATTACTATTACTATATGATTATGGTTATGATTATGATTATCATTAATACCTATTAATTGAGCACTTCCCCATACATAAGGTAAAAATTGATGATCATCTAAACCCCAAACTCCATGCGATCCAGCTGGTTCCAAACTATAAGTACGTTGAAGTTTACGCACTAATTCTAAATATTGATTAAAAACAATCAAAACTAAAGCCGGATAATCATTTGTATCAAACACTTGTAACATGGTTAACCCACATAACCATGCCATAAAACTAAGTTCATGGCCTGATCCATAATCTATTCTTGTTTCATTTCCAAATCCACCTATGAAATATTCATTTAATTCGGGAATAGCATTTGTTATTGTATTTGGTAAATATTTTTCCATTAATGAATTCATTTCCTATATGTATATATATTTGTATATAGTGGGTGAATAAAACGAATGGTTAATGATGATTATATTAAATATATATAAATGCATAAATATATCCATCGATTTATTTTATCTATTCATTTGTTTAATAAATAAATACCTCTTTTACTCGTTGAAACCATTGTCTAAAAGCCTTATTTCCAAAACGTTGTGGGTTATGTAAAGGAGGATAATCTTTAATAAAGGTATCCAAATCGGTTAATAATTTTATCAAGTTTTCTATTTGAGGAGAATATTCTTTAATATCAGATACTTTTTTTTGTCTAACATTTTCATTTAATAATAATACAAATATCATTAATCTTTCAAAAGCCGGTGAGTTTGTAAATAGGGTAATATCTTGTTGAGTATGAATACATTTTTTTGGCGTTTCGTATTGATATGATGTTAATAAGGTAGGTAACTTTGCGTTATTATTATTAATATTATTATTATTATTATTGTTATTATTAGATTCCATTTTTATATATAAAGCTAAATCCAAATATATATATATATATTAATAAATAAAATATAACCAAAAAAGAAAAAAAAAAAAGGACTTTCTTAAATTAACTTTAAACTTTCTATTTTTTTTTTTTATTATTATTATTATCTTCTTTCTAATTAGTATTAATTCGACCGAAAGTTAAAATAAAGAATGAGAGAAAGAAGAAAAAAGATTCGTGTATACATTATATGTTTTTTAAAAAACAAGCAATTAAGTTTCAAAGTCCGCACAACCAGCAAATCAGAAAGTAGCTTTTTATAAAAAATAGTGGTAAATCTATTAATGTTATTTTAGTTTACACATTTATTAACATTTATGAAATATATTTATGTTGGCATGATTTAAAAAGGTAAATATGCATAAAATAAAAATAAAATAAAAAAATAGCCTTTTAATCCTAACGACAGTTTTAAAATAAAAAGGGAAAAGGAAAAAGGAAAGGAAAGGAATAAAAAATATGAAAAGGAGTTAAATCCTATTTTTTTTTATTTTGTTATTCAGCTTCGCAAGGATTCGGACCGAATCCTTATTCTCAAAATAATCATAGATCGAAAAAAAAATCACTTAGCATAAAAAAAACTTTTTAAAAGTAAATTATACATAAATGGATTAGGAATTATTTATTCTTTCTCTTTTTTTATTTTATTTTCCTTCTTTCTTTTTATTTACTTTACATTTTTCTGTTTTATTTATTTATATATATATATATATATATATAATATTAAATAATAAATATTAAAAAAAATTAAAAGCCATGTCTTATAATAATATTAATAATACTTACCCTTTTACTACTACCAATGTAAATATATATATATAAATGAAATATCATTATCATCATCAGTCTTACTAATCAGTTATATTTTTAATATATTCAATTAGTCAAATGTAAATAGGGAAAATAGAAGAAAAACATTACCGTTAATGAGCTTTGATGCTTATTCATCATCAGCCACTGTTAGTATTAATTATTTACCTCAATCCAGATCCTCGTTTCCTTCTGCTCAGCAGGTAATAATAATAATAATAATAAAAACATGATTTTCCCTTATTTGTCTTGAATATTTTGTTATAAATATATACATAATATTATTTATTTATTTATAATAAATAATCATCATCATCGTTATCATGTTGTACAATTTTATATAATTACTGATTACATATATATATATATATATATATATATATATATATATATATTTCATTTAGATAAATTATACTACTGCTCCATTAATATATTTTTTGGATCATCCTTATTGTTTTAAAACTTCATCATCATCTCCTCCTCCTCCTCTTGATCAAAATGAAATTTTAGATTTTGATAAAGTCATTAGTAGTCAAGGGAATAAAACGGGTTTAGAAATGTAATTAAAAAAATAAGAAAACTTGATATACCCTAATTAATATATTATTATTATTATTATTTATATAATAATAAAATGGACCATAATTTATTTGCTTTGCTTTCATTTTTATTTTTATTTTTATTATTATTTTAAATATATATATATATATATATATATATATATATTTATAAATAAAAAAGTTTGCTATATATATATATTTATATGTTATAAATAAATGTCATACATACATACATACATACATACATATAAAGCTATCACTCTTCATCATCTTCTTCTTCATCTGCAGTCTTTAGCCAATCAATGAATTTACTAACCTTTTTCTTCATTTCATTATCATCCTTTAAAGAATCATACCATTCATAACATGCATCTTCGTCTAATAAGTCACATTCATACCATTGTGATAAAACTAGTACACTTTTAGATAATAAAGATGGGTATCTTTTAACACATCTATCCCAAGATTTTAGTAATAATTTTTGATCTGATCCATTTTTAACAAACTAATTTATACATAAATATATATAATGAATAAGTATATGCATATATATATATATATTAAAATAAATGATTATAGCAATATACCGTTTTAAAAAGTTTTTCTCTTGATCTTAAAATGGACCCAACAGGACAGTCAGTAGTATCTTTTAAAAGACTTGCTAATAAAATATAAAACAACTGTGATTTGGTAAGATCATTTCTCATTTCTATTTTGGTTACTTGTTTTACATCTTTAGCTAAATTTTGTGATTGTTGTGTAATGTTAGATTCCGGTGATTTAAAGAAAAAAGTCAATTCCTCTATAATAGATTCTTCTTGTGCTACTTTACTTGGTGAAGGGGTTGGTACTTTGGTAACTGGTGGCCTAAAATATTCCCAAATAAATACATATATTTATATACGTGTGTGTAAATAAAAATTAGTTGTATAAATACTTATCCTATTTTTTTATATAATATTTTTTTTTTTTTTGTTCTTAGTTTACATTGCCAATTTTGCTTGATCCTCCTTTGTTAAATGCACCACTTTCATCCAAGATTTATCGGTCGTCTAAATAAGAAGAAAATTACAAATTAATTAAATATCTTTAAAAAAAATGATAAATCTAGATAGAAAAAAGGTACAATAATATATATATATATATATATATATATATATATATTCCCACATAAAAAAAAGCTAATTATTTTACTTTAATATCACCATTTATTACTGGATCTGAGATTGGGTCAACATTACGTTTTTTAACAGTTGTATTATTATTACTATTATTATTATTTTTCACTTGATCAGATTTGTCTTTTATTGTAAGTTCTGATGTTAAAGTATTAAGATGGTTGTTTTCATTGTTGGAATGACGAGCTGATGATGATAATTTTTGTTGTTGTTGTTGCTGAAGATCATCATGTAATAAAGGTGTAGGTGATTTAATAACAGTTGATGCTCCTCCTTTTGGTAATGAAGAAGAAGAAGATGGGGATGATAATGGTGATAATGAAGAAGTTTCATTAATAATAGGATGGCGAGATGGTGATATTGATGATGATCCTTCTAACAATTGTTGATGCTGTTGACGATTTAAAGAAGAAGAAGATGAATATGAGGAAGTTGAATTGATATTATTATTATTATCAATCATAGAGGTTGTAAAAAGAGAATGGTTTTCTTGTTCACGTTGAATAGGTCTTTCCTTTAATTCACTTCTACCATGAGCTATAAATATATACATAATAAATATATATATCAGTTCATTTTTTTTTTTTGTCTTTTAATACTTCGCCAATTTTTTTTGCCTTAATTTTTTTTTCTGCTTTAATTTTTTATTTATTGAATACAAAAAAGGATAGAATCGAAAATTGGAGAAGATTAAATAAATATGTTTCCTTTTTTGTAATGACTTACCAAAATGACATTTTGGTCCATATTGACAAAATTGATCTTTCATAAATCTTTCACATAATTTTGTTTTATATAAAGGATTATCTGATAAATCTTTCATTTGTTGTTGTTGTTGTTGAATATTATCATCTTCACTATTATTATTATTTCCATTACGATGATGTAATCCATTTTCATTTATTTGATGATTATTAGATTCATATTGTGCACGACCTCTTAATTCTTCAATGCCATGTGCAAAAGTACATTTAGACCCATATGGACATCCAGATTCAGATTCAAATCTTTCACATAATCTTGTTTTAAACAATGGTTTAGGTTGATCATTATTATTATTATTACTATCATTATTACCATTACCATTATTATTATTATTATTATGGTGATGCTGATGATGATAATTATTAGTTGATTTGTTATTAACGTCCACCATAGTATCATGTTGATGGTGATGATGACTAAATGGGTATGGAGATTTAGAAGGTGATGTTAATGAACCCACAGAAGAATTAGAATATGATCTATCCAATTTATATTGTTGATTTTGCTGTGATTGATGTTGATGGCGAAATTGGGGTAAGTGACCATTAGTATCATCACAATTAACATTAACATTGTTATTATTATTTGCACGAAAAGTACGTGGTGAATTAGGTACTTTATTTTGTTGCTGTTGTTGCTGTTGATGGAAGGTTCTTCTTCCATTATAATTATTACTGTTATTGTTATTATTGTTATTATTTTGATGTTGGCGTTGTTGTTGTTGCTGTCTATTATTTACCTTTTTGGTTTCAATAAAGTTTTGAGCATATTTAAATACATCTTGCATACTTTTAAAAATGGCTTTTTCTGAAGCAAGTTGTTGATTACACCATTGTAAATGAACACCTTCAGCATTGGATCGTAAACGAGCATGATTATCGAGTAGCTGAGCAAGATAATAGATCACTTTTTTAGGTCTATTATATACAATATTATTATTATTATTATTACTATTATTATGATCTTTTTTTTTCCTTTATGTATTTTATTATATGTGGCTACTATTAACATGAGCCTTTTTTTTTATATATTATATTATATATTACTGTTACTATATTATTAATTTTACTTTGTTCCAGAAAGATATTTAAGTTCAAGTTTAAATCCTTCTTCAATATGTAATAACTTTGGGCCAAGTCCAGTTGTTTCAAATGTTTCACGTAAAGCACATCTATATTGTCAACATACAATAGTAATAAAAGTGGATAGGTATCTTAATACATATATGCGTGTGTGTGTGTGTTTATTACTTTTATGATTTATATTTACTTTATTTCATCTTCTTGACCAAGTACTAATCCTTTAGGGCAGACCCAGTGTTTTTTATTTGTAAAAGAATCGTTAATTAATAAAAACTCAACGTTACGCTGTATTCTATATATAAGTAATCCTGCATAGAGATGAGTTTGAGAAGATTTAGACATATGTATTTTGAAAGGATCAAAATATGTTTAATATTTTCACACAAATAAAAAGAGAATAGTTAATTAATTAAAGAGAAAAGAAGAAAGGAAGAGAGAGAGAAAAAAAAAAAGTAGGAAGAAAGCAACCAATATTATTGTTTAAATATTTGTTTATCCAACGATCGATATATAACTATTACAATAATATATATATATAGTTAATAAAAAAAGAAAAGTAGAGAAATGAAAGGTTGTTTTTTTATTTACTTTAATACACAAATTCAGGGTCCGATTGATTTTTTAGTTGAAATGTTTAAACGCGCTCGAAGTTTTAGCTGTCATTCACACAGTCTCAACATTTTCCAACAAGACAAAAGCTAGTAATAGGATTTATCTATCTTTATCATCTACCAAATAATAATAATAATAATACTAATAGTAATTAACGATACTTTGTAGATCAAAATATTTTCCAATAGTTTATATATATACTTTTTTGAGTGTTATAATTTATAGATATTGAATCATTGAAAACTTTTATTAATTTTGGTAATTTTAATAACGATAATGGTTGTAATACTCATTGAATTAAATGTACATAAATTTTTATAATATCATACTTAAAAGAGTTTTTCTATCTAAAGCTTAAACATTAATAGTTATATTCACCTTTTATCTATTTTTATCTTTGACATAACATTCATCTTTAATTTCCTTTTTCTTTTTTAGATACTATTTATTAATATATATAATATTAATCATTGATCATTGCTATAATATATTAATACATATATATATATATATATATATATATACGTATATACTAATTTGATGTTGATTTATAATATAGAATATATAATTTTATTTTAAAAAAAAAGATTACCCAGTAACATATCACTTTTCCTTTTTTTTTGTGTGGTTTTTCTTTTATAACATAAATTATATTATGCATGTGACTTTTTAACCTTTCCTTTTTTGTAAAAGTTCTTTTATTTCATAAAAATATTTTATACATTGATTTTTCATTTACTGTCTTTATCTTTTATTAATTTTTATAATTAAAAATTACAATTTATATTGGTGATCCTTATTTTTCTTTTTTACTTTACATTGGTACTTGTATAATATGGGTGGCCTTTTGTACTGGATGGGTGGTAAAAATTAGGGTTTTTATTTTTAAATTTATTAAAAATTTAATTTTTAATTAATTACATGTAGAAACACTTCCACCATATCGACCACAACTACATTTTTTTTCTTCATTATTTATAAAATTATCACATAAATTTTTTATGTCTGGTAAACATATATTAGATTCCGTATCAGTAATGGCTATATAATAATGTTCTAATGTTTCTGCTCCAGAAATGCAGATATATGTACCAAATTAGGTACATGTTAAATATCCATCATTAGAACCATCGATTGAGCATATATTTTTACATACTTCACAGCCTTAGAATAACATACCATACCAAATGATAGAAAATAACATTAATTTGATGTTTATTATTAAATATATTTATTCAACTATTTTTTAGGGGTAAAAATTAGAACATCTTTAAATATATATAAAATTTTAATAGCCACAAATAAATAATTATTTGAATATCAAAGATTGTCTAGAGTTTTACCATTTTTTTTTTCTCATTTTTTTTCTGAATTTAAATTTAATTAAAGTTTTATTTTTTTTTTGATACAGAAAAGTTCATTTTTAACCTAGACAAAAGATACATAAATATGAAGTACAATGTCTTAATTCTTCATATAATTCACTTGTGTCATTTCTTTATAATCACTGTAAAAAAATTAAATACTCTACTTTTTATGTAAAAATGAAACCCTATTGATATTTGTAACTGATCACAAGTTAAATAATAATAATAATAATAATAATAAATAGCCTGAGTTAATAAAACAATTGTAATGATACAATATGTAATCAGGTTAATGATAGTTACTTGATTTAAGATAACTTTTTTTTAAACTAAAGAAAAATTAAAAATGTCTAACAGTCAAATATAATTAACTCTGATTATATTAATGTTATTTCGTTGAATGATCAAACTAGCAATTGTAAAAACTAAATAATAAAAATATGCCTCTTCAATTTTGTTCATATAATCATATACTGTGAATGTTATATATAGTTATAAGTTTTATATGATCTATTATTAAAAAAAAAAACAAAAAACCATAATAGCTAACATGCTGTTGTTAATAATAATAAGCATTAACAGTTTTAATGTCAATTTAAACGTGACTGCATTTTTGTACTGTATAAAATTAAAAAGAGATAATCCTTTGCTATCAAATATAAATAATATAAACAAAAAACAAAAATACAAATATAAGTAAATCTAAATATTCCATAATAAAATCATAATAACCGAAATGAATACCTCCATCTATCAAATAAACATTGATGAAAAAAAAAAAGGAAACCTTAATTTTTAAAAAAAAAATGATACGATTTCTTTAAATGCTTAATGATAAATATGGAATGATGATCCTATTATTAAGGTTTGGTATTATCAGTTATTTTCTATAAATAAATAACAAGATGTCAATCAAAACGCATTATCATATAAATTTAAAGTTTTCTTTTTGAATAAAAAGGGAATTATTTTAAGTCACTGATCATTATATATATATATATATATTATTATTATTATTATTATTTATTTAATAAAAAGGAAAAGAGTGTCATATATAATAATAATAACAGTAAAAGAGTGAGAAATTATTAATAATTTTTATCAGATTTTTATGTTACTTTCAGTGGAAGTGACTGGGTCGGAAAAAGAAAATAAAAATAAAAACTCAGGAACCGGATAAGATTTCAACTTTACAATTTTACTGTTGTGGAGTATATTCTATTCCGGATCAATACTGGAAATTGAATTTAGATTCCTCTATGTTTATTTATTTTTTTAATATTCATATACTTTTAAGTAACAACGAAAAAACCTAATAAATAAATAAATATATAATTATCCATGATGATAATGATGATCATCATCATAAATAAACGTATTTTTATAATATGTTTATTTAAGCATAATAATCATAATAATATTAAAGGAATGATATTTTTCCATTGAATTAATGCAATAAGTTTTCATTCCGTTCATAGCTAGTTCATTTTCCCACGTGATTTTAAACTCCGGCTTATTTTTCTACTTTTAAGTGTTCCATTATAAAACTTATAAATTTTTCTCTTGATTATTATTTCTTTCTTTCTTTTGTTTCTGTTTATTAATTTTTTAATAATAATAATAATAATAATACTATTTTCAGCTTAATATAAATATACATACATATATATATATATAATAAATATGTCTAACGATTATACTTATCACGAAGGTTTTGGTAATCATTTCACTTCTGAAGCTTTAAAAGATGCTTTACCAAAAGGTCAAAATACTCCTCAAAAGTGTCCTTATAATCTTTATGCTGAACAATTATCTGGAACTGCTTTCACCGTACCAAGAAGTCATAATCAAAGAAGGTTAGTAATTATATATATAGATACATATATTAGTAGTTTTATTATTCCAAAAATAGAGAGGGAGATAGAAAAAAAAAAAGGAGCCTACTGATAAATCATATAAATAATAAAACAATAACAAATAAAGATAAAAAAAGAAGCTGTATTTATTTACGTGTTTTTTTCTATTATTATTATTATTATTATCTGGTAATATAGTTGGCTTTATCGTATTAGACCATCCGTTGTCCATAAACCTTTTGAACCTGTTGATCATGAACTATTAGTTAGTCATTTTAGTGGTGATAAATGCATTATTACACCTACACAATTACGTTGGAGTCCCTTTGATTTACCTAATGATTCTGAAAAAATTGATTTTGTACAAGGTTTAAAAACAGTTGCTGGTGCTGGCGACCCTTCTTGTTCATCTGGTTTAGCTGTCCATGTTTATACTGCTAATACTAATATGGATAAAAAATGTTTTTATAATTCTGATGGTGACTTTTTAATCGGTAAGTCTATTTGCTTTTTAAATCTGAAAAAAAAAATCAAAGGAAAGAAAATGCAAACGGAAAAGGAAAAGATAAGAGAAGGAAACTAATAATAAGAGAGAGAAAAATGAGAGAATCAAGAGGAGCGTATATGTAAAATAAAAACTAGAAAATTAGATACATTAAATAGTAAATAGTAATTAAATAAAAAAAAAAACCAAACTTCAAGGTTTCAATCCATTTATATATGTACTAACATTTTAATATTTGCTTTTTTTTTTTTTATTAGTCCCTCAACAAGGTGCTTTAGATATCACCACTGAATTTGGGAAAATCTTAGTTCAACCTAATGAAATTTGCGTTATTCAACGCGGTATTAGATACTCAGTTAATTTAAGAGACGGTCCATCTCGTGGTTATATTTTAGAAGTCTATGGTGCTCATTTTGAATTACCAGATCTTGGACCAATTGGTGCTAATGGATTAGCTAATCCTCGTGATTTCTTAACACCTGTTGCTGCTTATGAAGAAGAAAGTGGTGTTGAATGGCAAATCATTACCAAATATAACGGAAAAACTTTCGTGGCTATTCAAAACCATACTCCTTTTGATGTTGTTGCTTGGCACGGTAATTATGCTCCTTATAAATATGATTTAGCCAAGTTCTGTGTTATTAATACTGTCTCTTATGATCATATTGTAAGTATTTTATTTATTTTATTTATCTATAAAAAAAAGTATACTAATGAAAAAAAAAACGTTCGGAAAAACTTCTAATAGCGGATTAAGAATTCTATTGGATGAATTTTAAAATAACTAAAATCTTTTTTTAAAAAAAACATTTTATATTAGGATCCTTCCATTTTTACTGTATTAACATGTAAATCAAATACTCCTGGTGTTGCTATTGCTGATTTTGTTATTTTCCCTCCAAGATGGGCTGTTGCTGAAAATACAGTAAGTTTTATATATATATATATATATATATACAAAAATCAAATTAAATATATAAATCATCACAATGCAAAAAATTCAAACCTTATTTATTTATTTATTTTTTATAGTTCCGACCACCTTATTTCCACCGTAACTGTATGTCAGAATTTATGGGATTAATTCTTGGTGATTATGAAGGTAAAACTGGCGGATTCTTACCAGGAGGTGGATCATTACATAGTGCTATGACTCCTCATGGTCCTGATGCCAATGTATTTAATGCTGCTTCTGAAGGAGAACTTAAACCTGTTAGAGTGGCTGAAAACACTCAAGCATTTATGTTTGAAACTAGCTTTATGTTATCCACTACTCAATGGGGGTTAAAAACTTGTGGTAAAGTTCAAGAAGATTATTATAAGGCTTGGTCTAATTTGGAAAATAAGTTTCAAAAAAATTGAGAAGTTTTGATCTAGCTCTCTATTTTTTTTTCCTCTATTATATATATCTTTTATACTTCATTTATTATACATATGATTATCCATTATTATTATTTTTTTCTCTTGTATTTACCTCCTCATCCAATATTGTAAAATTACTACCAACTAAAATAAACCATTAAAATTAAATAAAAAACAAACAAACAATCCATATACATCTTTTTTTTTAAAAAATAAATAATATTAACATAGACTTACAATTCTCTCTCTTTTTTTATTTATTTATTTATAATATAACATTATGCAAATTAAGCTAACATCACGGCCCATGCCGTGTATGTTAATTTATTTATAAGCAAAAAAAAAAAAGGATAAACATACAAAAAAGAATTTTTTATTGAAAATGAATAAAATTACTATTTTAGAGAAATTTTTTAAACATATTTCATTGTAGGAGATTGATATATTTCTATATCTTTCTTTTTTTCTTTTTTTTTTTCTAGAATACATAGAGTCATTTGTTTCTAGTTGGAAAAATTATTATAATTTTTTTTTTTTTTCAAATAGCTCCAGTTTTACAGTAGTATATATTAATCAAAAACCTTGACTGAAACTATATATGTTTAAGTAATACTATTATATATTTTAGTATATTTTCTATTTTATAAAATACCTGGTTATAACCAATAATTTTTTTTGATTGTTATTACTTCGATTTGTTTCATTACGGGATTAATAAACTGAATGTTAAAATAATAATGGAATGATTCATTTTATTTGGGGGAGTAAAAAAAAAAAGTATAATGCAAATATATATTTTTATAATTAATGATATATTAATTAATGATGATGATGATTTAAATATGTTGTATGTTAGTTGTTTATATATATATATATATATATATATATATATATATATGTATATGTGTGTGTATTTATAAAATATCTATTTTTGTTTTATTATCTTTTTATTGTTTTTTTTAACATTTCCTTTTTTAATTGTTGGACACTTTGAAAAGGAGCTTCTTCATGTAAATAAAAACAATCTTCTCCAGTAGCACATGAGCCAGTTATATGAAAGAATTTACAAGGTTTTAATGATAATTCTAATTCATTACGTTTTTCATCTGAAATATTGGTATGAGAAAAGAGACATTGTTCACCATCTTTACAAAAACCTTTAAAATGATAAAATCGACATGGTCCTGTCATAGCATGTAATTGACGTCTTGTTAATGGTGTTAATGGTTCATGAGAAAATGGACAGTTATCCTGTGAATCACATCTACCAGCAACATGAAAAAATCTACAGGGTTCTGCTCCCAAATCCTATTAAAAATAAATAAACAATCATAAATTTAGTTTATATATATATATATAATTAATAATAATAAAGACTTACATGAACATAAGGACAGTCATCTCCACGACCACATGATCCACTTTTATAATGTTTACATACTGTAATTCTCTGTTGTCCTTCATGCTTAAACTCACATTTTTCACCATTATTACACTTTCCTCTAGCAAAATATCGACAAATCATATCTGTATTAGGTTGGTTATTATTATTATTAATATTATTATTATTATTATTATTATTATTATTATTATTATTATTATTATTATTATTATTATTATTATTATTATTAGGTTGACTATTTAATTGATTTTTTTGCTGATGATTTTGCTGACGATTTTGATTTTTTTGGTAATAGTGTATACGAGGATCTACTGGTGGTCTTATTGGGTTCTTCCCTAAAACTAAAATAATAATTAATTATATAAGTAAATATATCATTATACACACACACATATATACATATATATATTAACAACACTTACTTTCATAAGCAATATCTTCTAATGACCCATTTCCATTGGAATAAGGATGGTTATGATTTTTTATGTTGGTATAATTAGTTTGCTGATTTTTTAATGCATAGGGTTGATGATTATTTAAAGGAGTATTTTTTACATTACTGTTATAATTATTCATTTTTTTTTTCTTATTTGCTTGCTGATTATTCATATTGTTATTATTATTATTTTGTAGTTTTCGTTTCAAATTATTCTGTTGTTTACTATTATTAGTAGTATTATTATTGTGAATAATAGGCTTTACGGAAGAAGTTAATGGAACAGATGATATACTATTCAATAGTGATGATACAAACTCTTCTTCTTGAGCTGAAATGGCACTTTTATTATTATTAATACCATTAACATTAGATTGATTATTATTATTAATACTATTAAAATTGGATTGATTATTATTATTATTATTAAGATTAGTTGTACTTTTAATTATTGTATTTACATTGGTTGTTGTTGCATCCACATGTTCTGAATTTCGTTGATTTGCATTAGTTATTGTTTGTGGGCTTGACATTGCATTGGATTCCTATTATAGACAAATTTTTGATATTAAATTAAATATATTTTTAAACATAAAGTGAGTTTTATTATTATTATTATTATTATTAATTTAGAAAAGATAGTTACTTACGTTTGTATTATTATGTTTTACGGCTGCTGATTTTTTTTCGTGAAGGGCAAGAAGTTGATCAAAATCTAATTCATTATCTTGATCAAAAACCTAAATAAATAAATAAATAAAACGTTAAAAGTCATCTTACATATTTAATATAATGGTTTATACTTAATACATACCTCTTCTTCTTTTCGTTTCAAAAGACCCTTTTGTAATTGTTTCTTCATTCTTGTTCGTTTCCCAATTTTTTTTTTCTGGATTCCATTATTATTATTGTTGTTGTTGTTCTTGCTTTTATTATTATTGTTGTTTTTATTATTGTTGTTGTTTTTATTATTGTTAATTTTATTTTTGCTACTATTGTTATTTTTGCTGTTTTTATTATTATTATTATTATTATTATTAATGTTAATTTTTGTTTTAAATTGATCTTGAGTTATATTTGATATTGCTGTTGATGTTTTTAAAGGAGAAATAGATTCTTTTTTAAAGGTATCTGGTGTTGTTTGAATGATCTGATCTTGATTTAGCTTATTTGATGAATCTATTACTGTGACAGGTTGTTTATTTTGATCAGGTATATTATTTTTTGTTGTAGAGTCATTTATATTTGATAATAAACTTTTAATAAAACTAAGATCCAAATTATTAGCTGAATCACTTGTAGCCATTGAATCCTTTTACTATTTTTAATAACAATATTATTATTAATTATTTACTAAGGTTACTATCAATTATTAATAATAAAAAAGTAGAGAAAAAAAAAATGTGTTCAAAAGAAGAAAAAAAACTGCGGAGTGTTATTTTTTTTAAACTTCATGCGAGATTAAAAAAAATTACCGGTCACGTTTATTTTTCTTTATAATTATTGATCAAGATTGTACTAAATTAGTATTAGGATATATTTATAAATTCCATTTCGTTATAGTAAGTATCATCTAATTTATATAATATAATTGGTTGATTTAAAAATGGGAAAAAAAAAGAGATTGTATTTATATATTAATATATACATATATATATATATATTTAATATTAATTGAGATAATTTATATATTTATTTTTTATCACATTGATCCAAAAAAAGGATTATGTAATAAATGTTTTTTTTAAATTATTGACATAATTTACTTTTTATAATTGTTTACAATTTGGTTTTCAATATATGAAAGGATATAGAATTACATAATATCTTCAGTTTAAAATGAAGCTTTTTTTTTTTTGAGATTTAAACATTTTCGGATTGTGCCTTTTTAGGTCGTACAGAATGCCTTACAGATACCTTTAAACCTTGTTTCGATAAACACTTTGCTAATAAGCTTGATTCTACTCCGAATCAATTAAATACAATAATATATATATATAAATTTATAAAAGAAATAGAATAAGAAAATAAAAAACTAATGCCAAGACCTTTCCCCTTTCCTTTTTCCTTCTTTTCTTTACTTAGCTTTTTTTATTACCTTTCATACCTGGAAAATCTTTTACAGGATAAACAATAAAAGGGTCTGAGAATATGTGAGTAATAATTTCCGCTGAATTGGAAGAACTATATATATTTAGTTATTGAGAAAACGTAGAAAAAGGGAAATCGAGATTAAGGATAAAATAATAGATTAGTAAATAGGTGTATTTTTTTTGGGATTTTTTTTTAAAAAAGAAAAAAAGAAAGGATAAAATCATACTCAGATATTAATAATAAATCAAATTTTAAGCAATATGTTTGAGCTACCCTAACACTAATGTCGGGGAAAGAGAAAAATACACCGAGGCTATCATCCAAATCCCTTAGAAGAGACGGAGAACTACTTAAAGTACCTGTTAATGTACGTATAGGTTTTGATTGTACTTTTGTTGATGTTCTTTTCTGAATAACTTGAACTGTATCTAGTTGTTGAGTACAATCAGAGGACCATAGCGATGCTTGTAATATACAAAGTGGACACTGATATTCTCTATATATATAATATATGTATATATATATATATATATATATATATATATTTATCATTTTATGATTTACTTATTTTTTTTTATTTTTCATTTTATTATCGTTATTTTAGATTATTTTTTTTTTTATTTACAACAAATTGATTTCTTCTTCTTCTTTATAAATTTTTAACTGAATAATCGGAGCAGGGTCAATAGGGCGACGATCTTTTTCTCCAAATCCAGACATTCTACATTGTTGAGGTTGTTCCCTAATGATTAATTGATATTTTGTAGCACTATTATTTAAAATAATTAAGTATCACATGATAAATCGCCAATCCTTAATCCTTAATCGGATATATATATATACATATATTGTAACTTACTGAAATTGATTTATAGGATTAGGAGGTATTATACCTAAATATTTATGTACTTGCTCTCTTCTATTAAGAGGTATAGATGATGATTTCCATAGTGCTGGTAAAGATAATGATGATGATGAAGGTGTAGTTGATGGTGTTTGTTCATATTCATCATCTGTGTTTGTCATATTTAATATATTATATAGATATTATGATTTTTAAAAAAATAAAATAATAAAGAGAAGAAAAAGGGAACAAATTAAAGTAATAATGATTATTTAAGGGATTATATAATAAATATATAAATATATAAATAAATATATAATAATAGTAATAATAAAAAAATAAATAATAAATGATAGATTAAAAAAAGAAATAGAAATAATAAATAAAAAAGAGTTAGAAATAAATAATAGAAGGGAAAAAAAAATAGAATAACAAAAGAAAAAAATAGAATAAAAGAACAAAAGAAAAAAAAAAGAATTAAAAAAAAAGGTAAAAAATAAATGAATATAAATAAATAAAAAAAAAAAAACGAAAGAAAAAAGGGGGGAGTACACTTAACTGATAGAGGTTAAAAATCCAGTTGTCTGGTTCTTATAAGATAGGTAGGAGTTTATAGAGGAAAGTGAAATTAAAAATAAGAAATTATCGGATTTTGTCAGTGTAGTAAGCCCATAACTGTATATTTTGTATTATAAAAATGTCGGAATTATAAAATTTTTGTCACCCAGAACTTTCCCGTGGACGACAAATAAAAAAAAAAAAATATAATGTAAGAAAAATAGCTAAAATACCATCAAAACCAAATAAATAGAACTAAAAAAAAAGAGAGAGAAAGAGGAAAAGAAGTAGACGGATAAAAAGAAAATAATACGGAGTATACAATTATTTTAGTTATAGTTAAACTTAAATAGTAACTTGATTTTTTTTAATACAAATATACGTTCAGTTTTTTTTTGTATAACAATTCGTTTTTTTGCATATAAATAAAACTCAGATAATGCGAGAAAGAAAACCTATTAATACATGCTTTTATTGTTATGTATAACAATTAAAAATTAAAAAAAAAACTTAATAGTAAATAATAATAGTATTACTATTTTAATTTAAATATATATTTATACTTTTAATGTTAATAAAATTCCACTAATGATGTAAAAAAGAAACATGCTGGTGTTAAATAATACAAGGGATTATATTTTTTTTTTCTTTTCAAATCCAAAAAAACATAAACGACACATTTTGAACTCCGGTATTTTTTCATGTCTCAAAAGCATGAAATTTAGAGACATTCAATTCATTTTTTTTTTTAATTCTCACTCCACTATTTTTTTTTTCCTTTTCTTATTCTTTATTAAATCATTAACGTTTTTATTTTTATATTAACTATATAATTAGTAATGACTGTTGTTGATTCAGCTATTATATCAAGGTAATAGAATAGAAAGAAAAAATGGTTTATTACTATTATTATTATTACTGTTTTATTTAAAGAAAAGATAATGCCTTTAAAACTATATTATTAATATATTAAAAAAAATACAAAAAACAAAAAGAAAACAAGAATATACAAACAAAGTCAATACAAATAAATAAATAAATAAAAGCTTTTTTTTTAACTATTATATATATATTATTTTATTTAGTGACAATGGGGCTATGTTTATTAAACCTAAGCCTAGAGTTCATGAACAAAGAGTAACTATACACCATTGGCAATTAAGAGATTTAGTTTTAGCTCCACAAGACTTAATGAAAAATGAAATTATTATTCCTTCAGGTCAAGATATATATAGAGTAAGTCTATTTTTAATATTGTTATTATTATCATTCAAAAAAAAAAAGCTTTTTATGTGTGTTTGATTTTTGATCTAATTATTGCTACTATTAATTATTGTTATTATGTTAAAAATCTTTTTTTCATTGATCTTTATTTAGTATAATTATAAAACTTGTCAAAGAAGATATCTTGTAAGAGATATGGGCTATCCGCCAACCTGCATGACAACTGGGTAATAAATATATACATAAATAAGTATGAATAAATAAGTAAAGATGGCTACTCGGATGTTAATAATTAAGAGAGAGTGAAAATAATAAAATAATAAAAACGGTATTAGTAACTATTCAATGATAAAAATACAATTTTATTGATTTTTTTTTTGTTATTTATTCTTAAACTAGTTACGGCTATTGGGCTGCAGGTGGTCAGCGTGGTGATTTAACTTTGCATGATCTTAATAGTGACTATCAATTGTAATTATTAACAAGATGAATTTTTTTTTTAGAAAAAAAAAAAAAAAAACTTGATATATTCATTTATATATATTTATATTATATAGGAGCATTACCACTTCACCTAGTTGTACTATTAATAATGGATTATGTTTTGCTAAATATGGCCAAGATATACGACTTCTTGTATCTAATAATGATTCAACCATAAGAGTATTTTCAGTTCCTCTATTACAACTTATTGATACAATTAATTTTAGAACTGCTGTTAATCATTGTAAGTGATCATTATATATATATATATATATATATTAGTATAAGAATTTGGTTGATCGTCAAATCAAAAAAAAAAAAAAAAATGAATGTTACAGTGATCGTATATAAATAAAAATAGAAATATAGGAAAAAAAAGAAACATATAAAAATAATCACTATTATTAATATTAATATTATTATTAAATATTAATATATATAGGTTCAGTTAGTCCAGATGGATCAATGATGGTTTCAGTTGGTGATGATAATAATATTCATTTATTCAAATTAAATGCAAATGGTCATTATGAAATGACTTCTACAATGGCAGGTAAGTTTATTTTTATTATTATTTTAAGGATAAAAAAAAATCAATATATATATATATATATATGCATGTGTAATGTATCTCAATCTCTCTATATATGATTTTTTAGTATCTCGAGATGCAAATTTTTCAGTGTCTTGGAATCATTCATCCGATAAGTTTGCTGTTGCTAGTCAAGATGGTACAGTGCATGTTTGGGATATTCGTAGTCAACTTCCATTATGTAAATTTGGGGGTAATGAACATGTAAGTTTTTTTTTCTTTACATTTTAATGCAGATTTTTTTTAATCCATTCATTTATTTATTTATTTATTTTATTTATTTGTTTATTTATCGTTAAAAAAATGAATGATTCATTATCCGCTAATTACTATATATAGAATGCTATTACTAAAGGCGCTGCAAGATGCGTCAAATTTACTCAAACAGGAGCTGTGGATCTATTGGCATATTCCGAGGTAAGACAATAAAAGGATAAACAACGTAATTAAATTTCTTGTACGATTTTCGTTTATTTGTTTGTTTTTTTTTTTGGGATTGAATTTTTAGCATGTATCTCATGTAAATATTATTGATGCAAGAACTTTTGACAGTCAACAAACACTAAGAGTTGGCCCCGCTGGTCATGACACTCCAATTACTGGTTTGGCATTTTCTCCTGACAGCCACAGCATGTTTGTTGGTAAATATTGAAAAAATATTTAGGATTATCATAAACCCCTCCAACTTTATATTTAAAATAATTATTTTTCTTAAACATTTTCTTTTTTTTTAGGTTTGGAAAATGTTGTTTTGGAATATAATGTTGATACCGGAATAAGACGACGATTTCCTATGGGTTCACTGTTATAAAATCATTTACCTATTTTCCTTTTTTACTTCATTATTTTAATTTTTTTTAATCAACTAACTATATTTTAATTTCTAGTATTAATTTTTGTATATATGTATGTCATTTAATTTTACTATTTAAAAAAAATGTAAACAACCAAAAAAAAAAAAAAATCATATTTGTAAAATACTAAAAAGTATATATTTAATTTTGTATAGTAATTAAAAAACTCCCTCCCCATCATTATAGTATATATTTACAAAAAAACAAAAATAAAATTAGGATCTACTAATTTAGATGAAAAACATTCTATTGAAAATCTATAAAAATCCTTTTACAAATACATAAAACCTAGATAATCTGAGTATTTTTTTGTTTTTGTTTTTGTTTTAGCGTATTTGCAACAAAATAAGTAAACAAACATGAAATTTAGCCACGCTAATTTCCTTTTTTGGTTTACCTTACCAGTATTTTTTTTATCCCTTTCACCGGGTCTAATATGCTTTCTCTATTTTTTTTCTTTCTTTTAGTTCCACTGCAGCAAATGAAACTACTTTTTTTTAAAAAAAGCTACCAGCCGTACACCAGATGAAAGTTACATAGATAAAAAAACAAAAAAAGATGCATTATTTTTTGAAATGTAACAAATTAATAACTTACTAATGACAACCATAATGGTAAAATAGAAAAAAATAAAACAAATATATATGGATTGCTCTGATAATAAAAGAAATATCAATATATTTAATGTTAGTGTAAGTATCCAGGAACAAAAATCACCATTTTGAATATAAAAAATGTAGTTATCAAACACAGGTTCATGAATCAATAGTCGATAATAAAATATTATATATATACTTTTCGGTTTTTTTATTTTATTTAATATTCTTATCTTTTAAATTGACAACAATTAATTAATCAGTCTATTAATTTTTTTTTAAAGATCATCAAGCTGCATTAACAATTAAAAAAAAAAAAGCGGAGAAAGTTTTAGTTCTTTATTTCTTTTATATTCATCCAAAAATGGAAATCTACGATTTTTTTTTTCCCATTTACTTTTCTTTTACGTATGATAAATACTACCCAACTATTATATGAAATGTATTCTATAATTATTTACAATAATAAATGATCCTTTAGAATTATTATTATTTATATATTAATAAATATGAATTATATATTGTTATGCAGGTCATCTAAACTAGCAATCCTATTTCTTTCTTCTCCCTCGCTGTCTCTTTTTTTCATGCGTGTATGTATATATAAAGCACCTATACATATATATGATTTTCTAAACATAGGTATATTAATCGTTTTTTCTTTTCCTTTCATAGCCTTTTTTTTTTAGCGCTTATTGAGATTAAACTTGAAGTTGATGCTTCAACAGATGGATGATGTTCTTTATTTTATTTTTTAATCATTATTATTATTACTTTATTATAATAGATTAAAAATAAAAAATGAAAGTTATTATTTAACTATTATTAATACGAACTGTGACGTTGAGAGGTAGATGATTCTTTATGCAAAAAGGGGCTGAAATTATTATATATATTCATTTTTTATTCAATAACACCTACATTAATCATTTTTTTTATGAGTTTCATTAAATATGTTGTAGTTAGAGTACCAAGGAATAAATCTGCTAACTGATTTGCAATAAGTTTTATACTCAATATACTTTTCGGATGAAATGTGCTAATTATATTATAATAGATAAAATAAAGTAAAGTAAAAACAAAAAAAGGAATTAATAATGATATATATATATATATATATATCATCATAATCATCATCAATCTATCTATTTAATAATATAATCATTACCTCAGTAATCCATGTACTTCCTTGAAATAGCATTGTTAAAGTAAATGGTCCAGCTATAGTCCAATTTAAATAATTGAAAGGATCTGCCCAATCAATAGATTGATGTAAAGACTGAGTTAATCCTACTGTAGAACCTATTGAAAATATATAAATAGACCACCACATTCCCATTTCAGCAAAAAAGTTTGGGTGACGACTATATTTAAATAAACCTTGTGTTAAAAACCCACGTTGATAATCTCCTTTAAGTTGCTTTTTATCTAAATAAGCTAATAGTGCATATTTTTCGGTTTGAAATTGATATTGTTGTTCATCAGCAATGGATTCAATACTGAAAAAAAATAAAAATAAAAGTATGGCTAATCCATCCATTCTATTTAATGACTGCTCAACTTCAATGGGTGATACATAAGTTAAATTGGTGACATATAATGGTGCTACAATAAAAAGTAATAATAAATCTTGGAAAGGACATATCATTGTAACATTTAAGATTCCCATAGCAATTGATCCAATCTTTCTTTTGATGTAAGGATATCTGTAATCTTGGCCAGACCATTCATATCCTCCTTTTCTATTATATATATATATATATAACTTAATTTTATGACTATATTTATATTAATATTATACATGTTTATATTATTTACCTTGCAAAGTTCCATGTTAAACGAAAACCCCATACACTTATTAAAATAGAAGCAATTAATAAACGTGGATGAATACTTCCTCTATTCAAATAGTCATGATAGAAAAAGTGCCAAGAGTAAATAGAAGGTAAAATAGACCATGCCTTATCTAATATTAGGTATATTTTATATAATATATATGTATTAAAAAAAAATTGGAACATATATATTTATAAATATATAAATAGATAGATAGACGGAAAAAAAAACCGATATTATGTATATATTATATTAAAAAAATCAATAAGTATACATATATGTCGCGTATTTATAACAGTTTAGTTATTATTATTATTTACCAACTTGACTATAGTTATTTGATATAAGAGTCAACAAATAATGAACAATAGAGATAAATACCACAAAAACTAAAGCTTCAGTAAATGCATCAACATGACTATAAAGTTGTTCAAAGTTGTTTAAATTGGATAATAAAACATCAACAGTTTCTTTCAGGTTTCCAGATTTAATGATATTATAAATATTATTAAAATTAATTAAAACTAGTTGCCAAGTATAATCTAAAGATAATCTTTCACTAATAGGAATTTGAACTAGTTTTTCATAATAAGTGCTGCCAATGGCAGCTTTTATTTGTGAAAATATATCCATTTTTTTTTATAATAATAAAAAAAGAGAGAAGGGAAACAGAAAGAAATAAGGTTCCAGGTTTTTTTTATAAAAAAACGAGAGAGAGAAAAAGTGTAAAAATTTTAATCCCCGCTTTTTTTTTTATTATGCTAATTATTTTTATCACATCTACACATTTAAACCCAATCCATTTTTATATAAAAATAATTGATTAATTATACTAAGATCGAAAAAGAAAAGATCATAAATACCACTGATTTATTTATTAATTTAATTTTTTTATTAAGAACGAAAATAAAGTTTAAAATATGTATTATTAATTTAAGAGTGAGAGGGATATAAATATATATATATATATATATAAATAGTTAATAAAGTTAAAAGGAAAAGAAAAAGGTAATTTCAATTAAAAGATTTTTCAACTGCTTTTTTCCAACCATCATAAAGTTGATTTTGAGATTCAATAGATATTTCAGATTTAAACACAGTTTCACCATCCTTATTTACATTATCTAAATCATCCAAAGACTTCCAAAACCCAATAGCCAAACCAGCAGCTATAGCTGAACCTAAAGCAGTTGTTTCTCTCATTTTAGGTCGATGAACCAAAACATCTTTACCCAAAAGATTAGCTTGAATTTGCATACAAAGATCTGAATTACTAACCCCACCATCTACTCTTAATGAACGAAGTGGATAACCACTATCTTTATTCATAGCATCTAATATAGCTTTAGTTTGATAACAAGAAGCTTCTAAAGTAGCTCTAGCTAAATGAGCCCGTGTTGTATATTGAGTAATACCACAGATGGTTCCTCTTGCATCTGTTCTCCAATAAGGTGCAAATAACCCAGAAAAGGCAGTAACAAAATAAACACCACCTGTATCTTCTACGGAAGCAGCTAATTCATTCACTTCTTTATAATCCTTGATAATTTTCATATTATCTCTTAACCAAGTAATGGATGATCCACCAACAGCCACGGATCCTTCTAATGCATAAACAGGCTTTGAATTTTTACCTTCACCAAATTGATAAGCTATTGTTGTTAAAAGTCCATTATTGGATAATACTGGGGTTTCTCCAAGATTAAATAACATGAAACATCCTGTACCATATGTGTTTTTTGCATCACCTTTATTAAAACATTTTTGTCCTACAAGTGCAGCTTGTTGATCTCCGAGACATCCAGCAATAGGTGTTCCTTTTAATGATCCTGATTCAATTTCACCATAAATACAGGATGATGGTTTGATTTGTGGTAATCTAACATTTTGAAATCCAAAGAATCTAATTAAAAATAAATAAATACAAACAAAATAAGCAATAATATATATGAGCAACATTATTCTCCTTTGATTTTTTTTTATCTATCCATCCATTCTTTTTATTTTTTTCTTATTTACTCAATAGCATCATTGCTCCATTCTAATTTATTAATATCCATAAGCATAGTACGACTTGCATTAGTAACATCAGTGATATATTTTCCATTATTTAAACCACCAGTTAAATTCTAACAACGCGTTTTTTTAAAAAATAAAAATAAAAAAATGAAAAGTATTGCTATTATTATTATTATTATTATTATTATTATTATTATCATCGTCTTCATCATCATCATCACCATTATTATTATTATTGTTATTTTAATTATACATTATATATATACATTTTCTTACATAAATTAACCAAGTATCCATGGTACCAAAAGATAAACGATTTTCATCTCTTGCTTTTGAAACATTAGGAACATTATCTAATAACCATTTTAATTTGACAGCAGAAAAATAAGTTGTTAGAGGTAAACCACATAAAGAACGAAGTACATTAACACCCTGATCAGGCGATTTTTTTGATAAATCATCTACCACTTGCTTAGTACGTACATCAGCCCATCCAATAGCAGGATATAAAGGTTGGCCAGTTAAAGTATCCCATACAAGTGTTGTTTCTCTTTGATTGGTAACACCAATAGCTTTAATATCTTGAGCTTCATATCCTAAATTTCTTAATTTTTGTATACTATGCTCGATACATACTTTACAAGTATCTAAGATTTCATAAGGATCTTGTTCTACCCATCTTATGTTAAAGAAAAAGGGAAAAAAGAAATGAAAACTGTTAGTCTGAAGAGTCGTGAGAAAGAGAATAGAGCTAATTTACTATCACTATTATTATATTTATATTTATATATATTATATATTGTATCACATGAAAATAGATATATCAATATATTTAAATGTGTATTATCTATCTTTACTTATTTATTTATTTATTTTAAATAGTATGTTTGTATTTATATGTGTCTAAATGCACGTTATCTATTGTTAATTTTATCTATATTTTATTTTAGCCTACTTTAACCCTTTTTATTTATTTATTTATTTTTCTAAACTTACCCAGGATGAGGGTAGTGTTGTGAAAATTCAATTTGGTGATAAGTAATTATATTACCAAATTCATCGAATATCATAAATCTAGTTGAAGTTGTTCCTTGATCTAATGCTCCTATGAAGCCAACCATTATTAAAATAATAATAAAATAATAACGGTACTATATTATGTTAAAAATAAAAATAAAAATGATACGATAAAAGAAAGTGAAAGAAAAGGAAAAGAAATAAAAAAAAGAGAGATAAAATTTGAAAAAGGGGTATTTATACAGCGCTAATCAGATCTGAGTTTTAATTTACTATAAGTCTAGCATAATAAAAAAGTTGTCCTTTTTTTATTTGATGTTATTTTTATAATATATATAAATATATATGAATGCAAGAAGGAAGTAAAAATAGTAATATAATAATAATAATAATAATAAGATAATAGTAATACTGAAAATAAATAATGGGATATGATATATATATATATATATTAAAAAAAAAAGAAGGGAAAGAAAAAAAAGACTAGGTGAGGGATTTAAGAGCTAAATACATTTAATTTCTTGTACAGATATTTGGTCTACAATGATTAGTGAAATTAGCTTGTTCAGATTCAATTTGTAAAGTAGAATGATGAACACCATAAAGATCACAAATGATACGTTGAGATTTAGCTAAAATATCATCATAACGATTGAAAGATTCACGATCAATAGTAATATGAGCTGTTAAAGAACTTTTACCGGGTGATAATGTCCACACATGAAGATCATGAACAGCAACAACACCAGGTAATTGAAGTAATGATTTTTCAATTAATTCAGGTTCAATATTTCCAGGTACACCTTCCATTAAAACGGCAAGTGAATCTTTTACTAAATGATAAGTGGTGTATAATACTAAAAGTGAAAAGATGAATGTACAAATAGGATCTACAATGGTTAACTTTGGATTGACTAATAAGATGATGGATGAAATCAAAATACCTAAATAAAAATAATAATAATAAACAAATAAAAAAATAAATAAATAAAATATAAAACAATTAAGTAAATAAAGATTAATTCGTTTCATTTCATCTTTAATTTTTTTTTTTGTTTTATAGAAAATGATATATAGATTTACCAATAGATGCAAGTAAATCACCGATAACATGTAAGGCTGCTGCTCTAAGATTAATATTGGCTTCCTATAATGATTTTTTTTTTATTTAGTATCTTTATTTTAATTTATTATTTATTTATCAATTTAATATGATAATTATGATTACTATTTTACCTTTCTATGCTTAACTTGTCCTTCAGAGTGATTTTCTTCATCATGATCATGTCCATGATTATGGCCATGGCCATGATCATCATGATCGTGAGAATGACCATGATGATGGCCGCCTAATACATATGCAAGTCTATTTATTCCGAGAAAATAATTTTACGTTAACTAAAACACTCAAATTTTTTTTATTGTGGAAAAAAAAGCTAACTGTATACTTACACAATATTAACACCTACACCAATAGAAGCAGTAATACACATCTATAATTATAATATTAATATTAATATTAATAACAATCAATATCATATAAGTTTTTATATAGTAAATCAGATAATCAATCCATTTAATTATTTTTTTTTCTTTTTTTCTTTTTACCAATTTTGCATCAATTTCCTGTGGAGTCTTAATACGTTCAATGGCTTCACGAACAAGGAAAGCTGTTAAAATCCAAATAGTAATAACAGAAATCAAAGCAGCAATTACTTCAGCTCTATGAAAACCAAATGTATGACCTAAATTAGGTATATATAAATGAGTTATTTAATTTTATTTTGCCAGTATTATATAATAATTATTTTATCAATATGATTATTTTATATTTTAATATATTATTATTATTATTATTATTATTTTAGCTTACGTCTAGTAGCAGGTTTTTCAGCAAGATAAATAGCAACAAGAGCAACAAGGAAACTTACAACATCAGAAAGTAAATGAAAAGCATCAGAGAAAAGAGCTATATTGGTTTACATATATATACATATATATATAATGAAGATTAGTATTTATTAATAAGCAATAAACTATCTTTTTTTTCTATCCTCCTTCTTCCGTTTTAAATATACAATACCTAAAGAGTTGGCTAAATAACCAGCAACTAATTCAGTAGCAAAGAATAATAAAGCTAAACCAGTTGCAAACCATAATTTTCTTTTTGTTGATTTGGAAGTACTAGTTTGAGATATATTAGCACAAGAAACATCATGATAAGATACAATAGAACCATTTCTACTTGGTGATCTATTAATCACAAGTGGTGTACGTTCATCTACGCTATCCTCCATTATATTAAATAGAGAATAATTTAATATATATATAAGGTAATAAAATAAAATAAAAAAAGAAAGAAAGAAAGAAAGGTAAAAGAAAAGAAATAAAAAAAAAAAGGAAAGAAAAAGAAGAAAGTTAAATTTTTAAGGTAAAAAAAAAAAAAGAGTTCGGGGGTCACCGGTTATTTGATTTTTATAGTAGTATATCAAAAAAAAGGTTGACACCTAAAAATTTTTTGATGGCTTTCAAATCAAATTAGGTAAATTTTTCTTTTTATTAGGATGTGTCATATAAAATTTCTTCTGTTTTGCATTATATGGTTTATAATTATTACTATTATTAAAAACCAAATAGTAAGCATACTAATAAAAATTTTTGATCTATATAAATAGCGAAAAAGAAATTTTCATACGAATTCATCAACCAATTAGAGCTTTTGGCTACAAAACAACGGAGTTTAAATGTAATTTTAAATTTTTACCATGTCACTGTTTTTTTTTTTTTCTTTCATTATACTTGTTCCTATATTTTTTTTTGTTGAATTGATAGCATAATAGAAAGAAAGAAAAAAAACAATGTTTAGACAAATATTATCAACAGTAGGATCACATTTAAGACCAAATTTAAATACTTCTTCTTTCATGTCAATGCGTCCTAATATGTTAACTGGATCAAGCATTATTTCCAATACAACGTAAAATAAATAAATAGCTTTATGTATACAATTTATATTATTATCATTATAATTATTATTTTGCAAGTATATTAATGATATAAATCTCTCATTATATATTGACAAAATATATATTAGTTTAGGTGCTTTTAGATCACCAATGTTACCAATGAATACTTTACAAGCTAGATTTGTTACTTATGGTAATACTTATCAACCTTCTAATTTGGTACGTAAAAGACGACATGGATTTTTATCTCGTATGACAAAGAAAAATGGTAGAAGAGTTATTGCTAGACGACGATTAAAGGGTAGAAGATATTTATCTCACTAAAAGTATCATATAAATCATTTTTATTTTTATTTTTGAACTTGTTTTTTAATATATACATATATACACATACAATCTTTTTAAATATACAAAAACAAAAGTTAGAAAAAAAAAATTTTCCTTCTAAATTACACTATTCTTTTGTACATTTTATCTATTTTCTATTAAAATAAACTTCATAAAAAAAAAAAAAGAAGAGAAAAAATGAAAAACAAAATATACAAGAAACAAAGATATAACATTAAATATCCTAATTGATAGATTAAATATTATTTTATGATATAGTTTATTTATAAACATTATTATTTCGTATATATTAAAATCTAAATCTAATTTATAAAGAAATGAAAGAAGAGAAAGAAAAATAAATAAATAAATGAATAGAATTGATTATGCAATGAAATGTTGAAAAAATGTAATATGAAGTTAATATATATATATATATATAATCAAAGTAAATATTAATGAATGCCAGCATTTTCTAAACTTTGAGTGACAATTTTTCGGATATTGACACTAGATTGTTTTGATTGTTGTAATTGATCAAATAAGTGACGACGAAAAGATCTACCTTGTTTACCTTGAAAAAGCATCATTAATGGCTTTATGAGTAATGATATAGGTGGAAGTCCATAAGTTTCATTTTTTGATATATCTGTTGCTAAAAGTGATTCTGAGTAATCTGTTAAAAAATAAATAAAAGAAGTATTTAGATCCTTTTTTCCTCCTTAAAATAATAAATAAACTGATGTTTATAGATATACCTAGATATTCTTCAATAATAGATACTGGTGACTTAATATCTTTTTCATCAACTTGATAAATATCTTTTTTATTAAAAAAAAAAAAGGTATAGTTAATATATATGATTGATGACTTTTATTTTATTTTAAAAAAAAATGAATTACTTACAACGATCAATATCTTGAAGAAATAAAGGTGAATTCATAATTTTTCTTCCAATCATACAACCATCTACCTTTTGTAATGCTGCATTAATATCATTTATAGTAGAAAACCCACCATTGATGGTTATAGGAAGATCAGGATAAATGGATGCTAATTTATAAACACGATCATAATTTAAAGGTGGAATGGATCTATTTTGTTTTGGTGTTAATCCTTTTAAAATACATTTTCTAGCATGAACAATTAAATGAGGTGGAGATCTTTTACACTGCATTAACGTTTCTACCTTTTTTTTAAGATGAAGAAAAGGAAAAAAAAAGTTCATTATTAATTTAGCTATTCATCAGCTTTACTATTATTATTATTATTCCCCTTACAAATTGATGAAAAAATTCAAAAGAATCTAAATGATCAACACCAATTCTACATTTAATAGTGACAGGAATAGATACTTTCATAGAAGATAAGATATTAGCAACCAAATCAGGTGTTTTCATTAATACAGCACCAAAATTGCCACTTTGAACATTAGGACTAGGACATCCAATATTAATATTCACTTCAGAATAGCCATTTTTTTCTAAAATAGATGCAGCATTGGCTAAAAGAGTAGGATTTGATCCTCCTAACTGAACTACTAGGTTAGATCTTGGAGTACCTACAAATCGATGTAAATGACCTTTATGATTTATAATAGCATTAGCATGGTGCATTTCTGAATAATAGGTATGTCTTTCCCCTGATATAATATATAATAACTCTAAAAAATTCTACAGTAATTAGTGTTACTAAATGAAAAGAAATATATTATATATATATATATATATATATATATATTTACAGAAGTAGTAATATCAACCATTGGTGCTACACTTATTGGTCTATTTAATCTAGAAGGAATAGTTATATATCTCTTTTGTAATTGTATACAATTCCATAATGCTTTTCTTTGTATCATAAAATTTAATCAATATGTAAAAAAGCTAAAAAAACAAAAAGTGAGGCAAAAAAAATAAAACCCCGTCATTTTTTAAGCTTTCCTCCCTTTTTTCTTCACGTTATAAAATTTAAGCATCAGCGGATATAATACATATCAAAAAAAAAAAAATACCACTCACGTGAGGGTTTTTAATATCGTTTCAAAAAAAAAAACTATCACCATACATGAAAGAAAAAATATAATAGAATATAAACTCCGCTTTTTTAATTTTAATACATTTTCAAGGTGATAAATTTCTATTTTTATCTTTTTTTTTTTCTCTTTTTCTCTTCTTTTTCTCTCTTATACTTTTATATAAATATATATTATATTTATATATAATATTATATGAACTAATATATATTATATATAAATTAATGTCTAATACTGACACCTTTATTGAATCACCTTTATCTTCAAAATCACCTTTTCTTACTTTTTTATTACATGAAAATAATAATAATAATAACAATAATCGTAGACAATCAACTATGGAACAATTAACAAAAGGATTAACTAACTTTACACTTGGTACAAAAAATGGATGTAAGACCATAACAACAACAAATAATAATAATAATAAAGTACGGGCAGTAGGAATAGAAAATGATCAGGATACTACTCCTTCAGAAGTTGATTCTGATTCTGATTCTGATAATATTTATAATATACCCGAACGTTTGCCTTTACGCGTTGTCAACCCTGATCCTGTAGATAGTGAAGAAGAAGAACAAGTACAAGAACATGATGAACACATAGAAGAAGTAGAAAAAGATAAAGAAGAAGAAACCATTGGTAATAAACCAATGGATAATAATAGTAATAATAATGATACAATACCAACTAAATATGTTATACATACTATTTCTCCTTTTTCAAATCCATCTGAACAAAAAAATAATCATATGAATAATAATAACTATAATAATGATAATACAATAATAAATGATAACGTAAAACCATCTATTGTACGACGACAGTCAAAAACTTTAGATGAAGAAACAAAACCTAATTTATTACCTCCTGTAGATACAACCCCTTTTAATTCAACTCATTTTACAACTGGTACTTCTACTTCATATAATGATTATCATCCTATTACTACTACTAATAATAGTAACAGTAATATCTATAATGACTCTCCTACTACTTTTACAAATAATAATAAAATAGTTTCATCATCATTTAATCAACATCAACAACAAACCAGTCTTTCACCAATACCAGAATCTATTAATCAACCTGAAGTTTTATTAAAACCTATAGATTCAAATCAAATAAATACATCATCGTCATCATCATCATCACCTACTTTACTTTTACCTAATTTTACTTCTAATAATAATATTAATAATATTAATAATATTAATAATGGTGATACTCGTAATAGTATGGATTATCTTAATTCACCTCATCCGTCTAATGTTGGATCTACTAATTATGCAAAATATACAACTAAATCATCATCCAAATATACCAAAGCATCTTACAGTTTAACTAATAATCCAGGATCATTAAGCCTTTATCGTGATATGGCTAAAAAAACAAGAGATAAAACCGTTCAATATTCTTATGCTTGTTATCTTTTAGAAATAGCAAAACTTTATGATCAAGGTAGAGAAGTCAAACATAACAAATTAACATCTATTAAACATTCTTTAAGTGATGCAAGCTATCGTCTTCGTCAAGAATTAAGTCAAACAGGTAATAGACAATCTATTGATTCTTCTTCTATTAAATCATCATCATCTATTCCTTCTCCTCCTTCTATACGTATTCAATCACTTTTTACTAATAACAATAATAAAAATTCTTTACCAGCATCACCAACACCATCGATTTCAACATCAACTGGTAGATCATCTTTTCAATTAAAGGGTGGATATCAAATCCCTTTACCTTCTTTACCTTTATCACCTACTGCAACTACTGTAGATACTTTGATCACTACAACAACTACAAACAATAACGATAATAGATCGTTTATAGGATCACCATCCCCTTCCACTTATCATCATCTTCATTATCGACCTTTTAATTTTGAAAATAATAATAATAATAATAATAATATTCTTAATCATGATTTTAATAATCTTAATGATAATAAAAATGGATCTAGTAATAGTCATAGAAGAAAAAAAAGGGCTTTAGAAGAAGAAGGAATTCATTGGATGAAAAGATTAGCTAAAGAAAACGTACCTCAAGCCACTTTTACTTTAGCTACATGGATGGATCAATCATTATATGGGTTTAGTCCTAATCCTACAAAAACATTTGCTCTTTATGATATTGCTGCTAAAGCTGGTAATCAAGAAGCAGTTTTTAGAATTGGTTTATATTATGAATCTATAAAGGATTATAAAAATGCATATCAATGTATTTATCAAGCTTCAGAAAATGGTATTACTCAAGCTACTGTGGTAAGATTATTATTTTTTTTTTTTTTTCAGAGAGAAAGAAAAAAAAACTAAGATATAAATGATGATGATGATGATAAACTTATTTGTATTTATTTATTTTTGTTTTTAATAGAAATTGTTTAAAATTCACCTTCATGGAGAACTCCAACAACGGCAAAATATGACTTTAGCTATTAGTCTTCTTTATAAAGCTACTTTAAGTGCTGATGAATCAGATCCTGAACCTTTCTATTTATTTGGATTAATATTGTCTAATACTTATCCAGATGCTGATATTCCAAGGTAAATATCATTTTTAATAATAATGATAATGCTATTACTAATATAAAATAAATGAATCAATAAATATATAAAGGATTTTTATTAATTATATACGGATTCTTTTTTTTTTAAAAAAAAATATATATATATCAATCCCTCATCAAAAAATATAGTGAAGTAGTAGAACAATATGGAGGACAAATAGGATGTTTACCTTATTTTGAAAAAGCAGTTCAACATGGTTATGCACCCGCTCATAGCGCCCTTGGATATATTTTAGAACATGGACTCTATGGAGTACAAGCTAATTATGCCAAATGCTATATCCATTATGCCGAATCAAGTAAAATGGGAGATGCAAGAGGAATGTTAGGATTAAGCCGATTAAATAATAGAGGATCCAATGGACCTGATGATGTTATGGATTATCAATTACGTATTAACGCTGATGAATCAGGATGGTTAGCACAAAGGGAACCTAATGAAGAAAATGCATTTTATTGGTGTGAAAAGGCAGCTGTTGAACATGAATTAAGTGAAGCAGAATTTTTATTAGGATGGTATTATGAAATTGGATTAGGTGTTCCTCGTGATTATTCTAAAGCTCAATGGTATTATAAAAAAGCAGCTTCAAAGGGAAATGGTATGGCTATAAAACGCTTACTAAATCAAGAAAATTCTGTTAGTAAACAGCAACATGATTTAATTAAAAATACAAATGTTATATCAAAAAATTATTTGGATCATCATCAATCTAAAAATATAACAACAACAAAAAGAAGGGAGTCTCAACAATGCAGTATCATGTAATTTTTCTTTCTTTTTATATTTTATTCTATATGCATTTATTATTTTTTATTAGTATTATTATTACTTATTATTATATAGTTTTCATTTATTTGTATTTATTTTTATTTTTATTTTTATTATTAGTTAACATATATTCATTTACATTATTTTAGTTTTTATTATTGAATAATAAATTAATACAAGTTTATATTTTTTTTTAAAAAAAAAAATACTAACAAATTTAATAATAATTAGGTACAAAAATCTTTTACAGTTAATGCTTTTTTGCGAACATCACTTTCACGAATAGATGATACGTTAGAATATAAATGCTGATGATCTTGATGTTGATTTTGTTGTTTAGATAGCAAAGGAGGTAAATGATAATAAGAAGGGGAAGATAATAAATGAGAAGAAGAAGGCAAAGATAAAGGACTTATAGATAAAGATGGCGAAGATAATGGTGATAAAGATAAAGATGATGATGATGGTGAAGATGATGATGATATAGTTGGTGATAAAGGAGTATTGATGGGTGGAAGATAATTAGTAGAAGTATCGGATGTATTATTAGTAATAGTAGTTGGTGACGCAGGTGGTGATTTTGGTAAAGTCATATCTGAATATGAATAATGATGAACCAACATAGATTTGTTTTCTTCTCCAATACAAGATGATGAAGTTAATTTACTTTTACATTTACGTTTATACCATTGATGCTTTCTTTCTTGAGCTTTTAATTTACTAATTTCCATACTTGTGGATTTTTTCCTTTTAATTAATTCTTCTCTTTGATGTTGCTCATGAGGAGATAGTGATTTGATTGATTTCATATTTTTAATAGACTCTCTCATTTGGCGTAATTCTATTTCTAGTTGACGAATAAGTTCATGTCTTTGTTCTGATTGTTTTTGTGCTTTATCTGATCTTTTTTTATGTTTTTTAATAATAGTAGATGATTGATGATGATCATGATTGTGATTAAATTTTTCTCTTGATGATGAAGATGACGATAAAGAATCGCAATGATTATTATTATTATTATTACTATTATTATTATTATTTATTGAAATGGATGATGATGATGATGATGATTTAGTATTATTAGATTGGGTTGTTAATTTTGATCTACTTTTTCCACGTTTGTAAGTATAACCTTCATCTAATAATTTCTTTTTAGCCAATTCAAATAATTTTCCTTTTTGAATTAATAAGGAGGTATCTTGAAGTGCTAGTTCAATACTTGCTTGATTAATGGCTTTTTCATAATTAGTTAATTGTCTTTTTGTATTTTTACCATAAATAATGGCATGTGTTGTAATGGTATCTTGATCTATTTCCTTTTTATTACAGGCTATTGATGATGTATTATTTATATTTGTTTTCTAAAAAGAAAGAAAGAAAAAAAAAAGGCATATGTATATGAATAAAAATTGCCCTTTTAATTATATATATATATATATGATCATTTTTTTTATTAATACTATTATTATTAGTATCATTTATTACATTTATTGTAGTTGTTATTAGTTGATCAGTTGTATTATTTCGCATTTCACGTATTGCTTTTTTAAGTTTTATAGAATGAAAAGGTAACATATTTACAGCTTGTAGTAATTCATTTAATTCATCATCGTTTAAATGAAGTAAAAAAGGCAAATCATTATCTACGACACCAACGTCTAATAAAGGCTGATAATAAATTTCTAAATTTTGCGAGTCTAATAAACTTTTAAGTGAAATCATTCTTATTAATGTGTATAATATTAATAAAGAGATAAAAAAAAATAAAAGAAAGGAAGAAAAAGAAGAAAAGGAAAGAGAAAAAGAAAAGAGAGAAATTGAGAAAGAGATCATATTTTTATGCTATAATTAGCCTGTAGTATTAAGATTAATAGCTAAAATGTCTCATGAAAAAAAAAAAAGAAAGGGAAAAATGGTTTGGATCCAATAAGGAAAAATTTTTTGGAAATTTTTTTAAGTGGAACTATGAAAAATTTCGTCAACTTAATTCGAACGACTTTTAATTGGCTAAAATTGATGTACCTACTTGCATTGGACTTAAAAAAATTTTTGATTGACTCAATTTTTTTAATCTTTGAGAAAAATTTTTAATATATGTTTATCTTGATAATTTTTAATATAATTATTTATAAATAAACAAATCATATTCATTTATTTATATATAACGTAATAATATATATATATATTTATATAAAAGGCGTATCCAAAAAAAAAAAAAAGGAAAAGGAAGAAAAAAAAAAGAGCGATCATAAATAGATAGAAGATAATTTATAGACACGAACAAGATCATCGGTTTAATTTTATTTAATAGATCATTTTTTTTTCTTTTTTTTTAATTTTACTTTAGATGAACTTAAATAAACGAATTTAATAAATTAAAATATATACGTATGTATTATCTCTATAGTTTTATTTTATTCTATTTTACAATCATTAATCCATTCATCTACTGTATGGGTTATATTATTTATAAAAATTTAAAGTACATAATATAAAAATTAAAATAGATAATCATTTCTTTTTAAAATAATAATAATCATTAGAAGTAAAATAGTGTTATTGTATGTTCGTATTAATAATACATTTAGCTGGATGATCAGATTAAACCATTAGAGAATTTTTAATAATAACCAATCTATAATATTTGTTAAATATATCAATTGCAAAACTATATCATCATACATGAAAAAATTGGTAAGTACAAATAGCTATTTTTTTTTTTCCCTTTATTTCATTTTTTTAAATGAAAAGTGTATATAAATATAAATATATGATTTTAATAATTAATGATATCTTTTTTTTTTCTTTTATGTATAAACAATTTCTATATTTGTAAATAATAATAAAAAAGAGCAAGAAAATCAAAAGCCGATAATTTTTTTTTCTCTCTCTTTTTCTCTTTCACTTTTTCTTTTATTCTTACACTATCTTTTTAACTATATAATATAAACATGTCTACTCATTCAGGTATTACTGCTGATTCTCTTAAAGAAATCATTACTGAACGTTTAGAAGCTGAATATGTGGTAATAAATCCATTTATTTTAATTTAATAAATAATAACAATAAGCAATATGTTTTCTTCTTTTTAAATAATAATAATAATAGTATCTATTAGTAATCATAATATATATATATATTTATCTATATATATTAGCAAGTAGATGATCTTTCAGCAGGTTGTGGTCAAATGTTTGAAGTTATTATTGTATCACCATTATTCCGTGATCTTCGCTTGTTAAGTCGTCATAAATTAGTTAACGAAAAACTTAAAGAAGAAATCAGCAAGGTTCATGCCTTTTCTCAGGTAATAAAAATATAATATATATAAAAGAAACTGATAGGTTAAATAAAAGTGATATATATATATATATATATATATATATATATATATACATGTGTGTATGTGTATGTATTTATAATAAAAAAGAAGATATATATATATATATATATATATATATACATATTAAAAAAAGGAATATATGAAATACATATTTTTATTTATATCCCTTTTTATTAATCCTATCAATAGAAATCATTTACACCTGAAGAGTGGGAAAAAAAGAAATCTGAAGGACAATAATTAATATAAATCATCATACAATATAAATATATATTAGTATACACATTATCATATAAAATTGTTATATATAAATAAAGAAAAAAAAATCACCTGTGTTTAAAAAAATAAATGTCTGGGCTAATTAAAATAATCGGAATTTAACAGTAGAGTCCAAGATCCTCTTATTTGGTGCCTTTTTTTATTAGATAAACTTTTTCTTTTCTTTTCTTTTTCTTTCTTTTCTCTCTCTCTTTTTTTTTCTTTCATTTCACTTCCTTCCTTACTTCTTTTTTCTTCTTTCTTTTCTTTTCTCCCTTAATATTTTATTTATTATCTTTATTTTTATATAACAACGACAACAACCATAACAACAATGGCAAGGTGGACAGTACATGGTTTACGGCTTGGAATGGAGTATGCAGTAGAAGGGATTTATTTAGTGTTTAAAAACCCACATATTCGCCAAAAAAAGTTTTTAAATATTCTAATTAGTTTATTGGTTCTATCTATCATATTATGGATAATAACTCATCTATTGGTAACAGTACCTTTGAAATTGGTGCGGGCGGTTATCTTTGTTTTTAAGGGCCCTGGAGGTGATATGAGCAACATTGAAGGTTTATTAGAAACAACTCAACGTACAATTAATGATATCGTGGCTTATGTACCTGTCATTGCGTTATTCTTTATGCGATATGTTTACCCAAAACCATTAGATGATTTATTTTTAGAATCACTTCGTTTTATTGATGAAAGAAATACATCCATTGCCAATCATACGGATAATCCTAAAGAAAGACAAGAATACTTACAGCATATTGGTTATTTGGAAGGATTAACAAAGAAACAACAGGAACAATTGGAAAAAATGAAAGAAAAAAAAATCAAAAGAGATAAATGGTTAGGCATGAAATTATATATGAAAAGAACTTGGAAAAAATTAAGATTAGGAATTTTAGTGTTTTTATTATCATTATTACCAGTAGTAGGCAAATTTGTATTTCCAGCTGTGGGGGCTTATTCAAGTTTTAAAGCTTTAGGAAAAACACAAGGTATTGCTGTAGGTATCTGTTGTCTTTTTTTACCTCGATGGGCTACAATGAAATTGGTACGAAGTTTAATTGGGATGAGAGCTTTAGTAAGAGAATTATTGGAACCTTATTTTACTAGAATGAATATGTCCCATAAAGAAAAATTGAAATGGTTTAGTGGTAGAAAGGATATTATTTTTGGTTTCTCTGCCATTGCTTATTTAATCATCAGAGTTCCTTATTTAGGTTTAATTAATTATGGGATTGCTCAATGCGCCGTTTGTTATATTTTAACTAAAGTCATCGATCCCGTTACTTTACAACCTCTTGATTTTAAAGAATTAAGACAAAATAGTGGTGATAAATTGGTTACTCAACAACAAGATGAAAAGAAATCCATTCAAAAATTAGATTAAGTTGTGCATTTTTTATTTATTTATTTATTTATTTATTTATTTATTGTTATCGTATTAATTGAATGATGGATTTATTTAATTTTAATAATAATAATAATAATAATAGTAACGGATACATTAGAGTTTTTATAAATAATAAAATAAAATAAAAATAGGTATTTAAATATATATTTACATAATAACCATGTGCTTTTTTTATATTTAGCCATTTACAATTTCTTTACTTTTTTTTTTTTTTTTTTTTTTGAAGAATCATATACATTTTTTTTATGCTCTTAATGTTTTTTTTCTAAAAGTTTAGATAACGGCATAATCACTTGATCTACTTGAATAGAATAAATCAAAGGTAAAGGTGCCAACCAACCTAACTGTTGCCTTTGATGAGATAAAGGTTCTGTTTGATTTAATTTTGTTAACGTGACATTGATTTGACACCAATGTCCATTAGCAATGATATATTCCGTCCATCCTTCTTTCATCCCTGGTTCAATAATGATTTTAACACCATCCATACTTGATGTATATTCATCACTCATCATCCTTGATAAAGTACAATGTATGTGTTGCCGGTGATCATACATGGATTTTATTCTTATTGGGTTTTTTGGTACACTATAAAATACTTTTTTGGAATATATGTCGAACCTAGCTGGTGTAACTACTATTTGACCAAGGTGAATCTTTTATATATATATATTAATAAAAATAGAAAAATAAAATAAATAAAGGTCATATCATGTATTTATATGTTTTTTTTTTTTTTTTTTTTTTTACTAATAAGTTCCAATCTTCCTGTAAAGAACCTGTTTTTATACGTCTTTCCATTTCATATAATACCCAAGTTTGAATACATTTACAAGTTGACTCCATTCGAACTAAATCTTTAATGGATAGGTTGAATAAAATGGTAGAGATTATTTCATAAGGTAGTAGTATTAATTTCATAGGTAAATAAAATAAATAAAAAACGATAAATTATATAAATATACTATAGTATATACAAACTTATTAGTAATAAATAAAATCGAAAGGTTAAAAAAAAGAAACAAGGTAGGAAAAAAAAAAGAGGGAGAGAAATAGAAAAAAGAAAAACTAATAACCACGCTTATGAAGGGAGTCATGCAAACTGAGTTTCGATTTTTTAACCTTTTATTTGACCTACCCAATGATAAATAAGCTTTCCATTATTAGCACACACATATTAGACTTTCAGTATTATCAATATATTGAAAAAAATAAAATATAAAGCAAAAAAATCCGGCATCATAAAAAAAAAGTGTTTTATATATATCAATATTAATATGATGATCACTTAAGACTTAGCACTTTTTCTAACTTTTCTTTTTCTTTTTAGTTCAAGGATTAAAAAAAAATAGTAAAAGATTTTTTTCATTGTCCATGATATATATAATAATAAGCTATTAGTTAAAGGTAAATTATCATTTGATTCATTCTATTATGATATTACAATAATAAATAGAAAAATTGTACTCAGATTACCGGAGTTTTAAATTTCAAATTTGAACAATTCTGGAGAATAGGTAACCAACAATCCAAAAATTTCTCTTTCCTTTTCTTTCCTTTCTATTTTCTTTATATATATATATATATATATATATATATATATAAACAATATATGAATATTTACCTATAGTGTACTATTTTACGCTTCTTTTTTATTTTATTATCTTTATATTGTTAAATAACAATCATAAAATAAGTCAACTTGTAGTTTCAAATGGTATATATTATTAGTTTGGGTTCAAATACCAAGTAAACTCACTTTATTAAATAAAAATACGAGAACATGGATTATACTTTTATATTAAAACAATTGTAGATATATATAAATAATATAATAATTAATCATAAACTGTTTACCAGTTAGATTTAAATACTGCTACCATACATACATACATATAAATAATGCGTAATTAAATTCTTTTTGAAAAAAAGAAAAACAACTTTATTTGGATCAACTGGTATAATTTATTTTATGCAAGTATTTTGAAGTTTATGTATATATATACATTTGTATATTAATACTATTACATTTTTTTACTTTAATAAAATAGATAACGGATTATATAATGTTGATATTATTACGATAATAGCGATGGTTGTATATTTGTTTTTTTTCATTCGTTTTATTTTACTTCAAATTGGAAAATAAACATAGTACCACAAGTAATAAGACAAAGAGCAACAATAGCCATATTCCAATAAAATCCAGCCATATCCAAGACAATACCAATAGGTGGGATACCTGGTTGACTATTTCTTAATGCAGGTAAAGCAAAAAGAGAAGCTGCAAAAAAGGCAAGTAAAGGGGGAATGATAGGACGATTACGTAAAACTGATTGTGCAGTAATAAAAAATAAACAAAGCGTTAAAACCCAAGATAAAACAATAATAAATAAACTAAATCCTTTTGTGGGGGTACTACGTATAATCGTTGGTATTAAAAGGAAAAAATTATCATTATTATTATATTTAATATCAAATTCAGCATGCCAGCCTGTTTGTGCACCATATGAAATTAATTGGGTGATAATTCCTTTGGATAACTTTTCTTCAGGGAAAAATGCAAATGTTAATGTACTCTGATAATAATCAAAGGGATACTTTCCTAATAAGTGACAACAAAAAAAATAATAAAAATAATAAAAATAATAAAAATAATAAAAATAATGAAATGATAAAGGAAAAAAAAGAAAATAAATTAAAAACAGAGAAATATAAGTAGGTTCATTTTTATTTTTATTACCTGGATCACCGTATATATTGATAGGAAAATTCCATTCATGCGATAATATGGTAGTATTGATTTTTTTGACTTCACCGTTAAAAACAAAGGTAAAGTTAGGATCAACCATATCAAAATAACTTGCGACTGTATCGTTCAAAGGATCTTCCAATAAACTGATTTGAATTCTTGCATTCCCTGAAATAGGATCAATTCCATTTAATATGATACCAAAAGTAGCTTCAGCATAAGTTAAATTTTGCTGTCCATTTGTATTATTATATATACCAGGTTGGTTACCAATGGTTTCCAGTGGAGTGACACTATAATTACTATATGTATTTTCAATTTTGGTATTAATGTCTTGACTTTTGGCATATGTAATAGTGGATGGAACGATAATGGCAAGAAAGATCCCAATAACCAGTAAAAAAATAATTAATCGTACTGTATGCCGTTTAATAGATGAACCTTCATCTAATAATGAATATTTGTAAGTACTCATTTTTTAAAGATAAAAAAAAAGTTTTAATTTGTTTTGTATTATTCTATTCTCTTTATTTTTTTTTTTAAAAAAAAGGAAAATATAAATTGGCGAGGAATTTTTTTTATTTGAAAAAAATATTATATATATATGTACAAATACAAATAAGAAATTTATTTGAACTTAAAAACAAAAGAGAACAAAAAGGAAGAAAATAAATGAATAGAAAAAAGAAACCATTAAACACATAGTCTTAAATATGTAATATTTATGGTATTGAAAATCCGATTTTTTTTCCTTTTTGGTAAGTGGCATGCTTTTTTTTTTTACTTCGTCTATTGCGCCGTTAATGCATCAATAAATCAAATTAAATATAGTACAGCTGAGTTAGTAGCAGAAACTTTTTATGACTTTTTTTAATTGAAAAAAATTTTTTTTGAAGCTTTAAAATAAAAAATAATGCAGTATGAAGATAAATAAGATCTTTAAGAACAAAACTACTAGAAAGGATTCTCATTTTTATTAAAAAATTTTTGAGTAATATTCGTTCAAAAAGTATCAGATGAGGTTATAATTTAGCCGAAGAAGTAACGAAATTTATCTAATTTATAATGATTTTTCATATGTTCTTTTTTTTTTGAATTTGGTCTTAAGCACTTTTTTTTCCTTTTCTTTTCCTTTAATAATTGTTATTTATATTATATTTGGCTATTAGTTATTAATTTATTATTATGCCTCCAGTTAAATAATAGAAAAACTTGATAAAAGAAGAAATCTCACTAATGGCAAATTTATTAAGGGATTTGAAAATTTATCAATAAAAAACACTTCCAGTAACATCATTTTTAATGTCATTAATGAAAAAGATATTACAAAAGAAGGCTCGGAAACTACACTTAATTATACAACTAACTAACTTGATAATATTCCTTTAAATACTACTGTTGTGTTAAACACTGAAAACAATGAACATTTCAACTGGAAAAAAAATACTGACACTAAGCTCCTTAAGGCATATGATGGAACCTCAAGATGATCTTTTAACAAAAAAATAAACAATCCTAAAAATAATTCACAAAATATTAATAACGCAGAAAGTAGTATTGTAAAACAATTCATAAATGCAAAATGAAATTTGTATAGAAAAAATATTAAGACCAATAATATGTAATATAAATATAGAATTATCATCTTATAAACGTAATTTAGTTAAATATATAAGAACACTTTAATAAAATATTTTTCATGTTGTTTTCTCTATTTTTTTTTGGGCGTTATTATTCGAAAAAATCGATGGAGCGAAAGAAAAATCATTTTGATCAAAATGCCAAAAATATACAACGAAATTTAAGTTTCGATTATTTTAAAAAGTGAGTTGATCCTTTTTTTCTTCTTCTTTACTTTATATGTATATATGATTTTTATCTTGTTATTTCATAGACTTTTATTTATTTAATACAACAATCATAAAATGAATTTATTAAAAAAGACAATCAAATGAATTCAATATGATTAATATTTGAGAGTATAGTTATCAAAATTATCAACTAAAAAAATAATAGCACGTAGGCATATATTACACTAAAGTAAAGATGTTTTTTATACTTTACCTTAAATAAAGCAATGCCATTTTATTCATAAATTAGTATGTAATTAAGTTTTTATACAAAGTATTATGTAACAAAATGGTAACGATCTCATACTACGTTCATTTTAAAAAGAAATAATATGAAAAAAAAAGCAAAAACATTATATATATGTGTTAAGATATTTTGGTATCATTTTATTATTTTTATTATTATTTTTATTATTGTTTTAAAAGAGATAGATGGTAGTATTAACTGTATGCCCTATAACTATAAATATTAATCCTACTTTTTCCCTTTTTTAGTAAATATATATAAGTATCCCTATTTACTGCGAATTATTTTCCCTCTAAATCAAATTGGAAGATATATAGAATACATGATGTAATAAGAGAAAGAGCAACAATAGCCATATTCCAATAAAATCCAGCAATATCTAAAAAGATACCAACAGGTGGGATACCGGGTTGAGTGTTACGTAAATTTGGCAAAGCAAACAATAAAGCAGCAGGAACAGATAATAAAGAAATAGTAGGACGATTACGAAGTACAGCTTGACAAGAAATAAATAATTGACAAAGAGTTAAAATCCAAGATAAAACGACTACAAATAAACTGAATCCTTTGGTAGCTAAATTACGATTGATAGTAGGTGAAAGTGTATAAAGACCATCTTGTTCTTGAATAGTAAATTTAATATCCCAACCAGTTTGAGTACCAAAAGCAAAAAGTTGTGTAACAATACCATCTGTTAATGTTTCACTAGGAAAAAATTGGAAAGATATATCCTGTTGATACATATCAAATGGATATCGTCCGTTATCCCCAATTAAATTAATAGGATAAGTCCAATCAGTGATTAAGACATTACTAGTAATATTTTTTAGTTCACCATTAAAATAAAAAATATAATTAGGATCATAATCCAAAAAATAACTTGCACGTGTATCATTGTTAAGATTAGCTTGTAATTGAAGACGAATTTTAGCAGTACCAGCAATAGGATCAATACCACTTATTGTAAACACAAAGGTAGCTACAGCAGTTGTATGGTTACCAACGCCGTTTTTATCAGTAAAATTACCAGGGTGGTTCCCAATAGTATATTGAGGAACGGTTGTATAATTGGCATAGGTATTATTTATTTTATTATCAAGGTCTTGAGTACTTGAATATGCCATATAGGTTGGAATCACCACTGCCAATAATATACCAATGGTAAATACAAACAATAACAATCGTATGATTTGCCTTTTTACTTTGGACCCTTCATCTAAAAGTGAATATTTATAATAGCCCATTTATATATATATATTTGTATTAAAAGAGGTAAGATAAAAATAAAAATAGAAAATATAAACAAAATAAGAAAATAGGAATGTTCAAATGATTAAAAAAAATTGTTTAATTTATAGATAAATGATGGATCAAAAAATTGTACAAAAAAAGATGGCCATTTTTTTAGGTTTTCGTTTTTTTTTTTTGTATCAGCTTAGCTCTTTATCTATTTATCAAAAATGCACAATTGCATCTTCATCACCGGGGATAATAACAAAATAGCAAATTTTTTTTCTTCTTCTTTTTCAAAGCTTGGTTACAAACCTTATTTTTTTTTCGGGTGTCAAAAAGTCTCCTGCAACTATGCCACCTTTTTATTTTTACTATAATTGATATTAATATATAATATGGATATTTAATTTTATAAAAATATATAGAGTATCATCGTCATTATTATTCACCATCAATCGTCACTTACCATCAATCGTCAACTATTATATTTATATAAATATATATGATTAATATTTTATACTTTTTTATAACTAGAAATGGAATAAAATTAAGAGGTATGATGAAGATCCTTTTATTTTTGTTTTGGTATCGTTACACAGGTATGAAAAAAAACAAGTATTTTTTTGAAATGTGTTTCTTCATTATCCTTTTTTTATTTATTTTATCTGTTTTATAATATAAATATTAATTATAACTCTTAAATGAAAAGAAAATAAGTAAAAGTAAGCATAAAAGCCATATACACTCATATATATATATATATATTAAAAATGAGAAAAGAAAAAAGAGTAGTAATAAAAAATATAATAAAATAACAAATGTAAGTGATACAAAAGTTTAATAAAATCTAAGCAAAATATTCTTACTCCGTTATCGGATTTCAGTGTATATAGATCATTGCTAATAAGGCAAAAGTAAAAAAAAAGATCCATATAAAAAATAATAGTATATAAATATATTTAAGGGAAAAAAAAGAATAAAATATGATTCATATGGAGTAATCGGTTCCTAATAATGCAAAAGGACGATTCATTAAAAATGAAAAAGAAATCGTTTTTAAAAATGTATCTAATATATGGATTTGATTTTGTTTATATATTGTTTGTTTATATATTTGTTTATTTATTTATTTTTCTCACATAAACCTATCCCATCTTGTTTATGTTTGATAATAATATCTATAAAAAGTTTATATGTTAGATATAGTGCTTTTTATTCATTATAAAAAGTTGATAGTGATTTTTTATTCATCTATCTTCAATTGAAAATAAAACATAAATAAATGTAAATGACCATAAATGTCTAAAGGTTTAACACACCATACTTATATATATATAGGTTACCATTAGACTTTTTTTAATTTTCTTATGATAATGACTTTTATTTATTTATTTATTAAGAGACACATAGAATAAGTACTGCGCTTTGTTTATATGTTTTATTTTATCCAATAGTTTGCATAAGAAATGGTTTAGTTGAAATTACTACAATATATATCTATTAGATGTATAATAATTCGCATTTAAAGAGCTTTTTATTAATTTAAATAAAATACATATACATATATAAGTTAATTTTAATTTTCCTTTTTTTGAATTTAAAGTCAGAAGAAAACCAACAGCAGTTGCAGATGATCTTTGTTCTGACCTCCGAGAAGAACTCAGTCCCAATGATTAAATACGTATTATCAGACTATTTCCTAAATACTATAAGGAAAAAAAAAAGAAAAAAAAGAAAAAAGAGAAAGAAATAAAAAAAGAGACCTTTTTATATCTTTTTTGTGATCTGATTTTGAAGTGACCTTATATATGAAATAATTTTTTTCAATCGTATAATCAACAAAAAGACAGTCGAAAAATCAATTATAAAAAAATAGGTAAAAATAGCGAATAAAACTTGAGATAAAATATCATATTATAAAGCATATAAAATAGAAAAAAAGGAAGTGTGTTAAAGAAGTTCCAAATTATGCATCAAGAAATCATCTATATGCCTTATAAGATATATTTTTATAACTCAGTCATAGAATGGTATTGTTTCTTGGTGAAGAATATTTAAATAGATACTTTTATATATATAATATTAGATTTTATCATAGTAAACGATATATGTTAATCTTTAGTTTATATGTGATCATGTTAATCTTTAGTTGATTAAAATATCACTTTTGTTTTTAAAGTCTTTGTCTTTTTTTAAAAAATGGGAGTTTGATATTTATTTTTTTGTATTCTTACTTTTCATACTCTTCTATTTTTTTTTTATTACCTTTTTTTTTTTTTTTTTTTTACCTTTTTTTCTATATTTTGGTCAGTATATTTTTTCAATTTTTTTGAATCAACATATTTATTAATGTTCAAAAAATTTATATAAATAAATAAAAAACAAAGAGTTGAATAGTAAAAAAAAAAAGTAGTAGAAAAATCAAATACATATAACCCAGTAACTAGTGGAGGACCACCTGAATGTAAGTATTGTTACACAGGCGATTTTCATATTTTTTAATGCAAGCAATGCTCTCAATTAAATCAAATTTACTATAAAATGCTTGTTTTGTAATAAACATGTATGTATGTAATTATTTTTATCCAATTTCTTATGGTAAAATAAGAAATATTTTGATGTAAATAATAATGACAATAATCAAAAATCTATATAAAAAGTTTAAAGAGATAATGAAAGATTCATTTTATTAACTAATATGATTTAAAGCTATTGAAAAGTAATAATAATAAAAAAAAGATTAGACTATGAATTAATGAATTTTTGTAAATTTACGTGATCATTTTTTTCATAATGATAAGATTATAAAAATAATAAAACATGAAATAAAATTCAATTTGAGAAGCGTATTATTTTTAATAAGAAGAAAACAAATAATAATAATAATAATAATAATAATAATAATAATAATAATAAAATTAGTGGGAATATATGCTTAATTAATAAAAATTAAGAATCAAAAATAATAATGATAATAAAGTAATAAAGTAATAATAATAAAATAAAATAAAAAATAATAAAGCTAAAAAAGTAATAATAACAATAATAATAAAAATAGATAGAAATAGTAAACTAAGTATGATATAAATTGTAAAAAGTATAATAATAAGTTTGATAATCGCAATAAAAAAATGAATTACAGGGGGTACAAGGATATTTTTATTTCCATCATACCATGGGGGAACTGATCCAAAGAGTAACCCTAATATGTAAAGTTGCTGATTTTCTTTTTTTCCTTTTTTCATTTTTTTTATCATTTAAGTTGATTTTTTTGATTTTTTTTAAGCATGATTTTTGTTTATTTATTTATTTTATCTTTTTTATTATTATTGTTGATTACTGATTTATATATATACATGTATATGTATATATATATTAGGAAGTTGTTGTGCATGGCTCATTATTCTTTATGGTATTTGGTAGTATAGGGGATACTGCATGTTTGTTGATAAGTAAAGCTTTTGATGGATCATCGTTTTCATGTTGATGACCATTATTATTATTATTATTATTACTATTACCATTACCATTACCATTACCATTACCGTTGCCATTGCCATTACCGTTGCCATTGCCATTATTAGTATTATTGTTATTATAATTTAAATCCATACTTGATAAAGCTGCATCCAAACTTGTCATACTAGTTGGTCGACTTAAATGATGAGATCTTGGTGTTAATGCTGGACTACCACCATTCACTAATTTTGGACTTGTACTTATTGTAGGAGACCCAGGACTTGAACCTGGACTATGATGACCTGACGATAAACTATGTATACTTTGATGACCGTATTCTAATAATTCAGCTTGTGATACTCGTACTGATAAACGAGAGGAAGATGAATGTGTAGGTAATCCTGCTAAACCAGAGTGTGATGTTTTGTTATGTGGATGTGTGATGGATCTACTAGATCGATATGAACTTACTGATTCTGGTCTTGATGGTACATTTGAATATTGTGCTATATGATGTTCATCTAAAAATTGTTCCAAAAAATCTACTACTAAAGGTTCTTTCATCACTGATAATTTATATTCTTCAAATGTCTAAAATATATAAATTAAAATATTAAAGGAAAAAAAGAATTAGTTTAAGACTAATTAAATTAGATAATGCACTATTTTTTTTCTTTTATCCTTTCTAAAAAAAATGATCAAAATAATAACTCACTAATCGACCATCATTGTCTATATCTAAATCGTCAAACATTCGGCCAACCATGGATTTAATTTCATTAGTTTGATCCTCTTCTGATACTGCCTGTGACTAAAAAAAAGTAAAAATAAAAGAGCATGTATATATATATATATATATATATATATATAAATTAAAACATTTCATTTTTCATTTTTCATTTTTCTTTATATATAAAATAAGATAATAACAATAGTGCTTGCATAAATTACCAATTGTATCATAACGCGTTCCAAATCTGGTCTCGTGAGATACCCAGCATGTTTTACATCATAAAGTTTGAATGATACTAAATAAATAAATAAATAAAATTGCTGAGAACATAAATTCTTTGTTTATGATTTTTTTTTTAGTCAAAAATCATGCTAGTTAATCATTTTTTTTTACTTACGTTCTAACTTTTCTTCTGGTGTTCCTTTCATAAATACACTTAATCCATCTACAAATTTTCTATAAGTTACAAGTAAAAATAAAAGTAAAAAAAGTGAGAAATTGAGTAAAAATGGATAGAAAAAACAAAAAAAAACAACATACACATGATCTAATCTAAAAAGGAAAGTGGTACTTACTCAAAATCAATGGTTTTACTATCGTCTACATCGAAAGCTGCATAGAGTCGTTTTAAGAAAACATCATCATTAGAAGATACACTTGGTACATATTTTTTGACTGTCTATATATAAATGAATATTATATATTTAGTATAATTAGTTAATTTATATTGCTCTGTTTTAAAAAAGCCTTTATAAATATATATTAACCTATTTTTAAAAATACTCTTTTACTTGAATTCCTTATTATTGTTTATTTTTTATACTTATATGTTATTTTTGTTATAAATTTACTTCTTTAAACATATCTTCAGTAATACTATTTTGTGCTGAATGATTTGGTGCCGTTGATTTTACATTTTGTCGTAGTCGATTAATTTCTTTTCTAGAAACTATATAATACATATATAAAAGAGTAATATAAACAATAAAGTAAAAAAATAAGTTTTTCAAATATTTGGATTCATAAAATATAAATAGTTCTTAATATAGAAATACAAAGATAATTTTAGTAAACTTTACAATGTGTTCTTTGTGATAGTATACGATTTTCTTTGCTTTTTGTTTGGCCCATTTTATTTTATAAGATGAAAAGTAGAAAAAAAAAGGACTTAATATTAATAATAGTATTTTTTTTGTTTAAAATAAGAGTGGAGAAAGAAAGAAAAAAAAATGGAGTGGATGATAAAGTTTGGAAAAAATAAAAAGCTAAATTTAAACCCCGCTTGTCTTCAGTGGAGTGTGGCCTTTTTTTTAAACCTTGTTTTTTGTTTTCTTTCATTTTCTCTCTCTTTCTCTTTTGTATCTATATATATATATTTAATATAAATGCATATATATTACTTATTTTAAATGTTTTAATATAAACCTTATTTATTAACTAATTATATTTGCTCAGCTACTGTAATTGTACCTTTTTTTTTTTTACCTGGATACTATTTATATATATATATATTTCTTATCATGACTACAAGAGTATTTTTTGTAGAATCAACAGCTCATTGGGAAGCTATTCAAAGAGAAAGAGATCAATTCCATAACCGTCAAACATTACCTACTCATTCAGATAATAAAGTAACAACAATATCAAAACCAAAAAGTTATAAAACCACAGAGCGATCATCTTTAGAAGATAAACGTAGTGCTTTATTAGTAGGAAAAGAGGGTAGTAGAAGAAGACAAAGATGGAATAATAGTAAGTATATGTATATATATAATAAAAATAATAATAATAAGTGAGATAAAAAATAATGATATCAAGTTAAACAACAATAATAAACAATCTTATTTCTATTTTTTTTTAACTATTCAGGTCAGTTAAAAGATAATCCTATAGCCGTTTTACATACCGAAGACCTTAAACCACCTGGTTACGAACATTCTCATCGACCTTATTTATGGAATATTGATGATTTAGATATAGATACAATTATAGATAATAATTCAGATATAATCTTTTTTGAAGATCAAGATGGTAATAATCATGACAATAATAATAATAACAAATTCACAATAACAAAAAAAATGAGACATGATATAAAGCGACATCATTTACCGGAAGGTTTTGTTCAAGTATATGAAAATGAAATTTTGGATTTTATATCAAGGCAAAACGATAATGACCATGATCATAAAAATGATAATAATAATACTTTGATTTGGGAAATTAATGATAATTATCATCGTAAGTTTAAAATGCATATACTTTTTTTTTTCCCAAAAAATAATAATGATAATAATGAGGGAAAGCAAAGGAGAAAGAGAGAGAAAGTAGAAAAACAAAAAACAAATAAATAAATAAATAAAGGAAAGGGGAATGATACAGAGAGAAAGAAAGAAAGAAAAAAAAAAAGCAAAAAGAATATATTAAGTAAAACGTAAAGATGTAGAAAGATATATTATATGAAATCTATGTTGAAATAATCAATTTTTAAATAATAAATTTAATTTAGGTTGGATTGTACATATCTTGTGTCGCTATTATAATTTATCTTCAAATAGTAAGTTAAAAAACACATACATGTACTATTTTTTTTTTTTATTCGGCGCAAATTTAATTGTGTGTGTACATATCATATGTATACATTTATGTATAATTTAATTTTAAACTTTTTTTTGTTGTTATCGTTACCTTTAGGTGAAACAACTAGCGATGGTCATAGAATAACAACAATAAAATATAGAGATGATCATCTTTTAGAAATACCATCATTAACTTTTGTAGATTATTTACATCAATAATAAAAAGATATAATTTTTATTCATTAAAAAAATAATGATTATATCATATTATGATCCTTTTTTAATTTTAATATATTTTAACCTTTTTAGCATATTTAAATAGATACCCGACAATTTTTTTTTCCGCTTTTTTTTTTTGCCTAATCTTATTTATTTATTTATCTTGTGCTTATTTGTTTTGTGTTTTTGTTATTTTTTAAACCTCTCATTTTTTTTTGTTTTACTTCTTTTTCTTTTTCTTTTCTTTTCTTACTTATTTATTCTTTTAACGCTCCTCCTTTACCCTTTCTTTCTTATTATTTATTTCACACAAATATATATATATATATATATATATAAGAAAATAAAAAGCGGAGAAGATAGCGATAATGGCTACTGATAAAAAAAAAGAAGAGACCAAAAGCAATGTCCCCAAATTCCGTTCCAAAGTAACCGATTTGGATGTAAAAATTGATAATGAAGTAGTTTATGAATTTGGTGGTCCCTTTGGTGTGTGTGCCATGATGTTAGGCTTTCCAAGTCTTATGTATTACTTTTGGGTTTGCTTAGAGTACCATCAAGGTAAAATTATTTATCCTGAAGATATCACTTCCTTAGCTTCCTGGCAAGACTTTATTATTGAAGATATTTTGGAAAATATCAAGTTGGGTGCTGCTCCTACTTGGACTGCTTTTTGTATTTACATGGGTTATGTCTTTTATTCTTTTGTTTTAGCTTATGTTATGCCTGGTCCTGAGGTTGAAGGTTTACCTATTCCTTCTTTACAAGGTCAAAGAGTAAGTTTGTTTTTTAAAGGAAAGGAAAAAAAAAAGGTGTTAAAAATGATAAAAGAAGTACAAGAGAAAAAAAAGGCAAAAATAAAAAATAAAAAAGAATAGGAAGGGCTCAACTTTTATTAATTAACTTATTTATTTATAATAATTATCATAGTTAAAATACCTTTGTAATGGTCTTTCATCATGGTATTTCACTTTAGTCTTTTCTGGTGTTCTTCATTATTTTGATATTTTCAACTTAGCTAGTATTGTTGATAATTTTGGTAGTGTAATGACTTGGGCAATCTTATGGGGTTTCACTATGTCAAGTCTTGTCTACATCATCAGTACCTTAAAAGGAACCAATCATCGTATGTCTGGTAATTTCTTCTATGATTACTTTATGGGCGCATGTCTTAATCCTCGTATTGGTCATGTTGATTTAAAGATGTGGGCTGAAATCCGTGTTCCTTGGCCAGTTTTATTCTATTTATCTTTATCTTGTTTAGTTAAACAATATCAAATTAATGGTTACGTTACTGCTCCCGTTTGTTTCATGTTATTGGCTCATTTCCTTTATGCCAATGCTTGTCAAAAAGGTGAAGAATGTATTCCTACTTCTTGGGATATCTTTTATGAAAAAGATGGTAATGTCTTCAATAAAAATGATCATAATAAAAATAATAGTAATAATGATTATTATTGTTATTATTATTGAAAAAAAAGATGATGACTATATATATATACATATATACATATTTATAAAGACAAAATATATTTATTTGTTAGTTAATTTTTATTTATTTATTCATCCCTTTATTTATTTAAAAAAATAGGATTCATGCTTATTTTCTGGAACATGGCTGGTGTACCATTCACTTATTGCTATGCCTCTATTTATCTTATGAAATATGAATTAACTACTGGTGAATCCATTACTCATTCATTGCCTTATACAATTTTATTATATGTATTATTATTGGGAGCTTATTATATATTTGATACTGGTAATTCACAAAAGAATCGATTCCGTATGGAACAAAATGGATCCTTTATGATTAGAAATGCATTCCCTCAACTTCCTTATGGTCATATCAAGAATCCTACTTATATCACCACTAAACATGGTAATTTACTTTTAACTTCAGGATGGTGGGGAGTTGTTCGTAAACCTCATTATACAGCTGATTTAGTTATGGCACTTACTTGGGGATTGATTACAGGATTTGGATCCTTTTTACCTTACTTTTATTTCTGTTTCTTTGTTTTCGTATTAACTCATCGTGTTTCTCGTGATATGGAACGTTGTGCTAAGAAATATGGTGATGATTGGGTTGAATATTGTAGACGTGTTCCTTATATCTTTATACCTTACGTCTTTTAAAAAAAAAGAAAGAGAGAGAAAGGAAAAATAATGCCCTTTTTTTCTTTTATTTACTCATTCATCATTCATATTAATTTTTTCATATAATTTTACTACTCTTTACAATCTACTTTTATTTTAATAATGTAATAACAGCAAGATAATTTTATTTAATGCTTTTTTTTTTTTTTAAAAAAAAAAGGAAAAATATAATAAAAAGAATCGTCTTGATAAATAAATATGGATATATTCATTTTTCTCTTTTGGGAATAAAAATATGTATAAAGGGTGGAAAAAAATTAAAGCACCGCTATTTTTCTCTTTTTTCTTTCTATTTCATTTTTATATTATAAAAATATATAAACCATATATCATTCTTTAATATTCAACTATACATATATAGATTAACCAAGTACTTATTATGCACTCCATTTAGTAAACAAGGTCAATAATAAAATATTTATATTAATACCAATTCAAAAAATAAAATAAAAATAAAATAAAGAAAAGGGGAATTGGATATATATAAAGTATGGTTTACGTATGACATAAAATAATAGTATGATACAGAACGATATTAAAACAAAATAATAATAGTAATAATAATAAAGTACTCATAATAAAAATACAAGTATTCATAGATATAAATATAAACAATAGCAGATTATTTTATACGCAGTATGGTATAAATAGACGATAAACAGTTGTATTTTATTGAAGAGCATTAACAGATCCTATTTTACAAAATACAACACTACATTATATATATATATATATATATAGTGTATAGGATCAGCATAACCATCACTTAAATAATATGAATCTATTTCATGCGAATCAAATATAAGATTACTTATAGTTTTAAAATGAGGAATGATTAATTTATCTAAAGCATCAATATCATGATCAGTTTGTTTTATGATATATATAAGGATCAGCTTATTTATTATTATAATTACATTTAACAGATATATAACCATGCATATTGTTATTTTAAAAAACTAACATTTTCAAGTTGAAACAGTTAATAACATTTTTTTTTAGGTTAGAATGAAGGTAGTATAAGATAACATGATATATAAAAAATAGAGAAATAAAGAAATTTTCTAATACAAGTCTTACTAATTCAATTATATAAATAAATAAATAGATAAATAAATAAATAAAAATAGAAAGATGTAATTTTTTATTAATCAAATAAGTTTATTTATTTTTTTTACTATTTTATAATATATATTTTTTTTAGATGATATTAATTAGATCATCACCATCAATTAAAAGAAAACGGACTTTTCATTATTTTATGATGAAATTTATATACATGAAAAAAGGGAAGTGGCCCCCTTAATTTTTTACTTATTTGTATCACAAGAATACGATTCATGCTAAGAATTAAATTTGTTTCTTTTTCATTATTAATCAAGTAATAGCGAATATTAGTAAAAAGGAAATAAATATAATTTTTAATCTTATTTTATTGATATTTACACCGAGTTTCTATTTTCTTTATAAAGAGATTAGCTGATTTACTAACTAATTATATATTTTCACTTATTATTATTGCCACATATTTGCATGATTTTTTTTTATTCTCCTACTTTTATTTTTTTTATTTTTATTTTTTTTATTACCATTGAAAGCCGAATATAGAAAAGGAAAGATTTCTTATCTCATTTAATAGACAAAGAAAAGAAAATTAAGTATCTCTCTTTTTCTTTTTCTTTTTTTTCTTCCTTTTCTATTTCTTTATATACCTATTGTACATATATTATTTATTTATTTTGTGTATATATTTAATATATTATATTATTTTATAACATGAATATAAGAAACGAAGCTCAATTTATATTACATAAAATGAATACCATAGACCCTGAATGTTTTTGGAAAGATAGCAGTAGAGTAAAATAAATAAATAAATAAATAAATAAAATCATTATATATTTATATAAGATGATCTTTTTATTTATTTATTTATAAATATCTTTTTAATTTTCTTTTATATGTTGAAAATAGATTCAAAAAAGTTTATGGAAACAATTTTCATCAGCATTAACAACCATTTTAACTTTAGCCATAGATATGTTTTTTTATGATATATATCGAACACCATCTCATCTTTTTATATTAATGAATTCAACCACCATATTATCATCTATTACACAAACCATAATTTCCACTAATACAACAATAACTCATCAATATCATTATTCTTATTATTATAATTCCTATTCATCTATCAATGATTCTTCTTTTAAAAACGATATATTTTTATTAATTTATCTTATTCAAAGCAATTTGGATAGGATATTAAATTTAATCTTTACTATAAAACAATCTATTTTAACAGAGCCTTTAGATGATGATATTAAGAATTCACATTATCAAGTAAATAAAAGAAAGAAGTGAAGAGAAGAATAGATGTAAAAGTATTCGGAAGTTGAAATTGACCTCACATGAACTTAATTTTTTTATTTTATATATATCACAGACCACATTTTTTTCCCTTGTCTTTCATACACATCAACTTTTAGATGCTACCATGTTATTCTGTTCACCTTTTGACAACCTTCAATGGTCAGAATCCATTTTTATACTGATGAATAGATCTAAAAGGGGTAAAGAACAAAATAAGTAAATATAATATATAAAAATAACAAATTATAAATAACTATGTATATATATATCTATATATATATATTCATTGTGTCGATCCTATATAATAATCCATTAAATTTGATATATTTCTTTTTTAATTTAATTTTAATAGAAATACCTCAGTTCTATAACCATCTTCATCAAAATAATAATTTGTCAAGGTATTTAAAAAGAAAGAAAGAAATAATCATTTTTTTTTTTATTATTTAATACTTAATTATTTAAAATACTTAATAATAGAAACAAAGCTGATGTTAAACTTGAAAGTGGTAAGTAAATAATAATAGTATAAAAGAGGAAATCCCTTATAACCATCATCGTTATTATTATTATTATTATTATTTCTTTGTCATCCCCTCCCCCTCTCTATCTCTTAATATTTTTTTATTTTATTTTTACACTTTTTTTTCATTCTCCTGTTTTGTTTCCTTTTTCTTTTCTTTTTTTGTATTTTTTTTGTATCTAGAAACTTTTTTTCATTTTGTCCCCTTGATAATATAATTCTTCCCATATTTTTGACGTTATTGGGTTAATATTTCATTTTAAAAATATTTCAATCTTTACTCAGTTATTTTTCTACTTTCTTTCTCTTTTTACTTTTTTCTTTTTACTTTTTTATATATTTCTTTTTTGGTTAATCCTTTTTTAAAGAAAAAAAAAAAAAACTGATTTTATTATTATTATTATTATTATGAATTTATTAACAACAAATCATGTACATAATAATAATAATATGAATGAAAAAATATCAAATAATAATAATAGTAATCATATTCTTTTAAAATCAGATCATAGAAACGATGTCAAGAATTTAAATACTATGCCAACGAATATGAAAAATAATAATAATGACACATCATTCACTTTCAAATCATTTTTTATGACATCTTCTCATCGACGTTCTCCATCAAAATCATCAAATAAATTTAAAGGATTAAAAGATTTATTTCATATATCATCATCATCATCGTCTGCAACAACGAAAAAAGAAACAGCATCATTATCTAAATGTAATAGTAATAACAATAATAATAATAATAACTTCAATCCTTCAAAAAGTCCTTCTGCTAGTTCTTCTTCCAGGGATAAATATGGAAATGTAACCCGAAAAAAAAAAGAAATGTAGCGGTGTTTTAAACACCTATCTTAGTATTAACTAATTCTTTTTTTTTTCTTCTTATTCCCCTTTCCTTTTATTCTATTTTTTTTTTTTTCAGTTAGAGAGCTCTAAAGGTTCATTTGAATCTTCTGGTTTTCATGATTCTCTTTTTCTTCACTCGGCAACACAAACAATAACCAAAAAAGAAAATAATAATAATAATGATAATAATAATCAACTGCAAATAAAAAATAAAGAGTATCATGAAAAAAATAAAGAAAAACGACGTTCTGTTCAACTTTTATTATCACCTACAAGTAAAAAAACTGATATAAGAATGATACATGATCGTCCATTATCTTTAGCTATTGATCCAAATTATTTACAACTAGATGATACTACTACAACAACAACAACTACCACCTGTTTACAAAACTTTACAAATTTTTCCACTTCTACTAAAAAAAAGGATGAAGAAAAAATAAAAAAAGGTGGCAACAAGATAAATAAAAGGCCTTTATCTCAAGAAAATAATGATGTGAATGAAAATTCATCATTACCTAGACCTCCTAGGTTAAGACATAATCAATTAACACGTCAACGTAGTATGTCTCCTATTGTTATATCACTTCATAAAGAACACGCTGAACCTACTTTTATTCGTACAACCGAATATATGGATGATATTATTGATAATGATGATGATGATGATAGTGATATTGATACTATTATTCATGCATCATCACCATCATCCACTTCCATTATACCATCTACTTCATCACTTTCTACATCAACAACTCATTCTAATTTATCAAATAACCATTATCATCATCATGAATATAATAATAATAATAATGCCATTCCAATAACAGCATCTTCATCTGCTTGGTTATCTCAAAATCACTCATTAAAAGTAAAATCTAAACAAAGAATAAAACAGTATAAATCTGAAAGTGATTTAAAAAGATTGAAATCCATGTATATGGCCCCTCCATCATCGTCGTCATCATCATTATCACTATCATCATCTCATTATATGATTAATAATAATAATAATATACCACCGCTTCCAACTACTACTTCAACTATTTGTGTAAAAAAAATAACGACAAATGATCATAATAATAATAATAAATCATCCATTAAATTAAATTATCATAATAATAACAATATAAGTGATACAGTATCAAATGCCCTTATATGTAATCAACATAGAAATAATATTAACATGGTTTCCTCTGTTTTAAAACCTTTTGTTCTTCAGCATTCAAAAAGTGCTCGTTTAATTCAAAAAGCTTCTTGTTTTAATCTTCGTGAATCTTATCAACAATCTTCTAATAATAATAATGAATCAAGGTATACATAATAGTAATAATTAAAGTATATAAAAAAGGATGTCTATAACTTAAATCATTATTTTAATCTACAAATCTAGCTCTTGGAACCTATTACGGCATGTTAAAAAAAATCAATCATCTTCCGCTTTAAGAAAAATGTCCCATGATTATGAAGTAAGATATATATATATATATATATATATATATTTAATATAATAAATGTTTCTTATTTTAAAATAAATTAGTCGCGGGAAAAAAGAAATGATTTATTTTCTCAAGATTCTGTTAAAAAAACAAGTGAAGGTAGTCTATTACATTTATCAGAAAATGGTCAAGATGTACTAGTGATGGAAATGGTGAATGGTAAATTTAGAGTAGTTGCTGGTACTACAGAAAAATTATTTCTTAAACTTGCTGATGAAACTACTCAAGGTAAAAAAATAAAATAAGATCTATTTTTTTTCTCTCCTTTTTTAACTCAATTATTTTTTTTATATTTTTTTTATATTTTTTATATATAGATTTTGACTATGTAGATGCTTATATATTAAACCATTCAGACTTTACTACCTCTGAGGAATTTTTAGAAAATTTAATGGCAAGATTTCACATTGAACCTCAGCCTGATGAAACCGAATACTTTAAAAAATGGCAGCGTTGTATTCAAATAAAGTACGATTTTTTAATAATAAATGATGATAATAATAATATTAATAATATTTACATTGATTAATATGTGTATCCTTTTTTTTTTTTAACTTAATAATAATAATAATTTAAAATAGGGTACTTAACGTAATTTCAAGATGGGTCAAGTTACAATATCAAGATTTCAAATCCAATTCAATATTATTAACTAGATTACAAGCATTTATTAATGGAGATATTACACGAGGGGGATTTGTTACTGAAGCCAATGATATAAGAGATTTATTAGAATCACAATTATCCCAGCATAAACAAAATCGTCATTCTATTTTACGATATCAATCCACTCTTTATAGTATACCATCTCCTTCTTTATTACCACAAGAAAAAAAAGATAATAATAATAACAATGATGTTGATGATCATCTTCATCATGATCGTTTATATACTCATCATAGTTTAAAATCATTTGTATCTATAAATAGTCATCATAATAATAACGATCGCAGTAACCAACGTCATCATTATCATCTTCATCAACCCAATAACTCTATATCTAGTCCCCCATTAACACCATTATCACCTACTTTTTCTTCTTCTATGATATCTTCCACTTCTTCCTCAAATACACTTCCACCGCTACCATCATTACCTGTTTGCCCTCTTATTTTATATGATTCAAAACAAATTGCTCAATATTTAACTTTGGCGGATTTTTATTTATTAAAATGTATTACCACTTTTGATTATTTACATGGACCTTGGAGAAAAAGAAATATGGCTCATATTGAACTTAAATCTGATTATGATTATATTGATATGATGACAAAAAGAACAAACATGGTAAAAAAAAAAAAAGAAAAAAGAAAAAAGAAAAAAAAAATCAGTGTTTATTTCATTTTACTTTATGTTTAAGTTTTATTTTTATTTCGTTACATATATGTATAAATATATATAAAAAGAGAAAAAGAAAAAAAAAAAAGATTTTTTAACACCGAAAACGATCAAATGATTAATCCCAATTTTTTTTCTCTATTATTATTTATTTATTTATCTTTGTAGTTAAGTCGTTGGGTAAATCATGAAATTTGTTCACAACTAAATTCAAGATATAGACAAATTATATTAAAAAAAATTATTGAAGTTGCTAAGGTAAAAAAAAATAAATACATAAAGGATGAAAAAAAAAATGATTATATATATTATAATCAAGCATATAAATAAAAAGTCATGACTTTTTTTCGGTGTGTGTACCGTTTTGAATTCAACTAAGCAATTCTATTTATTTATTATTTATTATTTATATATATATATTAGTACTGCCTAGATTGGAATAATTTTCATACAAGTATGATCATTACAACAAGTTTAATACAGCCAAGTATTCAAAAACTTGAAGAATGGACAACATTACCTAATCGGGAACTTCGTATTTACCAAGAGGAATTAGTGAAACTTGTAGAAGTAACAAACAATATGATGAATTATCGTCATGCACTAGCCAAAGCCTCGTCTCCTATGATTCCTTTTTTTCCTTTATCCTTAAAAGATCTTACTTTTTATATGGATGGTAATCTTAACTTTTTATCATCATCTTCAGCTAATCATCATCAACATCATAATACATCATCATCAACATCATTTGCTAATTCATCTTCTTTATCGTCTACTTCTCCATTAATAAATTTTGCTAAATATCAATCACTGACACGTTGTGTACATGAGATACTTGGTGCAACCATTAAACATTATACTTTTTCTTCTGAACTTAGTCATTGGCCGTTTATTTATCTTGAAAATATACAGCAACAACAATATTCATCATCATCATCATCATCTTCTACTTCTTTATCATCTTCATCATCATTGCCTAATCACCTCTATGATCGTTCTTTGGATGAATTAGCTTTTATGATAGAACAAAATCTTCGAGAAGTAATAGTGATGAAATAAATGTATCACTTTTTTTTAGTTCTTTGTGTATCAAAAATAAATAAATAATCATATATATTTATATATATGGCTGCGAAAATAAATAAAAATACGAAGATTGGAACTATCGGAGTTTCAAAAATGATGGGTGATAGAGAAAAAAAATTCTTTAGGTATTCTATTCCTTCTTTTAGCTTTCCTCTTTTTTCCTTTTTCCTTTTATTACTTTTTAGTTTTATATCTATATAATATATAGATGTATAACATTTTATATATACATTTATATATAAATCTTATATTTATAATATATATATATATATATATATATATTTATTTGATTTCTAGTTCCTTTTTTTTGTTATTGAATATTTTATTTTTTGGATAGTTATAATATTTATTATATAAACAATTTTATAAAAAGAGACTAAACTAATATATAAAGAACAATATGAATAATAATAATAAAAAGAAAACGACTTGTAAAGAATAAATAAATACAAATTGGCTTGAAACTGATTAACTATATATCTCATATTTTTAACTGTTTTTATTTAGATGGTGAATATTCATTAAAAAGTAAAATAAACATCTAATATAATAAAAGAATAAAAAGATATATATAATAAGAAAAAAAAAGATAAATAGAAAAGAATAAAAAATAGGATAATATTAAAAAGAATAAAAAACTTTGAATTAGTAAATTTAAAAGATGGAGTTCTTTAGTATATATAAGTAAGAAGAATGAATATATAATCAAAAAGTCAAAATAGAAAGATAGATAAAGGTAACTTTACATAAATAGTTTGGAATGTGAAGTATAAGAAGAGGTTGTATATAAATATATATATATATACATATATATTATATATATTATATATATATTTTGAAAGAGTGAATATATACGTCTATATGTATATGTTTGTGTGTATAGGGTGTGTTTTATATATATTAAAAGGTTCAGGTTTGATATAGGTTTTCTTTCTAACTTACTCTTTCATTTCTCATATTGTTTTTTATTCTCATTTTTGATTTTCAACCAATAGATGAAAAATTTAGTGACTGACAATTTTTTAATCCTTTAAATACCGGAAGTAGGGGAAATTTATTTTTTTCTTTCTTCTTTCACCTTTTTCTCACTTTTTTTATTTATTTACCTTTTTATTTTGCGTGTGTGCGTGTGCTTTTTATAACCTCCGTTATTATTTTAAAACGCCGATTGTATAACAATCTTTCTTTCTCTTAAGTCGTACATTTTAGGATAACCTTTTTGTCTCACAAAAAACCTTGTTTATACTTTTTTTTTTATTTTCCTCCTTTTTTTTTACACCTTTTTTTTTTTAATCATTTCGTAAGTAACATTCTTTCTTTCTTTTTGTTTTTCTTTCATTATTTTTGTATATGATTTTTTTTATATTAGCCATTGTTTTTTTATAAACGGTGATTAATATAATGATCGCGTTCTTTATTTTTCATTATTATTTATAATCATATGTATAAAAAGAATCATATTCACTTACATTTTTTGTTTATTTATTTATTTATTTAATATAGAACGTAAATCATATAAAGTTTAATGGCTTTTGAAGAGGTAAAACATTCATATGAAAAAACGTATATATATATATATATATATTCATATATAAGAATGGACTACTTATAATCATTTTCTATTTCAAATATTTTAGGATACCTGTGCAGTTTGTGGTGCTGATCGACCTGGAGCGAAAAATCCGATTATATTTTGTGATGGTCAAGGTAAAACAAAAACAAAAAAAAACAAAAAAACAAAATAAGATAATAATCATGTTATTTTTTTCTTCCATCTTTTCTCTTCCTTTCTTTTATTTTATTTTATTTTATTTATATATATATATATATACATATATCATTAATGTTATTGATATATTTTATTATAAATTTATGTAGAGTGTAATGTAGCTGTTCATAAATGGTGTTATCGTGTAGAATCTGTACCCAAAGGTGATTGGTTTTGTCAAAGATGTGAATATAAAAGAAAAAATAAACCAACGGTAATACTTATATATATATATATATATATATATATATATATATATAAATTAAATTAAAAAAATAAAATAAAAATAAACATATCAACTAATGTATTTTTCATTTTTTATTTGTTTAAATAGGAAGTAATTTGTTGTCCTGAACAATCTGGTGCATTTAGATATACTACTAAACCTGGTGGATTTATGCATGTTGTCTGTGCTATGTGGAATAGAAAAATTGATACTACTATCGAACCTTATTATATCAATAAGCAATTGTTAAATATTGAAGTAAGTTTTTATTATTATTATTATTATTATTATTATTATTATTATTATTATTATTATTATTATTATTATATATTAATATTATTACATACTCTGACCTTTTTCTTTCTTTCTTTGATTTAAAAAATTTACTTAATATTAGGAATGTGATATTTGCCATAGTAAAGTAGGTTTATGTATCAAGTGTCAAAATCCTCAATGTGACATGTAAGTAGATTATTTTATGATCCTATCTTTTTTAAAATATATGTGTATATATATAAAGATTTTCAACGAGTATATATTGATTTTTTTTATTTATTTTTTTAAAAAAAATATCACATAGTAAATATCATGTTACATGTGCTATTAATGAAGGTTTTCTTACACCTGCTAAACAGGTTTCAGAGCATTATGTATTTTATTGTCCCACTCATCAACCTACTATTGGTGGTCGACGTGTAGGATCTACTTCAACTAGAGGAGCAAGAGCTGCAGCAGGTGGTAGTAATAGTAATAACAACAACAATAATAATAATAATGCAACAGCAGATAGTAGTAGATCAAAAGGTAATTTACAAGGACAAAAACAAAATGTAAAGAAGAAAAACAATAGATCTAGAAATGATGATGAAGAAGATGATGAAGAAGATGATGAAGATGTTGATGACGAAGAAGATGATAATGAAGATGATAATGAAGATGATGATGATGATGCCATGGATGAGGATCATGATGATGATGATGATGAGGATTCAGATGATGGAGATGATTCAGATGATGATATGGGTTTAACACCTAGAAAAAGAACAAAAAGTAGTAAATCATCAAAAAATAATAATAATAAAAATTCAAAACGTCGTACTTTAGGTTCTTCATCATCCTCAACAAGACAAAGAACTGGGCCAATTAAATTATTTTTGGATGATCAGAGTGAATCAGATGATGATATGGGTACTGTAACAACAAATAATAATAGTAATAGTAAAAATTCAAATCCATCATCAACTTCAACAAGTAATAATAATTTATCATCAACTACTAAAAGTAAAAAAGAATCAAGTCCAGCACTCTCTATTAAATCAGATTCAACAATTGGTAGTCCTTCAATAACTAATAAATCAGAATCAAATAATAATATAAATAGTAGTCCATCCTTATCTCTTAAATCTGAATCAAGTCCAACCTTACCATCTAGTACCATTCCTACTTCTTTCCGTGAAAGATTAGAAGCTAAACGTAAAAAGACAGATATCATTAGAACGCCCACTTCTCCTTCTTTACCACATAAAAAACCTTCTTTATTAAATGTATCTACTACCTCTAATACTAATCCACCTTCATCTTCTTCATCATCATCATCCTTAGCTTTAGATTTGAATAAAACAATTCCATCATCAACGACAAATACAACTAATAATGCAAATGGTAGTAATAATAATAAATCACTTAGCAACCCATTAGATATACTTACACCAAATACCAATAATAATAATAGTAATAATTTAGAAATATCATCATCAACAACAACAGCAACAACAACAACAACAACATCATCATCATCATCATCATCAACAGCAGCTTTATCACCATTATTAAGTAATGCTACTAGTCTTAATGGATCACCATCTATCCCAAATAAACAAAAATTACCAAATAAAACTCATTTAGCTACACCATCATCAAAACCAAATATAAATAATAATATTAATAACAACAATAATAGCAATAATATAAATAATCTGAGCAATATTAATAATGGAAATATCAATTCAAGATCAAGTATATCATCACCGTCTAATCCTTCTCTCAATAATAAAAAATTATCTAATGCTTCTAATAAACCCCCAAATACCACTGTCATTAAAGATTTAGATGAGGTAAAAAAAAAAAAAAAAAAAAAAAAAAAAGTTAATATATAATAAAATTAAAAAGCGTATGTTAATATATATATATATATGTATATTATTTTTTCTTTTCTTAAAAAAAATGATAATGATAGATTCAAAATGATATCCGAGCTGGTGCTCAACGTTGGCCAAATTCTAATATGGACAATAATGGATTACATCGAAACCAAATGATGGATAGAAAAAATAGTTTACAATCTGGGTAAGATTCATTTTTTCCCCCTTTCCTTTTAAAAAGAAAAAATAAAGAAAAAATGAAAAAGCTAATTTATTATTATTTTTTCTTTCATTTTTTTTTTATATTAAATATATAGTGTCGATATGATGCAATTAAATAATATGATGCGATCAGTTGTAAATGAAGCAATGGAAAATATAACAGGTAAGTTAAAAAAAAATAAGATATATATGGATTGGAATATATTATATTTATTTATTTAATCATATTTATATGTATTTTATATTATTTTATTTTATTAGCGAGAGATCAAAATGGATTACAACAAGTATTTTTAAGGTTGCAAAGTGCTAATCAAGAAATTGGAAAAATGAAAGAAGAATTAAAACGTTTGAATGAATTTAAGAAAAATGTTACTGATGTATTTGAAGGATTAAATATCAAGATTGCTGGAAGACCAATGAGTTCTATTGAAGAATATATTAATGATATTAAAGCCATGTTAATAAGATCTGGTAATATTAGTGAAAAAGATCGTGATCGTGTAGCTAATTTCGTACAAGACACTATCAAGGGGGATGATTATATGTCATAAAATAATATTCGTTTGGTTTTTTTAACTTTTAATTTTGTTTAAAAACAAATATATATATATATAAATATACATAATATCATTTTCATTTTTCATTAATATTACTAATATTATTATTATTCACTTTTATTTAAGCAATTCATCATTACTTTTTTATTATTATTATTACTATTATATTCCCCTCCATTTTCTTTTTTTTATTATTATTTACATTATTTGTATATATTTATATATAAATATATATGATCAAGAAAAGTTTCTTTATTCTATATTTTTTTTATCTTTGATTATAATATTGACAGCTCATTATTATTATTATTGTTGTTTTGTTTAGTATCTGTATACATCATGTTTTTTTTTTCTATTGATTAGGTCGAATATTCATCTATCAATGGTAACCTATAAATAGCAAATAATTTTAAGTAAAAAAAAAAAAAAATGAATAACAAATTATTTTATTACCAATTTACCTTATATTACACTCCTTCAAAAAAAAAAAAAAAATTAAAGATTATAGTCAATGAATATATGCATAAAAGGCATTATTTATGGTTGATTGTTCTATTCCACTAATATAAAGAAAAGAGGAGAATGAAGAATAGAAACAGCGATTATAATCCTTATATATATATGTATTTACCTTATCATAGGATTATTATTATTATTTCTTTCGCTTCACGCCGGTCGGTTCTCTAAATGGTACAAGCATCCTAAAAATATTCATCTTATGCTATTTCATATATGTATATTAATATATATACATATGTATGAATGTATGTATGTATTAGTGATAAGTTGTGTTTTGATTGATGAATGTTATATATTCATATAAATCAAAAGTATATATATTGAATTTGCTTGTTGATGGTGATAGAAAGAACTAATCAATTTCTTTTTTTTCTTCCTGACAGCATGACTGATTGGACTTTTTCAGGTCATTTCTGGTCTGTTCATGCTATATATATATATATATATATTGTTGATCAAAGTTTTCCATGAGGTTAAAGATAAAATACTATTATTATTATTATTTTGTAAAACACGGTTTTCTTGTTTATCGTATATATGCATGTATGTATTTATTTTTTATATCCATTCAAGTTTATTCAAAAATAAACTCAAGAGTGTTTGTATATATATATATATATATATAATTATCATAATGTCATAAAAAAAAAATAAAGAAAGAAAGAGAAAAAGTAAAAAGGGGACTTAATATATTGGAATTACTTTATTTCGTTAATAATTTTATCATATTTTATTTTATTTTTCCTCCTCCTTTTATTTGAATGATCAACTGTTATTATTATTAGTATTATTATTGAATCTTTAATTTCAAGTTTATAAAAATAATGCTTATAAAAGATTATATAATGGAAAAAAAAAGCAATTATGCATGTTTATATATATATGCGTGTGTGTACTTGGCATTGTCAAACTAAAATATAAAAATTGAAAAAATGTTCTCTTTTCTTTTCGATGAGAATATTTTTACTCATACATGTATATATCCCTTGCGGTTCAAGGGGAAACCATGCTTTTATGTATTTTTTTACTTTTTATTATTCTTATATAAATTTAGATGACACTAAAAAATAGAGAGAAAAATATAAACTAAAGAAGTGAGAAAATAAATAAATAAATAAATAAAATACCTTCTATAATATATATATATATATATATATATGTTTACATAGTTGCATATTATCTGTTCTTTTTTTTTAAAAACATATGCGTCAATGTTAAATTTATATATATTAAAAAAAATCTAATATTATATATATTAGAAATAAATGAATTTTAACATGAACTATGTGAAAAGAAAGGAAAATAAAAAAAAAATAATAATAAAAAGGTTAAATATATATATATATATATATATATATAAGTATAAAAAAGGAGATACTAAGATAATGTTTAAAATAATAACAAAAACAAAGAGGAAGGGAGTGGTATAAAAAAAAAAGAAGGAAGGAAAGGGAAAAGAGGAGGTGTGATAAGATAAGGAAGAATAATATAACATAGAACAAAAATAGAACCAAATAATGATGATGATGATAATAATAATAATAGTAAATAATGATATATTGAACTATGTATATATATGTATATATAATAATAAGTAGAAGAAAGAGGAAAAGTGATTTAAAAAGGGAATATTCCAATAGATTCTTTTTTCATGTTACATAATAATAATAAATAAATAAATAAATAAATAAGTAAAATAAATAAATAAATAATATAAATAAATAATAATAAATTGTCATACTAATAAAGTCATAATAATAATAATAATAATGCTAAAATGAAAATTATGTCATTGATTCCATTGTTGATAAATGATTAGAAGAAGGTGAGGATGATCTTTCTTTGGTAATGGATATATGACTTCTTTGTGAATCGATCACTAACGAACGTAATAAACGATTCTAAAAGAGATAAAAAAATTATAAATATATATATATATATATATTTTTAATGTGATGATTATATAACGATTTCCATATTAATAGTATTACTATTATTATTATTATTATTATTATTATTATTATTATTAATTAATTAATTAATTAATTACCTCTACTTCCAAATCATGTATTTTTCCATTTAATTGATCGATTTGTTTTGTTTTCTCTTCTTCTAAAGCCACCATTTTACTTTCCAATTCACGATATTTTTGTAATAAAGCATGATAATTATTATTATTACTACTACTATTACTATTATTATTGTGATTATTATTAGTATTATTATTAGTATTATTAGATAAATGAGATACAGGACTTGATAATGGTGAAAAAGGAGAATAAGGTGACATTAAATGATGATCTTGTTGATTTTTTCGCATCACGGGTGGTAAAATGGTTCTTGATGAAATAGAATGAGGTGTTGGTAAATAATTTAATGGTGAAATGGATGATGACGACGTAGTATTTGTTGTGGTAGATGAAGAACATGAAGTTGATAACGTTCCAGGTGTAGGTAAATTAGTTTCATGATGAATTATTGATGATGTTAATGGTGTTGTAGTTGTTGAACAAGGTGATGATGATGATGAAGTTACAATAGAGTTTAAAAATGAGGGATTGTTATTATTATTATTGTTATTTGTACTCGTATTTTTATTAGTATGATTTTCATTTTTATTAGATAAAGATGGCCATTGAGTTGCAGGATCAGGGATATTAATTTGTGGAATATTTGGACGAGTTGATCTAAATTTATGTTGTTGAGCATTAAGTAAAGCTTTCATATTTCTCTTTTTTATTTTCTGTTTATCATTATTACTAATGATATTATTTGTTTTATTTTTATTACTCTTATTTTGTTGATGATGGTGGTGATTATCATTTGGATCATTAGATTTATTATTATTATTATTATTATTATTATTATTATTAATATCATTATTGTTCATTGGAGAATTTTGTTTTTTATCTTTACTATCACCATTATTAATATTATTATTATTATTATCATTAATATTATTCTTATTAATTGTTTCCTTTTCTTGTCTATTAAACTGGGTATCCTTAATTTTTAATGTATCATTGTAATTGGTATCGATATTATTAGAAGTTGATATTGATGATGATGATGAAATGGATGATGATGATGTTAATGATGATGAAGATGATGAATCATTTTTATAAAGTTGGTCATTATGTTGATTGGGTATGGAAGTAGATGATGATATATCGCTATTATTATTAGTCTGGTTAGTATGATTATTTAATGATGGCGATGACGATGACGATAATGAGGGGGAAGGGGATGATTTTTTTATATTTGTTGTTGAAGCAGGTTTTGATACATCACTATCACTCCATCGACGAGATGCATTTTCGGCTCTTTGATGTCTATTCAATGCATCTAATCGTGAAAAAGATCTAGAACAATGATCGCATACATAAGGCTTTTCTCCTGTATGTAATTTTTCATGTCTTTTTAAATCGTGTAATCTACGAAAGTTTAATTGGCATGTGCTACACTATATTTTTTTAAGAAATAATAATAGTTAAAATTAGAAAACTAAATGAGTCTATATATAACTCAACTTACTTGATAGGGTCTTATATTAGAATGAGTAGCAAGGTGAGATTTTAAATTATGAGGTCTACTAAAAGTCTGATCACATTCATTACAAGCATAAGGTTTTACAATATTATTGTTTTTATTATTATCGTGATTAATAGATTTTGAATCCATAGAAGATATATTTTTAGATATATGATGATTGTTATTAAAAGGTATAGAATTATCTTGATTTACAAATTGTTTTAAAGAAAAAGTTGAATAAATACCACCACCCATTGTTGTTGTTGTATGATGATCCTCTTTTTTTTTATTATTGTTATTAATAATAGGTTCAATTGTTGAAGGAAGTGAAGGTGGAGATTGAGAAGTAGCAGTAATAGTAGTAGTAGAAGAAGAAGAAGAAGATATTGATGTATTTAAAATTGTCTTATGATGATAATGACTATTATTATTATTATTATAGTTATTATTATGATGATCATGATTATTACTATTAATAGTGGGTTCAGAAGGAGATAATAAATGTGGAACTTTGGCTACGGCTGAGTCAGTTATTTCAAGACTAGACCATGAACGTTTCACAGGATGAGCTGCAACAGTAGCAATAGTAGTATCATTATTCTTATTAGGATAAACTTTATTATCAGCCTCATTTCCGCTACTTTTTTTATTATTTTCTTTTTCGTCTTCCTCTTCAGATTTATTTAATAATAAAGATATAGAAGGTGTAGTTTCTACTGATGGATAACGAGTTGGATGTGGTAAAGTTGAAGAAAGCAATGTTGGACTGCTGACCATTATTTTATTATTGGTATTTATTAAATGAATTAAGTGAATATATATATATATATTTATATATTTATGTTCCTTTTTTTTGTTGTAAGCTATATTTTTTTAATAACACATAAGAATATTTAATATATGTATATATACATATATATATATATATAATACAGTATATATATATATATATTTATATTATTATTTATATATATTGAATATATAAAATAAAAAGAAAGAAAGTAAAAGGAAAGGAAAGAAAACAGAAGAAAAAAAAAAAAAAAAAAAGAAAGAGAGAGAAAATTAAAAAGTTGAAAAAAAGGAAAAAGGGAAAAAAGAGAGAAAAAGAGAAAAGAGAGAGGAGTTAAAAAAATAATAATCAAAAATAAATCAAAACTAAATTACAAGTGAACGCCTCAATTAAGGTAAAAGATTTGTGGCTTAGGAATTTACCTTATTCAATATTTGGTAGATATATATATATATATGTTTTAAAAAGGGGAGAATATACTCAATAAGTAAAAAAGTTAGTTTTCTTTTTAGTTTGATTCCCTTTGTATTATATATAAATATATATATTAATTAGGGATCTATTTTTTCCTTAACCAGGTTAGATATTCCTATTTGGTTAAAGTGGCGTAGATTAAAATTTACAATTTCATATAAAATAAATAATTAAATTTAAATACTTGTTTTTATTTTATTAGTTTTAATTGTGTCTTTATATATCTATTTATTACATAAAAAGATAATACACGGATAATAATAATAATGATATATATATGATCATTTTTAAATTAAAAAAAAACCTTTTAATTGAATGTTGACCGAAGAGAAGAAAGTAAAAAATTCAATATGCTACTTCGTTTTTCCAACTCATTATGGTAACTCGGACTTTTTTCCACTTTTTCTTTGGTATGAAATCAAAAATAAAATAAAATAAATTTACAGATGTAATAACCTAGAAATATTGCATGCACTTTATATATATATTTTAATAATATGATGAACAAAAAAAAAAGTGACCCTTTTTTCCCTTTTCTTTCCCCCTTGGATTTTTTAAAATATATTTATATATATAAATTAACCATTTATTTATTATAAAAGAGAGAGATCATATTTATTCCTTCCGTTCCCAAATATCGGGAGACATTCTTTGGTTAAGAAATATAAACCATAATTTTAAAATGCTATTTCTTTTTATACTTATTTGTAAGATATCCACTTTTTGCTGTTTTATTTTATTTTCATAGCCCGCTTTCTTCTCTCTTTATTAACAAAATAAAGAAATATATTTTATGAAAATTCTGGATAAATCTTATCAAACTAAATTTTAAGAAATTAAATGGAAAATCAAATATATAAATATATATAAAAACAGTATATACAATACTTCATCCCTAATTAAAAAAAACAGGTTCTAAAAAAAACAATGCTTCACTTACTATGATCAGAAAAAAAAAAAGAAAGAATGATAAAACGGGTGACTGTCAACATATATCACTGAAATAATTTGAATGAATTTGATTGGCTGAGTGTATTTTACTTCTCTCTTTTTTTTTTTCTCCATATCTCATTTTTTTTCTTTTCCACTTTTCTTTTCCGCATATAATTTTTCCTTGCCGACCACAAAAAACTGTTTTATAAATTCTTATTATATAAATATTTATTATTAAGCTTTATTTTATATTACGTATTATTTCCTTTTTCTTTTTTCTTTTTTTTCATACAGGAAAAAAAATAAATACATAACCAAAACCCAAAAGAGCAATTACTACCTTTTATTATTTCACCCTTCCCTTTCTTTTTTTTTAAATGTCTAAAACTATGAATATGAATACTACACAACTAGATAAATGTTCACCAAATATTTCATGGAAAGAAACTCATAAAAAAGATAACCAAGAACAAAGAAAAAATAGCCACCTTGCTACATCTGACTCTGCTGGTTTATTTCATATAGCTAGTGAAGTTCGTGAAGAAGCAAAAAGAATTGGTATTTCTATTACTAAAAAAAAAAGACCTATATATATTCTTTATCTATATTAAAACCAATATATAAACTATTATTAAAATAAACTGTTTTATTGTTATATTTTTTAGGAAAAGCAAAAATTAAGTGGAATAAGCCTAAAGTAGCTATGATAATAACAAAACCTGGTGATTATACACTCGTTGGAATGACAAGAGAATTAGCTTTATGGCTAATTGAAACTCCTCGTTATGGTGAGACTTCTGGTATTACTGTGTAAGTTTTACTTTCTCGTTTCTTTTCTTTTCTTTTTTTTTTTTTTTTTTTAAATGAAAAAAAAAAAGAAGCTTTTAATGACATCATTTTTTTCCTTTTCCCCCTTTTTTGTTTAATAATCAGATATGTAGATGAAAAAATCAAAAATTCAACAAAATTCAAATATAATAAAATATTAAAACGGTATCCAAATGCAATTGATAAGCTTAAATTTTGGAATCCTGAATTATGTGCAAGTCATCCTACCTTATTTGATTTTATTATCACTGTAATTAAATATAAGATCAAGTAAAAAAAATGGAAATATTAGGAGATTAAAAAAATAGATGAGTCAAAGAAAAAAAAAGGAAAGGAAAAGAAAAATCATCATTATCTATACTAATTTTTATTTATTATCATTATCTCTATTTTTTTTACGATGATCATCTAGCTTGGCGGTGATGGAACTGTAAGGAAATTATTATCATAACCTTATCTTTTTCCTTTTTCTTTCTTTCTAAAATATACTTAATCATTTTATTATTATGGTTTTTTTTTATAGGTACTATTCTCATCATGGTTATTTCAAAATTATATACCACCAGTCATACCCTTTCATTTAGGATCACTTGGATTCTTAACTCCATTTGATTTTACTCATTATGATAAATATTTAACCAAAGCATTAGATAATGGAGTACGGATCAATTTAAGAGGAAGATTAACATGTACAGTTTATCGAAGAATACCTGATTATAGTAATAAAAATAAAAATAGTAATAAATCAAGAGAAGAAGCTGCCGCTGCTATTAAATTACGTAACATTAAAAGAAATCTTGTTACTGGAAAAATCACTATGGGAAATTGGTGTAAAATGAATGAACATAATCATGGAAAAAAGAAAAAAATGAACAAATTTGGTGAAATCGATGGTATGTATTATGATGATGAATCAGATGATTTTGATGATGATGATGATGGCAATGAGGATGGATTTAATCATTTAGATAATAACAATAACAATAATAATATGGATGATCCAAATGGTTATGAAGAACATCATCAAGTCCCTTGTTTTACTACAATTCCTGTAGAAGAATACCATGTTATTAATGAATTAGTAGTGGATCGTGGTCCAAGTCCTTATGTAAGTCAATTGGAATTATTTGGGGATAACCGTCATTTAACTACTGTACAAGCAGATGGCCTTGCCATTTCTACTCCTACGGGTAGCACTGCTTATTCTGTAAGTAATATTAAAATAATAATAATAATAATAATAATAATAAATCTAAAGATAAAAATAATTTAAAATATGTTTATAAACATAAATAAATTAATAAACATGTAAAAAATAAGATTAATAAATAATAATAAAAAGGGTACACTATATACTTATTTATTTATTTATTATGTAGTTATCTGCAGGTGGATCTTTAACAGACCCTGGTATTCATGCAACATTAATTACTCCTATTTGTCCACATACACTCTCTTTTAGACCTACACTTGTACCTGATTCTATGGAACTACGTATTTGTGTACCCTATAATTCAAGAAACACCGCTTGGGCCAGCTTTGATGGCCGTGGTCGTGTAGAAATAAAACGTAAGTTATATGTATATATATATATATATAAAGAAAGGAAAAAAGTGGGCGAATATGTATATATATTTATTGTTATTTTATGATTTAAATAGAGGGTGATCATGTTAAAGTAACAGCTTCTAAATATCCATTCCCAACAGTAAGTCATATTTAATATTAAAAAAAAAAAAAAAAGCATGACAAATAATAATATGATCATGAATTTAATCTTTCCATTTTTATTCATTTATAAAAAAAAAAAAAGGTATGTAAAGATGATCAAGCGTCTGATTGGTTTAATTCATTACAAAAATGTTTACACTGGAATAAAAGAGAAAGACAAAAATCATTTGCTGTAGTAGAATCGAATAGTCGTAGAAGAATCACATCCACACAATTGTCATCACGTGGAGGATCTGCTACCCCAAGTGCTAGATCATCAACAACATCGCTTAAAAATGTATCAAGTTTTTCAATGACACCATTGTCACAATCATTACATGCAAATACTAACATTAATAATAATAATGATGGAAAATTACAAAGTCCAACAACAACAGCTACATCATCATCATCATCTGATGCTGGTTATGATGAAATATTTGGATTATTTAATGATGATGATAAACGTAAACGACGCCATTCTTTAAAAACAGAAACGGATGCTTCATCTATTAATAGCTTTAGTGATAGGAATAGTGATTCAAGTGATGGTTTTTATATAGACTCAGATAATGATAAAGATGATGAATTTAGTAGTGATGGTGATTATGATGAGGATGATGATCAGAATGAATCTATTGTTACTTTTCAGGGTTGGACAGATACTGAAATAGAAGATGCTCGTAGAAGAGCAAGGTTAACAAAAGCACATATTTAAATTTATAATCATTTTCATATTTTTTTCTTTTAATTTTAATTATTATTGTTATTATTTTTGTAACTTTGTTTTTATTTACATTTATTGCTTTTTTTTTTTTTACTTTATTCTTTATTATTATTATTATTATTATTATTTGACAATTATTCAAAACTTACATTATATAAAACTTTTTTTATTGTATTATAAGTCTGTATTTTATTTTATTCATTTATATATATATAAATAAATAAATACTATTTCACTACTATCATTTTTTTTTCATTCTATTTAAAAAAAAAAAAAAAAATAAGCATTTATTTAGGTATTTGAAGATTTCTTTGGGAAATAGGATTTTGAAGGTTTGTAATATGTTGTAGGAGTAGTAAAAGAAGATAAAGAGGACTAATGATCATTACTAGTATGAATATCATTAGCAACATATTTTCCACCTTGATGATTATTATGTCCACCACTAATGTTATTATTATTATTGTTATGATTATGATTATGATTATGATTATTAAATTTAGTTGGATGACAAATACCAGCATAACAAGTACCATATTGAGCCCTCTTTATATTTGTTTTTATTTTGGAAATATCATTATTATAATCACTATGATATCTAACATCACCATTACCATCGTCTATTATTGTAGGAGTACAAAAAGTACCATCTGGTTTTATTGAAGTTAATAATCTTGATTCTTCATAAAAATGAACGGATCCAATATGAAAAATGATTTGGCATGACAATCGGCAACTTTCAACTTTATAAACGGACACTTCATAAGCTTCACATTTATCTTGAGATCTTTCTTTAATAGGTGGGATTTTTTTATAAATAGGAATTCCATCAGCCATACTGATATTTAACCATAAGAGAACAGTAATATAAAATGAAATCAATGATAATAATATGAATTGCATTTTATTATTATTATTATTATTCAATATAAATACAGTATATATTTGTGAATATATAAATAAATAAATAAATAAATAAATAAGAAAGAAGAAGAAAAAGAGTAAATAAGATTAAAAAAAAGAAAAACTTTATTGGTATTTTTTGGGTCTATTTAAATAATAAAAAATTATGCAAGGTGTCATACTATTAACGGGATGATGTATTTTTTTTAGAAGGGTTTGTCAAGAATAAAAATAAAAATAAAAATAAAGAACAAATAAAAAGGAACCTGAACTCATTAATACGAATTTTTAATTATAATAAACAGTAATTATATGAAAAAAAAAATAAAGTTTGGTCGATATAACGATTATTTTTAAATCTTTAACCATATGATTTAATCTATTAAACAATAAACATTCCCCTCCCACATCCCCTCTTGGCATCAACTGATAATAAAGAACAAAAAAATTTTTTGACATGGTTAAAATTTAAACTTTTTTTTGGGTAGAATTCAAGTTTTTTATTGTTATATAATATATATTCATGTACCCTTATTTTATTTTTTTCTTAACATGCGATCTAGATAACATTACATAAAATAAATTAAATTTCAGTATACAGATAAAAAAAATAAAAAATGTATGACTCAAAAAAGTAACAATCTTTTACCATTATTATTGATTAAATCCGATTTTTTTTAAAAAAAAGAAAAAGGAATAAAAGGAAAAGATGATCATTATTATATTTATAAAATTATATAACATATTATATTAAAAGTATTATTTACTTTTAATAATAATGTGTATCAAAACATTGTTAAAAAAAAATAAACTAGTATGAGTTAAAAATTATTATATGCGGAGTGTAATATATTTATTTTTAAGCTTTAATTTTTTTAAATTCTCTCTTCCTTTTTTTCTCTTCTTTTCTTTCTTTCACTATTTATATCAATAATAGTTATATAAATAAATACAAATGATACTAATAGGTACCTGTAGATTGAATCTACAGAGCTATTTATTAGCGGTAATATAATTAATAGTTATTCATTAATATATTAATATTCTATTAATATATTATTATTTTTATATTTATATAGTCAAAAAAAGAAATATGTCAACATTCTTTATCAATTGCAAATCAAAATAAAACACGTACTTATCATTCACTTATTAAGGCTATTAACACTCCTTTAAAAACAATTCAAGCTAAACTAAGGTATATATATATATATATATATATATATATATATATCACGTTTTACTTTATTTCAGTTTGTAATCATACTTATTATTATTTCCCTTTTTCTCTCTCTTTTTATTTTTAATATATATTTATATATATTTATATATGTATATAAAGCTATCAATCATATCAACAACAACCATCAACAATACTTCAATATACAAGTAAACGTTGGAATAGTATTTATCATAATAAGAAAGACAATTTAAAAATAGTGGCAATAAACAATAAAAATGGTTTAAAATATAATATTCAACTACAACAATTTTCTTTATCTAATAAATATTATATTGGATCGATGACAACTGTTCTTATCGGATTAGGATTAAAAAATGTATTTAAACCACTTTATTGTGAACGATATCATAATAATAATAATAATTTATTATTAACACCAAAAGGATCAACTCTTATTTCAACTTTGGAAACTGAAAAAAACAATAATAATAAAAAGGAAAAGAAAAAAAATAAACAATCATTATGGCGTGATATATGGGATTTAATTAAACCCGATCTTTTATTATTATTATGCATTGTATTGACTGCTATTGGTGCAGCTTTAGTTCATTTACAAACACCAATGATCACTGGTGAATTGATTAACGTTTTAACAGAAAGCGTCAATGCTTCTAAACATGGTATCTCTTTATCAATTGATCAACTAAATGGTCCTGCTTTAAAATTATTTTCTCTTTTATCATTACAAGGTTTATTAACTTTTGCTCATATCACTTTGGTAGCTGCTTTTGGTGAAAAAGTCGCTGAAAGATTACGTGCAAAATTATTTGCTGCTATTATACAACAAGATATCTCCTTTTTTGATAGTCATCAAAGTGGGGAATTGGTTGGTAGACTTACTACTGATGTGGCAGAATTTAAGGTAATTTAATTAATTAATTTTAAAAGAAGATTATAATCTATTTAAGTTTTAATTTAATTTCGATTTATTTTTTCTTTTCCCATAAAAAATATATAGAGTACATTCAAACAATTAGTTACTTTAGGATTAAAATCAATTACTCAAATATTGGGATCAGCTGTGCATTTATTTCAAATTTCATCATCTTTAACTTTTACTATGCTTGGAACAATGCCTATTTTATATGTTCTTCTTAATGTATATGGTGCTTATTTACGTAAATTATCTAAACATAATAAAAAATTAGATGGGGTTTCTTCTGGTATAGCTGGTGAAGTAAGTTTATCCATATATATAAACATTTTATATCATTATATTAATATAGAATACATTTACTTGATTTTTTTTAATATATATATATATATATATATATTACAAACAATAGGTAATTTCTAGTATGCGTACTGTTAGAGCTTTTGCTGCTGAAGAAAGAGAAATGGAACATTATGGTGATGCTTGTCATCAACTTTCAAAGGCAAATCAATATATGGGTTTTCATATTGGATTATTCCAAGGTATTAAAGATAAAAATAAATAAAAAATAAAAAAGAATGAATAGATATAAAAAATAAAATAAAATAGATTAATAATGAAAAATAATAATCATAAAAATGAAAACGAAAATAATAATAAAAAGACTCAACCATTCTTTTATTTTTATTATTATTATGTTGGTTAATTTAGGATTGACTAATATATCCATTGGATGTATGATATTAACCGTATTGTATTATGGTGGATCACTTGTAGTACGTAATGAACTTAGTAGTGGTGATCTTATGTCATATATGCTTTCAACTCAAACAGCTCAACAATCTTTAGTATCATTAGGTGTATTATTCGGTCAATCAATTAAAGCCCATGCTTCAGCAGCACGTGTTTTCGAATTCATTCATCAATATCCTAATGTTCCTTTACATGGTGGTTCTGTTTTATTAAATGTTAATGGTGATGTTCAATTTGAAAATATTCATTTTAGTTATCCTGGAAGACCTGATCATCAAGTATTAAATGGTTTCAACTTGTCTATTCCTTCTGGTACTACCGTTGCACTCTGTGGTCATTCAGGTAATTTTATTATTAATATAATAATAGTAACAATTAAAAATAAATATATAATCTCTCACTTTTTAACTTTTTTTTATATACACACACACACATATATATATACTTATACGTCCTTTGGAATCAATATTTTTTTTAATTTATTAGGATCAGGAAAATCAACTATTGGATCTTTATTAGAAAGATTTTATGAACCAAATCATGGCCATATTTATTTAGATGGTCATGATTTATCAACTTTGGATCCTTCATGGTTAAGACATCATATTGGATATATTAATCAAGGTATATAAATATATTGAAATGATAAAATAATAATAATAATAATAAATATAAAATAATTAGTAATAATGACGTTAATTTTTCTTTTTCTTTTTCTTTTTTAATTGAAAAAAAAATCAAATGGATATCTATTTTAGAACCTATATTATTTGCCACTACTGTTTTAGAAAATATTCGTTATGGTCGACCAGATGCCACCTTTGAAGAAGTTCGTGAAGCTGCTAGACAAGCCAATGCTGAAATCTTTATTGAATCTTTCCCTGATGGCTACGATACTATTGTTGGTGAACGTGGAGCATCTTTATCAGGTGGTCAAAAACAAAGAATTGCTATTGCTAGAGCCATTCTTAAAAATCCCAAGGTATATATACAAATATATAGATAATATTTATTTATTCAGCTTAAAAAAAATGGACTCATTTATATATTTATTTGTTTATTTATATAGATTCTTATTTTGGATGAAGCTACCTCTGCTTTAGATAGTAAGTCATTAAATTTATTTGTTTATTTATTTATTTTGCTTATTCCATTACTTATTTACTTTTTATTTATTTTTCCAATAGCAAAATCTGAAAAATTGGTTCAAGATGCTCTTGATAAATTAATGCAAGGAAAATCTGTCCTTGTTATTGCTCATAGAATAAATACAATTCGTCAAGCTGATTTAATTGTTGTTATGGAAAAAGGAAATATTGTTGAAAAAGGTAACTATATATATATATATATAATATTGGAACATGAATAAATATTAATATAAAAAAAAATATCAATATTCTTTATATAGGTACACATGAAGAATTAATGGCTAATAGATCAGTTTATTATCAATTCTATAACAACCTTTTAAATGAAGAACAACTTTAAAAAAAAGAACAACTATTTTTATGTATATATTTATAGATAGAATGATTTTGATTTAATTTTATAAGCCCAAAATTTAAAAAAAAAATATAATATACTTTTTGGAACTTTTTTTTAAAAAAAAGCACTATCGTTCATTTACCCCTAATGATTTTAAACTTTTTCACCAATGAATTAATCTGAGATATAAATGTTAAAAAAATAGTTTAAATAGTTACACAGGTAGATTGATATTTGGTTAAAATTTCTAAAAAAGGAAATTTAAAGCAATATACATTCCTAGCCATTATTATATATACTTGTATACAAAAAAAACCTTGGTATCTTGGTAATATAAGAAAAATGAGGATTGCCGAGTAAACTTGGCTTTAGCTTTTTTTTTTATATTGATAAATTTAAAGCTCAGAAAAAAATTAAAAGATAAAAGCTCTTTTTTTAACCTCTCTTTCTTTCTTTTCTTACTTGACATAAAAAGAACCAACACCTTTTTTTCCTCTTTCCTTCCTTTCCTTTTTTTTATTTGTTCATAATTAAACAACTATTATGAAATATTCTATTATTACAGTAGTACTATTATCAACAGGACTAGTTCATAGTTTACCTACAACAACAACAGCAATTACTACTACCGATAAATCACCATTTGTCATTTTCAAAAATGAACAAGCACCATTTTATTCCTCATTCCCCTCGCCTTCTTCAACTACTTCCAACTTTATAGAAGATACTTATATAATTGTACTTAAAGATCATTTAAATGATACTCATTTACAACAACATGCTTTATGGATTACTAACCTTGTTCAAGAAGTTCAACCTACTTCTTTTATAAATTGGTTACATCCTAAAGAAGCAAATTATGGCATTCAACGCGTTTTTGATTCACCTGGTTTAAAAGGATATTCAGGAAAATTTGATAGTGAAATGCTTGAAGCTATTCGTTCATCCAATGATGTAATTATTATATATACATATATATATATTTCTTAAAAAAACATCATGATCATCATCATGTATACATGTATGCATATATACATTTTGTATATTAATCTTTTTTTTTCTTCAATTTTTATATTTTCAATTCTTTTTTGAATATATACATATACATATATATAATAAATAATAGGTAGCTTATATAGAAAGAGATGGTTATGCTCATATTAATGAATTACAAAGAAATGCGCCATGGGGAATAGCAAGAATATCAAGACATGAAAGATCAAAATTCAATAATTTTAATAAATATTATTATGATGAAACCACAGCAGGTGAAGGTGTTAAAGTATACGTTGTTGATACAGGGATTAACCTTAAACATGTTGATTTTGAAGGCAGAGCTAAGTGGGGCCATACTTTTACACCATCAGATGGTAATGAACCAAAGGAAGATGATGACCATGGTCATGGTAGTCATGTAGCTGGTACCATTGGTGGTAAGAAATTCGGTGTTGCTAAAAAATCTCAATTGATTGCTCTTAAACCCATGAATGCTGAAGGTCATGGTCCCATTAGTGCAGTAATCAAAAGTCTTGATTGGATTATTAATGCTCATTTAAATGATATTCAAAAGCAACAACAACACAAACAGGGGCAAAATGAAACAACAAATAGTAATAAAAAATTTAAAGGCTCAGTCATAAATATTTCTTTAGGCTATGAATTTTCTAAAACTTTAAATAGTGCAGTTAATGCTGCTGTTGAAGCTGGTATTCATGTTGCTGTAGCTGCTGGTAAAAAAAAAAAAATACCATCATCGTTATTATTTTATATACATTAAATCATTAAATGAAAATCATTTATATATACTGCTTATTAAAAAATTATATTCAACTAATCATTGTTCTTTTTTTAAAAAAATAAATAAAAACGAAAACAAAAAATAGGTAATGAAAATGAAAGTGCATGTTTAAGTAGTCCGTCATCAGCAGAATTGCCTATAACAGTTGGTGCTTCTACTATGGATGATGAAAGAGCATATTTTTCTAATTATGGCGAATGTGTTGATGTATTTGCTCCTGTAAGCGTTATTACGTATACATATTTTTTACATATATTTTAAATCATTATTTTTATGTATTTATTTCTTTATTAATATCATAAATATTAAGCTATTTTATTTTTTATTTACGTTTATTATGTTTTTTTTTTTAGGGTTATAAAATTGAATCAGTATGGATAGGAAGTAATTATGCAACCTATATTGGATCAGGTACATCGATGGCGACGCCGCATGTAGCTGGTTTAGCAGCTTACTTATTAAGTCAAACCGAAAATGGAATGAGTCCTAAAGAACTTAAAGAAAAAATCATCTCCTTAGCTACTAAAGATACATTGGCAAATGTTGGAAAAGGATCACCTAATTTATTGATTTATAATGGCTATGATGAATATGAAAAATCAATATAGATACAGTTTTTGATGAAGATTCTTCTTATATACACAATAAATACAATGAAGAAAAAAAATACAAGCTTTTTTTAAAGGATTGATATTTAAGAGTTTTACACTTTTTTATTTATTTACTTAATGTATTTATTTTATCATTAAAAAAATAAATTCTGATATTTTCATTAATTGTAATAATATTATGAATTTTTTTAATTAGGTTCTCTTTTTATTTAAAATAGATTTTTTTCTTTCTTTAAAGCGAACACGATTATAAATGGTTGTACAAATGATGCATGTCAAACGATATACAACGGGTTTAATACTAAAAATAGGTGAAATTTATTTCAAACATTCTATTTATTATATTATTTCCAGTAATAAACTTTTAAGGAAAACGCCAAAAATAAATAAATAAATAAATAAATCTAAAGTATTAGAACTTAAACTTTTTTATTTTGTTTTTCTTCTTTTCTTTTTTTCTTTCTTCTATGTTTAATAATATTAGTAATACTAATAAAAAATATTAATATTTTATACTATGGGTGATACGGAAAAAAGAGTAATAAATATAGTAGTGGAACAATTAGGTGTAAATGATAAAGAGGTAAAATTAAATGCAAGCTTTGTAGATGACCTTGGGGCTGATAGTTTAGACACAGTTGAGCTTGTGATGGCTTTTGAAGAAGAATTTGACTTAGAAATACCTGATGAAGAAGCTGAAAAAATAAAAACTGTTCAAGATGCCATTGATTACATTAGGAATGCAGAAAAGGGAGGTTATTAATATAAAAGGTAAACTTTAAATTAAATAAAATTCAAAACAATCATATATGTAAATCAAATGAAATAATGATAATAATAATGATAATGATAATAATTTATGTTTATGTATACAGGATACTGTTTATTATATTAAAATTTACTAATATACATATATAATAATATTTATCAAAAAGGAAAAAGATAATAATAAAACATTATGAAAGTCGCGTTTTTTTCTTTTTGGTCATTTTAATGTGGTTTATTTAAATATATATATATATATATATATATATATAGTACAGCTTATCAATTTTATTTTATTATTTTTTTTACTTTTTTTTTATATTTTTGTTTTATTTTTATTAAAATATAATGGAAGGATTGAGTAAGTAGAATTAGTATAAATTATAAAGAGTGTAAAAAAGGATAATTAAAATAAATAAAATTATAAAGAATAAGTAATAAGTAAATAAATAATTATATAATAGCAATAAAAGGAAAGAAAAATCAATAAATAAATATAAATATATAATTAATCATACATTTTTTAAAAAATAAATTAATTTTAAGATATTAAAAATAAATAGCTAAAAGATAGTTGTTGTACATATATATATATATATATATATATATATATATACTTGGTCATATATAAATTAATACAATCAATAAAGGGAATGGAATGGTTTCTTTCTTCTTTTTTTTTTGGTTTTTTGATTATTATTTTTTTAAATTAGTTGGAATCATTTTTTTTGAATAAAACTCTCCAAGCAGCAGAACAAACTTCAATAAGAGCACTTGGAGAAGATAATCCATAAAGAAGAAAAGAGAATACAGTGTTTTTATCATCATTATAAGGTGGATATCTTGCTGCCATAAGACTTTCAAATTTAGTATTTTTCACCATAGTAGATCTTTCATGAACAAAAGTATCAAATGATTTTTGACCATGGTAATTACCCATACCAGAACCTCCTACACCACCGAAAGGTAATGATAATTCTTGTAAATGCATTAAAGTATCATTAACAAGAACACCACCTGAAGTAGTCTTATTTAAAACTAAATAAATAAAAAATGAATAAAATGTTATATTAAAATGAATATTATCTATTTATGAATAAATATCTTTATATATACAAACTTACTGTTGTTATAGGTAGAATCCTTGTTTGTAAAGATATACAAAGCTAAAGGATGGTCTCTAGTATTGATGATTTTAATAGCTTGTTCAATATCATCATAAGGTACAAGTGGTAAAATTGGACCTAAAAAAAGTAAAAAAAATCATTATTAATTGTTTTATATATAAATAAAGATCAATATATATATATATTAATAGAAATATGTATATTTACCAAAGATTTCTTGTTGCATGATATGTTCGTCTTTATAAGAAATGGATTTCAAAATAGTAGGTTCAATATATAAATCATCACGATCAGTTTTACCGCCAATAGCAATTTGAGATTCATCATATTTATCTAAAAGACCTTTAAGACGGTCAAATTGACGAGTGCTTACGATTCTTCCATAAGAATCACATTTTTGTGGATTGGCAGTGTAATAATTTAATAAAGTTTTTTTAAAGGCAACAATTAGTTTTTCTTGTTGATCTTTTTGAACTAATACGTAATCAGGTGCAACACAAGTCTATTTTTTTTATGAGAAACACAAAAAAAAGAAGAATTAAATTATAAGATTACAAAAAAAAAATAAGATTTAATTTCTTTTTATGTATTACCTGTCCGTTGTTAAAGAATTTACCCCAAATTAAACGATTAGCCGTAACATCTAAATCAGCATCAGGGGCAACAACAACAGGACTAAAATAAAGATAAAAAATAAATTAAATGAAAAGGGAAAACGGATAAAATAAAGTTAGCTTTTTTTTAATAAAATCGTGATAAAGTAGTATTTAAAAATCGTTGTAATAATTTGCTTACGATTTTCCACCTAATTCAAGTGTAACAGGGGTCAAATGATTAGCTGCAGCTTTCATCACTATTTTACCAACAACACCATTTCCTGTATAGAAAATGTGATCGAATTTTTGTTCTAAAAAAAGGAAAATAATCGAAATACGTTTAATATAACTTTATATAATATCATTATTACTATTTTTTTTTGTGATCTTAACATTTTATTTATGATATATGATTATTATTATTATTATTATTTTAATTTACCAAGAACAACGGTGGTTTCAGCAACACCTCCATTAACAAATGCATATGCACGTTTATCGAGATATTGAGGTAAATATTTAGAGATGACAGAAGCAGTATAAGCTGATACTTCGGATGGCTACATGTTAAATAAATTTATGTATAAATCAAAAAAAAAAATAATGAATAAATGATAAATCATTATATGATATACAATTATATTTACCTTGAGTACTACACAGTTACCAGCAGCTAAAGCACCAACAAATGGCATAAGTAATAAATTAACCTATTCATTTTTAATATTATTATAATTTTTAAATGAAAAAAAAAAATCGATGTAAGCTAAAATGAGACACATATGACAATTTTCTTTACTCCGCGGACTAAGTAAAGTATGCAATTAAAGAAGTAACAAGAATAATTTTCTTTTATTCTCTTACAGGATAATTCCAGGCACCTAAACCATAAATGGAAATTAATATCAATCGAGATTAGTTTATATATATAATACTTAAAATTAGTTCTTATATATATAACTTACCAATAATAAGAACAACACCTTTAGCTTCTTTACGAATAAAAGTTTTATCCATAGCATTCATTTTAAATCTTTTTGAAGTAGTTACAGGTTTAGCAAATTTATTTAAATTCTAAATATATATAAATAAATATTATATAATGTTAATGATGAAAATTTTTTTTTTTTTCATAATTAATTATTGATCATTTGAATATATTTGATTTAATTATTTTTTACCTTGATCATATAATGACATTCATCAATAATACTTGAAATTTCAGCAACATTAGTTTCAACTTTATGTTTTTTTAAATCATGCCATAAAGCATCATAAATATCTTCTCTTTTTTCTTCTAAAAATCGAAGTAATCCTTTTAATTGTTCTTTACGAAAATTAAGATCTTTTGTTAATCCTATATAAATTGGAAAAAAGAAATAAAATAATATAATATAAGAATTGTTGTCGTTGTTATTGTATTATCTATTTATGATTATTAATGTTGATCTTAACATTTGTTGATTCTTCATTTTTTACCTGAATCAAAAGTTTTTCTTAAATTTTGTACGATATCAGGAATTTCGTTAGTTGGTGTATAAGTTAACTCTGTCATTGTTTTAAATGAATATTAAAAAAATGTAATAAAAAAAAATAAGAAAAAAGAAAGAAAGAAAAGAAAAGAAATGTAAAAAATGGAGAAATGAGAAGAGAAGAATATAATTTTTTTTTAAGGTTTAAAAAGTCATATTAAATATTAAACTGAGTATTAATTACATGAAGTACACATCAAAGTTTAAATTGTAAGCTATATAGCACGCTATTTTAAGAAGACAATTTTTTTTAATAATGTAATTTAAGATTTAAAGTTACACCTATTGAGTATGAAATAATAATAATTATAAAAAAGGTAAGGGTTAATCAGTGACTGGAATCCAACTATCTTAATAAGGAAAAACACGTATATACAGTGATCTTTTTTTTTTCATTCACTCTAAAAAACTATTTATCTTGTGTTTCGTTACTATATCTTTTTTTATTTATTATAAAACTCTTTATTTTCCTTTTTATTCTTTTTATTCTTTACTTTCTTTATTATTATTGTTATTATTACCTTTTTATTTCTTAAAAATAAAGTTGTTGTAAAATATATATTTTTCTTATTCTTAAAAATAATGAAAGCATATTGCTTTTTTTTTAATACATAAATATAAAAAGTTTTTTAGGCACATATTAATTTTGGTTTACCACCATTAGAACGAGATGCTAAAACTGTAATAACAATACATGATAAAATATATCCACTAAATTTAAAAAAGGCTGATCTAGAGTATTGACGTTCTTCTTCAGGTGTACGAAAAGATGAATATATTTTCCATAAATTAGGTAAAGCCATTGTTTAATACGATTTTATATGTATAATAATATATATATAGTAAATGAAGTAATAAAGAATAAAAGGAATGTTAGTTGATAAAAAAAATAAAGATGGAGGGAAGAAAAGAAGAAAAAAATAGCGGAGATTAAATTTCTTAAAACGTGGTTTATCTTTCATTTTTTATACACCACATCTCTTTCACTATTTGTTATTTTTCTTTCTTCAATTTTTTTTAAGCCCTTACCCCCCTTTTTTTAAAAAAAACAGTAACTTTCTTTCTTTTTTTTTCGTTATCGATAAATAGTCCCTAGTTAATTTGTTTATTATAAATCAATTTGTTATCATTTTTTTAACAAAGACATGAATAAAGAAAAAAAGGCAACTTTTACATTTTCACAATATGCATGTTTAGCTTTAAATACTACCGGTTTAATTTCAAACCTCTTGACTCTTTATGCTGTTCATGTTCTATTTTATAATCCATATGCTGCTGAAGCTTTTGGTGGTCATTTTCAAGTATATAAATATATATATATATTTACTATTATATTCTTTATATACAAATGTAACACTAATATATTTATACTTGTATTAAACTAGTATTTAACTATTATAGGTTTAAGTATTGCTACTATAGCTTTTGCTGTCAACGTAATACGTGTTTTTTCGCCAACAGCTTTAGAATGTAACTATATATATATATATATATAGATACATATATATACATATATATAAAATTAATAAGTATTACTAACTAGGGATAATATTATTTATTTGTTTATATAGTAACTTATGATATAGTTTACCATATTGCTACACCAGTAATACTACTAATTATAATTATAATATAATATATATATATATATGATGATGATGATATTAATATAAATTACGTTTTCTTTTTTTTGTTTTTTTTTTTTAGTTAGAAGCTATTATCAGTGTATTATATTGGACAATGGTTTTATGTATTGGCCCAGAATTATTAATACCTAAAGATATTGAACCTATTCCTTTAATATTTGACCTTGGATTACATCTATTTTCCACTATTATTTTATGGATAGATCTTTTTTTCTTTAAACCTCATTTCCAACGTTCTTGGAAACATTTTATTTATATTTATGGATTTGTCTTCTTTTATTATGGATGGTCATATTATTGTAAAACAAGAAATGGTGTATGGCCTTACCCATTTTTACATGATTTTCCTAATGCTTGGGCTCGTTTTAGTTTTTATGTTATTTCTGGTACTGTATCTTGGATCATGTATGAAGCAGGTAATATATAATTATATATTTACATATAATCATTTCATTTGTTTGTATTTTATTATTACTAATGCTTAATTTTTTATTAAAAGGTGCTTACCTTCATGCATCAATTTACAGAAAGAAAGAAAAATCGGACTGACGGAGTTTTAAAGCCCCTCCACTTTTTTTTAATCTCTCATAAATTGTGACTACATTAAAATTTTCCAATAAACCATTATGTTTTTAAACCAAGCTATATAATCATTTTTTTTTTGTTTTGCTTTCCTCTTTCCTTTCTTCTTGCTATATTATATTTAATTCTTTTATATACATTCACTTTTTTTTTCTTTCTTCATACACCCCCCTCCTCTTCTTTTTTCTTTTTCTTTAATACACTTCAACTCTATACATTTGTTTTCTTTAAAACATATTAAAAGTAAATAGATATATAAAAGAATTATAGATATATAAAACAATGAACTCTTTACGCACACTTATTAGACAAACCACCAAGGTATCTTCCACCAGACGATTCATTCATTCTGCACCAGCTGTCAAGTCAGACGCGATCTTCATTGTAAGAATTTATTTATTTAAAATACCAATATCTATAGATACTAAAAGAACTGAATATATATATATGTATATATTCATAATGATATATTTTACTCATTTTATTTTATGTATATACACATATATATATTATTTATTTATATAATAATAAAAATAATATGCCAAAAATAAATAACAACATATATATATAGCACCGTGATACAGCTGATAATAACGCCAGTATCAAGTTTGAATTCAATGATGATAATAAAAAACGTATTGAAGAAATTTTAAAGAAATATCCTCCTCAATATAAAAAAGGTGCTATCATGCCTTTATTAGATCTTGGACAACGTCAACATGGTTTTACTTCCATCTCTGTTATGAACGAAGTTGCTCGTTTACTTGAAGTTCCTCCTATGCGTGTTTATGAAGTAGCTACTTTCTATACCATGTACAACAGGTAAAAATGAATAATCATAATCATATGAAATAAATACATTTAAAAAAAAATAAAAGCGATAATCATAGTCATATAAAATAAATGAATGAATACCTATATATTTACATATTTCATTTTTATTTTTTTTAATCATTCATCATTATTATTTATATATTTATAAAGAAACCCCGTTGGTAAATACTTTTTACAACTTTGTACAACTACTCCTTGTCAATTAGGTGGTTGTGGTTCTACCAAGATTTTGGAAACTTTAACTAATGAACTTGGTATTCAACCTGGTGAAACCACAAATGATGGTAAATTCACTTTAGTTGAAGTTGAATGTGCTGGTGCCTGTGTTAATGCTCCTGTTATGGCTATCAATGATGATTATTATGTAAAGATTTAATATATAGAAAGAATGAAAGAAAGAAAATGGAATGAATAATGATCATAAAAAAAAAGAAAGAAAGAAAGAGAGAAAGTGATAGATAAGATGGTAAAAAAAATTCTATATTAATTGATCACTAATACATATATTAATGTATTATTTTAAAATAAAATAGGAAGATCTCACTCCTGAAACCACCAAAAAACTTTTGGATAACTTGAAATCTGATAAGCCTATTACTCCTGGTCCTCAATCTGGTAGACATACTTGTGAATTTGCTCCTGGTGTATATACTACTTTGAACGAAGAACCTTATGGTCCTGGTTTCAGAGTACGTGAAGATTTGTAAAAAAAAAGAATGAATAAATTAATAACAAATAATAAAAAACAACAACTACAATAGGATTATTTTTAATAGAGATAATCTTTATAAACCATATTATATAAAAATAAAAAAATATAATAAAATATTAATTGTAATGCATCCCAATAAATAAATAAAAAAAAGTAGAAAGAGAATTCATTAGACTTTGGACAAATAAAAAATAAGATAAAATGATTTTTAGTTCAGTTAATTGTATATTAAAAATAGTAATAATAATAATAATATAATAATAGTAAAAGCCAAGAAAAAAAAAAAAGAGTAGAATGGAAAAAGAACAAAAAAAGTTAATATAAATTTTTTCTCAGCCTAAAAAATGTGGTTGTTAGACCAATTTTATTGCGATTATCAAGAAAAAAAATCACATCATTGAATTTATCATTAAAAAAAATATTTAATCCAGCTTTTTTTAAAAAAAAGATCATTATTATTTTGTTTTTAAAAAATAATAATAATCCATTGTAATAATAATAATAATAAAAAACAAAGCAAAGCAAAGCAGAATGATGAATAAGGTATATATTTAAAATAAAAATAAAAATCTAAAAGAGAGAGGGAGAGTTATGAAAAAAAAACACGTAATGATTATTATGAATATGATTATTATTATTTTAAGCGTGATAAATAAAATAACCAGGAATACCAAAAATATTATAACCCATAGCTTTGACCATTCTAGCAAAACCTTCGGTATCAACTTGGTGTTGATAAGGAAAAGAAGGGAAATTAGCACCTTCTCTATGAACTTGAGCTTTCACCAAAGTAAAAGAAGCACCAACACCATCCAAAGGAACTAAATAATCTTTACCTAAATGAGTAGGCATATCTACTAATAAATATCTACCTGTAGCTAACTCTTTAAATCCTTCCAACATGACAAAATCATGCCCAACAGAATGTTGAAAACGAATAGAATGATCACTTTCTTGCCAATTATTACGATCATAAGCCCAAAATTCCCCATCATCCCTTTTTAATAAACAATTAGGTACAATGACATCGACATCATGATGAATTAAATCTTCAAAAATGGATTTAGGATAATCAACAATATCAACATCGATCCAACTAACCCAACTATGATGATCTTTTAATGCTGCAGTTAATAAAAAATTACGGGCTCTTGCCATAATAGAACGATAATAAGGTTGTAATTGATAAGGAATATCATCATCTTGGTGTTGCTGTGGATGCTTTTTTTGTTTTTGCTGTTGTAAAGAAAAAATATCAGAATTTAAATGAAAATCTCTTTGATAAACGGTAACATCATGAAATTTATTAAACCAACGATTTTGATATTGATGAATAACATCATATAAAGTATTTAATAAAAGCATATTATCTTCGCTATCATCATCAGAAGACCTTGATATTAATAAACCAATAGAGATTAAATGATTAGGATATGTTGATTTATCTAGTAATTCAAAATAATTTTTTAAATGATGAATAGCATTTTTTTTTAATAAAGGAGTTAATACTAAAATGCGTTCTTGTCTTTCCAAAGCTTTTGAAGTAGCATTTAAATCATTTAAATCAAGATAATAAGGTTCTTCCATTCCATATGATAGCTGTTGATTATTATTTACTGATAAAAAGGAAGTTAAAGATGATATATGTGAAGATGATTGACTTGCTTTCCAAGCAGTTTGTGAGTTTAATGATCGTGTATTATGACAAGTACTATGAGAATGACTATTATATGAGTGAAGGGAGCCTTGTTGAAAAGCAAATAAAAATAAACAACTAACTATAATTGTAACAAGTATAAGCCTTTTCCCACTTCTAAAGGAGTATGTGGTTGTCATATTATTGTTGTTGCTGTTGTTCTTATCTAAAAAGAATGGGTTGCTTGCAATTAACTATATATAAAGAAAGGAAAAGAACAAAGAAAGAAAAAAAAAGAAGGAAGGAAAAGAAAAAGGAATGATAATATATAAAACGAAAGAGAGAGAAAGAGGAATAAAAATAAAAAATGACTAAATAAAAAGGGGATCTTTCACTAAACAAAAATAGAAACATGAAAAGGGAAAAAATCGATATTTTAAGCCTTTAAAACATATATATGGCTTCTCTTTTTTAACCTTTTTTTTTTTTTTTTCCTCCCTTTTTGATTCACTTTTTTAATTAATTTTCACTTTTTGATTGTTGACTTTTTTTTCTGCTTTTCTTCTGTTTCTTTTTTTTTTTTCATTGTTTTTAGTTCATTTTTTAAGAAGATTAAAGTTTTAATTATTTAATTAGCTATTTTTTGATAGATGGGTTAAGCTTCATCTGCATGTTAAATATAACAAAAAAAAAAAAATTCACTGTAGTACATTACTGTACTCTTTTTTAATTTTGTTTACTTTTCCTTATATAAACTATTTTTATATGATAAAAAAAAATACCATTACATATTAAAAATATATAAACATTACTTTATTTCATTTTTATTTACTCATTTTTACTTACTACTAATGTAGGATATATCTATATACATACATTTAGATACAATTTTATTTTTTATTTGAAATTTATTCAATTGGCCTAGGCCTACAACCTAGAACAAAAAAGGGTCACCAATCATTAATGATCTACGCTTATACACTAGTAAATCTTTTCTATTTTTAGTACCATTTTGTCGTCTTTGGAAAAAAAAACAACATATAAAAATATATACATAAAAAAAAAGAAGAAGTAGAAGAAGTTTTATTAAATATTATTAAATGAAACACATTAAGGTTTTTTAAAAAAAAATCGAATTGTGCATCATTACTTTGAAGGAAGTTTATTATGACTTTTATATACATAAAAGGAGAAATATATCGCCTATATATATACATATAACTTTATTTACTGCTCAGCTATTTTTTTTTAGAATTTCATATGAATTCTTTGAATAATATATGAACGTGTTTTATCCAAAAAAATATTGAAAAAAAATGCATTTACTTATAATAATAATAATAAGAAAAGGATTTGGTTTAGTCCTCAAGACTAATTTTTTTTTTGATTAACAGGATCAACTTTGCAAAGGTACAAGTCCATCTAATTCAAACTCATATCACCTCGTTAAAACCATTACGGCAATTCCGGTAGGACCTCCGAAGAGGAAGGTAAAATCATTTAATATATCTGATAATAAAATCTCTTTAACGCATCCAATACATTTAAATAAGAGAAAGAATGAAAAATAAAAAAGGAAGGAAAAAAAATAAAGGGGAGGGGACATCCAATAAATTCAAAATTAAAGATACAAAGTTGATTTAAATAAGTAAAATAAAAGAAACTAAAAAGGAAAAGGAAAATTTAGATTTAAAAGACTTGATCAATAAAAAGATCAGTAATAAAATTAAATGATTTAAAATAAAATGAAACCAATAAAGAAAAATAACAATTAATAATGGATAACAATCAACAATATTAAATAAACAAAATTTATAAGGTTATTTAAACAGATAATAAATAATAATAATATTCTTTTTATTAACTGAGAAGAATAAGTAAAAGAAACTGAAGAAAAAAGATTATTTTTTTGGGGCAATACGCTTTTTTAAGAATAAATTATTTTTTAGGTGATCAAAGCTTTAATTACTATAAAAATATTTGATATCAATTTTTAATCATATAAATATGAAAATGATAATTGAAACACCACTTTCTGATTATATGTAAGGCAATTTTTTTATTTTCTTTTTTTTTTATTACTTTTCTTTCTTTTACTTTTATTTATTTATTTATTTATTTATTTTACTGTATTTAAGTTGCTTTAAAGATTTATACTGCATTCACTTTTGAAAATAAAAGTAAATATAATAATATTTATTATAATGTGATCAATAATTCAGAGACTTTAAAACATTGCAGAGATACTTAACTTTTTAAAGGTAAATCATAATTTGACTTAATAAATAATCCATAACTTATATCTAAATTCTTATTTTATTTAATTAATTGTTTACACCATATAAAATATATCAATATGTAAAAAGGCAATATAATATAATCATCGTTTATATTTGATTACTGTAGCATTTGTGTTGATTTTTTTTATAATTAGTTCTACTATATTATATTCTTTTTTAAAATATATCTCAAATCATTTAAATAAACTTTCAGATCATACCATACTATATTTATTATGGCATTAATATAATACATATATAGAAATACTTTTTTTATATATAAGCTAATGTTAGCATGATTATAAATGGTATTATTATTTTAAAGTGATACGTTTAAATAAATTTCAATCAAAAATTCGAAAGAATATCATGGATGGACAATTCAGTACATATTCAGTACAAAAGAGACACGCATTATTTTTTTTTAATACCTATCGGAGCAAAAGAAATAAAAAACCCTTCATGCAAAAATGGAATTTATCATATATATTTTTTAACTTCACTATTTAAAAATACATGTACTATATATATTTATTTAAATTAATAAAAAAAGTCTTTACTGTAAAGTATAAATCATTATAATAATAGTCATTGTATCATTTTAATTAAACCATGAATAAAGCAACTATGGATAAAATGAAAATAAAAATAGCCTTAATTGGTAATTTAAGGTATAATAAATATTTTTTAATAATGATCGGCGGGGATACAATTTTTTTTATAAATAAGAACTTGAAAATAATTTTTATCTCCTTTTTCTCTCTTTTTGTTTCTTACTTATTATTAATACTATCTATACTTTTCTTTTTTATAATAATATGACATCGTTTAAGGAAACTGTACTAGTATTCATTAAAGAACATATTGAAGAAATACAAGTTCAACATGATAAAACCATAACATTGGAAGAAAAACAAAATATGCTTACACAATGGTTAGAAAGTGATCCACAGTATTTTATGAAACAAGTGAAAGCTTCTTTACCTATAGATATATTAACGCTCTATTACGATAACTTACAAATAAGTATACTTATATATATATATATATAACTTTGGAGAAGGGGAAGGTTTTTTTTTTCTATATATAACTGAATAGAAGGGATTATATATTTATTAAAGAGAGAGAAAGTGTGTATATGCGTATGTATGTGTGCGTGTGTGTGTGTGTGAGCAATATATAATAAAAATAATAATAGTAATAATAAAAAGGAACAAAAAGAATTATTATTTTTTATTTAACATAATAAAAATATATTGTAATAGATGATTCTGATAGTCATGAAAGTATAGAACAATCACAACATACAAAGGATAATTTTAAAAAACAACATAATAATATTAGAAATCGAAGATATCATTATTTAATCCATCACTTGCGACCTGAAGGTTATTTTTCTGATGATAATATTCAATTAAGGAATCCGGTTTTACATGAAGAATATATTGGTCAATATATTCCAAATGAGGAAAAATATGCACCTTTTAGTGAAGATATGACTTTAGTAGAGCGTGTTTATCATGGCATGGATAATCGTTATGTACAAGAAGAATATAAAAAACATAAAAGATCAGAGGAAGAAACTTTTGAAGAAGAGGAAGATGATGATTATGAAGAAGAAGAAGAAGAAGAAGAAGAAGTAGAGGATGAAGATGATAATATAGATGATGAAGATTTAATAACATCAAGAGAACAAAAACATGATGAATTAATCCGTTTATTAGAAGAACAATGGTTAGATGGATTGGATGATACTTTTGATTATAGTATAGTAGATAATAATGAACTTTATGATGATTTGTTTCAGCTAAATCAGGATCTTCAAGATCAATATTTTGATGATGAATCAGAAGAAGAAAATAATATTAATACTGATACTGGTATATTAGATTATTAATCTTTATATATATATATATATCTTTTTATAGTGTATATCATTATGTAATCCTTTTAATTCTATTAATAAAATTAAAATTTTTATATATTGCTTCTTTATAAATTTGGATTAGATTAAATTGAATTAAATTAAATCAAGAAAAAAAAAATTGAATAGATCATATATATAACATGATTAAATAAAATAAAATGCTTGTTACTCTTATTTTTTATATATTTAATGTTTTTAATTTTTATTCATTTTTTTTTTTTTTAAAATAATATTGTCATTATTATTGTTATTATGATTTTTTCTCTATTTTTGAAATAAAAAAAAAAAAAGATTATTCCCAATCATCATCTTCATCATCTTCATCATCACTTTGCATAGCTGTTTGACGTTGTTTTAATACTGCTGCAAGACTTGATGCTAAATCACCGCCACTTCCACTGTTATCATTACTAGAACTACTTGTAGCCGCTGCTGCTGCTGCTGCTCCTGCTGCTCCTGCCCCTAAACCTACTCCTGCTCCTACTGCTGTTGCTGTACCAAGTTTTGGACTATTCTTTAATTGGCCAGACTTTTTCAATGTGCCAAAACCACCTGTTGCACGAATAGATGCCATTAAATTAGCTCTGTCATCTGATGGTGGTGGTATATTTGCTGGAGGTGGAGGAGGAGCACCACCAGATGCTGGGGGAGGGGGAGGTGGGGGAGGAGGAGCACCAACGAAAGATGGTGGTGGTGGACAATTCATTGGTGGAAGATCAACTTGTCGTTTTGGAGTATTTACTACTGGCGGTGGGGGAGGAGGAGGTGGTGGTGGTGGAGCATTTCCACCTACTGGTGGATGGGGAGGAGGAGGAGGAGGTATGTTACTAGGTTGAGTTTGTCTAAAGCCACGTTGAGGTATAGGTGGGCCAGCTGATGTAGGAGGTGGTGGACGATTATTTCTTAATGGTGGAGGTGGTGGAGGTGCAGGTGATCCAGCATTTATTGTCTTTTTTCTTGGTGGTGGAGGTGGTGGAGGACGTTTACCTAAAAAAATATTTACGTATGATTTTATATTATTATTTAAGTTTTAATTTTTTACTTATTCTCCTTTTATTGTTTATTATTTCATCTATTTATTTTATTTTATATTGATAGTTTCTTTTCCTTTTTCTATTTTATTCATTTTTTTATTCTTTTTATGTCTCCAAAAAAAAAAAAAAAAAAAGGATTACCTGTCTTTGTTGATGGTAATGGAGGGGGAGCCGGTGCAGATGGAGTTGGTATAGATCGTGTTGGTGGAGATGATTTCATAGCATTATTATTTATAGGTGGATGAGGAGGTGGAGGAGGGGCAGAGTTATTATTAGTAGTATTATGTTGACTTAAGAATTGTTGAATAAAATCTTGATTTTGATTTATTTCCTCCGCAGTGATGCCAAGCGCTTTTAATTGTGCAATTATATCATTTTGAGATGGATCACTATTTTCTATTGTAAAACCTTTTTCTGTGGTATAACCGATATGACCTAAGTGACGGAACTCTGATGGATTACTAATATCTTTTTTATCAATATGACTTTTTCTTGATGATATTTTCCATTGTCCGTTTGCATTTTCATCTTTATAAATAAATAAAATAAAAATCATTTAATTATATAAACAATTAAAAAGAAAAATCTAGAAATTTTTGATCCTTATTTCTTATATATATATATTTATTACCTTTTAATTTAATAGCTTCACGATTATTCACTTTTTTATAAAAAGTATCAGCTTCACCTTGATCAACAAATTCTAAAGCTGCTACATATTCATCTGTTTCAAAAGTATGAAAGAAAGAATTTTCTTTGATATATTCAAAACCATCATATATTTCTTGTTCCCAAATAATTTTACGTTTCTATAGATTATAATAATATAATAATAATAAAGATATAAATAATCATTATATATATTGACAAGTTTAATCTATTTATATCAGTTTTTTATCCCTTATTTTTTTTTTTTTTCTCTTTCTTTTTTTCTTTCTTTCACTTAAAAAAAAACTTACTTCTAAATCAACTATACGAATAAAAAAAGAGTTTCTTTTCTTTTTATCTTTACAAAAAGCAGTTGCACCCCATACTTGTGAATATGTCCAACTTGAAGGATTGTTTGGTAAGGCTACATATAATCTAGCTACTGCTGCAGTTATGATTTTCTAAAAATATAAAACGTAAAAGAAAAAAGATTAATATTATTTTAATACATAGATTTTTTTTCATATAGTTTATTTTTATTCTATAAATATATACATATATACTATTTATATGATTGTATTGTAAAGTATATTCCTTACTGAAGTAGGAAGTGCTTTTCTAACTAAGTTTTTATCTTCAGGTGTAGGTAGTGTCACAGATGGCATTGTCCCAACATATAATATTTAAAAAAATGGTAATAAGTGAGAAAAAGAGAGAAAAAAAAGCGAAGAAAGAGCTTAAAATTAAAATTGCAATTTTTTTTTCGAACGGTGTTTAAATTTTCAGCGTGTATTTTATAAATTTGGCAACGCAGATTAAAAACTAGATCATGCTAAAATTAGATTTGCTTGGTATAACATTCCATATTACTTAAACCAGGTTAATACATCATAAGGTTCAGTAAAAAAAAAAAATGATTACTTAATATGAAAATTCAAAAAAAACTTTTATATATGTACTTTTTTTCTCTTCTCTATTTTTTTTTATTTGACAACATAGGTATTTATTATTTTAGTTAAAAAATTTAATTAGTGTCTATATATTAAATGATTTATTTATGACCAGGATTCAATAGGTAATTATAATTAATTTAAAATAAATTGGGTATGCTAAGTTTTATATTTATTGTCAACTTGTAAAAATTAAGATAATTAAAAGAAAGTCAAATCAACTACTTGATCAAAAAAGTTTAGGGAAATCATCAAAAAAAAGACTTCAATTTTTGATCATCTTTTTTTTTTTTTTTTTTTTTTTTGCTCTTTCCTTTCCTTTGATTATTTTCTTTATTTATTTATTTATTATTAAAAAGTGGTTTTTTATATTTTGTTATTTTAATTTTATTCTTCTTCTTCTTTTGTTTTTATATGTAGTTGATCATTCAAAAAAAAAAGCAACTCTTAGCTTTACTTTGATAATTTTAAGTATGTAGATTCAATTCATCTTTTTTTTTTTTTTTTTTATATTTACACTTTTATAAAACACGTCTCTAAACTGTATCCTTAATTTTATATTCGCCCGCTGAAATCTATTACTCTTATTTTGATAACACGAGACTTGTGCCAAGTTTTTTTTTTTAATATTGAGGCTTGGTTAAATGATATTTATTATTATTACTATTTTTTTCTGGTGATCATATGTATGTAATAGTATAAGTAAATGTAAAATATAGACAAACTTTTATTTATTTTAGATGCATATATATCTTTAAACTGCCTTGAAAAGGAATTGGAACTGGAAAATTTATTTATTACTACAACAGAGAATACACATACTATTAACTTCTTCAGTATAGTATCAGTTAACGAGCTTAGAATATTATCGATGTAAATAATTTGGATGTAAACACACAAAATAACGTGATTTATTTTTATATATTGGGATTCAACAATACACTTACTAATTATTTAACTTGATCATTTTTTTAACATCACTAAAAAAAGCTACCATATTAAGTATCATATATTTATTTTTATCGTTTACTATCATGATCATCTACTTCACCCTTATTTTAAAGAAAAAAAAAAAAAGAGAACTTGAGGAAAATTACTAATTGAGATTTTATAATTTATGCAACCCATTTTGGTAAATAGATTCAATAATAATGACTAGCTATTTAAAACAGTCTCTAAACTTTTATTTCCTTGGCTATTTATAAAATCTTTATAAAATAGGATATATGGAATAAAAAAAAAAATAACAAAGTATTTAAAAAGAACCTTATGTGTTATCATCAATTGTAAGAAGAAGATACCCCCTAAAATGAAAATAAACATTTATATATATACTCATTCAATTGGGTGCCTTTTTGAATTACTAAGTATGTGTATATGTACTACTTGATCATAAAAGATAATTAACCCAATATGTTACAATAACTATTAAAATTAAAGTTTATATTTTTAAATTCTAAGAAAAAACACTCAGCACCATCTGATGTAATTGTATATAAAAATAGATAAAAAAAGAAATAAAATAAAACGCAGCCAAAGATCAGAATCAAACTCTATAAATTAAGTAAATAATAATAATAAAAAACGTGAAAACAGATGGAAGAAATATAATACGCACACAATTACAAAATATATATATTAACTGTGTTTCAAATAGCGAAAATTAACTGTGTTTGAATATTATATAAAAAATGCTATTGTAAAATATATTCAACATTATTTTATGATTGATGTCAACTATCAATTGTTTTTTTTTTACTAATACAAAATTGGAAAATATTGTATATAAAGACAAATGAAGCTAAAAGGATTTTTATTTTCATAAAAATAGTAGAAGCTAATATTTATTATGAATTAAGGTAAAAAAAAAAAAAAAAAAATAGCACCCTTTTTTTATATAATAATTAAATTTATAAATCAAATTAAAAATAAACTTTTTCTTCATGTTTTATAACCAAAAAAATAAATATAGAAAAATAAATAAGAAAACTAAAATGATTTATTTGTATTAAAATATTTTAATCATTCTAATAAATAAATAAATAGTAATAATAATAATAATAATAATATATCAAATGATCTTTTTAAGTCAAAGAAAATGATAAATGAGAAAACAAATGAAGAAAAAAATGGCTTTGTAAATTTTTATTTAGGTAATTTGACGGATGGTATTGCTGCTCAGAATATTACACAAAAAAAGGTTCAGCGGATTTTTAATTTTAATGTATCTTTTAAGCTTTTTATTTCTATTTTCGTTTTTTTATTTTCTCTTTCTCTTTTTCACTTTCTTAATTTTTTCACTTTTTCTTTTTTTTCTTTCTTTCTTTTACTTTTATATATATATATAGACAAAACATTAAATAAATATTAAATGGATATACATGAAGATGCTAGGAAAAATCCAATATCAGTCACAGAATTAAAGCTAGAAAAACTTTCACTAAACGAGTCATCTACCTCTTTATCTTCTCATCACTCAATAAATAGTAACATAGATAGACAATCAGTTCATAGCCATTCTAAATCACCAAGTGTTTCAAAACCAAACTCTATATATAACGATAATAATAGTCATAATAATAATAATTCTCCTTTATCTACTAATTTAGAATCGAATAGATCTACATCATCCTTAAATAATAATAATAATATTTATATTGATAACAACAATAATCATATTTATGATAATAATAATGAATATAGTTTAAATCAATCCAACACGTTACCTGATAATGTACAAAGAGGTGGACCTTTACCTTTATTTAATAGTAATGATATGAATAATGAAGATTATAATAATGATGATATTAATAATAATACAAACTATCTTCCTCCTCCTCAACAAGCTTTAAATCCACCTATGCCTTTGCAAAGAGGTTCATCCTTATCAAATCAAATAAATCATAATCGTCATCAAAATAATACCATTGATAATAATGATCCTAATATAAATAATCCTAATAACCTTAATGATCCTAATAATAATAATAATAATGATAATACTAATAATAATAATATAGATAGTCAGAATGATAATACTAATAATAATATTCCTGTACAAATGATGTCACCTATGAATAATTTTGCAGGTCCATACCGACCTCGTCCACCACCATCACAACAACCTCCTTATCCTCAAAATTATTCACCTATGATGCAAAATCAACTTCCTCCTCATCCATCACAACAACCACAATTAATGAATGGCGGTCCTTCTTATTATTCTCCTGGACCAATGGGACCACCTAGACCTGGATTTGCACCATCGCCTAGACCTGGATTTGCGCCATCGCCTAGACCTGGTTTTGTACCTTCACCTAGACCTAATTATGCAGCACCACCACCACCTCCACCTGGCTATGCACCATCACCTTACATGAGGCCAATGGGACCACCACAAGGATCTTATGGAATGGCACCACCTCCACCTCCACAACATACTAATAGTATGATAGATAATAATTATATGCCAGATAGTTCAGTTTATGCAGCTAGTCAAGCAGGTAAAAAAACGAATCAAAGTCCTTATCCACCACCAAGTATGGAAAATTTACAGCAATTTAGAGCAGAAGCAATGCAAAGTCAAAATCCTAAAAAAATGTTGGATTTAGCTAAATATATGATGGAAGTAATGGAAGTAGCATGTGCAAAAGCAAATGAATCGGATCCTAAAAGGGCTAGAAAGATTAGAGAAACAATGACATTAGAAGCACAAAAAATAGTTAAAAAATTAGCGTCAAATAGTGGCATGGGAAAAACAGGATTTGGTGATGCACAATTTTATTTAGCAGATTGTTACGGTAGTGGAAAGCTTGGATTACCAGTTGATCAAGATAAAGCCTTCTCGCTTTATTTACAAGGATCAAAATTAAATCATCCTGGATGCACTTATAGAGTAGCCATTTGCTATGAAGCAGGCGCAGGAACAAAAAAAGATAATGGCCATGCTATTCAATTTTTAAAGAAGGCAGCACATTTAGGTGAAGTAAGAGCAATGCATCGATTAGCAATGATTCTTTTACGTGGTAATTTAGGTCAATCTAAAAATCCAAGAGAAGGTATTAGTTGGTTAGAAAGAGCTGCTGCACAAGCTGATGAAGATTACCCTCAACCTATTCATGACCTTGGCGTTGCTTATGAAAAGGAAGGTATTCCATCAGTGATTCCTGATATTAATTATGCTCGTGATTTATTTACTACTGCTGCTCAATATGGTTACGCTCCATCTCAATTTAAATTAGGTTTAGCTTATGAAAATGGATTTTTAAATTGTCCTATTGATCCAAGAAGATCTATTGCTTGGTATTCAAAAGCAGCTGAACAAGATGACATTGAATCAGAATTAGCTCTATCTGGTTGGTATTTAACTGGTGCTGAAGGTGTTTTACAACAAAGTGATAATGAGGCTTATTTATGGGCTCGTAAAGCAGCAGATAAAGGTAGTGCTAAAGCTGAATATGCTGTCGGTTATTATACTGAAACTGGTGTTGGTGTTTCTCCTAATTTACAAGAAGCTAAAAAATGGTATATGCGTGCAGCTGCTCAAAATAATCGTAGAGCCATGCTGCGTTTAACTGAACTTAAAAAGCATGGTAATATTCAACAAAGAAAAAATCATACTCGTCCAACTGGTGGTGGAAGACATGAAAAAGACTCTGATTGTAGTATAATGTAAAAAAAATAAAAAATAAAAAAAAGAGATGCAAAAATACATCTTACAAAATAAATAATTACAAGAATATTAATATAAAATATGAATAAAAAAACCAGATTTTATTATATACCTTTTAATTTATTACTATTATCCTATTTATTATTTATGATTATTATTGCTATTTTAATATAAATCACTTAACGATCAATCACAAAAAAAAATATCGGGGTTTTAAATATTTTTAAAAAGTATCGACTTTAGAATCTTTATTATTTACCTCTTCTTTTCCTTTTTATATTCTTTTTTTAAATATATCAATAAATAAAATATATAGAAGTTTAAATACAAATTGCATAAATATATAAATAGTGTTACATCAATATTCAATCATTCACCATATAAATAAATAAATAAATAAAGATATTCATATGCCACCAAGAAAAAGTCAAAATAATGAAGATACTTTTACAGAAGATCTTAAATCAACACAGAAAAAAAAATATATGTCAACAAGTAATGTTAGATTAGCTTCACATAATAAAACTCGTGTATCTTATTTCCATGATGAAGGTGTAGGAAATTATCACTATGGAGTAAGTAATATATATATATATATATACATGTATATGTATATATATGTATATAGATAAGCTCCTTTTTTTTCTTTCTCTTTTTTATGATTTTGATCGTTTTTTATAGTTATATTTGTTTTTTTCTCTTATTTTTCTTTATTTAAAACTATATCCAATACTATTAGGAACGACATCCAATGAAACCACACCGTTTAACGCTTACAAACCATTTAGTATTAAATTATGGTTTACATAAAAAAATGGAAGTATTTCAACCACGTCGTGCAACTGATAATGAAATATTAGAATTTCACGCTCCTGATTATGTCGATTTTTTAAAAAGGTAAAGAAAATAAATGGATAGATAATGATAATAATAATATATCAGTAATCAAATATAAATAAATTAATAAATGATAATTGATCATTTTTAAAAAAAATATGTACGTATATACTTAAATCAACCTATTCTTATTCTTATTTATTTGTTTTTTATTTAATATAAAAATCATCATCATCACCATCACCATCATAATGAATAGAGTAACACCAGATAATGCAGAAGAATTTGAACATGTATTTCAACGATTTAATGTTGGAGATGATTGTCCGATTTTTGATGGTATATATGATTTTTGTCAACGATATGCAGGAGCATCTATTGAAGCATCAAGGAAATTAATAGCAGATGGAGCAGATATATGTATCAATTGGTCAGGCGGATTACACCATGCAAAAAAGAGTGAAGCAAGTGGATTTTGTTATGTTAACGATATTGTATTAGGGATTTTAGAATTATTAAGATATTTTCCTAGAGTACTTTATGTGGATATTGATATTCATCATGGTGATGGAGTACAAGAAGCTTTTTATTCAACAGATCGTGTCATGACGGTATCATTTCATAAATATAATGGTGATTTTTTCCCTGGAACTGGGCATATAGATGAAATTGGTACTTCTTTAGGTAAATATTATTCTCTCAATGTCCCTTTAAGAGATGGGATTGATGACGATGCTTATATTTGGTTATTTAAAGAGGTTATGGATGGGGTGATGGCCACTTTTCAACCTTCAGCTATTGTACTTCAATGTGGTGCTGATTCTTTGGGCTGTGATCGATTAGGTTGTTTTAATCTTAGTATTGAAGCACATGGTCATTGTGTACAAATCATGAAAGATTATAAAATTCCTATGATGGTTGTAGGTGGAGGAGGTTATACTGTACGTAATGTAGCAAGATGTTGGACTTATGAAACTTCTGTACTTGTTGGACAAGAACTTTCTAATGATTTACCTCCTAATGAATATATTGATTTTTTTAGACCTGATTATCAATTACATCCTCATCTTTCTGGTAGATTGGAAAATCAAAATGATCGTCAATATTTATTAAAAGTAAGAGAGAGAATAATGGAACAATTAAGATATTTAGATGCTGCTCCCAGTATACAAATGCAAGAAATTCCTCCTGATATTCAAGGCTTTTTGGATGGGAATGAAGAATTGGATGATGAAGAAGAAGATTCGGAATTTGGTAAAGATCATCGTCCTCGTTTACCTAAAAATCGTTTAGTCCCTGAAGCCGAATGGTATGAAGATGATGATGATAATGATGGTGAATTAGGTGCTTCTGATATGGAAATGTGATAAAAAAATAGATTGCTACATTTTGTCAATTTTTATATGTTCATTTGCCTTTTACCTTTTATCTCTCTCTTTCTTTCTTTTTTTTTCCTATCTTATTCTCTTTCTTTTTTCTTTTTTTATTCTTTTTTATTCTTGAAATAATTTTGTACAATAGTATATTATCACTTTATTTTTTCTTTTCTTTCTTTTTCTTTTTTCTTTTATAATATAATGATTTTTTATTTAATAATTAATCACAATAAATTACGAATATAATTAATTAAACAGAAAAAACTGAATATTTAAATTAAACTAAGACTATTTGAGTTGTTAGGCGATTTTTCCAGCACGCCAGGTTTTAATGGATGTTTATTATTAATAGCTGATGATAAAGATGATGAAATTGTTGAAGTTGATACTAATAATTTCTTTGTTGTATTTTGTATGAATGGATGATTTTGTGTAACTAAGACTTGGTATATTTGTAATAAACAGTAAGCATCACAGGCTTTATTATTATTATTAAAATAATAATAATAATAATAATAATTAGTAATTATAATAAATTTTGTATTATTCATAGCTATGAACAAAAAAACCAATTAATATTTTTTTTTATATGTACCTGCATAAATGGCTTGTTCATGAGTTAATGGTCTTTTTTCCCAGTTACTAATTTGTTGTTTTTTGTTTACAGATACACCCAAAAAAGTAGTAACAACACCAGATAATCCTCCAGTAATTGCATTTCCTAATTTTTTATTTATTGTATCATAATAACGAATTTGTTTTAAATCTACCATGGTTTCAATTTTCCATTCTTTAACTTTTGGCATAGAACATTTAAGTAAAGCTAAATCACCTCCGAATTCATAAGCTGATTAACAGATTATTTTTTTTAGTAATAAAAATAAAAAGAAAACATTAGTTATTTCCGTTATTATAGTTACATTTCTATATTTATATTTATATATAAAGTCTTACCTAATTTAATTATATGTTTTGTTTCAAATAAATGACGAAGGATTAATTCAGCTTTATCACGTAAATCAGTATTAGAAGGTGAACATAAAGTTTTAAAATCTACAAGAAAAACTGTTTTCAAATCTGTTGCTATTTGCATAAGAGCTGTTTGAGGATTATTAATTTTAGCAAAATCAGGAACCCATTCAGTATCTAACCCACAAATTTTGGATTTTTCCAATACTAGTTTCATATTATTTAAACTAGTATCATCATCTACCATACACCAATCCACATCTATTGGTAAGGAATAATAAAGTCCAGTGGATGATAATGATTTTTTAGGATTAGGAGGTCTTGGATATGAGATTTGTTCGCCTTTAATGATACCCAACATTCTTTTTTCTATTGGTAATGATTTATAAAAATGATAAAAATTTTCTTGACGCAATAAAGTTGAAAAGTATTCTGCTGCTGTCATATCATGTAGATCAATTAATTCTTTAATTAATAATTTGGCAATCGCTTCATCACTATTTTCTATAACATATTCCAATAATCCATTATAATTAGATGATCCATCAATTGAATAATCGTTTTCTGTAGCTTGTTGTGCTGATCTTGATGAAATAACCCATCTTAACGACATATATTTTTGTGATAAGGATATAAAATAATAACTATCTGTTGTTACTGAATCACCTAATTGCTCTATGATTTTTACACTACACGTTACTAATTCTTTTTGGAATTTTCTTTCTTTCATACGTTGTAAAGGTGGTGTCGTTTTTTTAGTTTCTTCAATATCATCCAAATAAGCTTCATTTTTTTTTTTTTTTTTCATTGCAATAAATTTAAAAAAAAGTAAATAAAATAATATCATATTTGATTCGTTTGTTCTTGTTAATTATAAAAGAAAATAATAATAATAATAATTACCTTGATCCACAATCCCAAGGTCACCAGCAAAATTATAACGTAATTGTATATTAATATAAGACAATAAACCACGTTGAAGATGAATTTTATCCTTTGCATAAACAGCTAAAAGCCCACCTTGTCCTACCTCAAACATGTAATCAGCAAATGTAGCCAATGGGAAATTTTTATATTGTTGCAATTTTTGTATACAAGAGATGGCTTCATTATAAAACTCTTGATGAAGTAATTGCCGACATAAGAATGTACCTTCTTGTTCATATTCTCCACCTGCTGTTAATAAAGGTGGTAAATTAAATACATCTAATGAATAATATACTACTGATGGTGATCCTATGTGTCTAATCATCTTTATAAATTCTACTTGATGTTCATGAGCAAGTGTATAACGATAGTGGATTTCTTCCGATTGTTTTGAAGCGTTAATTGGAGTTGAATTATTATTATTAATATTATTATTAATATTATTATCATTCATAGTTGCAAAATTTTTATTGCTTTCATTTTCATTATTATTTTCATTATTATTACTATTATAATTGGAATCAAAAATAAAATCGAATTCTTTAAGTATAGATATATTTTTACTGCCATTATTATTACTATTATTATTATCATGTTGATTTTGGTTTGATTGTTTAGTTGGTTGTATACTTATTTCATCAAAATCGTTACTTAAATCAATTAATTCAATTTCTCCTTTATCATCTTCCTCATCATCACTAAATGATATTAGATCAGGGATATCTTGTTGTTTCTGTTCTTTTAATGATTGTTGTTGTTGATCTGTATTTAAATCATTTGATGCTTTGCGTTGATCAACAGGGGTATCTAAGAAAGTTTGTAAACCTTGGCAAATAGCTTGTACTAAAATTCTTTGAAATTTAGGTTTAAAAGATCGATTTTGTTTATTATTTGTAAAAATAGTAGCAATCTCCATTAATACATACTTATATGTAATAAATAATAAGTAATAAATAAGGAAAGTATTATTTTAATCGTATAATGTTTCAGAATAATGCTATTTTTTTTTTATTATATATATAATTTAGCATAAAATGACTTACTTGAATCCAAGAACAAGGATCAGGACATAAATGAAGACTATCTGAGATTTGTTGATGTAATGGTGGGTATTTAGAGTTTTCTTTTAAATAGTTAAAATATTCTGCACTTTTATAAGAAAATAATATTTGTTTAACAAACTGTTCTGCAGACATGGTTCGGCATAGGTTTTCTGTTATAGTAACATCAAGCCCTTCGTCAACTATTTTATTTCTATTACTATTTATATTTTGTTGTTGTGTTGGCGGTGGCGGGGTTGGCATTTGTGTTGGTATGGGTGTTGTTGAAGTATTACTTGTTATTATTACTTCTGATATACTATTATCTAAGGAATTTTCATTTATTATTGTATTATCCGCAGTAGTAAAAGTTGTTGTTTGTGGTGGTGGTGATGTTTGTTTTTCTACAATATTTTCAGTAGAAGGTTTATTATTATTACATTGTGATTGAATAGAAGAAGGGCTTATTGTTGTAGATGAAGTTAAGGTTGAAGAAGAAGATATTGATATTTCTAGCGAAGTAAGAGGAGGAGAAGGTGATGCAGAAGCTAATGATGCAAATCTTCTACTACTTGCAGATGGTTGTCTTGGTTGACTCCATTTACTAGATAACTTTGAACCACTCATATTACGGTGTAATACAGGTACGTGTTGCTGTTCAAGGCTTTTCGGTAAAAAAGGTGCAGAGTGAACTGATAGTGGTTTACTACTATTACTATTACTTTTTACTGGTGGTGATCCATTTCGTGTTATGTTTTGTGCAGAAAATCTTTTCGAGTGTCTTGAATTTAAATCAAGTATATCATTTTTAGGTGATTGGTTAGTAAAATAAGTTGTATTAGGATCATTAGTTTTATCAGAAGTTATAACCCATTCATCGTCTAAATCAGTAGTCATATGTTAAGTTTATTATTCTTCCTTTCTTTCTTTTTTTAAATATTGATTTAAAAAAAACTAAAGGGTTGATATATAGTAAAACAGTAAGAAAGAAAGGAATAAAAAAGAGTGAGAAAAAAAAAATGAACCCCCATTTTAAAATAAAAATTGGCGGTGTTTCCGAAAATACATATGTGAATCAAATAATGTATATTAAAACATAATGTTTATTATTAAAAATATTAGTTGTAACAATAATAGTATTGGGATATAACAAAAATAAGTAATTAAAAATGATCAATTAGGAAAATGCATGTATATATGTATGATATATATCAAATATAGTATGTGAATGAATTATATATATAGAGAGAGTTTGTGTAAAACAAAGAAAAAAAAAATGATAGTAAAGGATAAATAAACAGAAAAATAAATAATTTGAACAAAAAAAGGAATAGTAATATAAATAAAGAAAAAATGAATAAATAAATAATTAATAATGATAATAATAATATGTTGATTTGGCTATTATACTGAATGCTTTTTCTCTTCAAATCGTGAAGCTATTCTTTGAAAAAATCTTGTACTAATACTGGGTTCACTGTTATTATTATCATAATAATATCTTGGGTTATGTACAATGACGGAAGGATTCGACATAAATCTTCCACGATTTAAAAAGTGATTATTATTATTTAAACCACTTAATCCAAGATTATTGTTTTCGTTGTTAAATCCATTGAAACCAGTCAAGAAGTTAGAGGGTCGTAAAGTATTTATAGGGTTGGATGATGATGGAATAGATGATGATAATAATGATGATGATGATGGTAAACTAGTACCTGTAACACTATCATTACTATTATTATTGTCATCTTTACCTTTGATGGACATGAATGTTGTAGCCGTTGAAGTAGTTGTTGTAGAATTGGATGTACTTGTAGAAGCACTTGCTGCAAGTAAACCAATACCACTAGCACCACCTTGTTGTTCACGATCAGCTAATAAAGATTTTAATCCTTCTTGAGTTTTCTTTTTTTCTGATGATGCACTAGTAGTATCTACTGTAATAATACGATGTCTAATTTCATTTCTAATATTAAGATTTCTTTCAATTTCTTTTTGCATTTCTTGTCTAAATTCTACTGAAAAAACAGGACCCTAATTCATAATAACGTATATAAAGAGTATAAATATTTTCGTATATATATATATATTGTATATTAGTTTTTTTTATTGTAATTTTATTTTACCTTTGTAATTTCAGATTCTTTAGGACCATCCCAATTTGATGAACTTAATGATATACTAGATAAATCATTAGTAAGTACTTCATCATCATCTAATCTAGGTTCACTAAGAGAGTGTATTGTATTTTGTGCTTGTTCTAATAGGGATGCATATTCTTTTGCTTGTTCTACCATAGATGAAAGTCTATCTTCACACTCTCTTTGTTGATTCTCTAATTCTCCTATTCTGTTTCTTAATTGATCATTTTCTGTAACAACCTAAATAAAGGAAAAGTATAAATATAAAATTAATTCCACGAATAAATAAGTGAAATCAAAGAAAAAAAAGGAAAAAGGAAAAAAGAAAAATATGAAAAGTTTTTTTTTAATTTTAATTTTATTCTTTTTTACCCTAGATAAATCCATTTGTATATTTCTAACTAAATGTGATGTAGTTGAACTTGATTGTTTTTGAGATGTCAGTGCTTTATCCAATAATATTTGAAGATTTGAATTCATTTCACGTGTTGTAGTAAGTTTGTGTTCTACTTCTGCAAGTTTTTTTGCATATAAACTCACTCGGGCTCTAGAATCTATCTAAAATAAATCAATTCCCATAAAAAAAAATAGATATGTATGTAAATAACAATAAATAAAATAAAAATAGTTAATATATTACTCTATCAACTAATATATTTTATATATGCATATAAAATATTTGTATCTATGCTATATTAATATATAAAAATACCATTTCAGCTGCCATATCATTAAGTTGACCTGAAAGTTGTTCCATTTCAATACGAAATTTATTTAAATCACTTCGTGCTTGATTTAACTCTTCTGTTAACTGGTGTCTTTCTTCGTCTACACTATAGGTGTCATCATGAATATAAGTTCCTGTAGAGTTTTGAGCTAAATATAAAGCATCTTGCAATTGTTGATTTTCATTTTCCAGATGAGCTACCTAAAATAATAATAATAAAAATAGTATATCAATGTATTGCTATTTAAAAAAAGAAAAGAAAATAGCTAATATATATATATTACCTTTATTTGAAGAGCTTCGTTTGTTTGTGAAATAACAAGACCCAAATGAGCAGCAACATCAAGATCATTAGCAATACTTTGTTTTTTACGTTCTTTTTCTATTAATAATTTACGCAAATATTCTATGTCGTCAATAGAATTTACCTCCTTGATAAAAGAGGGATCGTCTGAATTTATAATATAAAAATAATATTACATATATATATTAGCTTTTATAAAAAAAAGGTCAATATAAAGTTTTTCTTTTTTTTCTTTCTTTTTTTTCTTTCTTTCTTTTTGTTGCTTTGTTTCTTTTTTTTTTCTTTTCAATGTTTCTTTTATTTTTATTTTTTTAAGAAATAAATAAATAAATACCTTCAGGCATGATTCCAAGGCGAGCCAAACAAGGTTCAAGTTGTAATGAGGAATGAATAGTCATAACAACTTTAAAGAAAAAAATAGAAAAAGAAAAGAAAAGCGAAGAAATATAAAAGGAAAGGAAAAATAAATAAATAAATGTCGGAGATTTAAATTAAATACCTGCAGCAGATTCAAAAGAGTAGGAAAGATGTTCTCTCCTTTTCTTATACTTTTTAACATATAAATAATATATATATATATATATATATTTTAAGAAGAACTACAATAAATCATTTATTTAGTTATTATTATTGTTATTGTTTTTTATTAAACTTGTAATAAATGTATTAATATTCTACTTTCTATTTAAGTAAAATATTTTTTTTAGATATACAGTAAAATATTAAAGTTGTAGTTGTACCAAAATATGATATTAAAAGTTGATATTTATTATAATAATATAGAATATTTTTCATTAACATTAAATCGATTATATATATATATATATATGTATATATATATATATAATTTATATTAATGTATATCACCTTTTAGTCGTCATTTTTAAGACTTTATGAAAGAAAGGTAGGATAGTAAGAAAAGGCAATCTGCATTAAATCATCATTTAACTTTATTTTAATTACTTTTTTATACCCATTTTCTGAATTGTAAAAGCTGAATTATTATCATATATTTTGAGCGATACTTTACCACCTGACTTTATTATTATTATTGGTACTAGTATTTTTATTTGATTTTACTTCAATTTATATTAATATATTTGCTTATTGATTTATTTATTTATTTTTTTTAAAAAAAACAAGAAATAAAAACAGTATTAAATATATATATATATATATATATATATATATGTTGAATTATTATTTACTTATATAAGAAAGATGATCATAGCAATATAATATTTTGTTGGTTGGAAATATTTAAACTCCGAATATTTTTTTATAATGTGGGTTTCTCTTTCCTTTTTTATTTTTCACTTCTCTTTTCTTTTATATATATATATAAATATATATATATATATACGTACATATAAATAATGCAATGGCGCGCTCTTGTCATGTTACTGACAGGAATGACTGTTATATATCTTGTTAGTCTTCTTCAAGTTAAACCATACCGATTCCCAGCAAAACAATTTATTGATAAACCAATAAAATCTAAACTTGCCATTAAACCAACTACAACTATATTAAAAGCAACAAAAACTCATGTTTATTATACTCTTATTTGGCATCAACTATCAACTGATGAACAAAAAAAGTTATTAAAAGTGAATCATACTCCTTCTCTTACTACTAATACTCCTTTATCTGCCAAATATAGATCAGTTGGTTATATAAGACAATATCGTCGTCCTTTAGAGTTATTTTTAACAAATACAACTTTAAAAAAAACCGAAACGCCAACAACCATGGAATATTCTTTTTCAATTAATAATAAAAATAAAGAATGGGAGCTTGTCCATGAATGTTTATTTAATGGTCCTATTATCTCTCATTCTGCCCCTACCAATAGTGATATTGAACATACGGGTTTACTTTTTGGTGTTCTTTATAATGTTCTTCGTGATGAAAATATACAACATTGGATACGTATTTATTATACTTCGGACGATCATTCAGCTGGTCTGAATTATAAAGATGTTCTTTTACCTGGAAGTACTTGGGTATCAACTTTTACCTTGGAAGCGAACGCTATTCTTTATTCACGGTAAAACAAAAATGCAAAAATTAATATAATAAATAATAATGATATTAATACTATATATACATGTCTATCCTTATATATATATATATATTTGCAATTTTCTTTTAAAAGTGACCCTGATTTTTATCAATTTCGATGGCTCACTTTACCAAAAGACTTTACAAAAGCTCCTCATTCTGAAAAGGCGAATCCTCTTATACTTGATCAAAGTCAACCTGGTGTTCTTTCTATAAGTAATATAATAAAATAATCTTAGCATTAAAATTTAAATATATATATACTAATCATAGGTATTTTTTTTACATATACTCATTTTTTTTTATGACGACAATGGTAATTTTAATAGCTAAGCAAGATGCACTCCAAGAAACACCTATTTTTAATAAGAAGTATGTTCTTGAAGCTGAATCACATCGAAGTGTTTTAACAAAATTGCACTCACCTATGTAAGTTTAAAAAATAACAATAAAACATGTTTTATAAATAATATAATATATTTTTAATCTATATACTAATGGATATGATATATATATATATATATATATATATATTATAGAAATGGTCCATATTATACGCTATCAATAAATCTATATAAAACTTCGGACTATTTTTATGAAGAAAGATATGTTGCTGATAATATTACTATTGGTAATAACCTTAGCAAATGGTTTATTAGTAATTTTAAAGTTGAATATGTAAGTTGATTTATACATGATTATATATGTATACAATAGCCATTTGTATTGATGTATATATATATATATATATATATATATATGTAATAGGATAATGTATTTTATGAAGAAACATTAGAACATATGACTTATGGTGATGGTGTTCATTTTCAACATGAACTTAAGGAAATGGAAATGCCAAATTTGTATCTAAGTAATTATAAAAATGATCATTAAAAATATAAAATAAAAGTTTTGATATATAATTCATTATTGGATAATTTTTTTTATAGGTCGATCTAATGATGGTAAAGTTATAGTATTATCATCTATTAAGAATCAGTTTCATTCATTAACTTGGAAAGAAAAAGATGATAAAAATACCCATGGAGCTTATAAATGGCTAAAAAAAGATGAATTAAATGTGGAAAATTTGGGTATAAAAATAAAAGGTGTTCAAGTGGATGATACAGGTGATCGCCTTGCTATTTGGACTGATGATAGACATGTTTATATTTTTGATCGGCAACATTATAAAGAAAATGAAAAGGATTTAGAAGAATTATTAGGAACTTGGGACATTAATTCTGTTATTACACCTATACAAGGAGAATCAGTAAAAATTGTAAGTATATTTTTACATTTTTTAAAAACAAGTAAAAAAACTTTTCATCTCAAGTTATTAATTTATACTGATATATACATATATATATGTATGTATAAATTAATTTAGTCTATTGATGCCGTAACATTTTTATCCAATAATGATGGCGATTATATTTGTAAGATTGCACACATATTTAATATGAATATATTCATTAATAATAAAAATGATTAACTTTAGTTTTATTTTATATGGTTTTAGTGGTTGGAAGGAAAAATGGTGCTGTGAACTCATATAATTTAGATAAATCAGAACCCCAAAAACCTGTCAATTTTTGGTCCTTTTTAACAGATCAATGGCAAGTTTGGTTACGTAAGTATATATAAACTTAATTTATATATTTAATTTATTGAATCAATTTATTTAATTAATTTATATTTATATATATATATTTGTCTATTTAGCTATGTCAATAGTCACTCTTATATTTGTATTTAAAGAAAACAGTTATGCAATATAATCACCAAACATTATTAAATGAACTTATTGGAGATATATAAAGAAAAAAAAGTAAATCAACTTTTTAGATAACTTTCAACCCTAATGGAATCGTCTTTTTTTTCACGCTTTCAACAAAAATGTACAATAATAATTATATAGAATTTACTTTATATATATTTAGTAATATAAAAATAATGAATAATAATAATAATAATAATAAAGATATATATTCGCAATAAATAAACTAATAAGAATAAAAATAAATTTGAATGGGGTATAAATATACTCAGTAAATAATAAGAAAAAGAAGAATATTAATATAATAGTAAAACACAGGGTGTAAATAATAATATAGCAATGATGTTATAAACAAGCTATCAAGTATTACTAATATGGTTAATATATAAAATAAGCAAATAAATAAATAAATATATATGTATATAAATATATGAATATATAAATAAATGATATATAAATGGAAAGGTAAAATAATAGCAATAATAATAATAATAAAAATAATAAATTTAAATGTTACAATATAATAATAGTAATAAAAATATTAATAAATAATAATGATAATGTATAAAAAGTTAAAACATGAATAAGTTGATATGTATAATTGATTTCATGCAGTCCATCAATAGGAGAGAGTGAAAAAAAAAAAAAAAAAAAGAGTATAAATATATAAATATATATTTATCTATATATTTTTAAGAGGAGAGAAATATTATGACGTTATTTAGTTGTGATAAGTTGATTTGTTGTTATTAAGTAAAGGAGTTCTTTCTTGTTGCATTTCATTAATACTGTTATGATCATCATTATTATGATCATTCATATGATTGTTAATATTATCATTATTATTATTATTGTTATTGTTGTTCTTATTTTTATCTGATGATAATACTTTTGATGTTCCCAAAATAATGAAAAATGAGGCGCAAAATAAGATAAATGAAAATAAGATTAATACTGCGTAATTAAGCCAAAGAATCCATACTGATAATTTTGTAGATTCCACAATCATTGTCATATCATCATTATCCAACTTTTTAAACCATAATAAATGATTTCCTATTAAAATAAAATAAAGATAAAAAATAGATGAGATGGTTGGACAAAGGCTATTATTTTCTTATTTTTTTTCTCCATTGATCACAAATAATAATAATAACACAAAAAAACTCCACTACAATCTTTTTTAACGAATTTTTTTTGTTTTGATTTTGTTTTGATTCCTCTTTTTTTTATGTTATGTATACGTATATACATATTTTTTATTATTATCATTATTATTGTTGCTGATGCTGCTGTTACTATAGTTATAGTGATTGTTGTTATCAATCCATATTTTTTTATATGTTCACATTGCCCAATAGATAAATATAGCCTTATAAAAATTTCCTTATATATTTGATTGACTTTTTTTTAAGGAAAAAAAAAAGAAAAAGAGAAAGGAAAATAAGAACTTACCAAATAATGCCCAGGTTATTTGACCAATAAATATAAAACAAGTATATCGATTTAATAAAATGCTTGAATATTTACTCTTATTATTTGAATAATGATTTGCTTCAATATCCATATTATTGAAAATTCTTCTTTTTTTCGTTAAAGAGGCAAACATAACGAGTATACAAGTAATAACTGAAGATACTGCTGATCCCACCAAGAAGATAAAGTAATATAGTGTTTCATGAGAAAATAACCACCATTGTTGAGTACGTTCATATTCTATTTTTGCTAACATTAATGCGGTAGTACTTGCAAGATACACGTTATAAATATTTATAGGAAGTAATGATAAAAGAGAAAGTATTAAACCAGTTATTCCAAGAAATCCTAATGATAAACCTAAAGTGGTTGGAAGAGGACGATGTTGATAATGAGATGCCATTTATTGAATATTATATATATGTATACTATATGTATATAGGATATGTAGTTGGCTAAAAAAAGAATAATATATATCAATGTATTTATAATAAAATAGAACAAAAAATTAATAATAACAATATATATATAAAGAAAATTTGATATTATTAAAAAAAGGGGAAAAGTGAGAAAGTGGGAAAATGAAAAAAATAGAAAAAAGAGAGAAAAAGCCATTTTGTGTTTTTCTCTCTCTTTTTATGTTCGGTTATTTGAATCACCGCTTGCGCTTGCCAACTTTTGTAAAAATGGGTTATTTTCTATATCATGATTATATTTTTTTTTAACTTGTCGAATTTTATCCAATAATTGCTGATGATCCATATTATTGATATCTGAATCCAATCCACCAATATCTAATATCATTTTCTTTATACAATTTAATCCTTCCTATAAATTATATAATAACAAAAAATGAAAAAAAAAGAGACATATGACTTTTTAATAACACGTACATATTTTTTCATTCCCATCATCTATAATTAAATTTACCTCTTCTTGATCATTCTTATTTTTCTTTATGGTATCATCTATGTAATCGCAGTTGAAATAATTAAAAATAAAAAAATAGATGAATATGTTGACAATGAAATCTTTTTTTTATGATACCATTTTTTTTTTCCCTTTAAAAAAGAGTTTGTACCTGTGTCACCTTCTAATTCATCCACTTTTCTTTTTGCCATACGAATCACACTTTTAGGGAATGAAGCCAACTCCGCAACATGAATACCAAAACTTTGATCACAAACACCTTCTTGAATTTTATATAATAAAGTAATATTTCGTTGATCTTGTTCATTGCTATCATTGACATGAACGGCCACATTTAAATTTTTGACATGGGGTACTGTTTTACCTAAATCTGTTAGTTCATGGAAATGTGTTGCAAATAAGCAAAAAGTTCTTAATTTGGTGGTAATATATCTTCATAAAAAAAAAAGGGAGAAGTAAAAAAAAATATGTCATTAATAGGCATTTAGTAATTCCAAAATTCTCAAAAGTCATTATAGGAAAAAAAAAATTGTATTTCTTTTTTTTTCTATCCTTACTCTGAAATAGACCAAGCCAATCCAAATCCATCATAAGTACTAGTACCTCTGCCAAGTTCATCAATAACAATTAAAGAGTTTGCAGTTGCTGATTTTAAAATAGTTGCAGTTTCCAACATTTCGGCCATGAATGTAGACACGCCTTTTAATTGACTATCACCAGCACCAACTCGAGCAAGTATTGAATCAAATATACATAAAGTTGCTTCAGTACATGGTACAAAACATCCAACTTGAGCCATTAATGCAATAACACCAATCTAAGGAGTACAGAAAAAAATAGCCATTAATATATTTTTTTTTTAATATAATTCTTCCTTTTCCTTTTTTTTTTTTATATTATTAGAATTATTTTTTTTATTGTTACTTTACCTGTCTTATATAAGTAGATTTACCTCCCATATTGGGACCTGTGATAATAAGAAATTCAGATTTTTCTAAAATCATAAAAAGACAATGTGCATATAAATAACGGATTATTAATTTTAAAAAAATGAAGAAAAGAAAACTTGATTTTACCTCTAACCATTTCAACATCATTTGGAATAAATTGAACATCATTTTGTACTTCAAGGCATGGGTGTCTAGATTCAACAAGTTTAACATTACCTTCGCCTTTTTTAAAAAAAATAAGATTTTGTTTGATTAGTAAGATTAGATTAAAATTAATCACTAGTTAAATTATTACTTTTTTTATTTTTATTTTTATTCTCCTACCTAAAGGATGCATAGTTGGACGAACATAAGGTATAGGAGCCATTAAAGATACATGGGCAAAACTAATAATAACATCTAATTGAGCTATTACGGCACCAAGGGATTCAAATACAGGGCAATAGGTTGCTATAAATGAAGGTTTTTTTTTTGTATTTGTATTTGTATTATTTATATAAATAAAGTAAAAAAAAAAATTAAATGACAATTATAATAATGACGGTGATGGTGTATATACAAATTTTTTGATTGATAATTTTCTGAGTAATTTTTTTTTCTTTTTTTTTTACCAACTGAGTCAATAATTTGTTTCACCAAACTACTTTGACATTTTTCGTATTCGTTACACAGGGTTGACCAAGATTCATTAATATCTTTTAATTTTACAGTTGTAAAGTAGGTACCAGCTTTTTGTGTTGCATACTCAATAAATTCAGGTTTGTTTCGTAATACACTAGCTTCAGCTCTACCAACACGGAAACAATATCCATACACCGAATGCTTTTCTAATTTTAATTTTTTTTCTGTATCCAACTTTAATTTATTCCCAACCTATATAAACCATGTAGTTGTAAACAAATAAGCTTATCAGATTGTATAAATTTAAGACATAATAATAATCATATTTCTTTGTTATTATTATTTACCCGTATATGTTCTGAATTCATTAACCCTACTGTTTCATTGATTTCTTGTTGGATTTCTATTTTTAATACACACATGAATATATATGTACTGAGTGGTTTGTTTTTTTTGTGCAGTTTATATTTATATTTATATTTATATTTTATACTTGCTTATTTTTGTTATTTATTTATTTTATTTTTCTTTACTCTGTAAACTTTCATCAAAGTCCGCTTTAACTCTATATTCATGATTCTCAATAGCTTCTAAATCAATAGTAGATTCTACAAGTTCTTCTAATCTGTGTAATTCTTGATACATTTCCTATTTATCATTTTTATTTATTTATTTTTTTTGTATAAATATTAAGATTAGTATTTCCGTTTATATATGTACACAAACAAATAAAAAAACTTACATTTATTTTTGAAGTAAAAGTTTCATCCAATAAATCCGCCATCGCTTGTGTTTCTGGTTGACTGTTTTGTAATACTTTAACCATTATAGGTAATCGAATAACCACTTGATATACACGATAGGTATCCTGAAAAGTCATATATGTAAATATTATTATTAATTTTTACTACTATTATCATTATTTCTTTCTTTTTCTCTTTTTCTTTTTTTACCTGTAAATTTGCAATACCACGTTGAAACCGTTTTGCAATTCTATGTAAATCAGGAATTTTTTTCAAATGATTTTCTTGTAAAGATTGTCTTAATTCAGTATCTTGAAAAAAGATTTGTACCAAGTCCTGTCTTTTAGATATCTCTTTTATATCTAATAAAGGCTGTTTAAGCCATTGTGATAATAAACGTCCACCTTGTGCTGTATTACAAGTATTTAAAAGTCCATAAAGACTCATTGTTTTATTTGATCCAAGTTGTTGATTTGGCATAAGATTTAAAGCACTTAATGCTGAAGCATCCAATCTCATATATTGTGATAAATCATGATGTGTTAATTTAAATTGTTTAAAATTGTTTTCATCACTGAGTAATGATAAATATTTGATTAAACATGCACTTGCTTCCATTGCTTGTTTTAACTCAAATTCAGCTACATTTAGAAATAAATAATTAAAAATAATGAAAAAAAGATGACTTTGATTTACATTTTTCATTTATATATCTATAAATTCCTTACGTAAAGCTGCTACTGACATTTCCCCTTCCAATAATCGATTTAAATCTTGATCAATATTTTTCATATTAAAATCAGTCTTTTTACGATTAGTTACTACAATACCACATCGATCCAATATACCTCTTATTTTAATTGATTCATAATCTTTTCCACTATCATCTGCTGGTAACAAGCACTCTTTTACTCCAAGTTGAATTAATAATGACTAATCAAACCAATCAAGCGAAAAAAAATAAATAAATAAAACATAAATGCATCATTTTAGTTATATTTTTTTTTATTCTTATATTTATCATTATCTTACCTCTAAATTAGAATATAAATCATTATCTATAAATTCAGCTACACCTATTTCTTTAACACTAGCATCAGCATAAGATACACCAACAATCTAATAATCATTGAATAAATATATATATATTAAATTACATCTATACATTAAAAAACCTTAATATATAAATTTACTTTTTGATCACTAGATGCATGCCATTTAACAGCCAAAATAATAGGCGATATAGTCATTGATGAATTTAAAAATAAAAAGTCTTCAACGTCTTGTAAGTTACCAGGAGAAGCTTTACAAGCTACGGTCCAAGTAGTTGTATTCTTTTTTTGGCGCCAAATTTCAATTCTTAATTGTTTTTCAAGTAAAGCTTCACGAAGAAAAGATTCTGCTACGTTATTTGATAAATAAGTGGTTGGTAATCCAGTTGTGGCATCACCACTTCCACCCCAATACTTTATAACTGAAGTTGTTTTAAATACATTTTGTGCAATATATTGAGCATCGCTACCATGTATACTATAGTATTTTTTTTGACTACTGTCTCTTTCAAATAAACGAATAGTTCCATCGGGTAACTGTTTATATATAAAAATAAAAGTTAAATGATTAATATTTTATTATAAGTATATCCTTTTTATATATATGCTGTCAACTTCTTTATTTTATTTTTTTTATTTTACAGTATTTAAAGATCGAAAAAATTTGACAAAGGTTTGTTGCTCAGGTTTATCTATTTAAAATAAAAACAATTCAGAGTACTTTTTCTCTTATATAAATAAATAAATACATTTATATTTACTTAAATTTATTTACCAACATCAGGTATATCTTTAAGTGTAGAATTCATATTTAAAAAAAAGAATAATTTTAAAAGCAGTAATTAAAAAAAAAAAAAAAGGAAGAAAAAAAAAACAACGCGTAGTGGAGAACTCACAATTTTTAAAAGCGTGAATTTTAAAAAATGTCGGAATTTTAAATCTCAAAATAATAAATGGTTTTAACCATTTTTTTCTCTTCATTTTCCCTTCTTCCTCTTTTCATTTACTTATTTTATTTTATATATTGAATGGCTAAAGGAAAAAGAAGTACTGAAAAATATTTAAAAGTCATAGGTTATATATATAAAAGCATATATATTCACTAATATTGTTTTTATTAACTTTTATTATTGTTACTATTTTTTTTTGACTTTATTGGATACACCATTTTGATTTAAAGATAAACCAACAAGAAAAGAAAGACGAGCACAAAAAGTAAACAAAAGCAACATCAACTAAAAAAGCATAATAAAAAAGAAAAAAAGTATATGATAATATAAATAATAAAAGAAACTATCAATAAGTATATATATTTATATATTAAGTCATATTTTTATTAATATGTACTTATATCTACTTTTTTGGGAAAAAAATGTTTCTTTTTTTGTATGTAGGGACAAATACACTTTGGTAATGAAGGGCAAGATTTAGAAACACAATTACGATCATTAGGATTACATACAAAAGAAATAACAGGGGATGGAAATTGTTTATTCAGATCATTATCAGACCAATATTTTGGCGTTGATAAACATCATCGCAGTATACGACAAGAAATATGTCAATATTTGATGAATAATAAAGAAACTTATCAATATTTTGTAGAAGACGATCAATCATTTAGTCAGCATCTATCAAATATGGAACAAGATGGATGTTTTGGTGGTAATATGGAATTGGCTGCTTTTGCAAAATTAAAAAAAATAAATATTAAAGTTTATCAACCTGGAATGGTGTAAGATAAATTTATGTTTTATTAATTTATGCAAAATTATATAATATATTAAATCTCTTATTTTTATTGTTGTAATGCATTTATTTATTAGATATATAATCAATGGTATAGAATCTGATGAAGAGAATGATGATCCCGAAGATGAAAGCACAGATAAGACTAGGAGAACTCTACATATTGCGTAAAAAAAAATGACAAAAGCAAACAAAAACAAAAGTTTAGATTATTTTATTTTTTAAAAAAAAGCAATTTTATATGCATTTTTATTTTATAATTATATAGATATCATAGTTGGGAACATTATAGCTCTATTAGAAATATTGATGGTCCATTTACTGGATTGCCTGAGATTAAGGTAATGAAGAAATTACATATATATGCATATTGAATCGCTCGTTAATTATTTTTATTTGTATATATTTCCTTTTATAAAATTTATTTCGATAATACAAATAGGAACAACCCACAAATACTAACTCTCAAGATTCAACCAATGATGATGATGATACTAAAGAGCCAGATTCAAAGGAAAAAGTCGTACTGAATGCTTGTCCTGGAACAGATATAAGAAAAATAAGACGATTATTAAAGAGATATAAAGGGGATACAGATAAAGTGATCGATAAAATATATGAATCATACGATAATGATACCAATAATGTAGAATTAGTAGAAGGAGTCGAATCAATTGAAATAGAAATAGCAGAATCTGAAATACAAAATGAACCTATCAAGAATAAAGAGGATAATTATAATAAAAATAATGATGATGATGATGATATTAAAAAAGATAAAATAGAAAATGATAGTAATAATGATATAGAAAAAAAGAATGATAATAATAATAACAACAATAACAATAGTGGTGACGATGATGATAACGCTAGAAATGAAACTATAGAAAAAGATAGAAGTGCAAACCAATATACTTTAAATAATAATAATAATAATAATTTGGAAATTAATGATAATATTAATCAACAAGATAAAGAAATACAAAAAAACCCAAAAAAGATATCAAATAGAGAGAAAAAATATCAGAAAAAATTACAACAAAAAAAGCAACAATTAGAGAAGAAACAACAACAAGCAAAAGCAAGATTAAAAGATAATAAAAACTCTGGTGCATCAAATATAAATAAAAATGATACAGATGAATCTTTAGCTATGAAGCAATTATATATCTAAATATATTCTAATTCAAATTTATGATTTTATAAAAATAAAAGTTACAAAAAACAACAACAATAAACATTATAAATAATTAACAGATGACATGGATACTTGTTTTTTTCTTTGTTATGGTATGATCATTTTCCTTTCTTTTCTAGAAATCTATTTCATTTGCATAAAATTTTTTAGGCTGACCAGGAATCCATTTTTGTAATACATTTGGAACATCAATAGAACCATCAGGACATTGATAAGATTCAAGAATAGCAATGATGACACGAGGTACAGCCATAGCAGTTCCATTTAACGTATGACAAAATAATGTATTTTCTTTTGTAGGATGAGTAGGTCGATAACGAATAGATAATCTACGAGCTTGGTAATCTGTACAATTGGATGTTGAAGAAATTTCACCCCATTTTTGTCTACCAGGCAACCAAGCCTCCATATCATACTTTCTATATGCACTTGCTCCTAATTCTTCTGTTGGCATATCCAATATTCTATATGTTCATTTTATTTTATTTTTTTAAAAAAAAATGAAATGAAATAAAATAAAATAAGTATCTTTTTTTTTTTTTTTTTTTTCATAATAATATTAAAAAATTGTAGATTTACCTAAATGTTAATCCCAAATCAGAAAATATTTCTTCTTGTAAAGATTTAAACTCTTCAATCATATCATCACTTTGATCGGGTGAAGTGATAGCAAAAAGTTCTACTTTAGAAAATTGATGAACTCTATATAAACCTTTTGTTTCAACTCCACGACCACCAGCTTCCATACGAAAAGCATGACTAAATCCAACGCATTTTTTTGGTAAATGAATTTCGGGTATGATTTTATCCATAAATTTACCAGCTAAAGGAATTTCTGCTGTCCCAACTAAACATAATGCATTATTACCATGATCATCATTATTATTAGAATCATTACTGCTTTCTATTTTATATATTTGTTGGCTTTCTCCACTTCTAGGTTGAAATCCACATGCATTAACAATAGAAGAACGTACAATATCTGGTGTCATCATAGCTAAATAGCCACGTTGAACTGCTTTATCCATAGCATATTGAATTAATGCTAATTCTAAATAAGCCCCTATCCCTTGAAGATAATAAAAACTAGATCCAGATACTTTACTTGCTTGTTCTAAATCCATAAATTTTAGTTTTTCATTTAATTCTGTATGATCTAATCGTTTCCAATCACCCTCTTTTGTTTTTATTGATGGTGATGGTAATGGTACACGACCTTCTATTTGTTTTATAATGACAGGTTCACTATTTTTTGGTACTTGATCATGAATTAAATTAGGTATTAATAAAGCTTGAGCGGTTAACTGAGTTTCTATTGTTTCCAATTGTAATTCATATTTTTTTATAGTTGATTTTAAAAGTTGAGCTTGTTGTATACTGCGTTCTCTTGTATTTTCTTCTAAGGCTGATATAGTTGCTGTTGACGTTAAAGTTTCTTTTTTAATATTACCCTTTTTATTTTTATTTTTATGTGCTGCAGCTGCTTTTGATAAAGCATTTCTTTGTGCTCTTAATTGTAAAAGTTGTTGATATATATTTTTTCTTTGTTGACATAAATCTTGAATGACTTTTGGATCTATAGGTTCATATCTTCTTTGTTTCATATTTTCTGCAAGTTCATGAGCGTGTTCTTCTAAATATTTAAAATCAAAATGAGGTTGAATAATATTATTACTAGATTCATGATAAACTGCTGTAGAAATAGATAATGGTCTATAATTTGACGGCATATATTGTTTTATTTTTTTTAATGGCTGTAAAGTTATTCGATGAAGCATGCGTATTTTTTAATAATAATAATAATAATAATAATAATAATAATAAAGTTAAAAATTAAATAAATAAATAACAATAACGAAAATAAAAAAAAAAGGAGGAAAGAGCCTTCAAAAAAATCAACTTATAAATACCTATTTTTTTTCAAACTCCTTCACTATGATTTTTTTTCTTTTGGCATACAAAAAATTGAAAGATCATTATAATATAAAATTAATAATAACAATAGGATGGGTTATATTTATTAAGGATAGTGATATTTATAATAATATTATTAAAATTAAAAATAAAGATAAGTATATATATATATATATGGATAGATAAAGAATTATAAATGATAAAATAAATGGTTTCTATATTAGATTATTTTTGTTTTCTTTTTTTTTAGCATTAATAAAAATAGAAGTTTACATGATTAAACAACCAGGTTTAATTGTTGAATTTGTTTTTGATTTGTTTTTATTTGGTAAATCTTTTATTGTTTTAGATTGTTGTTGTTGCTGATCTTTTGGAGGTGTTGGTAAAAAAGAAGAAGAAAAGGTAGATGATGATGATGATCTTTTATTATTGTGTTTTTTATATTTTATATTTAGTTCTTTTAATCTAAGAATAGCTTTTTGATAATCTTGCTGAGCAGCAAGTTGATACCATTGTATAGCCATATTTAAGTCTTTATTTACACCAATACCAGTTTCAGAATAATAACCACAAGCATATTGGCCTTTAGCATAACCAAGATCAGCAGTACGTTTAGCCCATAAAAATGCTTCTTGATCATTTTGTAATAAAACCCCAGGAGCACCAGTTAAATACCAACCAGACAAAGCTAAACCAGATTCCAAATGGCCTTGCTCAGCTGCCTTTCCATACCATGCAATTGATCTACGAGCATCCAATGGACAGTTTAAAGAACCATTTTCATAAGCTAATCCTAATTTATATTGAGAAGGAGCATAACCAAATGTTGCAGCTTTTGTAATTAATTCACGAGCATAATCTTTATCAGGAATCACAGAAGGAATACCATCATGTTCATAAGCTAAACCAAGTTCATGTAAAACTTCAGGATGATAAGCATCAGCCATAGTAGCAGCACGTTTTAACCAAGAAATAGCTTCTTTAGGATGTCTTGATTGATTTAACAATCCTTTTAATAAAATAGTTGACATTTTATACATAGCAGATACATTACCGAGATTAGCTGCTTTACGATAAAATTGAGTAGCTTGAGCATTATTTTTATGAGTACCTAAACCTAACTCATAACATACACCAGCTCGATAAGTACATTCAGGATGACTTTGTTTTGAACCTTGTAAATATAAATTAAAAGCCTTTTCATGATTCACTTTTAATAAAATAGATCCAGTTCCATAAGCATTAGCTAAATAAAATTGAGCTTCAGGTAAACCAGGTTTTCCTAACTTAGTTTGACTGGATAATTGTTTAATCAAACGTTGAGATTCAAGTAACATGGCTTCTTTTGTTTTTTGATGCCTTTCTTTATCAGCAATTTGGATTTGTTCAGAAGCTTCTATTAAATATTTAGCAAAATTTAATTGTAATAATTGATCATCAGGAGAATCTTCTACTGCTTTTCTAAATTGATTTAAATTTTCTAAAGTAGCAGGTGGGAAGTATGGATGATTTGGTTTAGTAGTATTTGGTTGTAAAGCTGGACCAGTCATCATAGCTACTTGTATATTACTTTCAGGTAAGTAATCAGCATCAGCAGCAAATTGTTGTTGTAGTAGTTGTTCATTATTTATTTTATTATTATTATTATTATATTTATGTTGTGGTAAAATAGGAGGAGTTAAAGGTAAAGATAAAGAATCAGTTGAAGAAGTAGTAGAAGTGAAAAGAGTTGAAGAAGAAAGTTGAGGTTTATATGCATTTATGGAAGGTTTATTTTTTTTAATTGAGTTATTATTACTATTACTTAAAGTATTATTAATAGTTAAGTTCTTTTTTTCATTAACAATAGATTGATTAGTTGTTGGAGGTAAATCTTTATTATTATTATTATTATTATTATTATTAAAATGAGAAGGGAGAGGAGGAGGTGGCATTTTCTTTTCTTGTAAATTAATTTTTGAATTAGGGGCGGAGTTATTTTCAGCCGCTTTTAAAATAAAAGGTAAAGTTGTAGTATTCTTGTTATCTAAATCTTGACATGTTTGTACTTTTAAACTTTCAATGCTTAATAGCATTTGATTATTATCTGTTGACATATTAATGATGTATATATATATGAAAATACTTCAGGTAATTATAAGTTTATTTATGTAATTAAATAATATAATTTCAATATTAAAATAATAGTAGAATAAAAAAAAATAAAAAGAAAGAAAGAAGAGAATAAGAAACTGAAAGAAAAAAAAAAAATTAAAAGAAAGAAAGAAATAATAAAAAAAAAGGAAAACGGTTTTAAAAATATATATATAATAAACAAAATAATAATAAATAAAGAAAAATAGCTTTGAATAATATCATATTATTTTTACTTTTTTTTTCACCGAGCGTGAAAATCGAGGAACTAAGCAAACAAACAAGGCGTTTATTATACTCTAATTTTTTTCTTTTTTTTGTTCTTTTGGGTTACAAAAATCATCTTTAAAAGGAAATATTACGCATAGCAAAATAAAAATAAATATAAATATAAAACGAAAGACTAAAAAGAATCTTATCAAACTTTAATCTAGCATGTTATGCTAGATTATTAATTTTTTTAATAAGAAAAATAATACTAATAATAATAAGTAAAAAATAATATATAATAAAATCTAATACATTGGAAAAAATACAGGGGTTCTTCAATAAATAGATTCTATTGTTATTTTAAAGAAACAAACAAATAAATATATATAATCTTAAAAAATAATGCAACACGGAGTATGATAAAAAAGTGGCTGCTGGCTTTTAGCAAAAAACAAAAAAAAAAACGAACTTTACTAAAAAAAGTGGTATTATGAACTATATTTATGTTTTGATTATCATCATTATAAATAGTCATCTCTTATGAATTGATTACAAATATTGAATGAAACAGTTGTGAATATACTTATTATTTATTTATTTATTTATTCATTCATTATACTAGAAAACTCTTAATAAAAAAGATAATGAAAACATTAAAATGTGTTCTGCTTTTTTTTGTTTTTTTTTTTTTTTTTTTTCAAGGGATTTTAATTATTTATCAAGGCAATCCTTTTTCCCCTTTTATTCTCATTCTATTTTCTTGGCGAAAACGTATTAAAAAAAAATTGCAAAGTTTAAATTTATAATCTAAACATTTTTGTGATAAGATTTTATTTATAACTTTTTTGTTATTTGCAAAAAATGTTACAGTAAAAAAAAGAAAAAAATGATGATTATTTTTATTATTATCTATGTTTTATATTTAACCAAATATAATATATGAAATTTCATAAATATATATAACTTGTTATTATAATAGTTATTAATTTTAAACCTATACGAATCTATAAGTTGTAAATGGATAAATAGTAAAAGAAACATACTTGTTTAAAAATATCTCTTTTTTTATTATGATTAACTAATAGTTATTTCATTGTTGTAGTATATAATTTAACATACATATAAATATAAAAAAAGAAAGAAACAACTATAGTCAAATAAAAGTAGAATAATGTGTGTATATTAAAAACATAATACATAAAAGAAGGTTGAATTGATAATTACAATTTCATGTAATAATAATATGAGCTTTATTTAAAAGTCAGATAAATATCAAAATATACCAAAAAGTATTTTATAATAAGAAGAGAATGATCACTATTAAAATATTAAAAATAGTTGTGTTTTTATATACAAATCAAATAATAATAATTATAATTAAAAAGAATAATAATTAAATAATATTACTGTAGAGATAAACATTAAGGAATTAACAAATATATATTATATGATGATTCCTATGTAGTGAATGGAGAGGCTTATTATAGAAGAAATCATCCAATAATATTTTAGTATTTTTTTTTTTTATCTAATAATATTACTCTAAAAATTACATTTCCTTAGACTCTCTGCCTATTCCCGAAATTCAAGTTTTATTCTTCCAATTTGATCATTTTAAACTCAGAATTTGCATTATTATTTTTATTTAATATTTTATACAAATTGCCTGATAATGCAAGATCACATATACTGTGGCATTTTTCTGCTCACTTCATTTATTATATAAATTGAAAATATTTAAATTTTAATAAATATCAAGCTTTTCCCTGAATTCATAAGTTTTATAAAAGCCTTCAAAGCTTATGTTTATTTTGATAAAGATTATTCTTGTGGTTAAGGTAAACTGCTAGTTTAATTTAAAATTTTGAAATCAATTTTTGATTGTTTTTAATTCAAAAAATACATTATCAGAATCAAATATACTTGTGATGTTTGATTATTGTTTCAAATAAAAAAAATAAAAGTAAATATAAAAGTAAACGTGAATAAAAATAGAGTGAGATATAAAAGAAAAAAATAAAAGAAGACATATATAATTTCTGTGAGATTCTTTTTAGGGTTGAAGTTTATTGAGGTAAAGAATAATAAAATAAAGAAAAGAATCTAAATAAACAAAAATGACTACTTACATAAAATATAATGATCTATTAATATATGATTATTTATTATTCATATGATAAATTTACATTGAACACATTATGATTTATCTATCTATAAACCTTGAATACACTACGTTAGTAATACAGCCACCCACAATTCACTTGTCTACTTTTTTTTTATTGTCCAGCGTATTCTTTTTTTTTCGTTTATCCATAGATTTTTTTTTATTTGTCCTTTTCGTTATTTTCACTCGTCTTTTTTTTTTTTATTTTCGCTTGTCTTTTATTAAATTTGTTCACCTTTAATGCTTACATTATTTTGACAATAATATTGTTTTTGTTTTTCTTTTTCTTTTCCTATAATAATAATAATAATTAATCGAATCACATATATTATTATTATTAATATTATTTATTATTATATATTGTCAATCCATTATATCCTTACTTTTCTTCTTTTTTTTTTTTTTCTCTATTTGTTTTTTTTTTTCTTTCCTATAATTACAAAAATAAAAGATAAATAATAATATTAATGTAATTATGAGATAAATATAGCTTTAAATAATTAATAATTGCTATATAAAGCCTTACATAAATTCTTCAGTTGTCATTTGTGACAATTTTAATAAAATAAAAATGATAAATGATTTGTTAGTTTTTTAGAAATAACTCAATAAGTGTATAATAGTAATATAATTATTTATTACTTTAACAAATTCTCTCTTTCTTCTTCTTTTTGGTTTATCTGTTTTGATCAAGTTTTAATGATTTATAGATAATATATATAATCTGTATACTCGTTATATCATGTTTTAATTTTATATATATTACTATAATGTTAATTTAGTGCAAGCTGTAGATATAGATGGAGGTGGAGACGGAGATAATGTTCTTTTCATTGTTATAAAATTATTTATTTCTTTAATATAATTTAAGGTAAAATAATATATATATATATTTAAGAATATATTTGTTGTAAAAAAAAAAAAAGCAAGGTAAAGAAAGGTAAGGAAGAGTGAAAGATTGGAAATTTAATTTAAATTCAGACTATTTCTTATTTAGGAATAAAGTTGCATGATAAGTAAGGAACATTATAGTTAAATAATCACTGCTTTATTAAAGATTTAGTACGTATTATACACAACGGCTAAACATTCTTAATTTTTCTGGACTCCATCTAAAAATTATCTGATATAGTACAAATATGTTACTACATATATAATATAATTTCATCATATATTTTAATAAAACGTAATAATATTTTTATATTATCAGTTTAAAGTTGATACCGTTTTTAAAAACCTAATACAATATATTATCCTTTTAATTATATAACCAGTTTCTATTAGAAAAATTGTATTATAATTTATCAATATCAGAGATCTAGGTTTAGTGCCATAAATATATCAGCAGTGTATGATATTTAATCTTAGAAATATAGTCTTTTTATTAAGCTAATATTATATAATAATATACTAGATCTAACGTTTTTTTTAAAAAAAATTATGATATTACATGTATGGCCTAAAATAAAATAGTATGATTTTGGTATAATAATGACATTTATTCATAATGTTATATATATGCATATATTTCTTTTTTTATATATCTTTTATATCACCTGTATTCATTCTTTTATAAAATGGTTCACTTTTACCCTCAACTTTTTATTTATTTATTTTACCTTTTTTATCCATTATACTTTTTTTATTATTATTTACTTCTCTCTCTTTCATTTCTTTTTTAAATAATATACTTCTACTTTTTACAAAGGAGTTAGGATAGTTAGGATACCTTTAATTTTTGCAACATTCAGTCGCAAAAAAATTAATTTCAGTGAGTAGGGATTTATTTTTTGACTTTTTACATTTAGACAGTCAGTTATAATTTTTATCTTTTATATAAATCCTTTTGTTTTATTCTTTTTTTTTTTCCCTTTCTTATACTTTTTTATTTTGCTTTTAATTAATACATATATTTAAACTTTTATTTTAATTAGACTTTTTGAATTATCTTATTCATTTAATAAATCTATCAGGTGGTTGATTACTTAGTGATAATAAAGAAGTTTTGATACTTGAACGTTTTTAAACTCAGCGTTTTTTTTTTACCATTTCTTTTTTTTCCATTCTCTTTTTTTTCTCTTTTTCACTTTTATAAATATATAGATCTTTTTTTTTTTTTCTTTCTTACTTATATTTTATGTGGGAACCTAATGAACAATTATTATTACGTGCACCTGTTCGTTATAAAAACCGTGATGGATCTTTGTTTGTTACACCACGTCGTGTAGCTTGGCAACAACAAGGTATACCGCAGCTTAATCCATCTATTTCTTATGATACTATATCAGGTATGGCTTTTATAAATAATATTTATATATGTATATTAATTATTTATGTATTAAATATAAAACAAATATATTTTGGCATATATGTATTTTATTATAAAAGCACTTGCACAAACGCCTGAGTCTTCAGCCAAAGTTATTTTTAAAATAACAACCAATCCACCCGAATCTAAAGAATATAAATTTTTATTTACATCAATGAAAGCTTTAACTGAACGTGAAGGTATTAAAGCACAAATCACAGAACTTTGGGCAAAATCAAAAGGAGTAACAGCCTCAGCTATAGGTACACCAACACCTTTTACACCTTCTTCACCTGCTACACAAGGCAGTAGTAATAATAATAGATCGCCTGTAAGTACACCAAAAAATATACCCTCTACACCTATTGCAACACCACTTCCACCAACACCTCAGCAAACAAAACCAATAAAAGCACCAACACCAGTTCCACCAAATAAATCAAATGCTCCTTCACCTAGAGTATCTTCACCATCAAATAGTAATAATAATAATAGTACTAGTAGTCTTCAGCAATGGCGACAACAAGAATTTAATGCTCGTAAATTACTTTTATCAAAAAATAAAGAAATACAAAAATTACATATGGAATTAGTAGTTGCAGGGAAAATTGTATCAGAAGAAGAATTTTGGGCTAGTCCTTATGTAAAACGATTTAGACAAAAACTTAAAATGGATGCTATTTCAAAAGAAGGTCGTACGAAAGGAAAATCTTCAAAAATGGTAGAATTAAAACCAGGTCAACAGGAAGGTTCAGATGTGAAATATACTTTAACTAGTCAGACTATTCATAATATTTTTACAGAGTATCCATCAGGTAAATATAAATATATAAAAAAAAATGATAGGGTACTGTTTTAATCATTAAATAAAAATCGAATAAGAATTAAAAAAAAAAAATCATAATCATATAATAAAGATCACATAAGAATAAAAAGAAATAATCATCATTGAACATATTAAAAAAAAATAACCATCGAATGATGAATATATATATATATAATAATTATCGAACGGATATATATATATAAATATTCATCATTACATGTGTTAAAAAAAATATCATCGTTAAACAGTAATTAAAAAGGAACCAGTATATACACACATAAACCTATGAATATTCTTTTTGTTCAATTACTTATTTTTATTATTATATTTATAAATATTAAAGTAAAACGAGCTTACGATACAAATGTACCAGATAAGGTAAGTGATTTTACTTTTATATAACAATATATCAATATCATATTCATTAATACATATATATTTATTCCTTTTATTATTACTATTATTATTTATTAGTTGTCAGAACAAGATTTCTGGAAAAGATTTTTGACATCTGAATTCTTTCATAGATCAAGACATGGTGCAAGATCACAATTAACACCATATGATGATATTTTTGATAAATGTTTACAAGAAGAAGAGGAGGGTAATTATCATTAATATACAAATTAATGATGTATATTTTTTTTTTCATTGACATATATATATGCTTGTTTGTAGAAAATTCAAAAGCTCCTGATATGTCGCAGATGGATAGGATTCAAAGAATTATTGATATAGAAGCATCCATTGAAGATCATATTGAAGTAAATAAGAAAAAAATACTTCCTTTTTTTAAAACCTTAAATATATTATAAAAGGTATTGATCCAAGGTTTTTGTATTAATTTAATATAGAGTGGAAATGCACCAGATTTTACGATGAAACCAGGAAGAGACGATCAAGTTTTACCTTTAATTCGACGTTTTAATAGACACGCAAGTCGTGTATTAGAAATCCCACCATCGTAAGTGTAGTAAATATACTCAAAAATAAAAATATCCTTATATATATAGTGGTATTCATTTTAATATACTTTGTGAATTTTTTTTTCAAAATCGATCGATTTAGAAAAAACAAATCAAACGAATCAGAAGTAAGTAAAATTTAACCTTGATTTTATTAAAAAAAAATTAAGATTATTTTCATACTGGGAAAAAAAATACTCAAAAAAGAAAAATTCAGATCTTGGGAAAAAAAAGAATTTAATTTTAATTGTGTAATTTTTTAGTATGATATATCGAAAGATATTATTTTAGATGATCTAACAAATGATCCACCACCTGAAAAAGTGATTTTAGATATTCATGATACAGCCCGTTATTTTGAAACACAAAACGAAACTCAAGATATTAGCAAAATTAATAAAAAGGTATTAGTTTATAATATAAAATATACAGCAAAAACAAATAACTAGTAACTAATAAAAAAAAACCATGTTTCAGGATGCTGAAAAAATCATATCAGGTTTCAAAGATCATTTTAAAGGATGGCAACCAGAATTAACAAAGGTATTTAAAAATAATATATATTTTTTTAAAAAACAGACTATATTTAATATTATGATTATATAAAAAAAATAATAAAAAAAGAAGAGAGAGAAGAGATCGAAATCGAAAGCCAATAATTAATTTTTTGTATTACTATATAGCACGTTATGGATCCCAAAATTGGTGATAAAGTTTGTATGGATTTGACTGAAAGGATTCGGAAACGGAAAGAGTATGATGGCAAGTCCAATTCCGGTAAGATATCCGAAAGATCAAAAAATAAAGAACAAAAAAAAATTAAAACTCATCATTTTTTTTAATTTGGTAATTTTACAAAACTGTATCTAGATCAGAAACTACCGCCAGTAGCGTTACAAGTCATCCAAAATTTTCATTCTGCAACAAATGAAATATTAAGACATTTTTGGGCTTCTAATGATCCATATCGTCCTGATAAAAATACACGTATGATTGAAGGCTTAAAACGTCAACAAAAGAAATTAAATGATGTACTTAATGATGTTAGTAAAAATCATGGTGATGTGAACCGTGGAAAAGAGGTAATTAATTAAGATTAGAAAAAAAAAGTCATCAATCTAGCATAATATTCTTATTTCTTATTTTTTTTTTTCTCACCATTTAAATTTTTTTTTTTTTTTTCATCATAAAATTTTAATTATTTAGGTGCTCGAACCACTATTGAAAGCAATGAAAAGTGCATTTGAAGCGGCTAATAAAAGACGGAAAAGATAGAGAACATCCCTTTATTTAGTAACCTTTATATTTAGTAGTACATAATAAGGATATTATTAATAACTCTAATAGTTTCCTAATTGTTATTATTATTATTTTTTTTTAGTTAAGTCTTAAAAAAAATCCCAAAAATCCCATAATAATAATAAAAAAAAAAGCTTGTTCTATAAAAGTCTAAATATAGTATATATCAATCGATAAAGCCTTGGATAGTCGGATGGTTTTTAAACATAACTCCCAATTAAAGTAATAAATTGACATACCTTTTTCTTTAAAAAAAAGCATATCAACATTATAAAAGAGGCTCCGCTTTATTTTAATTTTTTAATAATGTGAAACCTCGGTCATGAGCCAATATCGCACTTTTATCAAATCATGCGATGCTTTTTATTCTATTTTGAGACCCTTGGTTTTAAGCATAAAATAGATTTTTTTTTAGAGTATATATTTTTTACTCTCTTTTTCATTGTTCGAAAAAAAAATTTTTTTATTATTATTATAATCTTGATTTGATATACAAATATATATATAAAAACACACACTATATTAATATGGCAACTAAAAGTGGAACAACATCCCCTTATGAATTTAGTAATGATCAGTTTAATGAACTTTATGATATACCTAGCCCACAAAAAAAATCTACCAAAAAAAATGTTAGTACATTTATTCAAAAATTATATAGGTAAAGTAAAAATAAAATAAAATCATCATAATCAATATAATTATTCATTTTTTTTTCTTATCGTATTTTTAAAAAAAAAATAGTATGTTAGAAGATAACACACATCAAACTCTTATTGTATGGAATCCTTCTGGACAATCGTTCTCCGTTTATAATGCTAAGGCTTTTTCTAAAGAAGTATTACCAAGTCATTTTAAACATAGTAATTTTTCTAGTTTTGTAAGATTACTAAACATGTAAGCATATATTTATAAATACTCTCGCTTTTTTTATGCTTTATCTATTTTTTTTTATGTCTTATCTATTTTTTTTTTACGTTTTATCATCTTTTTTTTTATGTATATGTGTGTGTATATTTTATTTATATATAATTCTTGTTTATATTTATTTATTTATTTCTTTTTTAGGTATGGCTTTCATAAAATCAATAAATCCCCACGAGGTCAAAGATCCAGTGAAAAAGAAATTTGGGAATTTTCACACCCCAAATTCATAAGAGGCCATCCTGAGTTGTTAAAAGATATTAAACGCAAAGCCATGGACTCTGAATTGATGCGAAGAGAAACGGGTGATATACATGCTGCCTTTTCTATGTTACAAATGTCTCAAAGTGATTTACTTCAACAATTTTATGCTTTACAAGAAAGTTTTAATAATTTATTACATGCTTTTGAAGAAAATAAAAAAATTCAATTTCAACAACAAATTCAAATTAAACAATTATCTGAACAACAAGGTATTCAGTTAACTAATTTAAATGATTTAAAATGGAATAATAATCATCATCGTTTTAATGATCCTCTTTTAAATCAACAACATAATAATAATCAGCAAAATAATAATAATAATCAAAATGGTCAAGATCATCCATCATCATTACCCCCACCTGCTATTTTACGTCAACAACCACCACCATGCGCTTTAAAATTATCCTCACCTACTATCATCAAACAAGACGAAAATATGACACCTATTCAAGAACCTTTTAAAATGATCATCAATACTCCTTCTACTCCTAATACTCCAATATCTTCTAATCCTCAACAACAAAACATAATGAATAATAGTAATAATTTGAAAAGATTAGATGATCTTCCACCTGCTTCACCTTATTGGAATCAAGCTAAAAATGAATTAAATTATTCAAATAGTAATACCTATTATTCACCTTTATGTTTTGAAAATTCTGTTAATACACCTTTACCTCCAAGTCCAATGAATGTCGCTAGTCCAGATTTAGCCATGTCTCCAATTTCTTCTGAAGATTCTTTAGGTTCTTTTGCATTCAATTTGTCTCAACAAAATACCCTTGAAGCATCATTTATATAATCATTTCCTATTTATTTTCTTTTTGCATTTTATTTATTTATTTATTTATTTTTTATTGTATAAAGTCTTTTCTTCCTTTTCCTTTTTTTTTTTTCTTTTATAACACCAAAAAAAAAAAAAAACTATGTATATTTGTATATATATTTATGTATAGTCTATATTTATTCTATTCATTTATTTTTTTCCCTACTAATTTTTTAAGATTGAAGAAATAAATATTCAGTATATATATATGTATATATATATATATGATATGCGCACAAACATTTTTTTTTTGGTTTTTTGGGTTAGTTTATATTTTGTAAATATTAGCTAATTTCTCATTATTACTAACGGTCCAATCTAATTTTTTAGCACGTCTAAATAAAGAACAAAAAGTATATAAATAAATAAAATGAATAAATAAACTATTATTAATACATTGTTTATGTTTGTGTTATTTTTTTGTTTCGTTTATTTTCATACCCATCTTCAATATCATAAGCCCAAGCATGTACAGTAAGTTTTTGACCTTGTTTCCAAGCATTTTGAACAATGACAGAATGACATACGTTTTTAGCTGAGTTAATAGCATTTAACTCAACAAGTTTTCTAATACGTAAAGTTTCATCTTTAATATCTTCAAACTCTTGCTCATTTTCTAAAAACAAAAAAACCATGCAATAAAAAAAAATAGTGAGTTTTAAAACATAATAATTACTTAATATATAAATATATAGGGTAACGATCATACTTTGATAGACATCTTTAATACTTCTTAACCAATTATCAATTAAACCATAAGATTTATTACTTAAAGCTGCACCCACACCACCACAATTATAATGTCCTATTAATATTATTATTGTTATTATTAAAAAAATAAAGAAAAATAAATAAATAATGAATATATATATATATATATATATATATATATATATATATATAAGCATCGTTGTTTTTATCATGTTATTTTTTTTTACCACAAACAATGATGTGTTCCACTTTTAAACTTTCAACCGCAAATTGGAGAACCGAGAGACAATTTAAATCTGCATGATTAACCACATTGGCAATATTTCTGTGAACAAAAATTTCACCAGGACCTAATTGAACGATTTGATTAGCAGGTACACGAGAATCAGAACAACCTTTTTAATAAAATCAAAAAAAAAAGATGGTTAAGAGTCATACAATAATAAGTATTTGATTGATTTAAAATATCAATCGATGGGATCATGATGATGATCATCATCATAGGTATAAAACATTTATATTTATATGATTACTATATTCTATTTTATATTTTTTACCTATCCATAAAATCTTTGGTTCTTGTCTTAAAGCAATATTTTTAAAAAATTCAGGATCTTCTTTGACAACCGCAGCCGCCCATTCACGATTATTGTGTAATAAACCATCCAAATTGGAATCTGTAGGATCAAATTTACTCAAGTGAACAACAGGACCATTATTATAATCACCGCCACCACATTTATGATGATGATTATGGCTTTTTCTTAATTTTTCATTACTTGGGTCGTTTTGATATAAAGGTTGAAAAAACTTTTTGATTTTTGAATTCAAATTTTCTTTTTTTTTTATTGTTTTGTCTTTACTATCATTATCGTTTTTATCATTCCAACGAGCACTTGACATCCATAAAGATCTTTGTTGTTGTTGTTGGTATTGTGATACTAATAAACTTGCCATAAGAGTTCTGTTTTTGGTATGAGAAAGAAAAATAGAACTAGTTGTAGTATTTTTCATAAAAGAGTAAGGTGAAGAAGTTAATAAACCTAATTGTTGAGGTGAAATGAATTTAAATCTATTCATTGTTATTGTGTATTAATTGATGTAATAATAAATTATAAAAAAAATAGGTTAATGAAGAAAAAATAACAAAGATATAGATAAAAAAATTTATTATCTGAAAATGAAAGCCTGAGAATTATATCGTTATCATAAAATAAGACTCATCTTGACTGAAAAAAATCATAATCTGAGTTTATTTTTTTGTACAAATTAGATGTTTAAGGTTTATTTGTTACATGAAGTTAATTTTTATTAATAGTAAAAACATCAATAAAAGTTTAAACATGCTTTTAATAATAACAAAACAATTAATACTTTAATATTTATTATTTTAAAACCTATATATAACTGTATTTTCTTTAAAGAAAAATAATATTTATAATCTAACCTTTTATTTTTTTTGCCTTTTTTTGAACTATTATTTATCATTATCATCGTTCATATATATTTATATATATATTTATATATTCATTCTAAAGATTTTTTTCTTGATTGATTGATTTCTTCGTTTGCATCATAAATTCGTTTTGCATTATTATATTCCATTTCTTCATCTCCAATAATATGACCTAAAGTTTTACCAATATAACCCATAGCTCGATTATATTCTCCATCAATCCGACTTGCTGCACCTTGTTCTGTTAATTCATTCGCATGTTCAATTGTATTTGAGCCCCATTCTTTCCATTGTTGTCCATTGTTTTCTAATTCATGTAATCCAACCATTGATCCTAATGAGGATTCTAAATTTCCTATTTGTCTACCAATAGTTCCTTTCCATTTTAACCATATTGGATCTTCTTCTTCATTTTCTTTTTGATGATGTTGGTTATTTTGTTGTTGTTGCTGTTGCTGTTGCTGTTGCTTTATTGTAGATGGCCATGATGATCTTCTATTATTTATTGTATTATTATTTTCAAATTCAACAGTAAGGTTATTGTCATTGTTAATTGATGATGATGTTGGTGACGATGATGGTAGTATTTCTTTTGTAGATGGCATGCTTATTTATTTATTTATTTGTAAAGAATTTAATAAATAAATAGATAAATTAAAATAATGATGATTTTAAATATATATATTTTTGATGTAGCGGAAATTTTAATTTGGTTTTAGTTTCACACTTTTTTTAAAACCTTCTTTTTTATTTATTTATATATCTATAAAAAATGTATAAGGTGATTTTTTTTATAGAATGGTGAGAAATGGATTTTTACATAGGTACTATATTAAAAAGCTGTATTATTTTTTGATGCAATGATGATATATATAAATACTATATTTGAAAAAGGCTGTATTTACAATTTTTATACTGATTATATACAAGATGCTTATTGCCGTTACTACTACTCCATTCGTTTTTTCTTTTTAGGTGATGGTGATTTTAAAGTATTAAAAATAGTATCACCGCTGTCATCATCAATAAGTAAATATTTTGTCATTTTATTAGATTGTTCTTCAGTTTTTTTATTGTTGTTTTTGGTATTTTTATCTTTCTTGGAATATGTGATTTTCGGTTTTTCTGGTGGTGATTGAATTTTTATAAAATTGCCGCCACATGTTTTTTGGTGTGCTGCGAACCAGGAATCAGCCTTTTGAGGTGGTCTAATAAATAAATACATACAAATCAATACATATAAAATAATTGAAAACATGAATATCAAATAAATAAATAAATAAATAAATAAATTACCTATTCATTGCTCTGCTCACATATCCATGGTAAGGTGACCGGTCTCGACATGGACCCTATATATATTAAAAAAAATAGGATCTTATAAATCAATTTATACTTTTTTTATATTCTTATTTCATTTTATTAATTTACATCACATCTCCAAACATGTTGTTTATAGTACTTGACTTCTTCATTAAAACTATTATATGTATAATTTAAAAAGGAAAAAAAATAAGTCACCAACTTTATATAAATACTTGTATTTTTATTTATGTATTTATTATTTATTACGTATGATAAATAGTAATATTGGTTCCAGCACGTTCATTGATTCTTTTGGCTTCTCTTAAAAATTCAGGACCATGCGATTCTAACATAAAATATTGTTTTTAATTGTAAATAATAATAAAAGGAAATAATTTAGATATATTTTAATTTTATATAATGATTACTGTCATTATATCGTCGCTTTTTAATTATTTGTTTATTTTTACCATGATTATTAAATTGCATTGTTACAAAAAGATATGCATGAATCATTTCATGCTAATAATATTAAAATAAATATAAAAAAGGGAGTTAATGATACCATAATATACTATATATTTATGTATACTTACCAATAACGTGTTAATCATATCAGACCTTGGTCGAAATTTAAGTAATGGTTCTGATAAACTGATTGAACATAAACCACCATATTGATATTTACATACTCCAGCACTAATAAAAAAAATTAAGTGAATGTAGAAGATTAAAAAAAAAGGTTACATAATTTAAAGAACATTAAATAATTATCATCATAATCATCATTAATATTTACCATAATGTCATTCTTTTTGACCATTTGACCTATTAGAAAATATAAAAAAAGAATAGAGTAATAAATATTAAATGATTAATTGTTTTTTTAAAAAAAGAAATATTAATCATCATCATCAATGTTGACATTATAATTAATTATACTAAAATTTACCTCTACCATACCAAGTTTTCCGTCAAAATACATATCATTAAAAGCTAAAAAGAGTTCAATAATATCAGGATTAGGATCATATTCATCATCGATAATGATATCTGTACAAACTGATGTTGAAGGAGTGGTTGTTTTTTCTATTTCCTTTCCTTTTCCTTTTCCCATAATTTTACTACTTTCTTCTTCTTGTAACTTTAAAGCAAATAAATAATCAGGATCAAATTCTTTTTTACTTTTTTCTTCCTCTTTAATTTCAATAACATATTGATTTGTTTTTTTATTAATATCATATTTATTTGACGTTGAAGGCTTTATATTATCTTTATCGTCAAGTATAATTATTTCTTTAGAAGTGGAAGAAGTAGTTGGTATGGCTTGTTGAAATAAATCTTCAGCTAACTTTTGATCTAAATTTATTACTTGCTCATCAAATTCCTTTTGTAACTGTCTTGCTAATTCTTGATCAGCATTAAATAAACTTTTCATACGTATTTGCTGTTGATATAACTTTTCTTCTTCTTCTTGTAATTTTTTTGCTATTTCAGCATCATTATCTATAACAGTGCTATATAAATCCATAATAGCTTTATTTTTAAAAATATAATAGAGTAATAAAAGAAGAAAAGAAATAGAAGGAAAATGAAAATGAAAAAAATAGAATGATATATAAATATATATGAATGTATATGAATGTATATACTTGTAAAAAAGTGAAAAAAAGGAAATAAAAGAGCTGGCACAGTATATATTGCAAAAAAAAGGGAAGCTTTTCCATTTTTGGAAAAGCAGTCATGTGCATGCTTTTTTTTTTTGCTGCGATATAAATTTAAAACCAGAATTTTTTTTTTTCGCGTCTATTTTTCATTTCTTTTTCGTTTACTTTTCTCCTTTTTTTATATATCTATTTCTATTTTATATTATTCATTATTAGTATATAAAAAATAACCAAATAAAAAATAATGGACCAATTAACAACTAATGCTATTAAAAGATTGTATGATGGTGATCAAGGTATTCATTCTCTAAAACCTGTCGTTCAATTAATTAATATTAAACCTGTACAAGCTGCTAATGGAACACGTTACAGGTAAATGTTAATATATATTTTGATTCAAATTGATTATAAATACAATGAAAAGTTAATATATATATGTACTACTTTTATTAGAGCTATACTTTCTGATGGTACTCATTTTATGCAAGGTAAATTTATTAGTTACATATTCTATTATATGATCATAAACTTAATTTACGTGTTTTTTTTTTAATAAACTGTCAAAATCATACAGCTATGTTATCCACAAATTCCAATCCTTTAATAGAAAGCGGTGAACTTGCAAAATTTTGTCTTATTCGATTAAATGACTGCGTTTGTAATGAAATTCAAAATCGAAGGTAAATATAATAATAATAATAATAATAATAATAATAATAATAATATTAAGATAGATAGACCACAAATAATATAAAAAATGATTGGATGGAAAGAGAGAAAATATGTAGGAAAAAGGAAAGATATAAGTTTAAGTACCCTATTTGATTAATATGATGTATTTATGTTTATATTATATATATTTGAAAAAAAAAAATAGAATCCTTATTATATTAAATTCAGAAATTGTAGCAAAAGGTTTTGATACAAGATTTGGAAATCCTGTTAATGTTGAAAATATAAATAAACCAGCTAGTGATAATAATGGTATTACATCAAGCCCAACCTCACAACCATCATCACCTGCAACTTCACAACAACAGCGACAACAACAACAGCAACAACCTCTCTTTATGCAAACATCTGGTAATTCTTATGGAGGTGGTTCTCTTAATATGGCTTTAGAATCATCACTATTCCCTATTAAAGGTTTAAATCCTTATCAAAATAAGTAAGTTGGAATGGATAATTAGTCATATATATATATGTATATATTAAACAAAGAAATACATTTTATTAATATTATTATAAATAGATGGGTCATTAAAGCGCGTTGTACTCAAAAATCTGAAATTAAATACTGGGCTAATCAAAGATCAGAAGGCAAATTATTTAGTGTGAATTTATTGGATAACACTGTAAGTTTATATATAAAAAGGCAATGATGACGATGATAATGATGATGGTGACTGATTTTAATGTATTCATCTATATTCATACATATTAGGGTGAAATTAAAGCTACTGCTTTTAAGGAACAAGTTGATCGACTTTATCCCATTTTTGAAGAAGGAAAGGTAAATCGAAAGCATTTATTTTAATCGTATTAAAAATAATTAAATAATAAGTGAAAATAGAATTTATATTTATGCTGATCCAACATGTATATATGTGTATATATATGTTATACTTAGGTATACTACATCTCACATGCCCGGGTTACTATGGCCAAAAAACAATTCTCAACATTAGATAATGAATATGAGCTTTCATTTGATCAAGGCACTGAAGTTGAATTGGTAAAAAATAATAACAATAATACATCATTTTTCCTAACTAATAATAATAATAATTAATATTTAAATATAGTGTTCCGATGAAAATGCAGTTCCTACTGTTAAATACAATTTCGTTAAAATTGCTGATATGGATAAATATGAAAAACATAGTATTGTTGGTAAGTATAAATTAAAACTATACTTTTTTTTAAGGATTGACAATTTTTTATGTTTTTTATTTTATTCATTATATGTAATAATTTTGCTATTATTACTATTATTAGATGTTGTTGGTGTATTAACAGAAGAAAGTGGTATACAAGAAATTATTTCAAAGGCTACTGGTAAACCTGTAAGTTAAATTGATAATAATAGCAATAGTAATAATAATAATAAAATGAATTGTATAGATGGCTCATTTTTTTTAAAAAATAATAAATAAAAATGCATAGGCTAAAAAACGAGAATTAACAATTGTTGACGAAACACAAAAATCCATTCGACTTACAATATGGGATCGTGTTGCTGAAAGCTTTGATCCTACTGGAAATCCCGTTGTTGCAGCTAAAGGTTGTCGTGTTGGTGATTTTAATGGTCGTACACTTTCATTATCTGGTAGTGGTACCTTAAAAGTAGATCCTGACATGCAAGAAGCTCGTACATTAAAAAATTGGTAATTATGAATATATTAAAAAAAAGGATTATATTTTAATTATATTTATTATTATTATTTTTCATTTTATTCATTGTTTATTTATTTATTTATTCAGGTACAATACCCATGGTACAAATGCTACTTTTTCATCTTTCAGTTCTATGCCCTTATCAGATACTAATATGGCTCCACAAAGTGTTCAAGCTAAAATAACATTACAAGAATTTAAAGATAAACATCTTGGTGAAAGTGAAAGAGTAAGTATAATAATAATAGTATATATATATATATTTATATGTATTTTTACTTTATTTTATTTTTAGGCTGATTACTTTACTTGCCGTGGTACAATTGCTTATATTAAACCAGAAAATGTTGCTTATCCATCATGCATTGATTGTAAAAAGAAAGTATTACAAGAATCTGAAGGATGGAGATGTGAAAAATGCCAAAAAACACATGATGCACCTGAATGGAGATATCTTTTAACTCTTAGTATTGAAGATCCTACTGCACATTTATTTGTAAATTCCTTTGATGAAGTTGGTAATACTCTTATTGGTAAAACTGCAAATGAAGCTATGGCAATTAAAGATCAAGATGAAAATGCATATTTACAATTATTTTCCGAAGCACTTTTCAAAACTTACACCTTTAAAGCAAGAGCCAAACAAGAAGTTTTTAATGTAAAGAAAGAAAATTTAAAAATAGTAAAAGAATGTATTTTTTTTTATTAGTATTGATTGTTTTTTTTTTTATCTATCATCTATTTTATAGGATACACCTCGTACAAAAATTCAAATTTTAGAAGCTACTCCAATTGACTTTGTCAGAGAAGGAAATGAAATATCATTAGCCATTGAAAAACTTTTAGTATAAATATTTTATTACCATTTTTAATTCGTTTATGAATAAGTAGTCATTTTTTTTAATCCCTTTTATGAATAAGTAGTTTATATATATATATTTATTTATCATTCTTTAAAAAAAAAAAATAGTAACAATCATGCATTGAGTATAAATATTATTATCAAATATATTGTGTAACCTTTGAAATATGGTTAATTTTTAAAAAAGAGAGAAAAAATAATAGGAGATTCCTTTTTTATTTATTTATTATTTTATTAGGCCAACTTTTCACTTTTTCACACTCCTTTTGTTATTTTTATTTTTTCTTTATCTTTTTCTTCTATACTAATTTGTACTATTATTGTTAATATTATTTATTATATAAAATGACGATTATAGACGAACAACGAAGGAATTTATCATTTTTAAAAACTACAGTAGAAGCTATAATGCCAAAAAAAAGTCTTTCAGCCACTACCACAACAACAAAAAATAGTAATTATACAATAATAAAAGAAGAAGTAGTAGTAGAAAACAATAATAATAACAATAATAATAATACTGAACATATAGCAGCCAAAAACCAGTTTTATCTTGGAATAGATTCACCTTCAATGAGTAGAAGAGCCATGAGTGTTATGTCTTGTTCAAGTTATCAATATGCAAGTACTCTTGATAATGATAATCTTTCTATTCACTCAGCTCCTCAATTACCAGATGATCAAAACTATCTTTCAAAACAAGATCTTTCTTCTATTGTTGATGCTCATCAAGAACTATTAAATGCTGTAAAACAATATCGTCAACAAATGTCTCAGTTTGCCATTGCTTCTGCTAATTTAGGAATGGCTTTGGAAAATATTGCAAAAAACAAAGCTTCCTTAGATTCAGGTAAATACATATTTACATATAAAACAATAACAATAATAATAGTATATAATTATATATATATACGTTATATAGTTATTATATAATGCATATTATATAAAAAATTGTAAAACACATGAAATATATATGTATTAGCTATTTTGTTTAAAATGAAGATAAGCCCCCTTAGATAACAATATATTTTATATAATCAAACATTCTTTATATACCATCCCTTTCTCCTTTTCATTTTTTTCTGATTCTAATGTTTAAAAAATCACTTTATTTTTTTAGGTGAAGGTTTACAAGCAGCTGCTGGTTTTCAATTTTTAATTTCTAATCATCATCAAATTCTTGTAAATATATATTCATAAATTTTCCTTTAAAAATAATAATAGTAATAGTCATCATCATTATCATAATAATAATAACAATAATAGTATATATTTAATTTATATTTTCATTTATTTATTTTTTTTATATAAAAAAACAATATAGGAAAATATGATACATAAAGCATGTGAACTTCCTTTAGAAGAATTATTAGAATCTCATCAAACAAATATTAAGGTAAATAATACTCATAAAATAAAATAAAATAAAATAAAAACAACTTAGAAAGTGATGACTTATATAATTCATAAAATAAATAGGAAAGTCAACAAAATTATGATATAGCATTAGATACAATTAGTAAAAAGATAAGATCAACGGAAGCTATTAATCTACAACAAGCTAAAAAAGGACAACGTGATTTATATCAATATAAAAGGACATTACATGATTTAAATCGGCAAGTGAATGAATTAGATCATATTAAAGAAGGATATCAAAATCATATGCTTCAAGTAGAAAGAGAACAACACCAACATTTATTAAATCAAACTGGATGGTTAGTACGTGCACAAGTAGATTTATATGAATTTTTATCAAGTAAAGGTATAGGTGATAGTCAGTTAGAACAATTAATTCAACAACATCCCGATCCATTTTGTGCTTATGATTCACCTTCAGAAAGAAGTCCAAATGAACTATTTACTGTTTTACCAACTACTAAATCTTTAATTGATCCATTACCTTTTGATTATCATCTTAATCATCATCAAAAAGAAAATGATAACCATAATATATATAACTATCATCATCATGAAGAAGGAGATGAAGAAAATGAGGATGAAGAATATGATCAAGAAGAAGAAGACGATGATGATGAAGAATTAAAACATCAACGTTATAAAAGTCATTTTATAGAAAAACAACATCAAGAAAATATTATATATCCACCATTTATTTATACTAAACCTTCTAATGAAAGTTTTCATGAACATTCACAACATCAAACCTCTCCAACAATAAAATTAAATAAGGATTCATCATCATCTGACACTGAAAAAACGGATGAAAATAATAATTATAAAAAAGAAAATAATAATGAATTGATCAAAGAAAAAAAACATCACCAACAACAAAATAATATAAAATCAACTAATATGAAAAATAATAATAAGTATCGTTCAAATATTAGTCAGAGTAGTAGTAGTGATAGTGGATTAAGCAGAAATGGGGATTGGAATGATGATCATAGAAAAGAAACTTCTGTTGGCATTTAGAAGTATTATTTTATTCTTTATTATTATTATTATTATTATTATTATTCCTTTGATTAATTATTTTTTCTTTTTGTATCATTTTCTTTTTCTCATTATTACTTTGTTTTTACTGTAAACTTTTCATTCTATTTTTTTTATTCATTTATTAATTTTGATGATCTGTATTTAACTTTTTGTATATTATAAATATTTTTTTCCTTTTTTTTCTTAACATTCTATAAAAAAAGGTCGGGTTTTTTTTTATTAATAAAGTTAAAAACCCTTTTAAGACCCTTCTTCTCATAAGTATCTTTTTATTTAACCCTGTTAATAATTCATATTCAGTTTTTTTTACGTGTAACATTAAAATAAAAGAGAGCGAAAAACCTTGCTTTTTTTTTCTAGTTGTATATAAATAATAATCATAATAATTATAATAATCATAGTAATCATAACCATTATCATAAAAATAAAAAGAGTAAAAAGAGTAAAAATAACAAAAAGAATAAAAAGAATAAAAATAATAATAATAACAATAATAATAATAATAATAATGATTATTATTTATATAATAAAGTATAATGATTTATATTATATAATGTATATTATATATAAATTACACTTTCAACTTTTTTTTTCGCTCGTCATTATTATGTTACAAAACTTCCCCATCTCGGAGTCAATAATATTTTAAATTCACAATTAATTCAGGGAAAATCAAACCATGAGATAATAATAATCTTTTTTTTTATTAGCATTTTTTTATTTTTCTTTATATATATATAATAATCTTATATTTTAAGCATTGTTTATATATCACATTATTTAATATTGATCTATTATTTTATGATTGAAAAAAAATAATAATCTTTTTTTATCATTTTGTATAAATTTGTACTTTTTGTTTATTTATAATCTTTTTTTTCTGGGAGTACAAATAACAATCAGCCGGCCAATATATTATACTTGCCAACCTCGGAATGCTTTTATTTTTTTATTTTATTTTTATTTTTTTTTGATGAAATGAGAAAAAAAAAGAAAAAGAAAATATATACATATATAAAGAATGTCATGCTTTTTCATTTATCTTTTTTTTTAATAATAAAAAAATATTAAATCATTTAAAGAAGAAACTTTTCTTTATGTTTTTTCATTTTCTTTATTTGAATTTTAAAATTAAAAATGGTATTAAAAAAATAGAAAGACAACGAAATAATTGACAAGTTTAATGAATTAATCTTCATGTAATATTAAATGTCATATGACAAGGACCCGAGTATTTTTTTTTTTTTCATCTTTTTGATTTCAAATATTATTATGATCTAATAAAAGAACACAGTTACTATATTTTGATTACTACACCAAAAAATAAAAATAAATGATTCTTATTTTTATTCTTGACTATTGTTTATAAAGAGTTTATTTATATTCATTGATAGATATATATATAAAGTCTTTATTTATGTACGAATAAAAAAAAATATTAATTTTATAGTACTTTCTAAATATATAAATTAAAGTGTTATTTTTTTTAAAAAAAAAAAAAGAGTTTGAAAACAAGCTGTAATCATGAAGGTTGACCCTTTTTATTATATAAGAAAATGGGCTGCGTGTGAATATAATTTTTAAAATTACCATTTTATATATATACTAAAATTACTTAATGTGGGGAAAAATATGGAGGTTTTGTATATTTTTTATTTATTTTTAATCGGAGTGTTTCAATTGATGATTTAACATTACTATAATTTTTGTTGATTTATATGTCTTTTATATTAGGTAATTTAAACACAGAGTGTATCATTTGATTGTTAACCTTTTGATAATAGACCCTATTATAAAACAGATTCAGGGAGTACATACCCAAAAAATAAAAATTACCTATTATATATAAATATATATATATTCCATTTTTAAAACTCAAATTGATATATTTAATTTCTATCTTTCTTTCACTTTTTTTTCTTTTTTCTTTTTCCTTTTTCTCTTTATTTTTTCCTTTACTCTTCCCTTTTTTTTTTAATATATATATTCGCTCATATATATATATACTTCTATAAATCATGAGTCCAGATCATACAAAGGAAGAAATAAAGGAATCAGAACTTAAATATTCATTAAAAGATAATTTATTTGCTAACCCATTTGATGCAAAAGAAGAAGATGTAGATGATTCTACTGATGCTGGTAAGATTGTAAAAAGTCAACCACCTGCAACTAGATGGGAATTATGGGGTTACTACCTTTATTATAATGGTGTAAGTATATATATACTAGTATAACACGTATTTATGTATTCATGTTTCTTTTTTTTTAATTTATAAAAATAGAATAATGGGTATACTATGTATTCGTATATGAGTAATATTATGCAATCCTTAGCATTTCAAGGTGGGTTTGTTGATCCAAATCGTCCAGATGTAAAAGGGTGTCCAGATTCACAAGGACCATGTTATATTAGTTGGGGTTCAGGCAGTATTCCAGTTCAATCCATGATGTTGTATCTTCAAGCCATCTCTTTTTCTATTCAATTCTTTTTATTTACTACATTTGGTAGTTTGGCAGATTATGGTAGATGGAATCGATATATTTTATTAATTTCTACTATTATTGCTATTGCTTGTCAAATCTTACCTATGGTTTTGGTAAATGATGATGGTACTCATTGGAATGCTATGTTGGGTTTAAGTAAGTCACCCTTATATACAAAATAAAAAAATCAATTAATTAATGGGATTATTTATAATTATACCACATATTTATACATATATGGAAATATCTATACTAATTATTTATTTATTAAAAAAAAAATTAATAGATATTGTTGGTTTAATTTCTTATGGTACTACATTAGTATTTTATGGTGCAGCTTTCCCAACTTTAAGGTATATATATATATATTAAAATGATTAGAATTGGAATATTTTTTTTAAAAAAAATAAATAAATGAAAGAAAATAGGTGTCTAAAATAAAGGAAAGAAATAAGAAAGTTGGGCTTAAAAAAAGGAAGGAAAAAGGGATGAGAGTGAAAAAAAAAGCTAATGATTCTTTTTATTATTTTAATTCATCACATAGTGATAATCTTCCAGTTGTTCGTGTTGCGCGAGCTGATCCCAATTTGTCTAAAGGCGAAAAAATGGCTGTTGTTGAAAGATGGAGGTAAATAATAGTAATAATCATATATAAATATGATCATCATGAATATTTATCTAAACCTTTTTATTTATGCTTCTTTTTTTAAAAAAAATAGAAATCATGTTTCAGCTATCTCAACAACTTTCTCAAATATTGGTTTTTTGATTGTTACAGGTATTCTTTCTGGTGTGTCTTATAAACCATGGTCTAACTATGATTTCCCACCTGGTCAAGAAAAAGTTTTTGGTGGTACACCTTTATTTAATTATGTTGGTACTGTCTTTTGTGGTGGTTTTTGGCTCATCAATGCTCTTCCTTATTTCATTGCTCAACCTAGAGGTAGAAGAGGCCCTGATCTTCCTAAAGGGGAAAGCCATTTTACTATTGGTTGGAAATCTGTCATTTTAGCTATTAAGTAAGATTATTTTTTTTTCTTTTTAAAAAAAATCATGAAAGATAATTTAGACTTTTATTTGTATTAGAATTAATATATATATATATATATAATTTCATTCATTTATTTTTTTGTTTTTTTTAAAAAATTATCATATTTATAGAGAAGCACGTAAATTAAAATATGTATTCATATATATCTTTTCCTATTTCTTATTCTCTGATGCCGTTTCTACTACCAATACCATGATTGGTATTATTCAAGGTAATGTTACCACTTTTGATGGCCGTCAACTCACCATTTTAAATTTAGCTTCTGCTGTATCCTCTATTGTTGGCTGTTTATTGTTCCTTTTTATTTCAAAGAAATTTGGTGTTCGTACAAAAACCAATTTAATCATTATTGTTGTTCTTTCTGGTGTTGTTGCTGTATGGGGTTGCCTTGGTATTGGTTTAGATAATTTTGGTCTTAAAACTATTTGGGAATTATGGGCTTTCTATGTTTGGTCTGGTAAGTTGATTTTAGGAAAAAAAAAAAAAAATAAAATGGAAAAAACAATTGATTGAACAATAGATTAATTTATATATATATATATATATATATATTATTTTCTTCTTCTCATCGTTTAGGACTTTTCACTGCACCCATCTGGGCATGGCAAAATACCTTTTTAGCAGAATTAATTCCAAAAGGAAAAGAAAACTTATTCTTTGGTTTATTTGGTGTAGTAAATAAAGGTTCAGCATGGATTGGTCCTGTAATCATTGGTGCCATTACTGAAAAAACAGCTAATATTTATACAGGATGGGCAGTCATCTTAGCATTCTTTGTATTAGGTTTAGTAGCTCTTTATTTTGTTGATGTAGAAAAAGCTAAATTGGATATTGAAAAATATTATCGTGAAGTTGAAGAAGAAGAATTGGCTAATGCTGAAAAAGCTCGTGCTAATTTAGAAAATCATACAACTACTGTTAATAATAATACTACTATTGATAAATTAGCTTTAGAAGATTCAACTGAAAAAATTTTGATTGAAGAAAAAGCTTAAAAAAAAGAAAAGAAAATCTGTACATCCTTCACTTTTTATTATTATTAGTATTATTATTTACTGCTTTTATTAGTTCGTTCTTTTTTTTGTATTATATATGTATATATATAATATTTATCAATGATCAATTTTTTTGTATACAATATACTTTGTTTCATTTTTTATTATTTATTTATTTTTATGATTATTATCTATTTTTATACTATCTAGTAATTAATTATTTATCTTACTTCTTATTCTTTTTTTGTTACATACCAATAATATAATAACAATAATACTAATATACTTTAATATATATATATATATATAAACCTATATTTTATAAATGATAAATTCGAATTATTATTAACTTGCTTCAACATTTCTTTTTAAAGAAAAAGTGAAAGCATTCATTTTTTTAGGTTATAAAAAAAATTATATATGCAAAAAATTCAGAGTATATAAAGTCAGGTCTTATTTTTTTTACTTTCTTTTTCTCTTTTTTCATCACTTTTTTCATCACTTTTATCACTAATTTTATGTTTATTAAAGAAAGCAAATATGACAATAAATAGTCATTTATTTTAATAGTAAATAAGATATTAATATAAATCATATATATGGCGAAATAGAAAGTTGGCTAATTGGTATTATTTTTTATTATCATCTTAAATAAATAATTAAATAGATAAATAAATAATAAGAGGCTATTCTTATTAGGTTGCCCGTTTGCTTTTATTTTATATCATTATTTATAGATAAATAGTAATTGAATGATTTTTTTTAAGATTGTTAAATATAAAATGCGAAAAAAAAAAATGGGTATGATGAAATAAAAGGAATGCAAAAATAAAAAAAATAACAACAAATCTTATTATTATTTATTATTATTATTATTTCTTATAGCAGTGTATAAATATCAGTCAGTATATACATATAAAAAAAACACAACTTATAAATTCAAATCGCCTAATAATTACATTTATTCTTTTTTTTTATTCACTAATATCAATTGTATTACTTCATACAAAATTATATTATAATGATGATAGATTCGAAATAAAACAATCAAGCATGAATAAATATATAGTAATAAAAGAAACAGATAAAGACATTAAAATGTATAAATTATGAATTGTTAAATATACATCTTTATGATATATACTATTTATTTATTTTATAATAAGCATTTGAATACATGCGATCATTGTCTAAGAACAACATTGGCATCCCATACAGCTTTATAATGACTATAGCCAGATTCAGGGGCAAAACTTGCTTCACATTTATAAGTATCCCCATCACAAGTAATACTTGATATCGTAATTGGACTACTCATCACATTGGCAATCATACCAAATAAAACAACCATAGATACTTTTGTAAATTGCATTTCTTGTTATTTATGAGTAGATTTGATTAAATAGAATAGTTTATCAAAATGTAATGATATATAAAAGAATAAGAAAAAGAAGAAGAAAAAAAAAAAGAGGATGAATAAATAAGTTTAAATAAATTTTAACAAAAAAAAAAAGGTGTCTTGAATTATCCATAAACAAGTAAACGCCGAATCTTTTGATATAAGTAAATGCAAGTTACCCTATCCTTGGATATTCAAAAAAATAATAATAATCGTAATAATAATCTAATGCATAATTTTTGACGTATGGCGTATTATCTCGCTCTTAAAAATATGTTTTTATTTTTGTTCAAGGGATGTAAATATTGAAGTATGTTTTTTTTTGAAAAAAAAAAAAAAAAAAAAAGGAGGTAATTTGAAAATAAGATGAAGTTTTAATCATTTTTATTTTTAAAAATTCATTAAATAATTATTATTAAGCTAAACTAGTAAAAAATAAACAGATTTATAGTAATAAAGTTGTAACTGATCATCAAGTACCTTGATTTATTTGTTGTATTTTATTAAAAAAAGAATAGGTATGTTTGATAATTTTCTATTAATAATGAGAATGGATGAAATAATTTACAAAATTGTAATAAAAATATTTACTACATATTGCGAAAAAAACAAAAATCAAAACAAAATAAAGAAGATCTGCTGATTTGGGAATTCTAGTGTATGCAATAAAAAAAAATAATATTCTCGATCTGAATAAATTAAGGAGGTATTTTATGTTTCAATCTTAAAAGTCATAAACAAAAAAAAAATGAGACATTTACTTTGTTTATGCGTTTTTCCTTCACTGTGGGTATAAAATAGAAAAAAGTGATTGGCTAATAGTTTATACTTATATATAAAAAAGGAAATTTGATGAATTTCAATACATATTAGAATTTCTATTTATATATTTATTTTCTTTATTTTATAATGTACGTTATAGTAGAACAAATAAAACCAATATTTTGAAAGAATAGTTTAGTAAAAATACTGTAGATGGAATGAAATAAATAAAAAACATCTATAAAAAAACTACAGGCTAATTAATACTTAATCATTCTTTTTCGTTAATACCTTTACGGTATTTATTTTATTTTAAAACTCTTTAATATCATTTTTTCTGTTCTTTTTTTCTCATTCAATAAAAGCTGTAAGTACATATAATATCAATGGTTATGATTATAAATGTATCTTATATATTTGTCTTATATATGATATATACATACATACGCATATATATATATATATATATATATTTGAATTGGTTTTATGAATTCATTTATTATTATATCTTTTTAGTCTATTTAAAATAGACAACAGTTTAAAACAATGAATGAACTTTAAATATTAAATCATTATTATTATTGAAAGAGTGTTTTTTATTTTATTAAATATTTTTTTAAATTATTATTGTTATTATTATTATATATATATATATATTTAAAAAATAACATCACAGATATTAATTTTTATTGAAGTAAAAAAGAAAGTAAAAAGTAATTATTAATTAAAAAGTAAGTATTATTTAGTATATATTATAATTATTATTAAAATTATTATTATATGTTGTATTTTTTTTTTCTATTTATATATATATATATATATATATATATTATATTCTTTTTTTTTAAAGAACTAAAGCATAACCAATCATAGAAGCAAGACCGACTAAGTAGAATTGGTTTGAAGTGACTTGATAACCAGAGTTAGTCTTCTTTGCATCTTGAGCTTTATTATTATTTGTAGATGTGGAGCTAGATGGTTTAGCACTGCTAACAGAAGCAGATCCAGAAGCTTTGGATGAAGCATTACTTGGTTTACCTGATGCAGCAGGTCCAGCGGATGCAGATCCAGATGCTTTGGGTGCATTAGGGTTTTGGACTTGTTGATTACCATCCTTAGGCTTTTGCTGATCTTTATTTGGTTGTTGATCCTTGGGTTGTTCTTTAAGTTTATCTTCAGGAGTATCAGGTTTTAATGGAGTACCATCTATTTATTTGATTTTTATATATAAAATAAATAAATAAATAAGTAAATATTCATATTGACGATGATAATGATGATTTTTCTATTTTACTTATTTAATATTAATCATTTACCTGCTAACTTAAGTGGGGTAGCTGAACCTTTACCATCAAATTCAAAAATACCGGAATAAGACCAAGTGTTGGTTTTTTCTTGACCAATACGAAGCCAGTATTTACCTTTTCTAAAATCATTTAATGGTGTGATTTCATATCTACCTTCACTACATTTAATAGGAGTGGAAGGATTGGTGACATAAGCAACGATATTAGCATCTTTCATATCACCACCAAGCATTTGAATATCACAAAGTTTGTCAGCATCAGTTGCATCAGCAGTCCAAGTAATTGTAGCCTTATTTCCAGAGGTCTAAATAATAATAATAATAAAATAAAAATAGTTTCATCGTTAATTTCATATTTTTAAAAAATGATTAAAGTATATATTATAATATTTACCCAAGTATTGGAATTAGCCCAAGGTTCTTGAATCTAACATTTTAATAAATCGAATTAAAACTCAGTTACAATGCATTCATCATTTTTTAAATATATGTATATATCCCTTACAACAACAGCAGCACTAGCAAAGGAAGCAGCAATGGAAGTTAAGGTAATTAAAGTGGCCTTCATTTTGTATTAACGTTATTTGATTTGTTATAAAATAAAATAAAATTAAATGTATTAATTGATAATAAAAAAAAAAATTAAATCTAGTGAAGGGTTATCTTTTTATACTTTTTTATAGAAAATTTCCCCATAATGTTTACACGGAGAATCAAAGAGGTAAATGGGCTTTTTTGTTTGTTTAATTTTTGGTTTAATCTTTTTGATTTTTTATATTACATATATATATATATACCAATTGGCTACTTTTATTTCATTTATTATTTATTTTTAAAAAATCACCATTACCATTTTTTTTTTTTTATCATTATAAGTTGATGTTTCATTTTGTGTACGTAATTTTAAAAATTATGATCATTTTTTATGCAGTAACAAATAGTTAATGTTTTAAAAAAAAAATGTGCTAGCAAACAAATAAAGCTTACTTTTATGTTAATAATAAAGAAAAAAAAAAGAACAATTTATTGATTTATGCACATAGAAAATAAAATGATAATAGTAATAATAAAATAAAAAAAATGTGTTTAAAAAGTGATATAGTAATAATAGCTATAAAGATAAAAATGATACAAAATTGAATAAAGTTAAAAATAAATGTATAATAATAAAAAAAAGGGTAATAAGATTAAACTGCGGTAAAATAAAATGAAAAAAAAAGAAAGCATGATCATTACCTATATACCTTAAAAGATAATAAATAATGATTATTAAATCGATAATAATGGATTAGTATTTATATACTTTTTTCTATGAGGATCTTTTTTTTTAAAACATATATAAAAATGATGATGATGATAAAGTTGTATATGATTGAATTAAATTAGTAGAAAAAAATATTTAACAAAATTAATCTTCCATATCCATTGATTGAACTTGTTCTTCTTCAACTTTGGCAGCTTGATAACGTTTCTTGGCTTCAAGGGGAGCAAGTTCAATATTTTGTTCAAGTACACGAATATCATCAGCTTTTTCGGTTTCTTTCTTAACGGCCATAACACGATTCTTATAGAAGGCTCTTTCACGTTTAGCTCTGATTTCTTGTACACGTTTCATAGCTTTAAGTGTAGTAGCCATCAAGTTACGATCATAACGAACTGGTACATTGCGACGTTTTTCAAATTCAAAGGTGGAATCCTATTTTTATATTGAGTATATTGTTTTTTTTAAAAAAAAGAAAAAAAGAAAAAGGAAACTTAATAAACCATATTTACATATGCATACACAATATATATGTATATATTATTTCTTTTCTTTTCTTTTCATTCTTTTTTTTCTCCTTCACTTACGATAACCATTTCTTTGCCGCTTGCCTTTCTGAAAGCTTTTGTCCATTTAACTTTTCTAGGATTACGCTTCATTTTGAAATTCTTGTTACATTTTGATCTACAGAAACGGAAAGTCTATTAAAAAAGGTAAATAAAAAGCTAGTTTAATATATCAAATAGTTCGTCCTTATTTTTTGCTTCTTTCTTTTTTTTTTTTGGATTGATCTTTATATGATTATATACACATATATATATATATATATATATATTTGTTCCTTAAACTAAAATATCTACATAAACATAAATATTTATATTTGTAAAATATCAACTATTATTTATATTATTTACCTTACTGTCATTTCTGACAAACATAGTACCATGACCAGGATAACAAGGTCCTGAACAGAAATAACAACGAGAAATATGCATTATATATTATGTTACAAAAAGGTAAAAAAAAAAAAAAAAGAAGGTTAAAGAGAGAAAAAAGAAAAGGTAGAGAAAAAAAAATTCAAAATGGTAAATGAAAAAAAAAAGTGGCTTAAATTGAAGTCGGGGTATAAAAAATTAAATCAAGAAAGGTTTAAAGGTTTTATTTAAAGAATTATATGAACGAATCAAATATAAAATAAAATAATATATAGATTCAGATAAAATTAAATATATATACAACATAAAAAGAAACAAAATGATAAATAATAATATAAATAAATAAAATAAAGGATATATAATAAAAAAAAATCATCGATTCTCTTTTTTTTCTTTTTCATTAAAAATAAATTACAAATAACGTAATTGTGAAGGAGTAAAATGCACAGGTTTCCATTCTAATTTTTCACTAACAATGACTCTTTTCTTTTTCTTTTGTTGATTACGTTCAAATTGTTCAATTACTTTTTCACCTAAACAAATGATATGTTGACCACGATAATACCTTAAAGCACCAATATTATTTAAAGTATGTAAGATGTCTTGAGTAGTGATAGAAGTATGTTGAGAAATTTCTTCAATAGTGATTTCATCTGTGGCTGCTAATAAAAATGCAACAATGGTTTCTTGCCAATAAGCACGGTAAGTTAAAAGACCTAAATCTGACAATGGTTTTTCAGGGGAACCAGTTTTACCTTCCACTTTAGATAATTCATAAGAGAAAGCGATTAATAATTTTCCAAAACCCATACGTTGATATTGAGGTAAAGTTAAAATACAAGCAACATTATAATTTTCAGATGATTCTTTTTCTTTTGAAAAATAACCAATTAAATGATATCCATAAGCATCCCTTTCTGTCATACAATAAAATAAAAATGGATCCACATCATAGTATAAAGTTTTATGATCTAAAAATAATTTGGATAATAAACATAAATTTCTACACCAAGTTCTTTGTTTTCTTCCATCAATTTCAAAAAAGGAGACGTTTTCATGTCGATAAATTTCATTTCCAGGTGGGTGATGTAATTGGCAATGAAGTCGATGGCGTTCTAATTGTCTACGTGATTCATAATAAGATAAACAAAATTCACATATATATAATGTATCACAATAAGCATATTCGACTGGATAAGGTGAAAAATACCATGTTTCTACTTCATGTTTTCCCATTTGAATTAGGTTAAAATTTTTAATTCTTGCTATTTCACTAACACATTGTGTCATTGATCCTGATGTACGTAATTGTTCAATTTCATCTTTTTTTGAAAAAGTTGATTTTGGATTTGGTGTTGGTCCATCTTCTTCATCATCATCCTCTTCTTCCTCTTTTATTTTTTTACTTTTATTATTATCAGCAATAATTTCTTCATCAACATTATTTTCTTCATTTTTAACGATTACTGTATCTTTATCTTTTTCTATAGAAGAATGAGTATCTTTATTATTATTAACGTCATCATTATTTAAAGTTGAACTTTCATCATTATCTACAGTATTTTTATCATCAATATTATTTTTATTGTTATTATCATCATCATCTTCAGTATCATTCCATTTTCTTTTTTGACCTTGTGATTGATTTGTATCATTATTATTATTATTATCGATTGTAGCAGTTGTGGTAGTAGAAGAAGAAGAAGGAGTAGAAGGTTGAGGAGGAGGTGTTGAACCTACAGGAGTTTGAGAAGATTCTCTTGCGATTCTACCTTTTTTATTACCAGTTGCTTTTTTTTTAATAATAGGAAAGGTGATTTCTCTTGTAAAGTCTAAACGAGAAATAGGTACCCATTCATCTAAACGCTTATTAAATTCTACATAATGTACAAAAAATTCTTGACCACGTTTTGGAGTATTTCTTTCTAATAAAACTTCAGCTTTTCTATATTCTGATTCTTTTATATTGTTTTTTACACTTATTTTTTCTACAAACAATTTACAATTGACTGGTTTACTTAAAAACTTTTCCATTTGAGCCTTCTGTTCTGAATTTAATGAATCTGTTGATGCCGTCGTCATTATATATGATACTTAAATGTTTTATGAAGATGATGATGTTAGTTTTATTATTTCTATTTATTTGTTATTTAAAAAAATAAATAAAAAGGGAAAAAGAATAAGGAAAGAAAGGGAAAAAAAAAAGAAACAAAAGCTGAAGTGAAAATTTAAATAATAATGAAAGTCAGCTGGCTAGGATTTGATTGGCTGAAAATGATTTAACATTTATATCGTTTTATTTTCCCAAATAAGCACTGACTTTTTTTAATACCAATCATCCATCCCATTCATCCCATCCATCCTTTATTTTCATTATAAATATATTATAATTTTTATATATAAATATATATAAATATATATAATTACATATATAATAAATCATTTTTTATCAAAAAAAAAATCAGAGTATATTATATATTTTTATTATTATATTAAAGTATAGACGATAAAGAAGTTTATTTACATTATTATTAATAATTATAGTAATGATAAAATGTAAATAAAGAATTCAACTCTTAACATATATATAATTATTTTTATACCCTTTTTATTATTATTATTATTATTATTAATTATTATTAATTATTATTATCATTATTGTAATTTTTTTCAACTCATAAATCGTTGATAGAAGTTTAAAAAGATTCTATTAATTGAAACATTGTGTCTTTTATAATAAGGTTGGCAAATGTGGCATGAACTTTAGTCTATTGTGTTACTATAACCACTTCGAAAGTTAAATTTTACATTGTTTTTATGTGAGGAGAATAAAAAATGATACAAAATGTGAAAATAGAATTTCTTAATCCCGCTATTTTTTTTTTTTTTTTCCTAAACGGTTTTTTCTTTTTTCTTTTCTCTTTATCTTTTTTTTTTTTCTTCCTTCCTTATTATATATATAAATTTTTGTATTATATATTTATTATTATTACTATTATTATTATTACTATTATAAATTAATACTTAACAATGAAACCAAAAACAAGAAAAGCTGATGCAACTTCATTATTTATAAACGATGATCAACGTGTTAATTCCAGTGCACTGTCTTTTTTTAAAAATAAGTTTTTTCATTCTAATAACAAATCTACAACTTTTTTAGAAGATACAAACTATGAAAATAATATGAATACAAGTATGACTGATGCAGAATCTAATTCATCTATTTATTCGCAAAGTACTTTAGAAAATAATATATTTGGAATTAAACCTCTTCAACGAGTTACTGCCAACATTGATGACAGATCTACGTGTGAAAATGAACATACTACTACTAATTTACAACATTATACTAGCCAAACTATTAAAAAAGATGGTTTCTTATTTAAAAAATCAGACAGTAGGCATTTTCATAAATTTGACCGTCAATGGAAACAATATAGAGTTATTTTATGTGGACATAAATTATATCTTTATAAAAAGGATGCTGATTTATTTAAAAATAATAATTGTAATAATAATAATAATGATAATAATCCTTTATTACCTCTTCCTATTACTACTCGTTCTTCCCCAACTTACTCAAACACTTTATTTTCTTCATCTACTTATATATTAGGGCAAATAATTCCTACAAATACAAACTCTTCTCCTTTAACAAGCAGTAGTACACCATCAAATAGTTTATCTCCTACTCCCTCTACCACTTCTACAATAAATAACACTTTAATCGGCGAAACACCGACTTCTATCTCATCATCAACTACTCTTTCATCGCTATCTAATGATAAAAAATCTTTTTTTTCTTTAAATGAATCTGATTTTAATGATCAAGCTAAATCACAACTTTTTTCTAATTCAACAACATCAATAAATTCAAAAAATATACTTTATGCTGGCATTTTTACAGAATTAGATCGTTTACATAAAAAATCAACAACTGCAACTTATTTATTAATTTACCCTGATCAGTTAATCATTTGTAAAAAAGATAATAAAATGACTAATAATAAATACCTCTGGCATATTGAAACAATTATTCCATTAAATGAATTAATTTTAACTCCTTTTCATTTGACAACAAAAATCACCCCATCACCGGATAATAATGATGATGATGATGACAACATTAGTAATAATTTATCTACAATCACTCGCGTTAACCGATTTACTTTAACTTGTACATCTCAGCCATGGAATGAAAAAACTTATGTTTCTTTATCAAAATACCAAATAAATTTATGGATGACTACTTTTTATAATGCTCAGCGTGTTTTTGTAAATGGGAATGACCTTAAATGGAATGAAAACAATAACGCTAATAATAATAATAATAATAATATTCAATCGGCAGATCAAATCAATATGGTAATTTTTATAAATTTAGTAAAAGATTAACAATTTTTATCGTTGTGTAAAAAATGAAATTAAAAAAAAAGAAAAACAGGCTAGTAAAAAAAAAAAAAAGGAAATTGAAAGATAGTTACTATCGAGAATATATATATATAGCATATCAGTTATTATCAAATGGAAAATAGTAATAATAAAAAAAAAAGGCAGTAACCTAATTTATTTTTATTAATATTATTCTTAATTTTATTTTATTTTAGATTCAAAAGTCAACTACACCTAAAATTATTTCGTTAGATACTATTTTATTTGATCCTAATTCATCTCATCCAGGTCTTATAATTGAAATTCACGATAATAATAATTCAAGATCAGTTCAAGCTGGTACAGTAGCGGCATTAATACATGAGCTTTTATTTGAAACTCATAATCAAGGCAAGGAATATACATATTCCTTTTTATTAACATATACAACATTTACAACTATTTCTGATATGTTTGGTATTATCAAAGGTTATGTAGAAATGTTAAAAAATACACCTATGTATGTTAAATTGTGGAATCGGTTATTAAATATATTTCAGATATGGTGTGAAGATTTTGCTTTTAATATTACTGGTGATTTAGTGACTCATATGTTGAATAAATTAAAATTAGGTCAATCTATTCAAAATTTACCACAAGAATTATCTGATTATTCAAAAGAAATTCACTCTCTTATACTCAAAACTGTAAAAAAGAATCAACATATAATTGAATTTACCCAAACTCAACGTGATTATAATGAAGGATTAGAAACAGTAAATTTAATTAAAAAAGCCAATGATGGTCTAAATTATTATCAGCCTCTTCCTCATCATCTAGATCATTTTAATGTACCACCATCTCCAACATCAACAGCATCAACATCATCATTATCATCATCAGCTCAGATTTCTTCATCGATAAATTCATTTCTAGATGTATCTAATATTAATGCTACTGGGTTAACAGTTCCATTATTTCTTAATATTGATCCTTATGCATTTGCAGAACAAATATATATATTTGATTATGTTCAACATTATCGGTATCACCATCATTTATCCAACCCATTACCTTATGTTAATTGCTCACAAACACCAACTCAAATGTTAAATACTCTTTTGTTTACTTCTTCAACCCCTCATTTTTTAACACGATTAATTTGGAATCAAGTATTGATTGAAACTAGAATGCAACAAACAGAAAGTCCTGTGTTATTGAGAACAAAATTATTAGAACATTGGATCCGTGTTGGTATAGCTCTTATGAAATTAAAAGATATGACTGGATGGACAGCTATTGCTTGTGGTATTTGTTCTTTTGAAATATCTCGTCTCAGGGAATCTTGGAAAACAGTAGACAGAGGTTTAGTGATGGTTGTTTCTCAAATTTGGAGTCCTTTATTAACTGATCATGGTATATACAGCATGGATATTTGGACGGAAGGATGGGAGTTAGATCGTAGTGTTCAAGAATCCTTTTCTGAAGTATTAGATGTATCATTATTAGATGTACCTACTAAACAATACGTTAATAGAAATAGCAATAGTAATGCAATAGCAAACAATGAAGATTTGCCTGCATTAACTCATTTTGGTCCAATTAAACAATCAGTTGAAAGATTACGTAAACATATATCTACTCATTTATCTACAAAAGGAACAGAAGCTTCATTCGATATACAAGTCGTTAATTATGATGCAAGTTGGCTTATTTATGATAATATTTCTTATGGTCTTGATTCATGGAAAAAATTAAATTATAATATATTTAAAAATGAGGATGATAATGATGTTAAAGTTCGTGATCATTATAACATCTCGCTTCCATTTGTAGTGGTCAAACCTTTGCAAGTTTTTTTTGATAATCAAGTCAATCAAGTTGTATCAGTACCTAATGATTTTAAATTTTTACACGAATGTTCTCTTGATTGTGAACCTCAACTGTTTGGAAAAGCGGTACAACTATTACAGCAACATCAAGGACAATTGGATTATATGAAAAGACCAACTTTTTCACCTTTAGTTTTCCTTGATTTATCATGCCATCAATTTAGTTTATTTCCAAAAGCCACCACATCCAATCTATATAATAAAGTTTATCAAGAACAAATTAATGAAACTATACGTAATAAACCTTTAGTACAACCTTTTGAAAGTCATCCTTATATCACTCGTGTTCTTAATGCTATGTTGGAACAGGTTCCAATGACTCATTCTCGTGATATTCAATTAACTATGTTGAAAAGGTATTCTGGGAAAACAAACAAAACATATTGGATGGAATTGGATAAACGTATTTTTTGGTTTAATGTATTTGATGTTTCTAAGAACCAATCAAAAATTATCAAACAAAATATCGTGATGAAAAGAAGGAATGAACAATATGCTATTGATAAATGGACCTTGAAATTAAAAGATAAAGATATTGTATTTGCTGCTGAAGAAATAGTTGATTTTAAAGAAAATGATAGATATTCTACTCTATCATCATCATCATCATCAACATCATCGACATCATCATTACCAAAAGAAGAAAATAACAATAATAATGAAAGTAAAAAAAGAACCATTTTAGTATATGTTAGAGGTGCATCATTAAACGAATTAATCAATATTCTAATTCATGGAATCACTCTATATAAAGATGAAATAATACAATTATGGAACTCTCGTGATTCAAATACAGAAACAACAAATACAGATACACAGGTGATTATTGATGAAGAAGAATTCATTAAATCTTTTTTCACTACAAGTGGTATGTTTTGTACACCTAAAACTCTTTTACTTATGTTACAAGATCAGATCATTAATTCTAAAGCAAAAGGATTACAGGTAAAGCAACAACAAATTCAACAGAATTTAAAAACTCAACAATTGGAAAAAAAAATAAAGCAGAAAAATAGAAGAGCAACAGTAAATATGTCTGCATGTGATTCTATTTCAGATATTTTATCATCATCAACACCACCTATTTCTGATAAATTATCAACAACAAAAATAATAAATGATAATGATAAAGATCAAGATCAATCATCCCCTTCTTCTTCTTCTACTGCTACTACAACTACAGCAACAACAACTAAACAAAATGTTAATGAAAATGATCTAGATGTTCTTGCTTATGATTGGGTATATGTAGCAAAGTTTCAACTAAAAGTGGTTCATTTAGTATTGTTTTGGGTTGAAAATCAGTTTTTTAAAATATTGGGACAGACAGATATACTTAAAGAATTATATAGTTTCATTTTAGTAGCAAAAGCTTGTTTAGAAGTATGGCAAGTCCAAGTATCACAATATTATGATCTTCATTATGGTGATGGTCATCAACATATGAATAACAAAGATAATGAAGATATAGTCAATATGCAAACAGCTTTAAGCATAGCAGAAACAATTAACAAAAGATTAGCAATATTACAAGAATTACTCACAAGGAAAATGCTATCACCATTTTATGATTTAGGGGCAATTCAATATGATGCAAAAGGTATTCAAAATGCTAATGGATTCTATAGGTATTTAACAAGTAGTGGCAAATCCTTTTCTGTTATCTTTGACAATTCAACTAGTAAAATGTCAACTCTATCATTAAGTAATACACCTATAGATATTAATCAAAGATGTGCTATTGATGAAACTTCTGCGATTACCATTTTTGAACAATTAAATAGAACAGTTTTACAATTTTTTGGATCAGTTACATCAAGCGATTGGCATCAAACAAGAGATATGCTATCTGCTCAATCTTATGATTTATATGCATGGCTACCAAGTATGAATAAAAAACCAGTAAATCAGAATAGCAGCAGTAATAATACTAAAAAGGGTTTTTTCCCACCATCATTAATATCGACTGCTCTATCTTGTGTGATTGATGGCCCTTCTATTATTAATAATACTAATCATAATGGGAATGGTAATGACTATTCACTTAGTCCTGAAGATATTGTCATTAATGATATATTTAGAGCTATTGAACATGTCCAACCATCTGAAGCCACCTCCTTACCATTAGACACTGATAATGTATTTCTCTTATTACCAAGTTCAATACAGTATTTGTTTTATATACATTATACAATACGTAGTTGGGTTATTTATAGAATCGCTTCGCCTAATATTGATCTTCAAAAACGTATCTTAAGAATTGAAAAATTCTTACAAATGATTAGAATTAGCCAACATATTACTGAAAAGAAGGAATTGTTTCCAGAATTAAAAGAAGCTAAATTGGCAGGTATTCAACAAGATCAACAAGTTCCTGGTTTTGTAGAATATTGTATAGCAAGTGCTTTGGTTAGTCCTGAATCTAGATTATTTACAAAAGCTTGGGAGGAAGTTGGTAAAAGAGCAGGTGTTTCTAATTTAGATACTTTAATATCTATTCTTAAACCATCATCATCATCATCAACAACAGAAACAGCAATAAAAAATAATAATAATAATAATAATGATTCATTTGATACAACAGTAATTCCTACAAATCTATTAGTTGTACCTAGTCTTGCATGGATATTGGATAGATTTTTAGAATTAAGTTCAGTAATACCTACAACTTATTATGGATATATTCATTTTGGAAAAAGTAGATATTCATTTTTATTTTTACAAATGATCATTAATGCTCAATATAAATTAGTTGATTATTATAATCAGCATCAATTACCATCATCAAGTAAGAAAAAGCTTTCTTTTGTTATATCACCTGATGAAAATAAAAGAACATGGAAACAACTTAAAGAGGATGCATATCTTGAAAATAAAAATGATCAACATTTTTGTACTCTTAATTTTTCATCTCAATGTCATTCAAATCCATCCTTTACTTTAAATCAAGTTGTATTTAGTAAATTAATTCATGATCAAATAGATATGTTAAGAAGGGATATAAAAGAACGTATTAATTTTGAAAAAGAATTACAAGAATCGTCTTCTAATAAATTAAAACAACCGCTTTATCATGAACAGCAACAACAAAAAACAAAAGATTTATTACAACCACCGAAAACAGGGAATGATCATATATTACCACTTCAAAATAATAATAATAATAATAATAATAAAGATAGAAGACACACACATCGTAGAACAGTATCTTCATCATCTGCTTATACACCATCTACTACTTCTACTCTTACTGGTTTATCCTCATTACCATCAACATCAAAAACAACAAAATCACCTGCAATTGAAAATGTAACACCCTCATACCCTCGTGCCCAACAACATACACGATGGCCATCTCTTTTAAAAAATTTTAGATTCCCTGAATGTAATAATAATAATAACACATACATTCCTATTATTGAAGAAAGTTCAAATACTGATTCTAGTCCTAGAAATTCTAATTATGTCAATGATGATGATGCTTTTTATAAATATTATGAAGGTAATAATATTAAATAAATAAAATAAGAAAAAACAAAAGTAAATGAAACCAATAAAACGTTATTAACCTTATATATATATATATATATATCATTTTCATTTATATAGGTAATCCTGCAACTGTAGATAAAATAACAGCTAAAGCAATCAACGTGATTAATTTGATTCGTGCAACTATATCAATAAGCGGAGGTGATGAAAAAAGACCATTTGTATTCCGTATTGTTACAGAAGAAGGAGCTCAATATTTATTCCAATGTTCCAATATGGTTGAGATGAAAAGTTGGATGGATGAAATCACAGAAGCATCTATTTGTGGAACAAATAAAAAATTAAATATTTTGGCAGAAGAATATAAAAAACCAACTGCATATGATTATAGAGAAATAGATGAAATAGAAGAAGAAGATGGACATAATGACTTATCGATTAATACTTCTACTAAAGCAATATCACCGGCATTATCAAATAGTTCAATACCATCAATTTCATCAGCATCATTACAAAAACAGCAACAACAGCAACAACAGCAACAGCAACAACAACAACAACAACAATCTAAGAAAAAGAAAAGATTCATCAAACATAAAGTATCCTATTCATTTTCATTTGGAAAAAATAATCCACATTTTGGAGTTTATGGAATACCTTTAAAGACATTATTAGAAATCGAAAATAAGCCTGTACCTAGTATTGTCACTCTTTGTATTAAAGAAGTAGAAGCAAGAGGATTAGAAGAAGTTGGTATATATCGTATTGCTGGTACTGGTATGACAGTACAACAATTAAAAAAGGAATTTGATACTCAGCCTATAGATAAAATCAAATTAGATGCTGAACATTATCCTGATATTAACGTTATTGCAGATGCTCTGAAACATTATTTACGTGAATTGCCTGAACCTGTATTAACTTTTACATTATATGAAGATTTCATTAGAGCATCCGGTAAGTGATAATAATAATAATAATAAAAATAATAATAATAAAAAGAAAGAAAGAAAGAAAGAAAGAAAGAAAGAAAGAAAGAAAGAAAGAAACTTGTTTTGTTTATTTTTTTTTTTTTTTTGTTATTATCATTGATATATTTATAGCTTCCAAAAATCATGATGATAGAATTTACAATATTAAAAAATTATTGCAAAAATTACCAGTTGAAAATTATACCTTATTAAAAACACTTATAGATCATTTTGTTACGTAAGTTTTATAATATTTTTATATAAACATATAAACATATATATATATATATATATGTATGTATATATATATAATTCTAATTTATTATTATTATCATTTTGACAATATAGAGTAACTGATTATGAATCCATCAATCATATGTATTCTACTAATTTAGCTATTGTATTTGGACCTACATTATTAAAACCACACCCTGGTGTAGCCTCATTTAATACTTCAATGTCAAATTTGGGACACCAACAAAATATTGTTAAATATTTAATTTTACATTATCATTGTTTATTTGATGTCGAACAAAATGGATAAGTTTAAATCCTTCTTCTTCTTTAGGTTTTGTTAAGACGTATATAAATATATATATATAATTTTTTTAATAATAATTATTTAATAATATTAGTATTAATAAAAGCTGGTCTTTTATCTTTTAATTTTTTTTTTAAAAAAAAGAAAAGGATATCTGTTCATACATAATTATATAAACTATTAATGAAAAAAGAAATTAATCAAAATTATTGGGTATTTTTATACACACGTACAAAAAAAAAAAAAAAATAAAAGGTAGAAGGAAAATCGTTACACTTTCACCTTATAAACCCAGTATTCAAGTGAAAAGCCATCTGTATTTTAATGCTGTTACACAGTTGATTCATATGAATCAATTTTTTTTTTTTAATCATATGATCAAAAAAAAGACAATTAAATAATTCAACCAATAAAAAAGAATAGTTGAAAACAACGAATCAGTCTTAATAGATAAAATATTATATTATAAAGTATAATATAAAATAGAAAAAAAAAAAAAAAGGCGTATGTTAAAGAAGTTCAAAACTATGCATAAAAAAAAAACCATATTTATGTCTTACAAGAAGTGTATTTAAAACTCAGACTCCACAATGACTATTTCTTAGTGAAGAATATTTAACTAGGCACTACATATATATATATATTATGTAATAATTGATATTTTGCTACACGCGATCCTATTATTATATTAAACACAATGATACTTTTATTCAAGTAATCAGTTGCATAAGCTTGATAATTTAGCCAGCCACTTGTAATAAGCAAATAGAAAATTAATTAGTTATTGATTATGTTAAATATGAATAGTTTATCCTTCTAAATAGCAAGTTTTTATTTATGAAGATTTAATACCATTAAATGCTACTTGTTCTTTTATTCTTTTTCTCTTTTTTAATTCAAAATAATGACAATTTCAACAACAACAACAACAATAATAATAGTAATAATTAATTAGCAAAACTCAACATTAAAGAAAATAGCTAATAGTAAAATCAATATTTATGATACCATGCAGTTTCTTTATAGATATATTTATTTTAACAAAAGATGATAATGATGATTTTAACAATAACAGCAGCATTGTATCTTATAATTTTACTCGAATGTTTTAGTTATTCTTTATGGTAAAATCACCTTCTTAATGTAAATGTTTTAATTTATCTAATGACAAAAATATTTACAGCTGGAATCATCGGAATGAATTTTTTAATATAAGATAAAAGATTATTACATCATCAGAAAGATCAATATATAAAAAAAAATAGGATTTATTTAATATTATCAATGGGTATGTTTATCAATGGAAAAAGACCATAATAAAAACAATGGTAAACCAATCACGACTTTTTATCAACATCAACATCACCTACAAAGTGTTTTTGTTTAAATAAGGTAATTGTTAAATTAGAAGATTCATATTTAATGAGACTTGCCAAGCTTGTTTAAGATGAAATATCTATGGTGAGAGCTTTTTTTTTTTTTTTTGACGCGAACTAGATCCTTCTTTTTTTTTTTCAATGGTAATTATAACTCAGACTTTTTTTTTCAGAATTAAGTTGCAATAAAGTTTAACCCATGTATATAACAATGAACAATTAAGTATGAATAATCTTTATTATTATTATTATTATTATTATTATTAAGATGAAAAAAAAAAGGATATATGGTTTTATCATCATAGAAAAAAAGAATTAATTACTAATAAGTATAAAATAAAATAAATGGAGTTTTTGGGTTCTTTTTTTTTTAATTAAGCATTTTTGAAACAACGTATATATAATTGGTAATTATTTAACTAATTACTATCATTTCATTATAAATATGTATATAAATATATAGCCATATCTCTTTATACAGTAAAAAGAGTTATTTTAAACAATATGCTGATTTAAAACCGGTGTTTTAAAATAATATAAAAAATTAAGCTACTTCTTTTTATACACACTCAGTCTTTTTTTTATTATTATTATATCATTAAAAGAGAGAGAAAGTAAAAAAAAAAAAAAAAAAGATCATCATTTCCATTCCATATAAAATAGAAAAAAGAGAAAAAAGAAAAACCTAAACAATTACTTAAATATATTGATTATCATTGTTATCATCATCAAAACATAAGGTTATTTATTTTGGAAAAAAGGAAGTTTAAGAAATAAATAAATAATATCTGTTTATACTAATCTGTTTTGCTTTTTTATGTAAAATAGCCTGTACTACCTAAAGAAATAGAAACTCCGGTTTACTTTTTATAAATATAATAACTTCTCTTTTTACAATTCAAACCATTTATTTCTTACTATTTATAATATATATGTAAGTAATAAGAATAATCAAGTTTTTTTTTTTTTTTTTCAATAAAATATGTAAAGATAGAGAGAGAAAAAAAGTAGTTTAATACTAAACTTCATAAATAGAAGGAATATACTTTTTTTTAGTAAAATGAAAATCAAAAGGGAGTAAAAATGATAAAATAGGAATAGGGGAAACAAACTGGGCTTTGAAAAAAAAAAAAAACTACATTGTGTTATAAAAAAACTTACATATACCAAATTAAGTAAGGCACTAATTTAAAATATTCTTCCAACCAATCATCTTTATTTATTTTTCAAGCTTACTTAGTATGAAGATGATCATGAATGTACGGTTATATATATATATATCTATTTACCTATATATCTATATATAATAAATAAATAAATAAATAAACGGAATGAATAATCAAATATATAACTGTTTATATAATATATAACATATATAATATTATTAAAAAGAATCTCTTTTTATTTATATACAAGATAATATTAATAATAATAATGGTGATTAAAAAAAAAAAACGCTCATTTTACCATGGAAATACTCTTTTTTTTGTTATTATGACAATCTGAGTTGATATTTTTTTTAGGCCCAATCGTATCACGCGATCAATGCGTTAATTGGGTATTTACACAAATTTAAGGTTTAAAAAAGGAAAGTGCTATTAAATATGATATATACACAAATATTATAAAAAGAGAGTTTCTTCTTTTTTTTTTTTTGTACTTTTGTTTTTATTCCTTTTTACTTTTTATTTGTATAATCTTAAAAAAAAAAAAAAAAAATATTATAAAAATTGCTGGTTCAATTTTTCTTTTATTTTTTACTTTTTCTTTTTCTTTTCTTCTTTAACCCTTCCCAATTCATTAACCATTTACTAAAAAACTAAACCTTTTTTTTTTTTATTAACCCCTACCCTTTCCTTCACCATTACTATTCATTCTTCTTTTTTTTTATTTCGAAAAAAAAATGATTTGTTATTTACTCCTTTTATTATTACCATTTGTATTTTGTGTACCTATTCAACAACAACAATCATCCACCTCTTCACAACAACAACAACAATCCATCACCACCAATCAAATGATTCTTTATGATGATATTCAAGGTTATTATGAAAATATATTGGATGAAATCATCAGTACTCAAAGTGAAGATTTATTAGTTCGTTTATCCAATGCAAAAAATGATATCACCAAATTAGAATCCTTATTACAACCTCAAGCTACATCCTTATTATCCCGTCCTATTGTCAATCATCAATGTCTTGAACGTATGCCTAGTATGATTGCTAAACAATTACATTTAATTCATTCTGAAATGATTAATCATGTTGAACCTTACCTTCAAAAACTCATGCCCCACTTTTTTGATTTCAGCAGTGAAAATGAAGATGATTTACTCCATCCTGAAAATTTATATACAAACTTACAATTATTTAACCAAGAAATGACTCAACGTTTATTATCCTTATTTAATTCTCAACCTTTAGAAAATGTCATTACCCAAGAATTAACTGCCTGTGAATTAGAAGCTAATCCTAAATTAAAAAAATTCGATTTCTGGTCCTTTTTACATGGTTGGATGAATAATGGCTTTTCTTTAAATACTCGTTCTAATCATCATTTACCTCAAAGAAAAGTGAAAATGATGGCTGAATTAAATAATAAAATGGTTAAAAAAGATCAATTAATCATCGTTGCTGGTGGTAAATCTAAATATCAACATTATTATAATAATAATAATAATAATAATGATATGGTTAGTCCTTATCATGATCTTAATGATGAAGATGATGATTACTTTGTATCAACTTCATCTGGTCCTACTTTATTACAATCTTATTTAAATATCATTGTTGATTCTTTAACTTTGGAATTCGATGCTCGTTTATTAGATTTGTATAATACTTTACGTTCTGATATTTGGGATGATGAAAATGCCATGTAATTGTTAATTTATTTATTTAGTATATATATATATATATATATATATATGTATATATTTATATATATAAAGCAATCCATAACTATCGTGTACATATCAATAAATGAAAATACAATAAAATAAAATAAAAACATCCTTTATTTTTTTTTTTATCACTTTTATTTTGATTGTTATTTTATTTTATTTTTTATTTTTTATTTTTTTAGTATAAATAATATGTATATAAAGGAATGGATAAAAAATAATAATAATAATAAGAATATAAATGAGTTATACAATAAGTAGAAAAAAAGAAAAATAAGGGAATCATAAAAAAAACAAAATCTTTTTTTTGTATTTTGTTTTTTTTTTTTTATAAAATATAGAACATCTATGTAAATGATGAAAAAAAAAAGAAAAAGAAAAATGGAAGAAAAAGTAGAAGAGGCTGAGGCTGAGGGAAAAAAAAAAAAGAATATTAAGAAACCACGATCATCATTGAAATGGGCTTCGCATTTTTATAAATATATATTTATATATATATATATATATATATACATATTAAAATAATTTAATTTGCTTTTTTCTTTATAGTAGGTTTATCCGTTATTAATCTTGCTTTTCTATACCATCTACGTCTTCTTGTTAATGGTCTAGCACTATCTTTTTCCCCTGGTAAAGTTTCTGGTCGACTTCTTGGATGCATCCATTTATGATCAGTATATACCCATCCTTCACTATCACATTCTATCATTGTTACTATGAAATGAATAAATTTAAAAAATAGAAAATAAAAAAGGTTAATTATGAGGATAATTATTTATTTTGGTTTGAAAAAAAAAAAAAAATATTAATTGTTTATTTATTTATTTCATTATCATAACTATTATTCTTTCTTTTTTTAATACCTAAACCTAAAATATCATCAGACCATGGACCTGTCATATCTAATTGCCATTGATCATCCACCCATTCATAATGACTTGGTGGAGGCATATCATCTTTATTAGGTAAAGGTTCAGTACCTGTAATGTTAGACCAAGGTGTTCTTTCCGATCTTAATAACTATATATATATATATAATAATAATAATAATAATAATGATTATTATTATTTATTTTTTAAAGAAAAGAAAAGTATAAATATAAATATCATATATTGCTATTTTTTCTTTTTTCTTTTTCTTATATATATATATATATATATATATATATATATTACCTGAGATGTATAACCATTAGATGCCCACCATCGTTGATTTTCATATAAAGAGACTTCAATAGTGACTTTAGAAGAATGATGATGAGGCAAACAAAATCGTTGAAACACATCTACAATGGTTTGTAAGATTTCCATAGCGACTTGAATGGTAGTTTCTAAAGCAACACCAACCCAGGTCTTATTTAATAAAACCACTAAACCAAGTATTAAAACAACCCATCTTCCAATCATATATAATAATACAGTTAATCCAAGACTCATAACAAATAATAATCGATACACATTTTCATTTAAAGATGCATGTTGTAAATGATAAGATAAATTATCATATAATCGAATCATAAATACCATAAATGTTTGCATTCTTTCCAAATTTACATAATATTCAGGTGAGCTTTCATCATAACGAGGTAATAATATTAAATTGGCTGGTTTATTCTGAATCCCTGATCTGAAAAATAATAAAATAATCAATACTGGTGGGAGTAATATTATAATTAATGGGTATAAGCCTATAAAAAGAAGAAGAAAAAAGAAAGATAGAAAAATATAAGTGAGAAAAAATTGTGTATAATAATAATAATAATAATAAAAAGAGAGTGAGAAAAATAGTAAAATAGTTTTTTTTCTCATACTACTATATTTTCTTTTTTTTTTCTATTTTTTCTTATTTTTTTTTTTTATTCTTATTTTTATTTTTTCTTTTTTAAAAAAGATCACTTACAAAATAATGTCCATAAACTAACATAAATAGTAGATTTTGTTCTTGATTTCCAATTATAAACATCATAAAAATATCGAGTAAGGTGAAAGAATGCACGTGATCTAGCAATTAATCTACTAAAAGTTTTTGCTGTTTGTTGAGGAGACATTAAAACTTTACCATCATTTAATTCACCAGGAATTTTATTTGATGATAAAGCGGTATGAAAAGATGAAGAGGATGATGATGATGATGAATATTGTTGTAATTGTTGTTTTAAAGCTTTACGATAAGCTTTTACTGGAGCCTGTTGTTGTTGTTGATGATGATGTTGAGAATTTTGACGAGTAGAAGGAGAAGATGATAATGAATTATTATTATTATTATTATTATTATTATTATTATTATTATTACTTGTTAGTGAAAAATCATTATTGTTATAAGAAGAATTTGAATAAATACTAGGTGATTTTAAAGCTTCTTCCTTTTGCTGATAATTATAACTAAGAGCATCTAAATGAAGTTGTTGTTGAGGGTGTCTTTTTGAACGTGAAGGTGGTAAGGTATCGTCCGTTAAATGCCCATTACTATTATTACTACTTATATTATTATTACCATTCATATTATTATTGTTATTATTATAATTATTATTATTATTATGGTGCTGTTTAACATCTATAGATCCTCGTGGTGAAGCTAATGAATACTTTCCTAATGACTCTGCTTCTGAATCCGTCATAGATAATGAATCAGGACTAAAACGACGTGGTGGTCTACATTGTAATGCCATATCCTTACAAGTATCATGACAGTGATATCCACATTCTTTATATATTTATATATATTGATTGTTTTATTTAGTTGAATAGTTATAAAAAAGAAAGAAAGTCATACATAAAGTATATTTTAAAATATAAACAAATAAACAAAAATATGTAAGTTATTGAGAGTATATTTTTATAAGTCTATATTTTATATATTTCCTTTTTTTTTTTTTTTTTCCTTTTAATATAAAATGAAATATATACCTGAACATTGATAACCTTGTCTTGCTAAACCCCATAGTACCTTTGAACAATAATCACAATATACAAGTCCATGAAAAGTTGTTAGTTTAAAACGATGAAATTTTATAGGTGAAGGCATTTGATTAATAAAATGTGAAATAATAAAGAAGAGGAAAATAAATATAGAGTAAAAAGGAAAAAAAAAGTTTAATAGCTTATATTTTTTTATATATTATATATAAAAAAAAAAGTAGTTAAGTTTTTATTCTCCTTAATTTTATATTATAAAAATACAGGAGAAGAAAAAAAAATATTATCGTTCAAAGAATTATGTAAATTAGAAAAGTAAAATAAATAACAAAGTATATAAAATATATGTGTATATAAATTGAATAAATAATGACTAAAGAGAAAAAAAAAAAAACAGAAGGACAAATAATAATAATAAAAAGAAGGTTTAAAAGGGAAAAGGAAAAATGGAGGAGGGTAATTTTTTTTTGACTAATAATTTATATTCCGCCATGTGATTTTTTATTTTTGTCGGATTTTAAAAACATGGTATAATAAAAAAAGTTATATAGCATAATGATTTCCCTTTCCTTTTCTTTTAAAAAGCTAAACTATCGTTAATTTTATTATGAAGCCATTGTACAATTAATAATTCATTTTATTTTATTATTTAATTTATTGATTAGTAATTATTAAATTTATTATTTATAAATCATGTAATCAATAGTCTTGCTGTATAAAAATTATACCTAGTAATAATATGAAACGCGTCTTTATCAAGTTGTATTCATTATAGTAAGGAACTATTGAAATTTGTAGATAAAAATATAAATAAATCCCATTTTTATTTATCATTATTTATTTATTATTATAATAATATCAATTTAACCATATTAATGATCAGGTTATTTAAATATCAAAAATTATATATGAGAAAGAGATTCTGTTTATTAAGAATATAGAAAAATGAAAATTTATGTGTAAAAAAAATAAAATATTAAAGTTATGATTGACTAATTTTTTAGAGTAAAATTTAAACTCAGTTTAACTCAAAATTAAGACTTTATCTTTTTTCAGCACTTACTTTCTTTTTTCTCTCTCTTTTTATTTTTTCTCATTCCTTTTTAGCTTTAAAAGTTTTTTTTATTATTAATATAAATATTATTATAAAAAATGATATATGATAAAAAAAAAAAAAAGAATATTATACAAAAGAAATATTACATATATATATATATGCAATATAAATCAAAATTAAATAAATAAATGGAGGAATCTACAACTATTATGATAGCTATTATTGTTATTATTATTTAAAAGCACTAAGAGCAGTCAATAGCATAATAGCAGTACCAAAGATTACCAAAATAAGAGAACATAAAGCCAATAACCAAGAAGAAGAATGGAAAGTTTGAATATCTTCATGTTGTTGAGTAATATCATTGGTTGGCTTAGCAAAAGGAACCAATTCGTCAGTAGATTGATATTGTTTAGAGGAGAATGGACGGAAAATAGTTAAATAAGCATAACCTGGAATGATATAGGCTAAAAAGGAAGAAGCAATGCCACCTACGACAGAATAAACTTTACCTAAAGAATTCAATTGAACACCCAAAGTTAAAAAGAAAATAAATAAAATCACGGTCAATGCATAATGTTCGGTATTAGTAGGCTGTCTTGTATTTGATTCTAATCCAATGGCCTTTTGAAGAGCATCTCTTGCAGGATAAAAAGCCATAGGAACAGTTAAGATCATGGATACACCTAAACTTAAACGACCAATATTAATCACAGGATCATCAATATCAAAATTACTAAAAATGTTAGAATTGGATTCTACACCAAAACTTAAATAACCAACCACAGCAAATGAAATAGAAATGGTCCAACTCATTAAAGTAGATAATCCACTTGTAACAGACCATGATTTTAAGGATTGATTACGTTGTGATAAATAATTACTAAAAGCTACTTGTGAACAAACAAAGGCAAACGACATAATGCCTGTAGCTGCAACAGGATCTTTACCAATATTAAATAATGGTGTATCATTTTTTCCAGCATAGGCAGGAGCTCGAATTAATACACTTAATACCATGATTGGAAGTAAAAAAACAGAAAATGCTGACCATCTTGCTAATGCACCAATGGATCTGAATAAATTTAATGGGAATACCTATTATGTATATTTTTTTTTATTGAGGTCACATGATAAATGAAAAAAGAAATTAAGTTTGACTTTTAGGTATATTTTTTTTTATTATATATATATATATATATATAAGACTTACCAAAAAAATGGATATAAAAATGGTCATTAATTGACGATCACCAAGAATTGGATATTGGGGTATATATAAAGATGCTAATACAGGAAGAGTATCAGCGATTACTAAAATGATAGAATATAATAATATATAGATAGAAAATATCAAAAGATAGAAAATAATTTAGTATGAATTTAATTTTTCTCAGTTGGGGGATTTTTTTTTTTTAATTAATAAAAAAAAAAAGGAATATAGGGATTTATATATATATATATATATATATATATATATGATTATAATAACTTACAAATGATATAACTGATAACACTACCAGCAGATTGAATAAACAACATGGCATTTAAAGCATAAAAACCAAATCTACCCATAGTATATTCAGCCAAAGAAGCAAAAGAATATACTTCTACTTTTCTACCACATACAATCAAACTATAAATAGCCCCAGTGGTTAATACAGCAACAATAATAGATAAAATAATCCCTGGTGTAAATCCTGCTAAAACTAAAGCATAAGGTAATCCAATCACTCCGGCGCCAACTGTTGCATTAACAATATTTAATGATACTTCTAAAACATTTCGACTTCCATATCCTAATTGTGTAGATTGATATAAATCCAAATCTTCATCTGTATGATTATGATTATTTTCTAATTGTCCTATGTTATCTTCAAGAATGTCTTGGGATTTTATTAACGTCATTTAAAAGAGAATATATATGATGAAAATGAAAACGATTATATAAAAATAAAATAAAATGAGAAAAGAAAAAAAGGAATTATAAGGTATATATATATATAAATAGTTAAATTCCTTTTTTTATATATAAAATAAAATAAATGGTATATTGTTGAAAGAAAAAAGAAAAAAAAAGAAAAAAAAAGAAATAAAAATCCATGTTTTATATGAAAAATGAAAAAAAAAGGACGGATTTCGAAGTTTCATGGCATAAGCACACCATTAAAACATTAAGAAATGTGATTTTATTGGCTATGATAAATTTTATATATACCTTTGATAACAAATCATGATTGGTGTAATCTTGATAATTTTTCCTTTTTCTTTCCCAATTTTTTTTTCTCTTTCCTTTTTTTTTTTCTTATTACACTTTTTTAATCATTTCTCATGCAATCCTATTTCAAAATGATAAAAAGGGGGGTTTAATTCGAAGATGTGTATATATAAAGAAATAATAATAATATTTAAAGAAATCAATTCATCTTACTTATATTTTGATTTTCGGAAAACCCTAAACTTTTTAAAAAAAATATACCTCCTTTATTTTCTATTTTAATAGTCAGTGCATTTTGTTGACTCATTATTTTTGATAAACAAATCTGAAATTTTAATTCGTGAAATTTAAAATTACCTGTTTAAGTATCCATTAAAAAATAATACAACTTAATTTTTTTTTTGTTTCCATTTTTTATTTATATAAATTTATACATTTATCCCCTTTTGTTTTTTGTTTTTGTTTTTTCATTTCCTCTTTTTCATTGTTATTTTTTATTTATTAGCTATATATAAAATAAAAGAATGATTATTATTATTATGATTATGATTATTTATATGATTCATTTCATAAAATAAAAACATATTTCCTTTTTTTTTTTTGGTTCTTAAACTTTAAAAAGCATAAATTTAGGATTTGTATATAAAATAAATAGTAAAATAAAATAAAAAAAAATGGCATACAAAAAAGGAATGGTAAGAAATATATAAAATGTGAAAGGGAAAAAAAATTATATAAAAAATGAACGAAGTAAAAGAAAAAAAAATTAAGTTATATATAAACAAAAAAAAAAAAAGTAATGGTAGAAAATAAAATTGTTTACAGTTGTCAATAACTAATAGAAAATGAGAAAAAAAACTCTTAAATAAGAACATAAAACACATAAATAAAAAAAAAAAAACGTTAAAATAATAAATAAATAAAAAACAAATAAATAAATGAAAGGGTGATGTATATGTTTCTTTTCTTTTTTTTTTTTTTTTGTTGTTGCTGTTGTTATTAGGAAAAAAAAAAAAGAAAGAAAAAGAAAAAGATATTAAAATTGAGATGTAGGTGTAAATTGTTTTGTTGAATCTATATTAGAAGTAGTAGGATTATTTGAATATGATGAAGAAGGAGGAGATGTTGACGATGATGATGGAGGAGGAGGTTGAAACAATCTTTGTAATAAATTAGAAATTTCTTGTTGTGCTTCAGGTGAATTCATAGTTTGTATTTGTTGTTGTTGTTGTTGACGTTGTTTAGTCATAGCATGATAATTAGCAGCTGACGCAATTAATGGTAATAATTCAGCTGGTAAACTGTTAAGATGACTTCCTATAGATTCTAATATTGAATAAACACTCGCAGATGATTGTGTTGTATTATTATTATTATTATTATTATTATTATTTATAATGTTTTTATTTTGATTATTGGTATCATAATTATTATTATTATTATTGTTTATATTTTTAGTTGAGGATGAAAATATTGTACTACTTGATGTTTGAGAAAAAGGTAGAAAGGATGTTGTTGATGGTGATGTTGATGTTGATGATGATGACGGTGGTGATAATGATATTGAAAAAGGAGGTGGAGGTGGTATCATATTTTTATCATTATTTATAGAATTTGGTCGAATGGATGAAATAGTTGTTGATACTGTATCATCAGATAAAGAAGATAATCTACGTTGTCTTTTATATTGAGTATTTATTGAATTAGGTTTTGAAGTAATAGTAGGATTAAAAGGTTTATGAAGATTGGGTGCAATCATTCTTTGTTGTTTCTGTGAAGGATTATTATTATTATAATTATTATTATTATTATGAAACATAGAAGAAGAATGAGTAGTTACTAATCCACCAGCTGATGTCATATTACTATTTTTATTATTATTATTACTATTTTTTGAATGAGGATGAAGTTGATTACTATTATTGGATAAGGATGAGGTAACATTTTCATGTTTTTGTTTTGATTTTTGTTTTTGAGTTGCATTATTATTATTATTATTATTATTATTGTTATTATTGTTATTGTTACTTGATCGATTTCTTTTTTTAATGACATCTGTTTTTAAACTTAATGGTCTAACAATACCATGAAGTTTTAAAAATAAACCACAAGCATTACATAATGGTTGACCTTGAGGATCTCTTCTCCATAAAGGTGTTGTTGTTGTAGCACAATTACTACATTTAGTTCTTGTTTGTGTTGATAAAGTTGTCATGGAAGTGGTCGATGATGATGTTATTTTATGTTGTAATACAGTTGGACTAGAAGGGGATCGACCTGATTTTTTATTTATTAAAGGTTGGATTTGTTGTAACGGTTGTTGTTGCTGAGTAAATGATCCAAATAAATGATCATTCTTACTATTATTATTTTTTTTTTTTTTAGAAACTTGATCATTATTATTATTATTATTATTATTATTATCAGTAATTGTTGTATTTGCTAATAATATTTGTTCATCTTCTAAATCCAAAGCTGCAACATGTTGCTGATATCTTATATCATCATTACAACTATCAACTGATTGAGGTGTTTGTGGTGGTGAAGAAGGTGATGGAGTATCACCAGATAAATGAACCGATTGTAAATTTAATATATAACTAGGATCTAAATCTCTATTTGAAGGAATATTATTATTATTCGTGTTATTATTATAATAAACAGATAATATTTCTTCAAAACTTAGACTACCGGGATTTATTACTGTGATTGGACCTAAAGGTAAATTATTTGTTCCAGTTGTTGTAGCAGTAGATGATGATGATGATGAAGGAGATGTTAATGGACCCATAGGATTATTATTATTATTATTATTATTATTTTGATCATAAAAAAAAGGAGTTACATGATGAGGATGAATGGATGGAAGATGATTAAATGATATGGATTGAGGGGATAATAAATCAACCGAAATGGGTGCAGCAGTGGTTGATGATGTAAATGTATTTAAAGGAGATGAAGTCATATTCATAGGTTGTTGTTGTTGTTGTTGTTGATAAATAGATTGAGGTAATACTGTTCTTTGTTGTTGTTGATTTGGAAATACAGATGGATGAAAAGTTGGGACTGAATGACTCATTAATGAAGTAGAATAAGAAGAAGGATATTCATTTTGATTATCTATTGACATTGCATAATCATCATCATCATCATCATAATTATCATTATCATTTTCATCTATATTATCATTATCGTTCTTATCATTAACATCATCATCATTATCGCCATCATCTTCATCATCATGTAATGGAATTGTTATACTAGGTGGTGGTGATGAATTTTTAACTTGACGTTTAGCAGGCTATAAATATAAGTTATTATTATTATTTAAAAAAAAAAAATGAATGAATAAGTATAAATCGTTATCTTATTATTATTATTATTATTATTTCTATTTACAGTTAATTTTTTAATAATTTCGGTTGAAGTTGAAGCACGGGTACTACCAGAGACCATAACGTTTTTTATTTCTTGTTGTTGATTGATTTTATTATTATTATTATTAATATTATTATGATCATCATCACGTAAAAAATCGATAGCATAAGGAGGAGCAGAAGAAGATAATAAAGAAGTGGTATCGTCAGCAGGAGGAGGAGTGGTATTTGAAGAGTTATTTGAGATCGGTTCTTCATCAATCATCATAGGTTCAATATTATTATCATTCACTTTTTTTTCTTGCTCTTGTTGTTCTTTTTCTTCTTTTAATAATTGTTTTTTCTTTTTTGATAACGTCATTGCCATCATTCTCCATGTTAAATTTTCCATTCTAACACCATTTGGTAAATTGTTTTTTGCTTTCGTATAAAGTCTCCATACTTTACTTGCTAAAGGATCTTTTTTTGCTTCTTCAATTGAATTATTGTCTACTTGTTGATCACCTTCACCTACTTTCGATGATGATGATGATGGTTTAGCATCTTTAGATAATTCAGGAAATAATGAATCAGATAATAGTTTATCAGCAACTTGAAGGTGCTTCATCAATTATTTTTATTGTTGCTTATTTCCTTCTTCTTCTTTTATTTTTATTTCTATTTTTATTTTTACTTATTTTGTATTATTATATATTTTATGTCCTTTTTTTTTTTATGTTTTTAAGAAGAGTGAGTGAATTAGGTGAATCTATATGAATTAATAATATATATATAAATGAGTGAACTATTGTATTTATAATTTAAATTGACTTTTTTTTGGTGTAATGAAGTAAGGAAAGAAAGAATAAAGTTGTTAAAAGAAAGAAGGATAAATAAAAAAAAAAAAAAGGTAATATAAGTTCACCTTATTGTTTCTGACTTAATAGCCAATACAATTTTTTTAAAGGTTTGTTGTTTAATTTAGTGACCGTAATTGTTGCAATGTAAGTAATATAAAGTAAAAGAAAAATATATAAGGAAAAGAAAAAAAAGAGAGAGTGAGGGAGAGATAGAAAGAGAAAGAGAAAGGAAATATTATATTTATATATATATAATGGATTTCTATATTAAAATAAAAAGAAAGAAAATCGTATTAAAATAAAAAAAAAAAAAATGGATAACCATATAAATTGTATTTTAAACGCCGCTCTCCCTTTTTTTTCACTTTTATTATGCCAGTTGATCAAATATCCCAAAAATAAATATATATATATATTATTAGGATTATTAATGAAAATAGTAATATTATCAGCTTTATTATTTATTATTGTCATTCTTATTATTCTTATTACTATAGTGATTATTATTATTATTATTATTTTATTAACATTATCATGAAATATGTTAAAAAACTATAATATAGCTCCCGACCTACCCCGAGGCCTATTGAAGTAAAGCAGAATAAGAAAATGGAAATACGTCAAATCCTTATCTATTATCAAAATAAAAACAAAAAGAAAATAATGAATAACCTTATATTTTTCTTTTTTAAACAACAATCATTTATATAATATGAATAATACATGTATTATAACTCAAATAAACAAAAACACATGATTTTCCATCGTAAATAAATAAATAAATAAATAAAAATAAAAGAATAAAAACTTTTAATCAAAAAAAAAAAAAAAAAAAAAAGAATTGAAGATTAAAACGTTTTTTTTGCTTTATAAGTAATAAAAAAATAAATAATTGATAATATGAAAAATCATAAGGATATATATACTATCATAATATATATATATATATAGAGAGAGAGAGAGATGTGATATGATAAGCCGAAAAAAAAAAAAGGAAATTAGGGAGAGTACAAATATATAACAACAGATATAATTGCTTTTCATCTAATTTTAATATAAGAATGTATTATCAAAAAAAGGTAGCCTTTTTTTCCTTATCTCTAGAGTTTCCTTTTTGGGTTATCTAACTCAAAAAGAAAATGAACGGACTTTAAATTAAGTTGATTATATTCTATATATATTATATATAAAATATAAAATATATTATTTACCGATTGGTTCAATTGATTGACTTTTTTATGTCTTTGTTATTGTTGGTTTATATATTATCTTGGTTACTTTTTTTTTCTTTCTTTCTTTCTTTCTTTCTTTCTTTATGCTTATATAAAAACAAAATATAACAAAAATCATTCCTATTAAAGTTTAGTTTAATTCATTAGTTTATATATAATATTTTAGTTTTAATTATTTCTAAAGATAAATCAATTATAACTGTTTTATCTAGTATTTATACTAAAATTTATGCTACAAGTTTATGATGATAAAAAATTTGATTTCTTGATAAATATGCTTAAATGGCATTTTTTCAATCCCCGTTAAAAGGAACAAAAAAAAAAAAAAAACGCGCCTTTTTTGTATATTAAAAAATCTCAGATTTTTTTTTATTTTTCTATCTTTCTTTCTCTCTTTTTCTTTATTTATTTTTCCCCTTCTTTGTTTTGATTTTATTTATTTTTCTTTCTTTCTTCTTTTTTTATTTTTTCATTTTCTATTTTTTATTTTTATTTTTAATTGCTAATATTATAATTATATAAAACAACACAGATACTCGTATTTATTTTAGATAAAACCAAACACACAACAAAAAAAAAATAAATAAAGATTCAAATGATTTTAGTAAACCTGTTCACAATTAACTTATATATAACGTTATGAATAATATTTATAAATGACAAACTATTTTCTTTTTCTTTTTATTTTTATTGTAACAAAAAGAGAAAACAAGCCAAAACATATTAATAATAGTTAAAATATTACTCTTTTAAAAAAAATGTCTCTTACAATATTAAAATATAGTTCCTAGTTCTTCCTCAATAAAAGGAAAAAGGTAAAAACACTTTTAGTAATATATAATGTTAAGAAACATATGAAAATATCAATCCATTTAATTATACTAACAATTTTTTTTTCTTTTCACTAGTTCTTAAAATTAAAATCACTGATTATTTTATATCAATTGAAAATAATAAAATAATAGAATCTAAAAAAAAAAAATATAACTCTACATTCAGTACATCTTCCGCTTTAGTTCCCTTTAGCTCTATACAATGCAACAGTATTAAAAAATATGATAATAAGCCGTTTTTAAATTACAAGTTTTAAATTCATAATGTATCTTATAAATAAATAAATAAATAAAAGCAAGTTATGCATATATAAACATTGATTAATATCAAGGAAATGGAGTAGGTGGTTCGGTTTCTTTAAATATAGGAAAAATTATCAAAGCATTATAAATACGAGTAATGGTAGGGAATTTCGACATATCCACCTTCCATGAATGAGCATTATATACCATAGGACATAAAAACACGTCGGCCATAGTGACTTGATCACCTACACTATAAGTACCAGAACACTTTTCTAATATTTTTTCTAATCCTTCAAATCCTACTGTGACCCAATGTCTAGCCCATTCTGCTTCTTTTTCCTTTCCGCCATTACCCGAAGCAAATGCTAATATGCCTGTATTCTGAAGTGGTTGAATGTCACATGCTATCAACTGAACAATAGATCTTATTTGAGCTCGTTCATAAGGATCTTTTGGTAATAATGGTTTTTCTAAATAAAAATAAAATAAAATAAGATAAAGGAATTATATAAGAAAGAAAGAAATAGAAAATATATCTTATTATTCTTATTTACCTGGATTAGTTTCTTCTATATATTCTACTATGGCTTCACTTTGAGAGAGACACTTTCCATCTTTAGTAATGAAGGCAGGTACGCGACCTGATGGATTGATATTTAAATACTCTTCAGATTTCTATTTTTTTTTATTTTATTTTTTTTTAAAAAAAAAGGATGAACAATAAACTCTTTTATTATTATTATTATTATTATTATTATTACCTGTTTCTTAGATTCTAAATCGATAAATTTAAATTCATAATCTATGTCTTTCCATGATAAAATAATACGAACTCGTCTAGTTGCACTAGACCAATAAGATCCATATAAAATTGGTTTTTTCTTATATATATATAGAAATAAAGATAATAATAAGTATATATATATATATATATATATTCAACTTTATTCTATTTTATTATTTTATTATGATAATAATAATAACTTACTTCTTCAGTAGCCATTGTAAGCGTAATCTTTAAAAAAAAGGTAGAGAAAAGTAAAGAAAGAAAAGAAAAAGTAAAATTCATAATTTTAATTTTTAGAACTTGTAACAAGATCCGACATAGCGGCTTTAAAAAAAATCAATCAACTTGGTATAGCTTGGGAAATTTTTAGATTTCATATGTTTTACAATGCTGTTAATTAGGTAATGCTAAGCAATTTATATATTTATATATAAAAAACATATTAATAATCATACATATTATTTTTTATATATTAACTATTGAAAAATTTTCTGTACTATTGATCTGATCACCTATTGAATACAAAAAAAAAAAAAAAGGCATGAAAACCAATTAAGTAATTTGTATTTTTTTTTTTCAGTATCTCACAAAGAATAGAAGTGAATTAAATTCAATAGGTGTTTTAGATATACATTATAAAAAAATAATTTAGTAATATATAACTTTTTATATAATATTATCATTTTATAATATATTTTATAGTGGAGATATACTCTAATTATACTAACTATTATTAATAGATCATAAATAAATATATAAATATATAGAAATGTTATTTTTGAGAGATTTTAGTTCTTTTGTTTTTATAAATAAATACAAAAATAAAATACAAGTTGTCTAATAAAAAAAAAAAATGCAAATGATGAAAAATGAAATGGTATATAATGATATAATATATATATATATATATATATATTAAAATTAAAAATCATCGCGACTATTATCAGCAAGACTAATAACAAAAGCAGAATTATCCAATATATCAAAAGCACAAGATTCACCAGATATAGAAAACTGATATGTAGCTAAAGAACCCCAAAATATAATTAATTCACTAATAATAATAATAATAATAATAACATGTATTAGAAATAAAAAAATAAAATAAAAGGAAAATATATATACATGATCAGTCTTATATATATAGATTACCTTTGAGGTACTTTAATAATGCCGATATGTGTAGTTTCATTCCAATCTAATATATCTACTTTTATTCCTGATCCAAGAGCACCAAGATTAGATGATACAGCTTGTTGTATACTCATTCTAAATGCTAATTCTGTAATAGAAATAGCAAGTGGTTTTTCTGCCCAACTATATATATATATATATATATATATATAATATAGTTTTGTTTATTAACTTAATAAATATATATAAATATGTGTGTTTGTATTTATTTTAATAATAATAATAATAATACCACTGTTTATTTATTCAATTTACATTTTAACTTTTAAATATTGCCATCGATTTAAAGGAATACGATTTTTATACCATGGTTTAACTGATGTTGTATTATTATTACTATGATCTAATATCATTGTTGCATAAAAAAATAAGTGTTATTATTTATTTTTAGAGAGAGAAAGGGAAAATAAAAAAAAAAAAATAGTTTGTATGAGGGAGAAAAAAAAAAATTCTCTTTAACCTTAATTGGAGTTTTAAAATTGAGATTAAAATTCATCAATAATAATGAAAAAAAAAAACACTCCTACCTTCCTTTTTTCAATCATTTTTATCTTTTTTTACTTATAAATAAAACTATCATATGCAACGCAAAAGTTTATGGGGATCATATACTTCGTTACCACCAAGAACACGTATTTGGTTAGGCGTTGGTAAGAAAAAATTAATATATATATATATTTTTTAAGAATAAGAATAAAAAAAAAGAATAGTATTGATAGTATTATTATATAAATATTTTCTAAGATCTTGAATTCTCATTGCTATTGTTACTATTTTATTTTATAAATATCTATTTAGGTGGTATGGTTTTTGCGACTGCTGGTATGTTAATCTCAGATTATATTGAAGAAAAGAAACCAGCTACTTTAATAGAAAAAGAGCAATTAGAAAAAATGTCACCTATTATCGTGGTAGAACATACACCTAAATAGAAATAATTTTATCCAAACGAAGAAAATTCCATAGTTTAATTTTTTTTTAAACTTTAAAGCATATTCATATAAGGTTATATTTTTTTTTTTTTCATTCCAATGGTTTATAAATAAAGTATATGCAATAATAATAATAAAAAAAAAAAAAAAGCATAATCATATTTTCATATCATAGTTTTTTTTTTTTTTTTTTTTTTTTTTTCCATTCCATATTGACTATTTTCCATTTTTATACAAAAATTAGACTAAAAATAATAAAGTGAAAATCCTACAATTGGCATCCTGTAAAATTTAAGGTGTGTGTACATTCTTTAGGTTTAAAAATGATTAGAGTAATAGGAGAAAAATAAAAAATAAAAAATAAAAAAGTATAAAAAACCAAGTTTAAGCCCACTTTAATTTTAATTTTATTTTTCATTTATTATCTTCATCAAAAATACAATAAAATAAAATAAAATATATTCATTATAAATAAATATTATCCATTATGCGTTTATTAGTTCCTATCTCTCTTAGTGTTGCTTTATTATTACAACAAGTTTTGGCTGTACCAATTGAGGATAATGAATATGGTGAAGGATTGGCTACTATTTCAAAAGATTTATTAAATAAACGTGAAGGTGGTGATGGTGATGAATCAAGCTCAGAGGAGAAAGAAGGTAAAACTACCAATATCTGGGATGGTAATAAAGGTAGTGGTAAAGTTTGTTATTACAGATATTGTAATTCTGATAAGGATAGGGATGATGAAGTATGCTCTGAAGAAAGAGATGGTAAATCTGCTTATAACTGGGGTGATAAAGCTGGTGATGATAAAATTTATTATCGCAAATATTGTTGTTGCGATGATGATAAAGATGATGAAGTATGCTATGTAGAGAAACATGGTAAATTTGATAATAAATGGCATGGTGCCAAAGGTGGTTATCATGAAGATGACAAAACTGGTAAAATTGTCATAAGCAACACCTATAATAATAACTGGAGTGGTAATAAATGGGAAACCAATAAATGGGAAAGTAATAAATGGCAAGGTAAAAAATGGGAAGGTAATAAATGGGGTACTCATAACTGAGTAGTTGAATATGAATAAATGGTTCCATTATTTATTAGTTTTATTTTATTTATCTATTCATAAACATATAACATTTACACTTTTTCTTTTTCTTTTTTTTTCCTTTTTTCTTTTAAATTATTAATCTGCTTTTTAATTTAATCCAATACCCAGTATTTATTTTTAATTTTTATCTAATAAAATCCATTTATCCTATTTTTTTTAAAACTATATCCTCTTTATATATATAGTATTATTTAATTTATTCTATCATAAGTTGTTGTTGTTGTTGTATACATTGAATGACGGAATTAATTCGACGAACCAAGACTGATGCATTATAAGGAAAAATATTAGATTGAAGGATGGTGGTTAATTGATAAAGTAATGTTATAAAGGAATAAATATTTTCTTTCTCTTCATCATCGTCATCATCATCGTCGTCGTCGTCTTCTTCTTCTTCTTCCATTTCTTCATCTTCACTTTCATCTTTATTATGTTTATCATGTATGAGTAATTGATTGAAAGTGATGATAAATGTTGATGGATGTCGTTCAATAAATTTTAAATATTTGATCAAAAATAATAGCATATCAGTTTCATTGGAGATTAATAAATCAATTATTAATTCATAATCCATACCAGTTCTGTATAAAAAATATAAAAATAATGTATGTGGATTGATATGATTAAATAAAGGTGAAAATAAATTTGACCATGATATGTATGATTTCATAATTATAGATGATTGCTGTTGTTGCTGTTGTTCTAATAAAAGATGTATATTTAATATATCAAGTTGTAATCTAATTGTTGATTGATCATTACTACCGCATATATTATATATAAAATCCAATAATTCTATAGACGATTGTATTGGTGCTAAAGAAATAAAAATAAAAATGAACACGATGTATATATATATGTATGTATGTACGTATGTATCTACATATATATACCTAAAAATGAAGTCATTGTTTCATCTAAACTTAATTTGATTGATATTGGTACATCATTAATATCATACTGAATTAAATTATTTATACTTGTTATAATCATTTGAATTAATAGATTAAGACTTTCACGATCTATTGTTAAAGAATTTTCATCTTGATGATTATTAAAAAGCGATTGATAAAAAAATTCTGTTCTATCATGTTCTTGAAGTAAATGTAATTGAGAAGACGATAAGATAGATTTACAATGATTAATAAATGAAATCAAATGAGTTAATAATTTTAAATTCTATGTATTAAAAAGAAAGAATTAATTAAATCATGGTTTTTGATAATATATATATATTATACTTACTAGTTGTTTTTTATTGGAAAAATGTTTTATTATTCTTGTTGTTAATTCCAAAGATTTTCTAACCACAGTGATATGTGAATGATACCAAAATTGAGATAACGTTGTTATGCATTGATCATTAATAATAATTTTATCCATAAATATATTGTTTTTATTTTCCATCATTGTTATCATTTTTATAATATCTATCATGAATATTAAAAAAGGAACACATTTTTTCTAATAAAAAGAAATATACATATGAAAATATATAGTTGATCAATTCATTTAATATATAATATATATATATATATATATATATATATATATATATATAACGTTTTTCCTTTTTCTTTTTTCTTTTTTTTTAATTTTACTTCATTGGTTGATAGTAAACTTGCTAATTTTTGTTCAAACCAAATAGAAACATGAATCTTTTCATTTAGATAAATTAAAAGTTGATAAAAAGCATGTGTTTGATCATTGATATGTTGTCTTCCATGTTTAAAAATATCATGACATATATTTAAATAAAAGGTCGATTTTATTGAATTTTCTGTAATTATATATACTATCAGCTCTATTCCTTGTTGTAAATCAGCTTTTGATAGCTATTCATATTATAATAAAAGAATATATTAATATACTATACGCGTTTATAAATATATATTTATCTTTTTTTTTTTTTGCTTTACACTTGAATTAAATATTATATTTATACATTGTTGTCTTTTTTTAAATTGATCAAAAGGATCTATTGTGATATCCGTATTTTCAATCTAATAAAATAAAATAAAAGTAAATAAATAAAGCAATTATTTATATTTTTGTAATGAATATATGAGTATTGTGTGTACCCATTCTCTTAACATGAAAAAAATAATAATAAAGCAGCTAAAAATGAAAGATAAAAGTGATGAAAGAGTTAAAACCAATGAAATTTATATTTAAATTTAAATTCCGATGGTGCTTTGTTTTGAGTTATAAAAAAAAATTTTGTAACCCATTCTCTCTTTTTTTTCCTTTTCCCTCATTTGACGAAACTATCTCTTGTAAGCTATTGCTATTGGCTCCCTTCCAGCAAACCATATAACAGTAAAAAAAATTAAAAGGTACCTTATTTTTGATACGCATAAATTTTTTATTTATTAACACCTCTTTTTTTTTATTTATTTACTTTGTTTTAACTATTTATCAATATGATATTTTATTCTATTTTTCTTTCTTTCCTCTGTTATCTTTTATTTATTTTTTCTATTTCTTAACCTTTTTCTTATTTGATAATAAGAAAAAAAGAAAAAAGAAAACTATCAAAGTTACTAATAGATCTTTTATATATATATTTTATTATTATTATAATTATTATTGTAAAATCAGTTTATTTTAGTTTATTATAAAGTGATGAATCATACTCAACACGAATCTACATCTTCAAACGATACGATGGTAAAAAATTTAGTTATACATTCTCATATATAAAGTGGGAAAAAGTCAAAATAGAAAAATAGAAAGAAAAAAATTTTCTTTGTAATCTATTTAAAGGAAAAGGAAACGATAGCTAGATTTTATCACTAACTTTTACATACCAATATATATATATATATATATATATATATATATAATTACTTAATTAGAATACTAATCATATGAATCAGTTTGCTCAATCAATGGTAAGTATTTGTTATATTCTTAATATTTAATATTAATAGTTTAGAATATAAATATGGAAATGAATATATTTGTTAGTTACTATATATATATATTTAAATAATATACTAACCAAAGGAAAAAAAAATTACTACTATTAATATATATATATATATTAGCCTATGGCAATGATAACAGCAGCTCAAGTTCATTTACCACATTTATATCATAATGGAACTACTTCCAATCATCTTGGTAGTGCTAATACAAGTAACCAAAGTAGTCCAAGGATAACTCATACAACACTTACAAATACTCCCAATACTACTACTGCTACTACTAATACTGGAAGTCCAATATCTACACCACCTTTATCAACAACTTCACTTTCTAATAACACTAATACTAATAATACTACCGCAGTATCAAGTCCTACTATTACCGCAACTACAACAAATCCAGTATCATCTATAAATAATAATAATAATTCTTCAGCAATTCAACATACTAATATGAATCATCATCATCATCAACAACATCAACAACAACTTCATCATCAACATCAACATCATTTACAACATCCTACTACTACTCCTCCACCTCATCTTCATCATCCACAACCTACTCCTCCACCTCCACAAGAAGAAGAACCTTTATATGTTAATGCTAAACAATATCATCGGATTTTAAAACGTCGTGCTGCTCGTCTTCGATTAGAAGAAATGAATCGGATTGCAAAAAGTAGAAAACCTTATTTACATGAAAGCCGTCATAAACATGCTATGCGTCGTCCAAGAGGTCCTGGTGGTAGATTCTTAAGTAAGTTTATATATATATATATATATATATAAGGGAGTATTAATTAAATCATTCATGTTTTTTATTTTATTCTTTATTTTTTATTTTAAAATAGCACAAGCTGAAATTGCTGAATTAGAAAAACAAAAAGCAAAAGAACAAAATGAATCTCAACAAACTACCTCTGAAACTTAATTTATACATATATATACATTTTTAAAAATTATGAAATTAAACATTAGTATTTTTTATTATATATTTCTTCTTATTTAACTTTATAAAATTAACCAAAAAAAAACATCAATACAAAAATAATAATAATAATCGCATATATACTATTTTTATCTTTTTTTATTATTTATTATTCATCAATGAAATGTAAAATCACTTTTAAGTAAAAAAAACTTTTCCTTATTAATTATTGTAATTATTTAAATTGATTCTAAATGATAAAAAAAAAAAGATTATGATATAAATTTGGTATTGTGTATTAATAAATAGTAACAATAATAATAATAATAGTAATAAGAAAAAAAAAAGGGAGGAGAAGGGAAAAAAAAAGGATATCATTTTGTCTTTTTTTATTATTAGTATTATTATTGCTATTAGTTATTTTTAATCTTTATCAAAATTAATTAATGGTTTCATTTGTCTTTGTAATAAAGTTTGTGTATGAAATCTTTCAGGAGTATTATTAAGTTGTAATAAAGTATTATTATTAGAATGTGATTTTGAAGTTGTTGATACAGGATTGGATGAAGTTGAAGTCATTATGGCAGTAGTATTTGGTAATGGTACATCATGATGATCTTTTGGTTTTGAGCGTTCTTTACGTCGAATAGATGTATGATGTGATATAACAGTATCATCACCTCTTGATCGATGATTACTACTACTACTATAATCTCTTGTACTTTTAGAACGAGTTAATCCACCTCCACCATTTCCACTATTATTATTATTATTGGATGATGATGATGTTGATGATGGTATTGATTCTGCTTTTTCTAAAAGTGATCCTTTTGAAAATTGTACTTTTGGGTCAATATGAATCAATGTATTATTTCCATTATTATCCTCTATGTTATTATTATTATCATTTATTTCGTTTGGTTGTTGTTGATCATCACGATGTCGTAATGTTCCGTTTCTTGATAAGCCACGTGTTGAAGCTTTACGTTTAACTGTTTCACCCTGAGAATATCCCCTAGATCTTCCATTAATGTTATTATCCCCGGTATTATTATCTTCATCTCTTTTTAATGATTTATGTCTTCGTACTCCTCCTTCTTGACTATTTCCTTGTGTTGTTATAGCAGCTAATGGATTTAATACTCGTTTTGGATATTGTTGGTATTGATGCATACTCTAATAGTAGTATATATATGATATATTTATTATTATTATAGCTCATTCTAGTTTCTTTTCTTTTTTCTTTTTTTTTCCTTTCTTATTATTACGATTTTTTATCATTATCGCCTTTTTTTTTTAAAAAAAATTACCTTTGCAAGTCGTATACCAATAACCCAATCTTCCATAGCACTTTGATTTTCAGCAGTGAAATAACGAACATAATCTTCTTCTTTTTCATAGATAGAAGCTTTTTCTTGAGCACGTAAAACAAATACAAAAGGAGTAGGTGCTGATGAATGTGAGTGAAGAGTGGTATAAACATCAAAAGAATTTAAAGAACATAATACAGTAGCTCCAGCACACTATTTTGTATTTTTTAAAAAAAAGAAAAAGGAAAAATGCATATACAAATAAATACGTGTAAATTATAAATAATATATATCCCGATTATTACATAAATTTTTTTTTCTTCTCAATTTCTTTAATTAAAAAAATTTGATAGGTGATTTCTATATTTAATTTTTTTTCTTTTTTTTTTTAATTACTATTATTAAATATATATATATATATATATATTTATATACCTTATTATCCTTAGCATGATGAATAGCATTATCTTTAATAAAACAATAACGTTTTTGCCATTTTCCTTTCTTATATTCAATATTCAACCATCCATGTACAGGTAAAACACGATCTCTTAAAGAATCTGCAGTCAAACTATCATAAAATCCGTATCTTTTTACAAGTAAAGCATTTTTTGTATGTTGTTCCCAACAAGATGTAGTATCTGTAACTATTTCCCAAAGTCGGAGAGGTCGTTCTATATTTTAAAATTAAAATTTATGAGATTAGCTTTTTTTAGTTTAAACCTATTCAATTCCGTTCCTTTTTTTTAATTTGATATTTCTATAAATAAACAATATGTAATATAAAAAATGACATCTTATTATTTATATATATACCTATTCCATGACTATTAGCTATTTCAAAAATAGTCCAATCATCATTATTATCTAATAATTCTTTTCTTTTTAAATATTGGATCACCATAGCAGCGGTTAATAAATTAGTTAATTGAACTGTTTTATAAGTCTTTCCATCTTCAATAAAAATCCTTGTTGTCATTGTTACTGTTACTGCATTTTGAGGAGATGATCGATGTTGATGCATATTATTATGCAGTGAAGTTGAGTGTTTTAATGATGTATTAGTATTAGTATCATGTTTAACTTCTATTTGTTCATTTTTTGATGAAGATGATGTTTCCTATTAAATAATAATATTATTATTATTAATACCTGTTTAATAATAATGATTATTTATTTATCTTACCACTGAATTTGAATTGACAGGATCTGAATCTAAAACTGCCCAAGCTAACTGCATAGCTTGTCTTAAATCTTCATCATTATCATCATTCCGATTATTATTACTATTATTATTAGTAGTAGTTGAAGTTGCTGTAGTTGATATTGTTGCAGTAGGAAGAGTAGTAGGAAGAGAAGGTACAGGTTCTTCAGGTAATAAAGCTTTAGGAAACTTTTTACCACTAGAACTAAGACTTCTTGCTAAACCAATTGATTTTGGGGAACTTGATTTATTAAGAAGATTACCAATAACAGCATCGTCATCGTCATCTTCATCACTATCTAATTGTACTTTTTTAGTTCTTGATACTTTACGAGTTAATTCAGAATGAGAAGCTGAAGTGGGTATTTTTGCACGAGTTGTAGCTGTTGTTGGTCTTGTAGAAGAAGAGGGAGTATGAATTGGTCTCTCATGATTAATATCCTATAAATAAATAAATATATTAAGAAAAAGAGAAATAATAAAAAAATGAATAAATAATATATGAAGAAAAGTGAAAGAGGGGTGAAAAAAAAGGTAAGTCAAACCAATTTTTTTATTAAGGTTATTTGCCATAATATTTAAAAACTAATTTTTCTATTAATTACCAAAGTAAAATCGTTTACTTGTTTTTCTAAACTTTGTAAGATATCATCAAGGTCTGTTGGCATTAGTATTTATTTTTTCTATTGTTTCTTTTATTATTATTATTATTGTAATAATATTAAATAAAATAAAAGGGAAAGAATGATAGATGAAGGGAAAAAAAAAAGTAGAGGAGTAAAAAAAGTGAAGAGAAGAGGAAAGAAAGAGTGGAAATTATATATATATGAAAAAAAAGAGGAGTTTATAATTTTTTGTCACTGATTTCAATCAATGGTGTAACCTTCAATATGATAGTTATTAAAAGGGGATAAAATTTATGTGATGATATTAAAAATAGTTACTTCTTTATTTTCTTTTTTAAATATATTGATGAACCAATATAATTAACAGAACTATAATAAATAAAAAATAAAATAAATGATTTAATATAATATATATATATATATTTAATAATGATTTATTATTATTATTTTATCTCTTTTACCTTCCATCTATTTCCACAATTTATACATGTTACAAACGTTGTCATAGGTTCATCAGCGCTTCTAGTTTGCATTTGGAAATAAGTACATTTACGTTGTTTACATTTACCACATATAAACATATCTGTTTCTGCTTGAGCCGTTCCAGCGCCTCTTGCTTTAAATAATGCTTCCTCCGCTAATAATCTATCACGTGCTTTGGATTCTTCTGATGCCATATCCTTTTTTTTTTTTTTTTAATGAAAATTAAAATAAAACATATATAATATTTAATATAGGGGTGTTTATATTATAAATATATAAATATATAAATAATATAAACCAAATACTTACTTCAACTGACATTGTACATAATTTTTTTATAGTTAATTCCCCGCTTACTGTACTTTGCCTTAATCCTGGATTACTTTTACTTTTTAAATTTAATGTTAACGATCGAATTTTACTTTTATATTCATCATTAACTACTTGACCTATATTATCAAATACTGTACGTTCAATAGCTATTGCTCTTTCTAGTAATAAATCCTTATCTAATAATTATATATTCATCACCATCATATAATAAAATAATATGAAGTGAATAAATTGATCATCATCGGCATCCATTTTTATATACATATATAATACTTACGAACGTTACTATCGAATGCAATGGCATTATACATTAATTCAATAGTTTTATCTCTAGGTGCATTTCCTGTTGATTTTATTTTTACTCCATCCGTTTTAATTGTTCTTATTGTTGTATTACTATTATTATCTTGCGTAGGTGTTTTTGGTGATGATGCTGTTGATGATGCTTGGGAAGCTATAAATGGAAATGATAACAATAAACAATAAACAATGAAAAAAAAATCAATCTATATAACACGCTATTTCATTTTAATAATAATAATAATAATAATAATACATACATTGAGTGGATATAGATGGTCTTTTTGGAGTAGTAGCTGTTGTTGTAGTTGTTGTAGCTGACTTAGTAACATCATCTTTCCATTTTTTAACAATACCTTTAGCTCTTTGTGATACCTTTGCATCAGAATGAGATCTCAGTCTTCCTAACACTTTTCCAATATCTGTTTTCTATTTATATTTATATAAAATATGTATATAAATAAAGTCTCCAATATATATTTATTTTGTGTGCTTCTTTTATTATTATTGTCCCTTTTATTTTTCCTTTCTTACTTTTAATAATTCATGAGTAGCTTTAATAGAAGCTAGTTGTGTCATAATATCTAAAACTTCCTATATATTTAAAAAAGAATAAATAGATATATATATTAATAAATAAAATAGACATATATATATTATTTTGAAATAAAGGCGCGCTTTAATATAGTTGAGTTTTTAAGCTACTTTTTATATATTAATATATATATTTATATATACTCTTCTTTTTTTTTAATAATAATAATAATAATAATAATAAAATACCTTAGTATTTTCAGCATCGACAGCTTTTTGTAAAGCACTTTTGGCTTTTAATAAATCTTGTTCAACTGACATTTTATATATAAAACAAAAGTAGAAAAAGAATAAGAAAAAAAGAAAGAGGAAGAAAAAATTTACTACATGAAAAAAAAAAACTAGAAAATCAAGAGTCACAGCACCTTTTAATTTTTTCCGAACTAAAAATTCCAACTGTTTAGGGAATAAATATAGATAAAAATCAGCTAATGGTATATACTTTTAATATGAATAACAAATTTTATTTAAATAATGTAACTAATCATAATTGTTTTTTTTTTTTAATAAAAAATGAAAAAAAGGAATTGATACAAGTTTTAACTATAAAATAATATAAAAGAAAAAAGGTAAACTTTTACCTTTTTTAAGCTGTATATATATAAATATAATTATTATTTCTTCTTTACTCAATTATTAAATTATTATTAAATTTAATCGATAATCATTTTATTTTTAAAATAATATATATATACATATGTATATGATTTAACAAAATCAAGAAAAAGTACTTTTAATATAGCATTTTGTTCCTTTTTTTTTCCTTGACCATTTCTAAAATCATATAGCAAGCTATTTGTAAAACTAAATTTTTTTTTTAATCCAATGAAAAGGAAGCAGTCCAAAAAAAAAATTTTTCATATCATCTAAAATCCAAACTCAGAAAAAAAAACTATAAAAAGGGTCGATTCCTTAGAATCATTTCTTTTTTTCTTTAGTGACCGTACTCTACAGGATCTGTATACAGTACATAACCGTTCTACGTTTTCCAAACTAGACCAGTTCGTCAAGCTAGTAGATGACATCTAGCAGACCTTCCTTTGAGTGAAGTGTATTATTTTCGACTCTCAGAGTTGATTATAATAGTTGATGATCTCGCCTGTTCGTCATTCCAAAGAACATGGCACGGAAGGAGCTGCCGTCTGATAGCTCACTCTTCTCTTTTTTTTATAAAAAATATAATGAAAATGAAAAATTGAAATATTATTATAAAATAGTTGTATAATAACTATTTTCTTGTTATGGCTTATGCTATACTTTTTATTTATTATATTACTAATCTTTGGATAGGAATCATAATAAATAAAAATGAAATAATACAATCATTGTTATGATTATTTATTTCTTAAATAGAATAATAAGGCTTAGTTTTATTAGAAAATAATAGAAAGATATAGAAACTAAATATATTCCTTTTTTTTTAAAAAAAAAAAGCGCTTACATTCTATGTAACTTTCAAATAATAAAGTATTTAGTAGTCTTTATTTTTATTTTTAATTATTAATGATTATTATTTTATTTGGTCAATACATTTTTTAGTGCAAAACTGCTCTGTATTGAAGACCTTTTTTTCTTTTTTATAGTTTTCCCATTTAATAAAAATCTAGTCTGAAACAAATATTTATAAACATTCTATAAAACTCTTTTAAATAATTATATAATAAGTATTATTTATTTTAAATTTAATTATTAATTATACTTATGATTGTATTTTATTTGATCAATTGTATATTTTAAAACAAATATCTCTTTTATAACGAGGATCTTTTCTTTTCTTTTCTTTTTCTTTTTTTAATAATAATAAAAATACTAATCTGAAGAAAATATTATATTTCATATTTAAAGAGGAGGATAAGCTTCCTTTGTAACAACACCAAATTCTTCACTTGTAAAGAGAAGAGAGAATTTCTTGATCTTTTTCATAACATTTTCCAAAGTTTGATCACCAGAGAATAATGATGAACTACCAAGTAATCCATTACCTTGAGTAACACTAATATAATCAAAGATACCAGTTAAACTAGTATAACCATCTTTCCAAAATTCAACCTTATTATTATCCAATTTAACATAAACTTTAACATAAACACCAGATAATGGTTGTTGTTGTTGTTGTTGTTGTTGTTGTTGTTGATCATTATCATCACTATTATTAGTAATAACTGGACGTAAAACACGAGCTACACCATATTGTTCAGATACATGTACAGTTAATGAATGACTTAAATGAGTTTGACATTGGGTTTTTCCATTAGCTGATACTTCTACTAATACATTTCCAGTTAAAGGAATTGGAACCACATGTCGTTGACGTTTTATTTTTTGTACACCAATCCATTCAAATTCATCATTATCATTATCATCTATTTGCATCATGGAAGTATCATCAATCAATTGTTCTTTAGTTAAATCAATTATTTCTTTATGATTAGCTTTTACCCATGAATAATCGGATGTATTATCTGTCTTATTTAAGAAGGGTTGATTAGAGAACATGACTTCTACATTAATCTTATAGAACCGAACTTGGCATTGTGTTAAATTAGCATATCGTATAATCACTTGATTATCTTTGATAGTGAAATCAAATACTGGATCAGATGCAATTGATTTATTATAATTATCATTATCATTTTCATCGCTGAAACTAGAAGGATCTACATTAATACCATTTTCTAATTGATTTACTAAATCATTCATTGATTGACCTTGTTTTTGCCAACGTAAAGAAACACATGATTTGTATTTTTCAACATATTCTTTCAAGAGAGAAATATCTACAGTTTCATCAGCCTTGATACGAGTAGCAAGATAAGCCTTCAAATAATCAGCTTGAATATAAGCAAGTTGATTATTGTTTTCATCTTCTTGATTTTTGACACTTTCAGCAATTTGGAATATACGTTTAGCTTCATTAATACGTCCTTGAATAAGTAAATATATAGAAAAAATGATATAATCATTGAATTTTCTAGTTGTTCCTTGGTTAAGGTAATCCAAAAATTGATTGTACTGCTTATAAAACTCTTGATTAATGATTTCATTAGATAGTCCAAGACGATGAACTATTTATTATTTATAATAAAAATAAAAATGATTGATACCCATTTTCTTATTTAAATAAAACACTTATAATATATATATATATATATGATTTACCTCTAGCATTAACGACGGGATAGTAATCAAGAACTTTAAGGTAATCATGTTCATAAGGATGTAAGTTCACCAAAGATGATTCAAAGTTGATACCAGTATTTTTCAATAAAGAATGACGTTCTTGTTCCAAAAGATCAGAAATAACATCGGAAAAGCGATGATAAAGGCCATAAGCATAAATGGATTTCACATAGAATTTATGTTTATCTAAAATATTTAATAAAGAACGAGCAAAAGTAGAATTCATCATACGCCAATGTACAAGAGACCAATCCAAATGATTTAATTTACTTGTATCATACTTTTCTACAAATGCTAATACATCATTGTCGGATCCACTGTTATTGACAACAGACCATGATGCATATGGAGAGAATCCGCTTTTATTATTGACTTGAGATTTATTATTTTCTAATCCATCATTAATGTTAGATACAATTAAAGGTATAGGTTGTGTTTGATTTAATAAGATTAATGGATCTTCATTATTAACATTATTATTATCTGTTGATTTTCTTTGTTCACCAATAGTGACTGCAAGATGATGGAAATTGCCTTTTTCAGGGAAATAAAAGCTACCAATTACTTCACGCCAGGTCGAGTATGGTTTGATTTTAATGGTTTTGGACTGTGAATAAGGCGTATTACTAAGAGGAATGGCACCAGTAGGAATTTGTAAAGTCAATTCACATACTTTAGTTTTATTTGAAATATCTAATGATGATAACAAAAAAAATATTTAAAAATAAAAATAAATAACACATTTCACTTTTTTTTTGATTATTTTTTTTTCTTGCTTACTGCTAACAGCTAAATGCCAACCATAAGGTGTTTCAGTTAAAAGTTGATTTGGTTCTACAATGTGTTGTTCATCTGTATCATGTAAATTTTCATCTTTTTCAAAGAAATGTTGACCAAGTAAAATGAAAGGATTAGCAGAAAGTGATTGTGAATATTCCTATAATATAGTTTATACATATACATACACACATATATAATATATATATTTATATATTATGTAATAGATTAATTATTATTTTTGTATCGTTTTATTTTTTTATATGTATATAAAATAAAATAAAAAAATAAATTACCTTTAATGCACGATAGAAAATAACTAATGGTGTTTTTGCAACGATAGAAACTTTTCCATTTGCTAAATCAGATTTCATATCATAGTTTGCTTTTGATTTAGGTGGTAAATCAGTTAATGCTAAAGCAAAAATCATTTCAGTAATATTAGATGTAGCATAGATGACATGCTATTGATTTTAAGTAATCATAATATTAAAAAAGGAAAATAAGTAAAATAAAAGTGAGTATATTATTACTTTTTTATTTTATTTTATTTATTTTTTACTATTAACAATTTAAATAGCGTATATTTTTACTTACTCCAGAGACAAAAACATCAAAATCATTTTCCAAATAATCAATCCAAAATTGCTTCACCTTAATATCATTTACATTTTGACCATAATAATTCTTTTCAGTCCATTCTGAAGTAGATTCTATATATTCATAATACTTTCGTTTCTTTCCAAGTTTAATAGCACGTTCTCTGAGTTCTGATTGAAGTTGATCAAATTCATTACCACTTGCACCGTCTTCATCTTCGTTATCATCTTCCTGTGCAGAATCTAGACTGAAACCCATATCTTCAGATGATTCTTCTACATTATTATCTACCATGAATAATTTTTAGAAAAAAAACAATATACAATGTATATGAGTATTGTTTTCATATTATTATTGTTATTATTTTACTATTATTATTGTTTTTATTATCTACCTGTTACTAATGAACGAGTACTTGCAGAACCAAAACCAAAACTTGGTTTAGATAGTACGTGCGCTTTTTTTGTAACGAAACGAGCAAAGTTAGGAGCACCAGCACCAAAAAGAGGAGCACTAGGAGCACTAGGAGCTGAAAAGGCGGATACAGTTGCAATTTCTTGTTGTTGAAGTTGGTATGATTGTTCCGTAGATGGTGGTGGTGAAGGTGGTGGTGGCAAACTAAGTGAATTTCCTGCCAATACAGTATCAAAAGGTTGATCAGATAATGGTGGTTCAAAACTATCCTTAAACGATTGTAATACTACAGAAAGTAAATTAGGAACGCGCTTGGCTAATAATGCTTTTTCAGCTGTATTTAGTTTATTATATGAATACAAATTATTGGAATATTTTGTAAGATCAGCATCTATCAAATAATCATCCATAAATGTTTTATAAATTTTGCTCTATAAATATTATATGTTTTAAATAAACAAATAAATTAGTACATATATATATACGCCATCATTATATTATTTTTAAATAAAAATAATGTTATTATTTCATTACCTTTATAAGGGGTTTAACTTTAGTATCAAAGAAAACAGCATCTTTAAATTTAAGCCATAAATTAAATTCATGCGAATTTAATTTGTTAAATGTTTTAATTTTTTCTTCATCTGATAAGTTGTACCATCTACGAATAACATCAAATTCTGAAAGGGAATTCGAATCGTTTTTAGTTAAAAGATTGAAAATATCTAATAAAGCATCTTGGCTATCAATCAATTCAAATTCTTGTTGATTTTGATCAATAGTTAAAGTATCTTGTGCATGAGTAGGTGAAAGGATGGTAATGGTTTTATTGCGGAGATAAGCACCATTCACATTTAAACCTTGGTCTGTTTGTCTTTGATCATTGATATTCATTGTTAAATTTAAGCCAGTTAATGTATATAAACCGCCAACTAACTGTTGACCAGATATTGCTGCCACTTGAAGTAAATTTCCATCACCTAATTGACTACGATCGATTAATACTTCACCTTGTCCATTGGGTTTGAAGACAAGTACTTTAGAAGAATGATTCAAAAAACCTATATATTTTTAATAATAATAATAAAAGGCATTAATACATATATGTATATACAAATAAAAAATAAAAAACTTACCATAGTTAAAGTCAGCTTCACCAGATGGTTCTTGCATAAAACCACTTCTGCAATACATTGCAGCTTCAGGTATATTATTATATCCATATGCTGCTGATCTCCTTTTAGTATCTTTGAAGGAGTCATGACCTTGACCAGCTGAACGAGTATTTATAGAGGTAGATGCATTTTTCTATAAAAAATAAACATATGTAAGCGTACAATACAAAAATATAATTCTTATTTTATTTTCCATTATTATTTATATATACTTATTTTTATAATTTTTATATATACCTTTGGATTTATCAATAATGATGGTTCTGTTAAAGTACTTCCAATATATTTATCTTCCTTTGATCGATTAAGAATATATTGATATTCTTCACTGAGTTTTCTTCCAGTAAGGTAAAGGGAATCTGATACTTGATTTTCAATTTTTTGAAATTCAAGACGTTTATTTTTGTATTTATCATTATAAATGGAAGCAAGAGAACCATAAATAGTAGGTACAAAAGTGGATGAAGTGATAATAACGGATGCATTAGATAATGATACAGCTGAACCTTTCAATTGTAATTTGATTTTATCATTATCGTAACTCATGTTATCAATAAATAATGGATTCTTAATGATATCATCACTCTTTTCCATATAAGCATCTTCACTGATGATCCAATTTTTCCAGGGTTGTTTGATATAACTTAATTTATTTTTAGATATATTGATGTCAATAATATCACCGTGAATATTAGTGGGTGTTCTGTAATACAAGCAATATGTACCTTCAGGTAAACCATTTTGAATAACTATGCCAGATTCAGTGGATTGAAGTCTGCTAGTAAAATCAACAATTGGTATTCTATATAAAACAATAATAATAGCATTAAAAAAATGATTTAGTTTATATTACCATTATTATTACTATTATTATTTAAGAAAAATATTAAATAAAAACATTAAATATATATTACCCTCTAACACCAGTTTGAAAGAGTAAACAGTTATGTTCATCATCCTTCACAAATGGAAGGTTAATTTCAGTATCAGGATTTTCATGAATTGTAGAAGGTAAAGCAGCATTGATTTGATTTCCATCTATATACCATTGTTTAAATGGATTTTGAATATAAATCAAATATATGTTGTCCAAATGACCAAGATTAATTACACCATTATCGTCCGTTTGCATAGTAATATCAACAGTGCTTTGTAACATTTTATGATGGAACATGATTTCAACAGATCGTTTTTTAAGTGGTTCACCTATTTTTTTTTAATAGAAAAAAAGAAAATAAGTATTATTAAAAGAAAAATGAAGTATATTTAATCATTTAAAAAAATTAACGTGCTTACCATTTTTTCCAATAATATTGAAATAATAATCTTTATTAATTTTACGAAGTTGATAATTAGCAATATCATCCGAAGCTGAAAAATTAGAAGCAAGTTCATGTTTGCATTCAACTTTTTTATAAGGATCCTTTCCAAACATAGTTTTAATTTGAGCCGTCAATACCAATGATATCGCTTTTACTATAAATTAAATATATATATATTATTATTATTATTAAACCTTATAACCACAATCATTTTACTAATATATATTTAACTTACAGGAATTTGGAACTGTGAATTCAAATTCAATAGGCTTATCATTTGATACTTTAAGATTTTCTACGGTTGTTGAGCTTTTAATATCATTACCACTTGTTGTAGTTAAAGTTAAAGATACTTTTTCCAATAATTTCAAAGAGGCTTCTTGATTTTGAATTTTAAGTTTAGGAGAAACGATAACCTAAAATAAATAAATAAAAATATATATTATATATAAATATATATTAAAAAAAAATTCTACATGAATATATTTATGTATCTTACTTTTGATTGCTTAGTAGGTATAAGTGTTTCATGATTAATATAAAATGTTGCATCTAAGGAATAAGATTCTTGTTGGAAATAGTGATAGAAAGGTTGAGAAAAACCATCTTCAGTTACAATAAGTGCTCTAGTACGTTTACTTTCCTTTACACGATAAGGGATTAAAATATTTCCTGAATCATCTGACTATAAATGTAAAATATATACATACTCATGTTAATCGCATTTAAATAATAATGTATATTACTATTTATTATTATTTTTACCTCATAGCTGTTGTTTTCATACCAAATAGTGCATTTTTCTTTTACTGGTTGATTATCTTCATCCAAAATAAGGAAAAGATGGCCACCAGCTGTATTTTGTACAATATAACGAAGATATCCCTAAAAAAAGAAAGAAAGAAAGAAAAAAAGAGTACCATTATTTTTAATCTTTATTATTAGCCACCATTTTTTTTCTTTCTTTCTCATATATTTATTTATTTAGACTTACTTTTTGAACAATGGCACGACTTTGGTCACTTCCTCCAACAAAATCAAATACCCAAGCACCTCTACCATTAAATATATCAGATGTACCATCAGCAGTTTCTTGATGATTACCAAAAATAAGTTTTTCATTGACGACTTCGATAGAAGGTACATTTGTATAATCAAATTGTTCTTCATAAATAGGACATAAACCATCTACATTTAATTTGTCACCATCTTTAATTTCAGATTGATTAGGATGAAGTTTCCAGTAATTATATAAATCAATAGGGAAAACGCGAAGAGTAACATTAGGAATATTTTTAATAGAAAGCTCCAATTTGATAGGATCATTGATAGTAAGACGGTTATTATGATGGTATAATGTTGAGAGATTGAAAGCTAACTTTGTTTGTTTCACCAAATTTTCATATTTAATAGTATCCTTTGCCCATGTCATAATATCATCCTTCTTTGCAAGACCATGAGTTAATAAAACCTTTTGTTGTAATGGTTCCAAATAGTTTTTATAATTGAAATAAGTTGAAAAGGATTTTAAATTCTTAACTTTTTGAGTTCTTAAAAGTCCTGATAAATATTCATCAAATACTTCATTTTCATCCTTATCAGAAATTTTACAGTTTCCAATGAGAGGGATCTAATCAGGCGAAATTTAAATAATAAATAAAATAAAAATAAAGTAAATGAACAGAAAAAGCACATTATGATTATTTTACTAACCTCAATATCACGGCAATGATACTTTTCATATAACACAGGTTGATATTTATTAGTGGTATTTTTTTTGGTATAAGATTGTTTCAAATATCTATTTAAATAAATAAATAAAAAAGTGAGTATGATCTTTTTTTTAAGGTTGTAGAAGAAGAAAAAAAAAAAAAGGTCAGAAAATCACTTACGAAATCAATAAATTTTCATCAAATTCACCTCTAACAATACTTGATCTTAACTTATAAAAAGTAATACGAGATTTAACATTAGCATAAGTACCATTTACCAACTTATCAGCAAATTTATCTAAAGAAGCTAAATAAAGAGCACCATCAGGATTATTTAAATGATCCCATCCATCCGTATTGAGATAATCACCAACAGATTTATATTGTTGTACATAACTAGGAGGAATTAACTTGTCAAGATAATTTCTTACAAAGGAACCCACATCAAGAAGAGAAGGTAAAACCTTGATTAATTCATTTAATTGATTTAAAGTCAAGTTATACAAAGGCAAATTATCCACTTTAGAAGTTAATACAGTTAATTCAGTTTTATAAGGACCCCAAATATCCTTTAAATAACTAGAAATAGGAATAGTTTCAACAATAGGTTTTAATAAAAGCTTTCCAAGAAATTCTTCCTTTTGTGCCAAAGTCAATTCAGGCCAAACTTTCCCTATTAAAGACCACGAACAATAGGAAATATTATAAAGTTCATCCTTGATTATGGCCTGACGTAAAATAAATTCATTTTCAAATTGATTAGCTTTTAAAACAGTAGGATAGGATTTTTTATTATTGTTATCAACAACAGAAGCAGTAGGTTCATCTTGTTCTTGTATTAATTGATTATTTTCCTCTGATGTGGTTTGTTGATATGGTTGATGAACAGGTAAGTTTAAATATAAACTATCATTTATAAAACGAGTAGAGGCATCAACATTAATAAAATAAGTTAATAAATGGAACCGTGTTAACAATTCAGTATATTGACTAGTTTCACCATAGACTTTTTTATATTTATAAAGTAATTCCTTTGTTTCAGTAATTAAAGCAGTTTCATTTTTAGTAGGGTCACGAACTTGTTTTGTTTCTTTTACTTCCAAAGATAACTTTTGTAATAAAATTAAGCCATGATAATAAAACCAATCACTAGTTCCTTCTACCGCAGCTTGAGATACAGTTTTCTCACGTTCAGCAATCTCAGTTCCTGCAAAGGCAAACGATTCTTTAATAGTTGAAATAAAAGGCATTTGTTACTTAATAAAATAAAATATACAGTTATAATATATACAAATAAATATCTATATATATATATATATTGTTTATATGTATATAAATATTAATAAAATAAAAAGAAAATGAAAAGATAAAGTTTAAAAAAAAAAGAGGTAAAAGAAGAAGAAAGCAGAAAAAAAACACGACCCTTTTTTATATCTTTTTAAAAAAGTTGCGGAATTTAAAAATTCACCAAGCAAAAAAAAATTACGGCTTTCTAATATATTTGGAAATAAAATCAATCTAAACAGAAAACTTGGAAAAACGAAAACGATAAATTATAGTAATTTTATTTTTAAAAAATGACGCTATATATAAGTAATGATAATAATAATAGTAATAGTAATAAATATAATTGAAATTGAATTTTTTTATATTAAATGATATATATGACATATATATAAATCAAAAATTTTTAAGTGTCGCTATTGTCTATAAATAAACTTTTTTCTACACGTTAACATATATTTTAATTATTCAAGCAGACGAAAACTATGATTGTGTAACATTCTTTTTTAGTTTCCGCTTTTATCATTTTTTTTTTTTTGCAAATGAAATAGGAAAATAAAAACTTAATTTTTTATAAAATATTGTTGTCATCATTACAAAATATTAAAAATGGTCCACACTATTATAATAAATAAGTTATCCTCTTCAAGAAAGAGAATGATAAAATTGATCATATAAAAACTATCAATAGCATATTAAAAATAACCAGTAATCTCATAAATAAACTTGAACTCACACACCCCTTCTAGTTTTAATTAAGAATAAAAATCTTCTTTTTTAAAAGATGATTCTATTCTACTTTTTTTTTATTTTTATAAAGAGAAATCATTTAGTAATATAAACCATATATAAATATAAGTAATAATATTAGTAACCATGATTATATTAATTAATGGGACTTTTAATAAAATATTGGCTTCGATAAAAATTATTCTTGATGTTAAAATAATAATGAAATGAAATCGGAGTTTTAATTTTGTCGCTCCTTTTTTTTTCTCTCAGTCTTTTATTATTTCTTTTCTCTTTATATCTTTTTTCCCTTTCTCTTTCTTTTTTTCAATTCCCACAACAATCATCTATTATAAAAGTGATTCTTTTTTTCTTTTATTAAACTAAAAAAATAAAAGAAGAAGTTACAACAAAAAAAAAATATCTTTCTTATATTAAACCTATACTATTTTAAAAGAATAATATTATATCCATTTGATTTCACCTTATAATTTACCTATTTAACTGTAAGTGATGACTTTAAATCTTTTTTATTTTTTCATCTATTAGAGTTACCATATTTAAACGATGAACGTCTTTATTATAAAGATAATCTACTATATTTGTTTTACTGATAAGTATATAATATTATACATATGTATTTATTTATATATATAAATATATATAAATAATGTATATATGTAAAATAGATCCTTTTTATTTAAATAAACAATGAATAACGATATTAGTGAAAATATTGATTTGGATAATATTATTTCAAGATTGTTAGAAGGTAAAAATAGTAATATTGATAATAATACTTGTAATAATAAAACCAAGTTAAATAATAATAATAAAAGGGGAAGAAATAGAGAATATATATATATATAAAGAACTATTAAAAATAAAACACAATAAATACTTTCCATTTACTGTAATCAACTTGATGAATTTATAATGAAAAAGAAAAGAAACTAAAACTATTTCATTTGTATAATAAATAGTACGTGGGAGTCGTCCTGGAAAACAAGTTCAATTGTCTGAAGCTGAAATTCGATTTTTATGTGTAAAAGCAAGAGAAATCTTTGTCAATCAACCTATATTATTGGATTTAGAAGCACCTATCAAAATTTGTGGTAAATAAAAATAAAATTAGAAACACTAAGTTTATATAAATATATATGGATAATGATAAATTGATAATTATATATATTCAATTTTTTTTTTTTTTTTACTTATTTTATTACTTTTAAAAATAAAAAGGTGACATTCACGGACAATATTATGATCTTTTAAGACTTTTCGAATATGGTGGATTTCCTCCTGATTCCAATTATCTTTTCCTTGGTGATTACGTAGATCGTGGAAAACAATCATTGGAAACTATTTGTTTATTATTGGCCTATAAAATCAAATTTCCAGTCAACTTTTTCATTTTACGTGGTAATCATGAATGTGCCTCTATTAACCGAATTTATGGTTTTTACGACGAATGTAAGTTTAATTTTATTATACCAATATATTATTATTATTATTGTATTCATATATATATATATATATAAATCATTTGATAGGTAAGAGAAGATACAATATCAAATTATGGAAAACATTTACAGATTGTTTCAATTGTTTACCAATTGCAGCTATCATTGATGAAAAAATATTTTGTATGCATGGTGGATTATCTCCTGATTTACAAAGCATGGAACAAATTAGACGAGTAATGCGTCCTACAGATGTACCCGATACTGGTAAGATATATATATAAGTTAAAAAAAAAAAAAGGAAGTGATTATCATCTTAATATTATTTTTTTCTGTTCCATAAAAAAAAATAGGATTATTGTGTGATTTGTTATGGGCTGATCCTGATAAAGATATTACTGGATGGAATGAAAATGATCGTGGTGTATCATTTACTTTTGGAGCAGATATTGTTAGTAAATTTTTACAGAAACATGATTTGGATTTAGTTTGTCGTGCACATCAAGTAGTAGAAGATGGATATGAATTCTTTGCAAAACGCCAATTAGTAACATTATTTTCTGCTCCGAATTATTGTGGTGAATTTGATAATGCTGGTGCAATGATGAGTGTGGATGAATCATTGCTTTGTTCTTTCCAGGTAATAAATTTGAATGAATGAATGAATGAATAATAGTAGTAATAATTATAATGGCAGTAATATAAATAATAACGCTATTTTTATATTTTATTTTTTTAAAAAAAAACATCATCACCATCATCATCTTAGATTCTCAAACCTGCTGAAAAAAGGCCAAAGAATGCATACAATGGAAGAGGAAATGGAAGGGGTAAAAAGAATGGTAAATAGTTTTAGCGACATATAAGCATGAATGTATGAATAAACTATAAAATAATAATAATAACAATAATAATAGTAACAACAATAATAGTAATCCACTTTTTTCTTTTTTTCTTTTTTTATTTAATTATATACATATATATCATTATTTATTTTCTATTTGGCAAACAGTTAGTAACTAATAATTTTCATAAATAAAAATTATAACATAATAAAAATATAAATAGCAAATATAACAATTGGTAATATTATTGTTATAAAAAAATATTTTGTCTAAGAAAGAAAAAAAAAAAAGCATTAAATAGCGGATAGGAATTTTTTTTTCTCTTTCTTTCTCCTTTTTTTCCTTTTTCTTTCACTTTTTTCACCTTTTTCACTTTTTTTATTTATTTTGTTTTTTTTTTTTCATTATTGTAATTTTATTTTATATTCGTTTATTTTTAACTTTATTGTACTTTTTATATGACTACATTTTCAGCTTATCAGCAAACAACACCCAATAGTCAATCAACCATTAATACATTTACATTTGGACTTCCAACACCTTTAACAACCGATCGTAAACCTGTTTCTGCACCAACTTCTTTAAAGCGAACAAGTATTCATGTACCACCAAATTCAGAAAATCTGAAACAAAATTCAATTTTATCCCCTGAATGTAAAGTTTTTTTTTTCATTTATGTGTATATATATTTATATTTATATTTACATATTAATAATATAACCCTATTTTATTTATTTGTTTATGGCAAATATGTTATATAGCAAGATTATTAGATAAATGGAATGATGATTTACAGCAATATGAAATAACCTTAGAAAAATTATCAAGTTTAGAAAATAATGTTAAAGAAGAAATAAGACATGTTGATCAATGGTTTAGATATCTTAATGAAACAGAAAGAACAGCTACCATGTATGTATTACTTCAACATTCATCTCCTGTACAAATTCGATTTTTTATTTCTGTTCTTCAACAATTAAATAAGCAAGATCCTGTTATGAATGAATTTTATTCCAGCTCTTCTACTTCTACTTTTCCAGAAAAAAAAGGTATATATATATAGAAAATAAAAAATAAATAAATGGTAATAATGATGATGAGTGATGATGATATATATATAAATATATATTTATATATAAATATGTCATTCAAATCAACCCATGTTTTAATATTATTATTATTATTATTATTATTAATGCTAATTTTTATATATCATGATTACTATTTTTTTATAAAACTAAAACAATTGTTTATCCTTATATAGAAATGGTAACACAACAGCAGCCTGCTGAGGAAACGAAACGTACATCATTAGTCAACCAACCACTACCACCTTTATCATCTAAACCGTCATCATCCTTTAATGACATAAAAGATACTACATCATCATTGCATTCAAAATCTACTTATGATCCGTTTAATACATCATCATTGATGGATGATCATCTATTTAAAAGACCATTATCTGAACATTTTTTTTATAATAATAATAATAATAATAATAATAATAATACATCGTCATTTAATTATGATTGGCCACCACCATCAATAAGTACTGGTTTACTTCAAAAAAAGAATAATAAAATTAGTAGCCAAGATTTATCAACAACAATTGACCACGTAACATTAACAACAACAAGACCTAAATCAGCTGATATTTCTCAATGGTCATTTGTTGGATCATCTAACATAACCTTATCTAATAATAACAATTCTACTAATAATACTAATTCTAATAATAATAATAATAACATCTTTTCTAAAAATATTTCTACTCATTCAAGTATGCATAATATACCATCATCATCATCGTCAACATCACTTATTCCTATATCCACAACAACAACAACAAATAATAATACTACTTCATATATGACTTGGCAAGACTTATCTTCTCCTAAAAGAAATTCTTTTTATGAATCTAATTTATATATTCATCAACGTCATAATAATAGCTCACCTTCATTAACGACAAAATCATCATCACCAATGATATCACCACGTTCTCCATCATCTTATGATAATGATTCTTTATTATTATCCAAATTAAACCATTTATCACTTTATAATAATAATAATAATAACAATAACAATTCAAATAGTAAACGATATTCTTTAAATGATAACAGTGGTATAAATCAATATCATCAGCAGCTTCATAAACCAATGATATCCCCAAATGATACTCAACGATATCATCGACAATCATTTCATATTCCTAATGATTTCAATTTAATAAATAATAATAATAATAATAATAATAATAATAATAGCCATCAACATTACCAACATCATCAACATCATCACCCAATGTTTCAACAAAGAAATAAAACAAATAATAATAATAGTAAACTAATGAATAATAAGCAAATGAATAGTAATAACAATAACAATAATAATAATATATCAGAAACTAATAATCAACCAAAAGAGAAAAAAAATAATATAGAAGAGATTGATATGAAACTATTAGAAGGTAATTAAAGGAAGAAAAAAGGAGGACCATAAAAAATGAAATTGATAAATAAATCGCTCATTAACATATATTTATATATTTATATATTTATGTATATATATATATATATATATATGATGATAATAATAATTAGATGTACCAGTATGGTTACGAAGCCTTAGATTACATAAATACAATCCTATATTTGAAAGTATGACTTGGCAAGAAATGATTATATTAACAGATGAAGAATTATTAGCTAAAGGGGTAAATAAAAAAGTATATATAAATAATAGATGAATTGTTCATTTTTTATTAATTAATCCATTTTTATAAATTTGTAATAATAATAATAATAATAAAAATAGGTCATGGCTTTGGGTGCTAGACGTAAATTATTAAAAGTATTCGATCAAGTCAAACTTCATTGTGAAAAAAATGTAAGTAACATATATAATATATTTTTTAATTAAAAAATTAATATAACTTTCCTTTTTTTATTTATTGTTAACTTTTTTTAGAATATCAAATATTAAGAGAAAAAAAAGGATGTTTTGCTTTTTTATTTATTTATATTTATACAAGGCGTTTTTTTATTATTATTATTATTATTATTATTATTATTATTATTTGTGCTTGTATTCTATAAAATAAATAAATAAATAAATACTTTTATTATTCATTTGGAATGTAATTAGTCATTTTTTTATAAGTTTAATATCCCATAAAAAAAATATAATAATAGTTTAGATTGTGTCACTTTTTTTTTACTTTTTACCGATTGATAAAAATTATATAGATTATTATTATCATTATTTATTTTCCAATGGTAAAAAATGCACACGAACATAAAGTAATTGTACAACATGAATTATATTATTTATTCTAATAATAAAATGAATGGGTTTCTTAATAATAATTAAATAAATACATCAAATCCTTTAATAATCAGTTATAAAATAACTATATATCTTTTATATTTATCTTGTATATATCTTCTTTATTTAAACTAATAAGGCAGCATGATATTTATATACATATACTTTTTTTAATCTATACTACTATATTTTATTATAAATGGTCCAGCCGAATTTGTCCGCTTTTTTAGAAGAGGGTGTTTAAACTCCGACAATATTTTTTCTTTTGTTTTGTTTCCATTTTCTATTCTTTCTTTTTTCTCTCTCTCTCCTCTTCTTTTGTATATTAATTCTTCCATCTTTATATATCCATTATTATACTTATTATATTTATATATTTATATATTTAAATATATATAAATATATAATAGAAAAGGAAAATAAAAACCTTTTGTATCAAAAAAAATATATTAATCATATAACTTAAAAAAGAATAAAGTTTCTTTTTTTATCTTTTTACCTTTCTCCTTACAACTCAACTTCTTTTCTTATATCACACACACACTCTCTTACTCCTGCATTACTTACCATTTAAAAAATAACAAGTATTTTATTTTTTTAAAAAAGGAAAAAAAGATCAATATATAATAAAATGGCTTTCAGATTTAACTGGCCTGAATTTGATATTGAATTTTACAATGAAGCTAAATCACAACTAGAAGCAGCATTGAATAAAGGCAATAAACCAAAAAATATAGTTGATTACATTACTGTTAAAGAATTGAATATGGGCACTCAAGTAAATAAATAAATAAAATAAGCGTATCAAAACAAAATAAATAAATAAAAATAGATATAAAGGTTGATATTAAATAAAAATATTATTATTTTTATCCCTTATATTCTTCTTCTTTAGGCACCAGAATTAGAAATATTGGAAATAGGTGAACTTACAACTGATAAATTTCGTGGTATCTTTAAACTAACCTATGCTGGTGATGCATATATTGTTTTACAGACCAAAGTGCAGGTATATATACATAAAAAGCCTAATAATAACCATAATATTACATATGATTTTATTTATTTATTTATCCTTTATCTTTTTTCTTTTTAAATATATATATCATGATAACAACAGGTAAATCCAATGCATGCTAAACAATCATCATTACCTAGACATGCTCGACCAAATATATTAGCGGCTGATCAACCATTAGTATTACCAATGTTATTAAGGATCAGTGATTTAAAATTAAGAGGCATCGTAGTACTTGTTGTATCTAAAACAAAAGGAATAACATTAGTATTTAAAAATGACCCATTGGAAAATATATTAATCAGTTCAACTTTTGATAGTGTAACTAGTGTACGTAATTTTTTACAACGAGAAATTGAAAAACAATTAAGAAATTTATTTCAAGAGGATTTACCAGTAATGATTCATAATTTAAGTTTACGACATATACAAAGCGAACAAGAAAAAGCTAAAAAACAACAACAAGAGGAAAGATTAAAAGCTCAACAATTACGTAAATTAGAAAGAAGAAAGAAAAATAAAAAAAATAATAATAACATTAGTGGTGCATCATCTCCTCCTATGTCAGTTTTTTCAGATCCTGGATTAAGACAACATATGGGTTTGGTTTCTTTTTATAGACAGCAACAACTATTATCTGCTTCTCAATCACGTAGTGGTTCAACTGTTATGCCAAATTCTTCTATATCTGTTGCAGGTGCTGCTGCTGTCGGTAATGGTAATGGTAATGGTAATCATCATTCTCCAAATTTTGATAGTGCTTCTATGCCTGACCTTTCACATAAATTATCATCACAACAACAAGAACAACAACAGTCATCATCTCCTCAACCAATCACACCATCTGTGCATTTATCTGATATTTCTTTTCCATTTATTGAAGATCCTTCAGCATTTTTGGATAGTGCTAGATTTGCAACTTTATATAGGCCAGGATCTGGTATTTATGGCTCATTTAGTGATTTATACAATGCTACTGAACAACCTACAATCAATTCATTAAAATCAATGCAAGGTGGACCTACTACTGCTGCTACTAATATTAATAATAATGTTAATGATAATTTAAGTGATTATTTTTCTAATCTTCATCTTAATTCTAATCATTCATCATCACAACAACAACAAACTCCAATGTCACCAACAACCTTAGAACTTCTTTATCATCACCATCGACTTGCATCTAGTATTCCGCCTGGAGATTCGGCATCTATTGTACCAAAAACTATACCTGATATATATAGTGAAGATGATGGTCATTATTATTATGATGAAGATGATGATGATGATGATGATGATGATATTCAAAATGATCAGCAACATCATCATCAATCACAACCTACAACATCCCCTTCAACTTCTTCAGCTATTGCAACTTCTTCTTCAGTATATGATATGTATATAGATGATGTAGATGCACCATGGTATGTAACAGAAGGATTAGGAATACCAACTACAGAAGATGATGAAGATGGTACTCTTCAGCCACTTATTTTACCATCCGATCAATCTATTGTATTGGATCCTTTTGAAAATGCAGGTGCAGCAAAGCTAGCTCAATTATCCAAAAATCATCATACCATTTCTCCATTCACTTATACCATTGATCATGTTACTTATCGTAGTTTACCTCATACTGTTAAACCTTCTATTCGTCCTAAACAAAAGAAAATTCCTAAACGACGTATTATTCGTTTAAATTTATCATCTTCTTCTTCAACAACAACAACTTCAAAATGATCATCTTATTTTAAAAAAAATTGCGCTTATTGTATTTCTAGATTTTTTTTATTTTTTTTATATATATTTACTTATTTTATTTGTTTATCACCCAACTTCATATTCACACAATTTTTCCCCTTTCCCTTTCTTATTATTATTATCTGGTTAATATTTATAACCTCCATCATATCAGTCTAACCAATAGTTTCTTTTTTTTTATTGTACATTTACATTCTTTCCTTATTTATTATTCTTTTTATTACTATTATTTCTATCTTTCATTTCATATATTACATATTCATATACTTTTATTTATTAATATATATTATTTTTATATTATTATTGATATTTTCAAGTTTTTTTTTTTTTTTTTGGCTTATTAATATATATATTTATGAACTATTTTTTTGTTCCTTTTTTTTTTAGAGTCATTACAATGTTATTTATGCATAAAATTAAAATAAATTGGTATATTTCATTTTTTTCTATTTACTTACTTTATTTATTTATTAATATGATGAAAGAAAAATAAATATGCATGTATAAAATAATTAGTTATATATATACAAAGTAACTATTAATGACCAAGGATGGTCGTATATGTATGCATATTTAAACAAATTTCATTCTAAAATAAATAAATAAATAGTATTTACAAATAAAATTAGTAACCAAGATACATAGATTTTAAAAGTTTAATGTTTTATTTGGTTTCTTTTTTTATATATACAAAAAAAAGTTCGATGATGATGTCAGTTAATAAAGATGGGGTATTATGAACTAGTTCATAATTGGAAAGACCTAGTTATTTCCTTCTTTTTAGACTAAAGATTATTTATAAAATAAAAATTTATTCAAGTATATATAATAAATAAACAAATGATTATTTATTTATTATTTTCATTGTAAAAAATATAAACAAAGTTAATTTTTTTTCTTTATTTTATTAGTATTATAATCATTTCACTATCATTATTATCATCAAAGATAATGATCATTTTTTTTTAAATAGCAATCATAATAAAAGTATGTATATAATATATATAGTCATAATCAAACATTTACTACTAAAAGAAATATTAAAAAGAAGAAAAAAATAAAGTATGAAAAATAAATAAAATAAATAAAAATCTGGTATGTTGATCATTCATTAGATCTTTGAAATAGTAATAAAATAAATAGTTAAAAAAAATAAAAATAAAAATAAAAAAGCCAAATTATCAAATATCAAACAGAAAAAAAAAGTATATGAGAGAGAAAGGGGAAGTTTAAAAACGAGATAAATAATAAGGGTAAGGTTTTAAAAAGTAAAAAAGGAAAAATAAAAAAATAAAATAAAAAAAGAACATCATACAATAAAAAAGAAAAAGACAATAATAATAATAACAATAAATTAAATTATAAATATATATATATATATAAATTTAATTTTTTTTAAAATATTTATATATATCTAACAATCCGTCATTTCTATGTCCCCGTCGCCATCCATCATCAACTTATTATCGTAATCTTTTCCATAACCAAGGTACCACCACCAAATGACTTCATAGCAAAATACAAATTGACGTAAAGTTTGTACCATGGATAATCTTTGTTCACGGAAAGTATAAATGATATCCCATAAAACATCCCAGCCATCATCATTTTTAAAATGAGTTAATTGACGTAAAGCAGTATCAATAACACAGAATGCACCTGAACGTCCACAACCTGCTGAACAATGAATAATCATTGGGCCAATATCATTCATTGATTTTTCTTTGACTTCATATCGTCTTTGTGTATAATCAGCTAATTGAACCACTTGTAAAGTACCAATAGGATCATCAGGTACACCATAATCCATCCATCCTGTATAATGCAATTGTGTTATATACCTTGCTGGTTCATTTTCCTTTTCCACTTTAAATTCTCTTTCATAAACAGCATCGTCTGCCCATTCAGATGATCCTACTTTGTGTATCCTTTCTTTAACTAACGTCAAACAAGTGTTACCATAATGAGTCACTTGATTCAATTCAGATGGCCAGTATCGATGACATTTAATCTATCAAATCATTCATCATAATTATCAAATAAAAAAAATAAGTAAATAAGTAAATAATAAATAAATAAATAAAAAGGAATCATTAAAAAAAAAAGGATTTAAACTTTTCATATGATCATTTTTTTATTATACTTTTTATTTTATTCATTTTTTTTTTGACTATTTACCTTATTCATTTCTTCTTCTTTAGTAAGCATCACCACCACTCTTGATTTTTGTTCCCATACAACTTGCCAAAAATCATTAAATGTAGAAGGTAAAGGACCTTGTGTGGATATATATCTTCTAAAAGGTTGTGATTTCCAATCAGATGATTTCATTAAATTTAAAGATTCAGGAGTGATATAATCTGGTAAAGATGGGGAGTTATTATTATTATTATTATTATTGTTATTGTTATTGTTATTGCTATTATTATTTACTGTTGTTGATGTGGGTGAAGAAGATGTTGGTACATTAGGGAATGCTGAGTATGATAATGAAACTGATGATGATGAAATAGATGATATTGATGATGATGCAGTTGATTCTCCGCCAAAGCTATCTAAAGAGGATGATTTTGTTGTTGTAGTTGTGGTGACTGTATTTGTAGACATATTTTCATCTTGTGAATTGGATGATATTGATGACAATGATGATTTATTTTTTGGATACTGTATAAAACTAGCATTAATGTAGCCTGTCGATCCTGCGGGGGTATCATGAATCTTGACACGTGTATATTCTAATGTTATATATATAAATAATATACAAAAAAGTTAATGACATCATAAATATTTTTTTTTCTTATTCATCTTTTTTTCTTTTAATATAAGAGAGAAAAATAATATTACCAAATGGCCATATGTTTGTATATCTATTTAGTGCACCCATTTCTATACCAGCAATAATACTTAAAGGGTAATCTGATGCTGTACAATCTGTATTCTTAGAATGATAATGCATAATATTTTGTAATCGTCTTTGTTCAGTTTTTTCCAATTTCTACATTTTTTTATATATATAAAAATTTTTAAGGAGAAAAAGAAAATTATAAATAAACACACACACATATATATACATTTTTTAAAAAAAAAATGATATGATTAAATATACATATACAATGATAAAATATCAAATTATTGGTTTTTTGTTTTTTTGTTTTTTATGCTTCTTGTGCACACACTTACTTCATATAAAACAGATAAAACAAGAGTCCCAATATTACCAGTTGAAGTATCAATCATTGTATTTTGTAACCAACGAGGAAGAATAAAAATATTTTTATCTTGTGATTTTTCTAAACTAGCACCAGCAAAACATCTAGGTTTAGGATCTAATTTATCCATTTCAATAATTAAAGTATGATCTGATTGTAACTTAGCATGACAATGAGATGGTAAACGAATAGGAAATCTTTCTTTAATAGGTCCATGTGCTAATTCCATGTTTTGTCGAATATTAGAAAAAAATGGATTAAATGCTTGATTTTCAAATTGTGGCATAGGTGCTGTAAAAGGTCCTAAATTAGGCATATTATTGATGGGTAATGAACTTAAACGCAACGATGGTGTTTTCGTACCCGTCATGATCTTATTTCGTAATGGTAATGATCCTGTGAGTCCTTTTCCTTGTAGATCTGGTGGTGATATTCTACACATACCAGGATAGGATTTTTGAAAAGCATCATAACCACCTATTTTTTTTTTTAAAAGGAAGGAGAAAAAAAAAAGTAGATATATAAATAAATAAATGATCATATATAAATATATATATATATATATTTATATATTACCTTGAAGATAATAAGAATTTCCTTTATATCCAGATTGTGTCATTTTATTTGAAAGATAAGTGGTAGCACTTTGCTCTTGATTAATAGCGGATGATTGATCATAAAAAACAATAGACTTAAATTGAGACCATTTTTTTAATTTTTGTCTATCTAGTTCTGCAACAGCTTCATAAATTTTTTCCATGGTAAAGGTAGGCCGTTTTAAAATAGTATTTGGAATAGATACATTAATCGATTGTTTTATACAAGCATGAGAAAACTGTACAAAAGAACGGACATCTAATATTAAAATAGTATTTTCTGTTGGTTCCTGTAGATCTTTAGATAAAATATCTGCTAATTGAGATGGTGATATAGGTTGAAGTCCATTTAAAGATGACTTAGTTAAAACAATTTGTGGTTTTGGTACTGGTGGTTGTTGTAGTTGTTGTGGCTGTTGTTGTTGCTGCTGTTGTTGTTGTTGTTGTTTTGCCGCCAATCTTCTTTCAGCTATAGATCCCCCACTAAATGAAACTGGCTTTCTTTCTAAAGTTGGTGTAAAAACATTTTGTTGTGAAGAATGGCGACTATGAATAGCATTAAGAAATTCTTGATGTATTAAAGGATTAATAGGTGCAGTAAAATATGGAGTAGTTGAGCCTCCTTCAGTTGTGTTATCATTATTGTTATTATTGCTATTATTATTATTATTAATATTATTATTATTCAGTAGTGTTGGGCTTGACGACTGTTGAGTTAATATAGAGGCTGGTACATTTAAAGGTGTAAAGTAACTTTCATTATTCTGACATCTTCTAGTAGGTGATTCAAACGCAATACTCATTATTAATGAAATAATAAGTTTGATTTATTTATATGATGATGATATTTAAAATAGAATCAAGAATGACGTATATGAAAAAAAAAGAGAGAGAAAGGAAAGTAAAAATAGGTAAAAATAAAAATAAGAGTTAAAAAATAGAAATATAGAAAAATCGAGGAGCTTAGAGGGAGAAATAATAAAAAATAAAGGAAAAGAAGAGAGAAAGAAAGAAAAAAAAAAAAAGAAAACTATAAGGGAGGTAATATGTGACTTTTTCAAGAAAAAAAAAAGAAAAAAGGATTGATCTAGACTCACACTCTTAACTATTACATCATAGCTTTCTTTTTTGGGTTTTCCATTTATATTTTTTGTTTGACAAAAAAAAGTGTTCTTAGTATTTTCTTTTTTATATATATATGTATATATTTAAATATATATAGTTTAAATAAATAAATAAACAATAAATAAACAAATATTGACTTACTTTTATAATCATTTACTTTATAAATTACTATATTTTTAATATTCTTTTATTATTGTAACTTTTTGTTTCCTTTTTTTTCTTTCTTACTTTTTTCTTTCTTCCCTTTTAATTTTATCTCCGTAATAGCATGACGGAGTTGTAACTTACTTTTTTCTTTCAAAATAATGCGCAGAAAAAAATTTTTTAGTGTTATAACTTTACATATAAAAAAGATCAATCCACGTGGCAATTATCATTATTATTTAAAACATTTATATATATGTATTAGCAATTATTTTTTATCTTTTTATTTGTATATGTAAAAAAAAATCAATAAATCATTATTTAACCTCCAAAAATAGTAATATCAAAAAAAAATATTATTGAAAAAAAATTTAAACTAAACAAAGTAAACTAAAAAAATAATAGGTCATTTTAAAAAAAAAATGAAAGTAAAAAAAAAACATTGATTGGAGGGAATTTAAAAATAACCAAAACATTTATTTAAGGTCACGGAATTGTTCTCGATTCTTTCTGAAATAGTGTTCAACTTCAGTAGGACGACGATGAAGGATTTCTTTCAATTCATTAGAAGATACATCCATTTTACCTTGACTGGCCAATTCCCAAACTTCAAGAAGAAGATTAATCCATTCATCATTCAAGTAACGACCAACAGGGAAATAATGAGGCTTATCACGACCAGAAGTAGGTTCATCATCTTGAAAATTATTACCACTATGTCTTGATGGACGACCCTTGAAACGATTATCATCACGCATCTTTTGTAACCATCGACACATATCATCTTTACTAAATTGTTCATAACGAAGTTCTTCATGACCTAAACCTTTACCAATTTGACGAGCCAAATCTTCCATTTTATGAACATGTTCAGGAGCCAATTGATAAATTTGTTTACGATCTCTACCAATAACACCAAAGAATGAATTTTTTTCACGATTTTCTTCAGCTAAACGAACAATGGCCTCAATAATATCATGTAAATCAACAGGAGTCCATTTTTGATCCTTCTTAACAGGTAAACGTAAAACACCTTGGCCTTCAATCATAGGAGCCAAGTAATAAAATATTTGATCAGCCATGGAAATACGAATGATGGATCCTTTTTCACCTCCTTGACCAAACATTTCACGATGTTTATTTTCTAATTCACGATAATGGTTCAATTGTTCAAATTGTCCACCTTGTACACGATCAGTACCAATACTAATTTAAAAAAAAAATGAAAAAATGAAATGATGAGTATTAAAATCTAAAGTTTCTTTCCCTTCCTCTTTTTTTTCTTCTTTTTAACTTACGGAGAAATCATGCATAAATGCTCAAGGTTTTCATTCTTTGCAGCCTTAAAAACGTTTTCACCAGATTGAACCATTTGACGATCATGTTCGGGAATTAAAATACCAGCCTTTACATTTTTAAAGCATTCACGAACTTGATCTTCATGATTATAATCAATTTCACGAATTTCAGCACCTAATTCAGCCAATTTTTGTAAACCTTCTTTGTTACGACACAAAACACGAAGTCTAGCTTGTTCATCGCGTTGCTGATTTTTTTCCAAGAAACAGTAAGCCAAAGCATAACCAATGAGAGAATCAACGTTGGTAATAATACAGAATTTTTGTTGAGACATGTTGAATAATTGGAGTCTTGATAAGATTGTTAACAGTAGAGAAAAAATTGTTTTTAAAAGAAAAAAAAAATAATTAGCTATCCATTTTATTTTTCTTTTATACTTTTTTTTTCATCTATCGTTTACCTCTTAGAAGTTGATATAGTCTTGATTTATTCTACTTGAATACCATACATATATAAATAAATATCATTCTATTAGTTTTTCTCGTTGAGTTATATGCTTTAAATTATTTAAGCAGGTACCCAGATCAAGTTGTTTTCACTGGTCAATTGACGACTATTTAATTTTTTTTTTCGTTTTTATTCTAGAAGCAAAAAAAAATAGTGGGGAACCCTTAAATTATAAAACAATAAAGTTTCGGAAAACCCTAGAGATAAATAAATACAAAACAAAAAAACTGAGCATTGACCACATTCACACATTTATTTATTTTTCCTGGTGCGATCCCTTGTCTTTTTTAAACCTTAAATTAAATATAAAATTATACGAATCACAATAATAATAATGAATCAGCTTATTTTTTCAGGATATCAATTAAATTCAATTCACTTAAATGGAAAAAATAGATTTCACTTGCAATTTACTTGTTTCTATAACATTAGAAAAAGAAAAAATAGTTAAAAGTTTGAATCAAATATTGATTTGCATATCTTGTCAATAACCTGCTCATACATGTATGTCGATTTTTTTATTGTAAAATGATTGGTTATTTATCTATCTATCTATTTATTTATTTATTTATTTATTTTACTTTATATATGTAATTTGTTTTTCATTTTCTACTATTGTTTCTTTTATTATTGATTTATTTATTTTGACATCATAGTTAATTTATATTATTTTAATTATCGTAATCCATTCTATCCATTTATGTTGCTCTATTATAAAGACATTAATCAACATTGTTCTATTCGTTGCAACACATGATTCTACTTATATTTGTTGATATTAATAGTTTTCCAAATCTGAAACCATTTTTCAAATTTTCCAAATAATAAAATGACTGTAAAAAAAGAAAAAAAAGACATCAATAGTAATAAAATTTATAATAATATTATATTTTATTTTTTATAGTGTTTTTTGTTTTTTGTTTCTTTTTTCTTTTTCTTTTTTGTATTTATGATCAAAAAGAAAAAAAATAGTGTGTGCAAAAAAATAAGTGTTTCTATGATACATATATATATTTTAAGTTATGATTTTTTTTTTTGGCAAGTGGAAAAAAGGGAATATTAAAAGAAAAAAAAAAGGTTAGTTGACACGACATAATACTTCACCGCCTACATTTTTTTCAATAGCTTCATATATATCCATAACACCACGATTGGTATTCATAATAGCAATTTCACCAGGTTGTAAAGGTGCAATGAATTTAGATCTACGTCCACTAGCCATATTTTTCATTTCATTAACGGTAAAAGTGACTTTTTTTGAAGGTTTACTGATAGTTGCCATTTTATTAAGAACTGGTTGGTTTTCTTTATATTTAAGTTGTAACCATAAACGACGTGTAGCTACATTAGCAGGTGTTGTAGGTGTATAAGCAGCATCAGGTCCAATATGATTTCCACGAACAACAGATGTCAAAAATCCTTCTTTATATAAAATATTTGTAATAGCGAGATTCATTTTTGTTTCAGGTACTGCAATGGTTTGAAGTCGTGCTCTAAACCCATTTTGTATACGTGCACAAAGATCAAATACTCTAGGCATGATGTTATATATATATTATTATTATAAATATAAATATTCAATAAAAGTAAAAATAAGAAGATATAAATAAAAATAAAAGAGGTCCATTTTTTTATTACCAGAGTGAAAAAAAAGAATTTAAACTCCGATATGTGACTTTTTATAAAGCCTCAATTTTTTATATTCAAGTTGCTTTTCTTTTTATTATCCGCAGAAATATATCTTTTTCTCTCTTTTTTTTTCTTTTAACACTTTTCATTTATATTATATAGTTTTCCTCACTTTTAACGTGCGGAAACCAATTAATATATATCAATATGGTAAGGAAATAGGAAATAAAAATAAATGATATAGCGATTAATATTTCTTTTAATATAAAACAAAAGATAGTTTATTAGTCGCGTTCAACAATAAATAAATAATAATAATAAACAATAATAATAACATCACAAATATACATATGCATATTTTATATACTCATCTATTCTTATTATATTTTATATATTTATTTTATTTATACAAATATACAATATATACAATACGATAAATATATATATTTAGTCGAAAAGTTCAAAGATGGCAAATATTATCAATTACCGGCTTCGGGTAACATTATCTGATGCACGTGTATTGACTGGACAAATGTTAGCTTTTGATAAACATATGAATCTTGTATTAGCAGATTGTGAAGAATTCCGCAAGATCAAACCAAAAGGAAAAAAGAATGATGCAAAGGATCAAAAAGAACAAGAAATTAAAAGAACTTTAGGTTTAGTTATATTACGTGGTGAAACTATTGTTAGTATAAGTGTAGATGGTCCTCCTCCTCCATCTGCCGATGAAGCTAGAGGTAGAGCTACTATGACAGCTGGTCCTGGTATTGGAAGAGTAAGTGGATATTCATTTTTTTTAATATCATTATTTTATATTATATATATCATTAATAATGACTTAGTTAAAGGATATGTTAATATACTAATTTATTTATTTATCCATATATATACGTATATATTCTTTTTTTAAAAAAACACAACAATAATAATAATAAAAATATTTAGCCTGCTGGACGTGGATTACCTGTTGCTCCTCCTGCAAATGCTCCTATGGTTGGTTTAGCTGGTCCTGTTCGTGGTGTTGGTGGTGTAAGTACAATACTATTACTATATATATCATTAAAAAATGCAAGGAAAAAAAACAAAGAAACAAAAGGAAAAATGGAAGTATATTGCAGAATATCATGATGGCTTATGATTTTTGATTTTTTTTATTTCATATTATTTTAGATGATGCCTCCTCCTCGTCCTGGATTCCAAGCTCCTCCTGTTCCATATGGTAGACCACCTATGCCTGGAGGTGTAAGTATTATGGTTTTTATTTTTAAATATAAATAAATAATATAGTGATTAAATGTTTATAATTATGTTTTATATTATAGCCTCCTCCACCTGGATTTAGACCACCCCCACCTGGATTTAGACCTGGCATGGTAAATATATAAATTTAAATAATAGTACAAAAAGGAATTGAGTATGATAATAAGTAATTAATTTGTTATCCTATTGTTTTATTAGCCTCCACCACCTGGATTTAGACCTGGAATGGTAATTTTTTTTTCTTTTTTTTTAAAGAATATTTAATGCATAGAATGAAATCATTTTAACTAACATTATATATATACATAATTTTATATTTTTTAGCCTCCACCACCCGGAAACTTTGCTCGTCCCCCTCCACCTGGTTTCCGTCCTCCTCCTCCTCCACCTCAATAAATATTATAAATCTTTTTTACACCATCATCTATCATGATTCATCTTTTTATTGCCATTATTATTATTATTATTATTTAATTATGATATTATATATATATATATATATTTAATAATATATATATATATTTTTCGTTTGCAAAAACTATATATTTTCTTTATTTTTTTTTAAAAAAAACAAAACAAAGTCATCTTTGGATAACAATAATAAAGAAAAAGCATACAATTTTTTTTTGTTTATATTGTATATATAGATATTTTGAATTAATTTGAAATTCTTTTATTAGTGATGGTATAAATACTTTGGTATATTTTTTAAGTAAATTAAAAATGATAATGATAATGTTAAAAATGATGAAGTCTCATGATTATGATAAAATGGCATACATTGATAAAATGGTACATATTAAATAATAAAATGGCATTCAATGAATGATATAAAATAATGAAATAATCATATAGTAATGATAAAATAAATGGGTAAAAATAAAAATTCAATCAACTAAATCAATAGATTCTTTTTTAGTTCTACTATTTATAGGTGTAAAAAAAAATAGCAGGTAGTAGACAAATGTTATAATGTACAGAGTTTGATGAAAAGCGCACCGAGCTACTAAAAGCATCTTCTCATTGATTTACATGTATTAGATTCTTTAATCTATTTATTATTTCTGCCAAAAAACCATATTTTCATATATATATATATATTATATCACTGTAATAAAAAACGTATTGAATTTTTTAAAGGCTACTGAACTTTAAGTTCATATAGAGTTTTAATCATTGGCTATATATGAAAATATTTTTTTTATATGTGCGTATTGATAATTTGATAAGACTTTAGGTTGAATGCCTAAGTATATTTTTTGCTTAGTGAATAAAAGGCATAGTGAAAAACCACCCGTTTGTACTTGGCTAATGAATATTTTCAATACAGATTCAATATGAATTCTATACTATTTTATTACAATATTTATATATATAATTGGCAAATAATTAAATCAAAACTAATATTGCATGTTATTTTTTCATACCTTACAAACAAAGAGCATTCGTATTGTATTTTTAAATAATGATAAATATGTAACATCAGTGGGAAGGAAAAGATTGGAAAGGGTGATGGGAACATATAAATTATTTTTTATTTCTAAAAGATAAAGATATTCATATCATCCTATAAATAAATAAAGTAGATTTAGTCAAATTGATTGAATTTGAATATTAATAATTGTCTACATATTTTTACCAATAATATATATAACCATTAATTGATTCATTTTTCATGCACCAATTATATAAAGATTATTTAGAATGGTGTAATTTAATCTGATGTTATTACTTTGATGTTTATGAAGGAGGCTTTTTTTTATCTTGCTTTTCCATTCATTTGAAGATAATTCAATGGCTGTATCTTCAAGTTAAAAAGCAAGTCAATTTTTCTTCCAAATAATGCGATGATCAAATATTGTTATATAATTCTTAATAGCACAATCATTTGTTTTAAAGTTGTTTATGAGCTGATGATCTCTTTCTTGTAATTGTTCTAAAATCTAAAAAAAATAACTATTTACAAAAATGATTTACTATGAGTTTATGAAATGCATTAACTAAAAAAAAATAAAGAAACTCTTCTTACTTTTTTCACACCATATGTCCATAATCTTTTATTAAGATCGACTTCAATTTTGAAGTATTTTTCTTTTTCTTCGTATTTTAGCTTTTTATTTTCTGCTACTTCATATAATTATTCATTTAAAATATTATATTATTATTATTTGCTTCATTTCATTATATGATTCACTTTCACTATATGTTTCATCTTCATTATATACTTCATTTTCGGTCTGCCTGATAGTATTAATGATTTTAATTTATGCTGATACTACTGCTTCAGTTAATACCTGAATAGCTTGTTGTTGAAAAGCGTTTGAAAACCTTTCAACTAGTGCTCACAAGTAGAACGTCCATATCTCACCTAGATTTCGGATTTTAAATTTAGTGGTTTGAATGTTATACTTTCACTTTTTTTTCTTTCTTTCTCTTTTTCTCTATTTTATATATATAATAATTTGTGTTTATAGAGTTCCTTATTAATTTAAATAAAGTACATACATTTTTTGAATAGTAGAATTAGATAAAATTTGTATACGAGTATATTTATTTTATACACATTTAAATATTTGCTGATTTTCATTTTAGGCGACAATGATTTTTTTATTTTTTGACACAAATATGATATACAAGTGCACATCATAATTTAGTATAATAAGAAACATGTTGGAATATATGATTCATAAAAATAAAAAGTTAAAACGTACTTCGCTTATTAATGTATTAATACATATAGGTAACTAATAAAGATTTTTTATTCCTTCATCTTACTAAAAAAAGAAATATTATGATGTAAAAAAAATCAAAAATGTATAAAAGATTTAAAATGATAATAACAGAAGTATTTTATTTATCAATCATAATTAAAACTAATAAAAAATAATAAAAAAAATATACATATATATATAAATCAGATTTAGTTGATATCAAAAAAATTATTTCATTTAGTAAGTGTATATAGTGCTTAAATATAAAATGTTTGTATATTTTGTACATATAAAACTTAAAAAAATGTCGGAATTTTAAATTATTCTAAGCATTTTCTTTGCTTGAAAAAAATTAGTGGAGTTTATATTTGTATCAATTTTTTTTTAGCTTTCTCTTTTCTCTTCTCTTTTTATTTAATATAACTATAAAGTATTTAAATAAATCAACATGGATGACGATGGATTAATGCTTAATATATCACCTTCTAAACCAAAAATTATTGATAATAAAAAAGTAAAAGTAGCACAAAAATCTTTTACAACAGCAAAAAAAGGATCTACTAAATCTATCAACAAGCCAACTTCTAATACAACAGCAAATGAAGATCCTGAAACCACTTCAGCAACAGCTAGTTCAGCAAAAATAAAATATGGTAAAGCTCAAATTTTATCTTCCTTATTTACTTCTAATCCAAATATTGAAATAGAAAAGGACACTAAAATTACAAAATCAGAAAAAGATCTACTTCCAAGTAATGCACCAAACTTGAATGATTCTAGTGACAGTAATACTTTTAAATCACTTGGACTTTCTTATGAGTTGATTCAATCACTTGAAAAAATGAAAGTACAGCAACCAACCTTAGTTCAAAAAAAATCACTTCCATTATTATTAGGCCCTTCACAATATCAGCATAATGTTTATTCAAAACAACAAGAAAACAGTAATAATAAAAAAGATGTAGATGTTGTAGTACAGGCACAAACTGGATCAGGAAAAACATTAACTTATTTATTACCTATTGTTCAACGATTAATAGCTGCTTCAACTTTTAATACAGAAATTAATTCAGCTAGTGATGCATTTGGCGATAGAAATATTGGTACTTTAGCTATTATTTTAACACCAACAAGAGAATTAGCACAACAAGTAACCTCTGTATTACAACAAGTATTAAATCATTTAACAAAACCTCAAGATGTAAATTATAGACGACTTCATTGGATTGTGACAGGGATGATCATTGGTGGTGATAATAAATCTAAGGAAAAAGCAAGATTAAGAAAAGGAATTAATATTTTAGTTTGCACACCAGGAAGGCTTTTAGATCATTTACAAAATACAAAAAGTTTTGATATAAAGCATCTTAAATGGTTAGTATTAGATGAAGCTGATCGCTTATTAGATCTTGGATTTGAAGAAACTTTAAAAAGTATTATGGACATTATTCAAGAACGTACTTCATCAAAAGGAAATAATAATATCAATAGCGGTTATCAATCCTCACTTAAACATATCATTCAATCTGGTATTTGGCCAAAAAATAGACAAACAATTCTTTGCTCTGCCACTTTACGTGATGATGTTAAACAATTAGCTGGAACTGCATTAATGGATCCTATTTTTGTTCGTGGTTCAGATAAAGAAGATAATGATAATTCATCCAATAATCCTTTATTAAAAAATCAAAATCAAAATAAAGATGATCATGATCATGATGAAGAAATGAAATTCTCTACACCTAATCAACTTCAACAAACTTATACCATTACACCTGCTAAATTAAGATTAGTCACTCTTACGGCAATATTACAGCAAAGTATGAAGAATATAAAAAAAAGACCAAGCAAAGTCATTGTTTTCTTTTCATGTTGTGATTCAGTAGATTTTCATTATGATCTTTTTGCAAAAGGTGGTAATCCATTAAAATCTGATATAGAAGAAGATAAAGATGATTTAATGGCTATGTTTGATAATGATAATGATCATGATGATGAGAGTGACAAAAAACAACAAAATAATAAAAAACAAAGAAAAACAAAAAAGGAAAGACAACAAGAACAAGAAGAATTCCGTCGTCAACCTAGTCAAAAAAGTATATTATTAGGTGATGAAGTATCAGTGTTTAGATTGCACGGTGATTTAGAACAACAGGTTCGTACAGCTACATTTAATTCATTTAGTCAAGCATCCAGTGGGATTCTTTTATGTACAGATGTAGCAGCTCGTGGATTAGATCTTCCTAATGTAGATCGAATTATTCAATATGATCCCCCTACTGATATGAAGGATTATGTTCATCGTGTTGGTCGTACTGCTCGTCTTGGTAAAGCTGGTGAAGCTATTTTATTCTTATTACCTAGCGAAATGGATTATTTACCTATTTTAAAGGCTCAAAACCTTACTATTCATCCTGTCACTATTGAATCTGTCCTTGCTCAATCTTTTGGTAAATCACAACATGTTTATGAATCAAAAGCTCAAGAAATTCAAAATCAATTGGAAAAATATATTTTATCAGAAGAAGAGGTAAAAAATCACAATAATAATGTTGATAATTAAAAAAAAAAAAGAAGAAAAACATGAAAAGGTGAAAAGATGAATTTGAAAAAAAAAATAAAAGAAATTGCATGAAATATATATATACCAACCTTAATTATTTTTAATATTATTATTTGAATGAATTAGCATTTATTATTGGCACGTAAGGCATTTTGGTCCAGTGTTCGAGCATATGCAACTCATGCAGCAACAGAAAAACATGTCTTTCATGTTAAAAAATTACATTTAGGACATCTCGCTAAATCATTTGCTTTACGTGAAGCACCATCACATTTACAAGATCCAAATAAATCTAAAAAGAAAAAGGAAGCAAAACAAGAACGCATGCCAGGTAAACAAAAGCTATTACCATCATCAGAAAAAGGGAAAAAATCAAATAATCAACAACAGCAAAAGAAAAGAAAACAATATGATCAAGCAGATGAATTTGCTATTGCATCTTCAGCTTATTTGGCAGGTGGTCCAACAACTAAAAAGAAAAAAGGATTGAAAAAATAATTTTAAATTGCTCATAATGGACATAATAAAAATTTATATATGTATCATCATTATCATTATTATCATCATCATTAATCTATAATTAGCAAATAAAAATAAAATAAAATAAACATTTAGACAGTATTAATTAGATCATTAACAATCCAAAAATTGCATAAATCTGATTATTAAATAAAATAACAATTTTCAACATTAATAAACAAGGAATAAACTTTAAAAAAAACTTTTTTCAACCATTTAAATTATAAAAATAGTAAAACCCGCTCATTCTCAGAAATTGGCGATGTTTAAAAAAAGATGACCGTGCACTTTATTTACACATTTGGTTGGTAAAATTCAAAGACCATCAATTTAATGAGTTCCTAGGAACATGTGAATATTTTTAGAATTTTTGAAATATTATGAAAAAAAAAGTGGTATGATCTACAAATTGTCAAAAAAAAAAAAAAATCGTCATTATATAAACCAATGAAGTTTAATTAAGCTCAATTATATATCCGAAAGTATACATTAACTACTTTATATTTTATATTTATTATTTTACAGTTTATGTAAAAGTTGGTAAGAAGAAAGGGGAAAAAAAACAGAAACATAAAAAAATTCTATAGAAAAAAAAAAAAAACAGGTATAGGCTGTTATATAATAGGACTATGTAGAAGAATCTTCTATTAAACTCAACCTGGAAAAATATGGGATAATGCGATGGGCTGGAAAAAAAATTTTTATTCCATTCCCCAAAAGGTAATACCAACTAATAATGACTACTCCTTCGGACCGATAAATGGAAAAATGACTCAGAGTGATATGAGTATATATTTCTTTTTTTATCTAAAAGCGGAATCGTCATTTTATTTTATATTTAAAAAAAACCTTCTTATTTTATTTTTTTACTTCTCTTTTTCTTTTTACATTTTTAACTTTATAAAGAAAAAAAAATAAATCATATTTAATTTACTTTTAATATAATCATTAATCATGGATCTTTCTTGGTGCTTAGTTTGTGATCGCCACTGTCTTGAAGATAATGTAAGTACACAAAAAAAAAATGGAGATGGCGTAGTACAAAAAAAAAATAAGTTGTAATAATGAATGTCAATGCTAATTTTTTTTTATTTTTTAATATTCATAAAATATAGTTATACTGTTCTGAAAAATGTCAATTGATGGATAAAAGCAATCAAGCATTACCATCGTCATTAATATCTACATCATCAACACTATCACCTCAATCAATTACATCATCATCCTTTTCACCAAATTCATCACCATTATTAGAACCTTTCTTTTCATCTTTAAGTCATCCACAAGAACATAGAAATTCAATAATAATTCCTAAATCTCCTTCCTTGTCATCTACTTCCTCTTATCCTTTATTTGCTCCTATCTCGGATACTTAAAAAAAGAAAACAAAAACAAAAAATGTTTATTTTATATATCGGTTTTGGTTTCTAGTTATTTTTATCTTTATCATTATCTTATCAATATTGTTTTAATGTTCACTATCATTTTTATTATTATTATTTGTAATTTTAAGACATATATATACATAACACAACACAAAAAAAAGTAGATTTGCTTTTATTATTAGTATTTTTTTTCTTGCTTTTTGATGAAAAGTTTTGAAAGAAAAAGTTTTGCATTAGAATAGACTATCAATTCTTCCCCCCCCCCCTCCTATCCCTTTCCCCAACTCTTAATTTCATATTATAAATTGCTCAAGCATGGGAAAATGACAAAAACATTTGAAAATAAAGGCTTTGTATAGATTTAAAACTCCGTTCCGTTTTTTATTCTTTTTATTTGATTTGGATTGGATTTTGATTTAAATAGTAAATGTATTTATAATAATAATAATAATGATAAAACAAATAAAATAAAAATTATCATTTTTATTTTATTTTTATTAATGATTGCATGATTCTATGATGATGATGATGATGTTTATTTATTTATTTATTGATGTTGTTTAAATTGACAAATATAATCATATTTTGACTAAAGTTTTTCAGAACTAAAAGCAGTTTCACAATATGAACAATAATACCACCCTGTTTTTTATATTCTTGATTAGATGATAAAATAATTAACAATAATGATGCTGATGCGGTTGGTGAATAATCCATAGTTAATATATTTTGATTAGAACACACTGTATTTAAGTCTTGATTTTTTTGACCATGTAATAAAAAAAAATATTAAACTTCATGATCTTGTATAAAGATATATGTTTTTTTTTATTTCTTTCTATTATAAATATATAATATTAAAGAAAAAGAAAAAGAAAAAAGTATTATATTTATGTATTAAAAAAAGAGATAAATAATAAATAACATTTATATATTTGATTTATTGTTACAATTGTCATGATTGTTAAAGGAAAAAAAAGAGGTTATTTGTAATCAGATATAAACTTCCTTTTCATATAAATTTATTGTTATTTATAGACAATAATATATACTTTTTAATTCTCATACTAATATATATATAATGTACCCATTCTTTTTATTTTTCAAGCTTTATATGACGACCCTTAGTTTTTATTATATATAGAAAATAATTTCATTGTTTTTTAATTTTTTTTTTTACGTAACAGGAAAGGTAAATATATCATTTTTTTAATCACTTTATCCATTTTAATTTATTATTTATTTTCTTTATTTGATCAAAATAATAACAATAATAATAAAATAAAAAATTAAAATCGATTAATAAAAAAAAAGATGGAAAAAGAGAAAGAAACAATAATAAAAAGGAAATTTTGCTTTAAAAAAAAAAGAAAACTATACAAAAATCATCAAAAAAGGAAACTAATTACATTTAGTTAGCTTTTTCTTCAGCCTTTTCTTCAGTCTTTTCTTCGATATCAGCTTTGTCGAAGCTTTCAACTAAATCAGGGATTTCATCATCATCATCACCAGCAGCTGAAGCACCTTGAGCAGCTTGGTAAGCTTCAGCAAGTTTACGAAGAGAAGCTAAAGAGTCAGGACCTAATTGGTTTAAGATACCAGGAACTATATATTTAAACATATAAAAAAAAAGGAAATAATTAATTTAATATTCTTTCTTTCTCTCTCTTTTATATATATATATATATATATATATTATTATTTCGATAATAAATCGTTTATTTATTTATTTACCGAGTTCAGTTAAGTCCTTTTCAGTAGAGCGACCGTGGATGGCAAAGGTGTTGGAGTTAACAGCAGCTTGGATACGAGGAGCAGCTAAGTGAATAACCTTACCATCATCCTTGAACATGTTAACTTCTTCAATACCAGGAATAGGTTGAACGTTTAATTTTTGGAGAGCAGCTTGGAGCTTACGGTCATCAACAGCGTTGGTCTTGGTAGTTTTCTTGACCTTACGACGGGGAGTACCTGATAAAAAATAAGTAATAGTAATATAAGTATATATATATATTGATACATGAATAATTTGGTTATTTTTTTTATATATTAAAACATGAAAATAGAAAAAGTCGTGTTTATTCTTAATATTATCCTTTCATTCTATTTTTCTTTATTATCTCCTATTATTATTTTATTATTATTATTATTGTTGTTGTTGTTATTGTTGATATTTTGTTTTTATTATTATTGTTGTCGTTATTGTCGTTAGCTTTTTATTTATTTACTTTTTTATACAGACTAATTCAAAAAAGTTTCCATCTATTATTATTGATAGTATATATTGATATATTTATAGTAATAATAATAATATGTACACTATTTTTTTTCTTGCTGTTATTATACATACTATTGTTTTTTTTGTTTTGTTATTTTATATAACAGTTTCCAGTTCTTTCCCCTTTTTTTTCTCATGTTTTATATATGTTATTTTTGAAATATATATTGTTTATACTATAGAATGAAGGATAATATTAAAAATATCTATCTTTTAAAAAATAAGGTAAAAATAAAAGGTCTTTTTACCCTTGCCACCGATACGGACTTGAGCTTGGAGCTTAGCGAGTTTTTCAGGGTTCATGGTAATTTAAAATGAATGTGTAAGAAAAGAGGAGGGAGAGAGGAAAAAAAAAACATCCTTTTCTTTTTTTCCAGTGAGGTGTAAAAAAAAACAAGCCACCACAAATGAATAATTTTTTTTAAAGAGCGCTTATATGATCACACTGCTCTTTTTTTTAATTTCGCGTCTGCAAGATTTTCTTTTTTTTTACTTTTCTTTTACTTTGTATATTGTGTGCATCCTCTTTTTATTATTTATTAAAAATGGCATTATAATAATATACTAATAATAATATAATAGTAATAATAAATCATTTAGATGATTATTTCAAAATAATAATAAGAATAATAATGATATATATGTATTATTTGATTTTTATTTTAAAAACCAATGTTAATTCAATATGAATGATAAATAAAACAAAATGAAAAGAAATGCTCTCACTATTAAGATGCTTTTTATTACTATTATCATATTTATTACCTAATCCAGTTTCAATTAATAATAAAAAATTTGATAGATTTATTCCAATAACAATAGCATATAAAACATAAAAAAAAAGAAAGAAAAAGGATGATTTATTAAAAAATGATAAAATGAAAGGTTAATTCAGATTCCGCCCTCTTTTTTAACCTTTCTTTTTGCTGTCATTCTCCTTGTTATTTGCTTCCTTAACCTTTCTTTTTTTTTTTACACAAACTGTTAAATATTTGGTATGCAGAAATGCAAACATTGCTAAAAAGGCAAGAATAAATATTTTTTTTACATATTTCTAAGAAATATCTTTTATGATTGGCAATTTGAAAAGTTTAAAAACCATTTCAGTATGAATAAAAACTCCAAAAGAAGACAAAAGTAATATTATGAAACTGTTAGTTAATCCTTTTATTCAAATATTAGAAATCATAGATCTTTTATATTTTTATGTGAAGTAGGGAAATATATAATAAGAATATATATATAATATATGAAATATCATACAATGTTAAAGTAAATCAAGCTGGGTTACTATTATTTTTAAATATTACATATAAGGAAATCAGAAGATATAAGTATGTATATTTATATACAAATATATTAACTATTATGTAAGTGATCATTTATATATACTTTTTTATTATATTTCAATTTTCACGATATTATATTTTTATATGTAGAATATATGCAAACTTTTGGTAATAAAAGTAAAGAAGAATAAAATACAAATGCTCCCGAAGACTTATCTGATATTGATATTGACAGCGATATTGATATTCATACTGGTAGTGATATTTTATTTGAACCTGAAGAAAGAGATAACTACTGATTATTACCATATAAAAGAAAATATATTCATTCTTATGAATCATCATCCATATAATTACTTAGCTCACTTTACAATGATACATATGCATTAGTAGGTTAAATTTTTTTTTGTATTGAATCCATAAATTAGATACTAAACTGATCTTATTATTATATCTATTTAGTTTAAAACCCAAAACATTGATCTTATTCATTTAAAAATTATCGAAGAATCATTATTACAAGAAAAATTATATAATCACTGTATCGTGGAAATGAAGGATTTTAAAAACTTAGATCTCCTTGGTCAATCTTTTTTACAGTAAGAATAAAATATACCAATATTTAAACTTTTGACTTACTATTTGATAAACATTAATTATTTTACTTCTCATTTCATAAAGTGTAATCTTCTCAGTCATCATCGACATTGTTAATGTTCAACATCGTCCTTGCCTTACTAAATGGTTATCAAATGAAATTCTTAAATCCATTATACAAGTTCACAAATAAAGCACTCTAATATATATACAGATAATTCACAAAAATTGCTCATGTTCAAACTACTGATATAAGCCGGAATACAAATATATATTAATATCATGCATATTAGTAAATTTAACATTAATTATTTTCATTATATTTTCATGCTAGGATATAAAAATCATGGAATTAAAGGACTAAGAAAAATAATATTAAAATTGAAGTTGGACGCTTATGAATCTGATATTGATATTTTAAACTCTACTGATATGATTTTGTTGGAGATCCTGATATAAAAATTGCAAATCTAGTTTCGTGTCCGAAACGGTGTATAATTGACCACATTTTAAGTATCCATTGATGTAAGTGCCTTTTAATATAATTGAACATATGCAAATCAATAATTAGATAAGAATACAATTGATTATATATTGAGTATTAATTGGTTATACATTCTTTACTTGCTTATATATGATAGATTAAATGTGATGTCTGGCCATATCTAATATGTTTATTATATTATATAGTTAGTATTGCTACCAAATAGGGCAGATTCTAGACTGCCATAAATCGAAATGGATGGATTTTCTGGCTGTTCAAATATTAAAAAAATCATTATTGGATAGTCAGTAATTTGAAAAAGGATAAGTAAATGAATTAATGCATACAAAGACAAATAAAAGGTTTAGGTGGTGGAAAGATCGATTTAGTATTATATTCTACTGATGGCAATCCACTAAATGAAATTTTCCAAGTATAAGTTAAGTCATCAAACATTTTTCAACTACAACAGAAATAATTTAAAAAAATAAAAATATTAGGATAACAAGTTTATCTCATCTAGAATTATCAACTGTATAAATGATTATAGCACCTTCCTTGTAGTGATGAATTTAGCTGGTAAGATATTAATTATTTATATACCATTCTAGTTTTAGCATTTTAAATGTTGATATTTATTGATTTATTATTTTTTTATCACAGGCATCCATAGTTAATTTTTATACTGGTGTTTTAATATACAATAGACGTTAAAAATGCAAATCTCTTTCTAGTAGAAATAGTGGTAATACAGTATTTCCACATATTAACAATATTGATTTCCTACTTACCCTATTCTCACTTAAAAAATGAATTTCTTATCATTCTCTTTGCTTATACTTTTTTTTCTATTTATTGTACAGTAGATGATTGGATTAACGACTTTTGAAAGTTATTATTTTATTATGGTGTTCGTCAAGATATATACAAGAAGTTAGAATTCACAACTATATATAAACAACCAATAATCAAATGTATTTTTTTTTATTAAAAACTCAAAAAGAACGGTGTCACATGTTGTTCCGAGGTTATTACAGCTCCGTGGTAATTTTACGCCCTTTTTGGAAAAGAATAAGTAATAATTTTCGCCAAAGTTTAAAAAAAATCACTATGACACTAACCATATCAGCCAATAGGATTTCATTCATCATTTTTTGCATGGAAATTATAAAACTTTTAAGATATTTTCCCTTTCTCCTTTTCTTTCCTCCTTGATTTTTTTTGATCTTCCTTTCCTTTTTTTTTATTATCACTATTTTTTTCTTCTATTTCTTCTTCTCTCTTTCTTTTTTCCTTTTAATATTATTACTATTTTAAAAAAATGTTTATGAAAAGAGTTTATCAAGCTAATAGTACCCGTCAAGCTTTATATAAGAGATGGTATTCACAAGCAAATGCCTTACTTCAAGAAACTTCACAATGTACTGGTAACAATTTAAAACCAAGTTTAGATAAGGCTGTTAGTTCTCCATATTATAACCAAGGTAATAATATATATATAAATACATATATAAAGAAAAGGGATACATCCACATTTATTCGTGTGTATTGATAAAAAGCATCACAATAAAAATAAAATAAGATAAACTAAACCTTCTATTATTATTATTATTATTACTTTAATTTCTTAATAAAATAGGAACATCATTATCATCTCAAACAAGAAAAGAATGGAACCTTTTGGGCCACTATCCTCCTAGTGTTGAAAACATGGAAAATCAAAAAAAGCGTGCATTATCATTATTAAGATCAAAATCTAACTCTTTAGAAAAATATATCTTTTTGGCCCAATTAAGAAATTCAAATACTCGTTTACTTTATAAGTTGATTAATGATGAATTTGAAGTAAGTGAGATTTTATTACTATTTTTATTATTTAAAAAAAAATAAAAAATAGATAAAAAATGTCATTAACCTTATATATATATATATATATATTTATAGGAAATTGCACCTATTATTTATACTCCTACTGTTGGTGAAGCTTGTGTAGAATATTCGAACATTTATCCATTCCTTGCTCCTCCTGGTTCACCTGATGGATTATATATTACCATTAATGATTTACCAAATTTAAAAGAAATCATTCAAAATTATTGTGAAAGGACTGGAGCTGAAAAACCTGAAATTACTGTTATTTCTGATGGTTCTCGTATTTTAGGTCTTGGTGATCTTGGTGTTAATGGTATTGGAATTCCTATTGGTAAATTACAATTATATGTTGGTGCTGCTGGTATTGATCCTAGAAAAACTTTACCTATTATTTTGGATTTTGGTACTAATAATGAAAAATATTTAAATGATCCATTATATCTTGGCTTACGTCAAAAACGTCCTAATGATGATAAGGTACTTATTATATATATATATATATATATATATAATTATAAACTTAAAAATAATGATTAATTTTTTTTTAAAATATGAATATATATATATAGTTTTATGCAGCCATGGATCAAGTGATGAATGCATTATATGAAGTTTATCCTGATATTTTAGTTCAATTTGAAGATTTTCAATCAGATCATGTAAGTTTGATAAATAAATAAATAAATAAAAGCAAATAAATAAATAAATATAATTTATTTATTTATCTATTTATTTATTGGGGAATGAATAATATTTTTAGGCGTTTGGATTACTAGAAAAATATCAAAATAAGGTACTTTGCTTCAATGATGATATTCAAGGAACTGGATCAGTCATTCTTGCAGGTTTTATTAATGCCATTAGAGTTGCTAAAGAAAAATCCAATGTTCAACCTAAAGATCACCGCATCGTATTCTTTGGTGCAGGATCATCAGCTATCGGTGTAGGTAAACAAATTCAAGCTTACTTTATGAATCAATATAATATGTCTGAAGAAGAAGCCAAAAAGGTATTTTATTATGTTGATAGTAAGGGATTAATCACTAAAGACAGAGGTGATAAATTGGCTCAACATAAAGTATATTTTGCAAGAGATGATAATAACCAAGAACAATTTAATTCCATTTCTAAAGTTATTGAATATGTTCAACCAACTGCGTAAGTAATTACTTTATTTTTACTTTCTTTCTGGTGTTATTAATAATTTTTTATTAATTTATAAATTTATACATATAAATATAATAGGCTTATCGGTTTATCAGGTCAAGGAAAGGCATTTACTGACGACATATTAGAAAAAATGGGAACTATTAATAAATCACCTATTATCTTCCCATTATCCAACCCTATGACAAATGCCGAATGTACATTTGAACAAGCCATGAAAAACACCAATGAAAAAGTCATTTTTGCATCAGGAACAGCCTTCCCACCTTATAAAAGCACATTAGAAAATAAATTAGTAACTGCTGGTCAAGGTAATAATATGTATATTTTCCCAGGTCTTGGTTTAGGTACTTTGGTAGCTAAATCCAAATTAGTATCTGATGGTATGATTTTTGCTGCTGCTCAAGGATTATCAAATACTTTATCAACTACTGATTTAGAACAAGGTGCTATTTATCCTTCTTTAACTCGTATTCGTGAAGTATCTACTCATGTAGCCGTCGCTGTTTGTAAACAAGCATTAAAAGAAAACTTGGCTACTAATCCCGATTTATTAAACTTGGCACAACAACAATCATCATCTAGTTTGGATCAGTCAATTTTACAATATGTTAAAAATAGAATGTGGGATGTAAACCATGATGGTCATTTTGATGTTAATTCTGCTTAATTCATTTAAATATATGTATATATATATATATATATATATATATATATATATATTATCATTTATATAATAACTTCATTTACTTTTTTAATATATATATATACGTATATATATAAATCATTTTTCATTTTTTTTTGTATCATTCATTTTAAATATATTTTTGCAAAATCAACCGTCATAACCTTATTTTTATTTTTATGCAATTACCGCATATAGTGCCGTTTTGACTTTTTTCGAGACTAAAAATACAAATATATATAAATATATAATTTTGAGAGCTACTCTTTCTTTTCTTTTTTTTTAAAAAAAAATAACAATAGTAATAATCATATTCAATAGTTTGTTTATTATTTTAAATTAAAACATAATATGAAAACTAGAGTTATTTTATCTTTATTAATATTATTTAGTATAATATTTATTCAAGCATTAGCTCAAGTAGAAAAAAATGATAAGCAAGATGGATTGATTAAATTAAATGATTCAAAGGATAAAAATATAATTCAACAACGAAAAGGAAAGAAAAACGATAATAATGAAGATGATGATGATGATAATGATAATGAAGAAGTAGATGATGATGATGATGATGATGATAAGAAAAAGAATAAAAAGAATAAAAAATGTAAGAATAAAAAAAATAAAAATAAAGAAGATGACGATGAGGATGATGAAGATGATTGTAAAACTACTACTTCGACTACTCATTCCCCAAAAGTAACTCCTTCAAAATCTTCAAAACCTTTGACGTCGTCATCATCATCAACGATAACAAGCAAACAAAGCAAACCTACATCATCTGATGATATTTCAAATAATTCTAATACTCCTATTATACCTTCTGACAGTTCAATAATCAATGATAATAATAATAGTAATCCTACTCCAACAGCTTCATTAAATAATTCTAGCGATACTAATAATAATTCTTTCAATTCAAATCCTACTCCATCTTCTTCGATGGATACTTTTAATAATAATAATAATGATACTCAAAATCAAAATATAAATGGATCATCAGCTACTACACTTGTACTCACTTTTACTGAAGTTGCTACTGTTTATTCTAATGCTACTCAAACTAATACACCTGATAATGGTGATTTAGCATTTTTAAGTAATGCTATGTAAGTATTTCTTTTTTAAAAAAAAGAAAGAGTGTATACAAAATAGAAATAATAAGTATATATAAATACTATATATAAAAAAAAACTAAATAAAATAATTAATTATTATAATTTTAGGTCATTATCTCCTAAAATCAACCATTTTATACTATTACAATGTTTTTGGGTTTGCTTGGTTGTTGTCAAAATTTATTTCAACTTGGCTTGATCATTATCATTTTTTTAATTAGGAAATAAATTTGATCTCCGACTTTTTTTTTTATATTTATATATATTTATATAGCTTTCACTTTATTTTATTTTTTTCATTCTCTTTTATTTATATTATTATTATTAGCTTATTCTTTATTACTATTTTATATTCTTTATATATTATATTATTAATATTTATTAAATTATTTCAATGACTGATGAATTAAATAACGATTTAGTAATCACTGATACAAATATAGATGAATTACAAACAGAAGAACACGATATTACTATGATAGATGATAGTAATAATAATTCAGATTTATCACAACAGCATCCCTATTTAAACGGTCATATAAATTTACCAATCATATCAAATATTGGCGATAGTTTTGATCATTTAGAATATGATTCGCGTTTAACTTATATTGCAGATTCAAATGATATTAACGTTTTATGGACGGATATTCAACCTATTATCAGAGATTTAGTTATAAAGGTATTATTATAATACCAATAGACAAATACAAAAAAAAGATTAATATTTATATATACACATTTATATATAAAGAAAATTGTTAATGACAAGTGATATTATTCATTTTTATCTATTATTTATTAGCAATGTGATATTATGGTAGAGAAAATAAATGATACATCAGTAGTTTCAACTATTAATGATACAAAAATATCTATTCTTCATTGTATTGATCAACATACAAGGTAAATAAAAGAGTAACATGCATATATATATATATATATATAAGTATTAAACAATAAACTTTAAAATATATTAACTTAGGATACCTTTCACTATACAACGTATATGTGAATTAATTACTTCACCAAATAAACATTATAACTCCTTTATAAAATACTTGAATGCTGTTCATAAAGTAAACTATACATAAATATAATAATAATGAAATGGATTACTTTTTATATTAACACTTAATATATTTAATTTTGATTTTTATTATTATTACTATTTCAGGTATTATCGGTAGTATCATCATGGAATACTTTTCCTGAAACAACATCAGCAGTCAACGGCATAAATTCAAACTTTTTATTTGCTAACTATGATTTTGCAGAAGTTAAATACACATCCATTAAAAATGATGATGATTTAGAAGATGATGATGACGATGCTAATATGGATCAAGATAATACTAATGATGATGATCTTAACGATAACAATAATGATAATAATGAAAATAGTAATCGAGATAATGATAATGATAATGGTCAAAACGAAGATAATAGTGAAAATAATATCAATAATAATAATGAAGATAATAATAATGAAGATAATAATAGTAATGATCAAAGTGAAAATAAGGAATCTGTTGATAAAAATGATAATAATAACAACATTAATGAAAAAAGTAAGACAGAGGAAACCAGTGAAACTAATAACACCTCAGAATAATGATGCATATATATATATTGATAAATATGTAATCGTTCAAAATTAACATGTTTATTACTATTTTTATTATTACTATTACTTATTCATTTAGTTAATTAATTAATCTTTTTTTTATTTGTTTACCTATTAACATAATCATGCTTATTCTTATTTTTATATGCATATTCCATACATTTTTTTATTTTTTATTTTTGTTAATCATGTATACATACATATATATATATATATATAGTATACACATATGTACTATATGAATATACATATTTTTTTTAAAAAAAAAGAAAAACCATACATACTTGGTATTATCTTTCTAATAAAACGGCATACAAGTAGAATAATTTTCAATTTTATTATGAAAAAAAACAAACATTTTTATTTATTCTTTTTTTTAAAAAGCACTATTAGAAAACTTTTATCTTCCTGACAGATATAATTACTCTTTTTCGAGCTATACCTGTATGACCAAAACATTCTGATGAAACTCTATTAATCAATATATGGTAAATCTTATATTATCCAGTTCCTCAGGATCGCCCGCTTTTTATTATTTTTATTATTTTGCATGAATTAGTTTTTATAATAAATTGATGGAAAATAAAAAATAAAAATAAAAAAAAAGATTAGACTTGAAGGAATATAAAAAGGAATGAATTTATTTATTAGAACTCTATTCTTAAATGATTTCAAATGGAAAGTTTCGGATAGATAGATAGATAGAGATGAGTGTCCTTTTACCTATACTATTCTTTTTTTTATGTAATATTTAAAACTCCCATTAATAAAAAAACATATGATTGTCTGTAATAAGATATGCAACAGAGTATTAAAATGGAAATTCAAAAACTTTTTTTATTTATATATTTATTATTATTTTATTTATAAAATTACATTTATTTATAAACGAAAGGTATTGATCAAATGAAAATAAATAAAAGTGTATATATAGAATAATAATAATAATAATAAGGAAATATTAAAATAATAATATATAAATATGGGTGTTATTTTTTTTGTTTTGTTTAGTTTTTTTTTTTTCTGTATAAAAAAGGATTTAAATAAATAATAATAATAATATTAATATAATAATAATAATATAATAATAATGAAAAATGATAAGGGTTTTGGAATATGAGTGACATTTATAAAAGATGATATGAAAAATATTAGTAATAATAAAAAGAAAAGAAAAGAAAAAAGAAAAAAAGAAAAAGAAAAAAATTAACGGTAACTAGGTTTTGATGATCTTGATAAAACAAATACACCAAGTATAGTTACACCTAAAAAGGCAATAGCAGCTGGTAATAAAAGCTCTTGAGGAATACCAGCAATTTCTACAGGTTTATTATGATTTCGTCTTTTTATAACACGTTTTGATTTCTTTGATGAACTTCTATATCCTTCTTCTTCATCATAATCTTCATCATCGTCTTCTTCTTCATTATCTTCTTCAACTTCTTCATCTTCATCATCTTCATTATGAATAGTATTTTTATGGTGATGATTTTTTATAATTTCACGTGATGATCTACTTTCATCCAAAGAAGCTCTATTATTATTATCAATATTTTCTTCAAAAACAGTAGCAGAAGGAGGTGTTGGTGTAGTTGGACTTTTCAAAGATGAATGTTGATCTAATAATAAAACTGAAGAAGAATCATGTTGAACTAAGGTAGATGTAGGTGTAGGTGCCATACGATCAATTACCACTAATTTAATACGATCTTGTCCCATTTTACGTGCCATTTGTAATGCATCATTGACATCTGCATCTGAAGACATTAAAATTTCATCACCTTCATCATCTACATAAGATACTGTTAACCAATCTGATGATCCATCATCTTCTTCTAATCCAGCTGATACTAAATGATCTGTAATCACTTTAGCTCTAATTGTATCTATAACATGTTGATAGGTTGGTTCTGGAACATTAAAACGGTGGCTTTGTCCATTAGGTAACTTATATTTAAATGCAATCTTATCTTCTTGTTGATGATTTTGTTTTTTTGTATTACTGGTTCGATGTGATGATGATGCTGCTGAATGTGTATCATCTCCATTATGATGACTAGATGCTTTGTTAAGTACCATACTTGCTGATTCATTTGGTGTAATTTCAGGGAATTCTTGAATATTAGCATCTGGTGAAATGGCATTACGTCCTTTATATTGAGCTGGTTGGAGATGACTATGATTACTATTATTATGATTATGATGGTTATTATTAGTATGATGTTGAGAAGAGGAATAAGAATCAGATAATTGTGATTCTGTATCTCCTCCATCATTAGCTCCAAAACTATCCCAAAATCTTGACCACATAGGACCTATTTATATATATATATATATATATATATATATATATATAACATCAATAAATTAAAAAAAAAAAACAACGATGATTATATATAATGATTATTAATAAATGAATAATAAACTTACCTTCGCCATCATTTCCTTGAATACTGTTAATCTAATATCATGTATATAACATACATATATATTTACGTTAGTTTTTAATCTTCAATATATATATATATATTAAAGTTATTTAACACTAATATGTTTACCTGTTCTAATGTTACATAAGTAAGTTTTAATACATCAACAACACCAACAATAGAACCTTCTTCTAAAACAGGTAAATTTAAATAGTGACCATCTATTACAAAATAAAATATTAATTAATTAATCATACCAAAAAGTCATCCATTAAAAAAAAAATAACAATTAATATATATATATTTACCATGCATTCTACGTAAAGCTTCCATAATGGTTGTTTGAGGACTAGCACAATCAGGATTAGGAGTCATTACTCTAATAACAGAACAGTTATCAGGGGATAAACCAGCAGCAATAACACGTAAAACGATATCTTTACTAAGTAATGTAAAAAATAAATAAATTAATATCATAAAAATAAGCTTTTATTTATTTATATTTCATTATTTTAGATTGCCACTATATATATATATATATATATATATATATTATATCACTTACGTTGTAAAAATACCAGCTAAGCCTCCACCTTTTTCAGTAACAAGAACAGCAGTAGTATGATAATCTTTCATAACTCTAGCAACTTCTCTAACATTTGTTTTAACATTAACTTCAGCAGGAGCAGAGCCATCCAAGACAGAATTTAAATCAGGGCAAGACATACGATCACGTAAGACTTCCATATATTGAACTAATTGAACAGGACCATTTGACCATTCACGTTCTACACCTTGTAATGCATCATATAATTTTTGAGAAGTACCAAAAGCTCTTTCCATTTTATCTAAAGCTTCATAAAAACATTTTGTAATATCTAATAATCCAAATATATCTCCTTCATCATTACATACTGGCAAATGACGGAATCCGCGAGAAACCATTAAATTTAAAGCATCCGTTGCATTAGTATCGGCTGTTACACACATAGGCATTTTCGTCATAATGTTAGATACTGTGGTGCTCCTAATATAGTTTAATCACGTTTTTTAATATATGATCATGTTTTTTTTACACTTTTTTTTTCTTGTTCCGATAATCTATCCTAAATAGGCCACCCAACCTTTTTTTTTTTTTATTTACTTTTATTTACAATATATATTTTTATTGTTCTTATCTTTTATTTACCTTGGATCCAAACCATCTGCAACAACTCTATATGCAAGATCTTTAGCCTATATACATATATTAAGAAAATCATAATATATAAATAAAAATAATATTAGTAATTTAAATTAGTAAATATATATATATATATATATATATATATATATGTATGGATGTATGTATATATATAGTAATTGTATATCATAAAACAAACTATAAATAAGAATGTAAACATGAAACAATAATCCTGCTTTTTTTGTTTTAGTTGTAAAGGAAAGAAAAATAAAATAAACTAAAACAATAATGTATACCATTATGATTATTTATTTTTTAATTTCACTTACAGTAAAGATACCACTTAAGTGATCATTTTCATCCACTACAAGTACACAATCGCCACGTTTGGCGGCCATTAATTGAGCAGCTTCAATAACTAATAAATGTTCCTTTACTGTTAAAGCTTGAGTTGGTCTTAAAGCAGAAACAGTTCCTGGCATTTTTCTACTATGGCGAATTTTACTTGCACTTTGTTTCTTTTTAGAGAGTTCTTGTTCTAATTTTCTTCTTATTTGCTAAATAATAATAACCATAATATATATATATAGAAGTATAAATTAGTTTCTATATACACAACTCTTTCTCTTTTTTTTTCTTATTTTATTGTTATATACCTCATCTTTTTTAGATTGACGTTGACGACTTCCAATAGAAGCTGATTCGGAAGCATCAGGTCGATTAGATACTGCAGAAGGTAAACGAGACCTATGTTTTGTAGCCATATTATATATATATGAATATATATATATATGTTTAAATGTATTTTAAAAAGTAAAGGTAAAAAATAAAAAGAGAAAAAAGGAAAAAGAGAAAAGCAAAAAAGAGAAAACTGAAAATAAAATTTTTTTAAACATCCCCCCTTGGCTGAAATTAAATTTTGGGCAAAAAGAGAAAAGTGTTTAATTCCAATATAAACTATTATTTTCTTATTAGATGAATATATAATTAAAATAATAATAATAATAATAATAATATATGATCATCAATTATATTAATTAAAATAATTCTATAAATGAAAGAAATAAAAATCATAGTAATTCTTTTTTTTCTTTATTACTTTTAAAATAAATAAATAAATAATTTGTTTATATTATTGTTATATATTATTATAATGCATTATTATTATTATTAAAAATAGTAATTTCTACCTTTAAAATTTATGATGAGAGTCTAATTAAGGTATAATATGTAAAATAAGTCTATAACAATAAATATTAGATATTAACCAATCATGCATAATGTTGTTTACTACCTATTCATCCATTATACATATTACTTTATTAAAAACCACATTTACATTATTATTTTCTTTTTTTTATTATTATTTTATCTATTAAAATGAAAACATACTTGTCTTTTTTTTTTTACTGATCAACCTTTTTATTCTTTTATCTTGTATGTAGTTTTAAAAAAAAGATATTTTAAGCTCCATAATTATGCAATATATAACTGAATTTGAATTACTTATTTTTTAAAACTTGTTTAAGTGATGGTTGTCCAATAAATCATCGTCCATAATATTTAAGGAGAATCACCATCATCATCATCAACAACGCTGTATAAATAAAGAATAACTTAAACAATATTAAGGAGTGGGAGAGAAAGAGTTTGATAAAAAAAAAAAGTTATCATAGATGAAACGTTATTTAAAAACATAATTCACTGAAAATGAGTAATTATATAAAGTATATATATATATATTCTTTATTTCTTTCTTTCTTTTTTTATAACCATATTATTCATTTATAAAAAGTCCCTAGTGATATATTTTCAAATAATATCTTATAGAAAAAAAATGGCTGTTTGATGTTTATATATGTTATATACTTTGATTCTATTATCCCTGATGATGGTAATAAATACATAAAAACCGTGATCATATAATGATAATAATAGTGATAGTTGATGGTTATATTGGGTGCGCCTTATGAAGTAATATATAATATGTATTAAAAAAAATACAATCAAATATATTCTATATATAAAAAATGCAATCATCTGTTAATAAAAATAAGTCACCAAATAATTAAAATACTCTTTTTAGGTTGGTATAATAATATATTTTTATAAATTATATTATTATCATTTTAGTGTATTTCAAGAAGTATTAGGTTCATTAAATTTCACAATCCCTTTTTCTGATAATATAAATATACCACATTTCAATGGTTCACCTTTAAAATAATACCAAGTTGTTCATGAATAAATTTCCCTTCATCTTTAAATACAACATTCCCCAAAACTGTTATTTCAAAATCTAGCAATATCTCTTTTTTAACCCCTGTTGACTTTGTCCTAATGTATAATCCTAATAATGAAACTGAATCATGATATTTATATCTGATTCTCCCTAAATCTTTATTTATTGGTTCAACCCTAATATAAATCATAACACTTTAATCCCCTATAGTATTATTTAAAGTGAAGTTGGTATAATAATATAATACAATTTAATAAAATAAAAGGATTGTATAAAACAAAAGAAGGGCTAAAAAATATATATAAGAAAGAAGAGGAAAAGAAAGAAAAAGGGCAAAAGCTAAATCTTGATTTTAAAGCATTAACGGGGTTTAAATTTCCAAAATGGAAATAGGTGGCTTGTTTTTTTCAGCCTGGCTATTGTGGAGAAAGAATATTTAGCTGAAGTTACCATTTTTTTTATTTTCCCTCTCTTTTTTTTCTTTCTCTTTCTTTCAATTATATATATATATATAGATATATATAGATATATACATTTATATATAATACCATGTTATCAGTTTGTAGACGAGCAGCTAATAATATTACACCTAATTCATTAAGATTAATTAGTCAACAACGATGGAATAGTACTGATAATAAAACACCTCTTAATAATAATAATAATAATAATAATAATGAAACTGTCAAAACAGAACAACAAGCAACTTTAAACCCTAGTTTTCAAGGTTTATTAGACGTATTGGATGCAAGTGCTTCAAAACAAAATAATAGTAATAATACTTTAGATTCAACAACCTCAACCACACCTATTTCAGCTGTTGAAGGAATTACAAATATACTTCAAGAATCTTCAAATAAGCAAAACAATACTAATAACAATTCTAATACTATTAACAACAGCAATACTAATAATTTATTAAATAATAATAATTATGATATGGGATATTTATCATTATCATTATCTACTATGACACACGCACCATATCAATTACATGTAAATGCTTCTTTTAATAATACTATTATTACTTTAACTAGACCCAATGGATCACCTTTAATAACTACTTCAGGTGGTACTGCAGGATTTAAAAAAGCACAACGTAGTGGTTATGAAGCAGCCCATCAAGCATCTATTCAACTTTTAGAAAAAATGCAAGCTAAAAATTTACAAGTTCCTAATATTCACATTGTTCTTAAAGGTTTTGGTCCTGGTCGTGATGCTGCTTTTAAAGCCTTAGTTGCTGGTGCTTCTTGGAATGTTCGTCGTATCACTGATGCTACTCCTATACCTTTTGGTGGTTGTCGACCAAAGAAAGCTAGACGTCTTTAAATAAAATTAATAATAATCAAAAAATCAAATATAGATTTTTATATGTATGTTATTTTTTTCTTTTTTTTTCTTTTTCATTATTATTCTGTATTGTGTAGATAGATAAGAGTATATTTTCTCTCTTTTTTTTTAAATTAAAGATAATAAAAACCAAAAAAAAAAATTAATCCATATCGTTAATAAATAATAACAATAAAACAAAAAAGAAGAATAAAAGTTTAATAATAAGGTACCTATTTTTTTTTTTGTTTTACTGATTTTTAAGTTGTTATTCAAAGAAAAATCTATAGATAATAAGACTCATTGATATTAATGATTTGATTTCTTTATTTTTATTTTTGAAAAAAAAAAAAAAAAAAGAAAAAAGTGAAAAATATACAAGTAGATATATAATAATCAAAAAATTATTGTTCCTTGAAAACATGATCAAAAACTAGAGAGAGTAATGGCGGTGATTTAAAAAATTCATCATCTTAATTTTATATGTAATCTTTTATGCTTATATATTTAGGTTATCTATTTCTTTATATATCATTTAAAAAGAAAGAAAGAGACTAGTAATATTAAAAAGTACATTTATATATTTATATATTTAAAATATTTTTATTAATCAAATAAAAATAAATAAATAAATAGAATGATTATAACACTAATAATATAGTAAGTTTAAAAAAGATTAAATACCTTTATACATTTCCATTATACAAATTTTTATCTTTATTGCTATTATATATCTCTTTTTTCTTTCTTTTTTTTTAATATACTCAATGATATAGTAAAGATATTATTCTTTAAAATATCAATTAAAACTAAGTAAACTATTCAATTAATATAATACCGTAATTATTATTCAGAAAAAGTAAAAAAAAAAATAGCTTTAAAAAAATCCCAGGTTCCCTGTGCGCTATTATAAGAAAAAAATAACTCCACTGATTTTTTTTCTCTTCTCTCTTTTCTCTTTTCCTTTTTTTTTTATTTTTCTTTATTAGTATTATATTTATTAATATCATATTTAAAAAGTAAATATATATCCGCCATGTTATTAAATACTATTAGAGCTTTAAATGTAACTTCAGCAAGATATACACCTGCTGTGTATAGAGGAATGGATATTTATAGTAAACGCTTTTATAAACTTAGTGTTGGATCTATAAAAAAAGGACAAATCGTTCAATTTAAAGATAAAGCTTGGAGAGTACTAAATAGGGATCAATCTTCTTCTGGAAGAGGTAGTGCCGTTATTAAGGTAAGCATATATAATAAAAATAGTAGCAATAATATTATACATATATATGTGTGTGTGTGTGTATTAATACTTTTATTTTTATCGCGTATTAATAGATTGATCTCCAAGATATTAAGTCTATGGCTAAAGCAAATGAAAGATTTAAATCTAATGATTCTTTAGAAAGTAAATATATGCATATATATATGTATATATATACTAAGTATGATAAATAATAATAATAATAATAATAATGATTTTTTTTTATTATGATAATATTAGTTTTAAATTTACAAGATGAAAGCTATCAATATTTATACTCAGATGGTAATCAAATTCATTTATTACACCCTGAATCTTTTGATGAAATCACCTTAACAGCAGATATGTGTGAAGGTGGAGAAAAATCAGCCATTATGCTTGAAGGTAAAAAAAAAAAAAAAAAATAAAAAATAAAAAATAAAAAATAAAAAATGAAAAAATGAAAAAATAGCAATAAAAATGAGAATGAAAAAGGAATCATTCCATATATATTTAATATTTTGCTTGATACTCCTACTGACATTTTTTTTAGATGGTATGCCTGTTGCTATTAGCTTTTTAACAACACCTGAAGAAGGAAGACAACCAGTTACATTTAAATTGCCACCTCATTATACTTATACAGTTGACTCTGTTGTTGAACGAGCAGGACAAGCAGCTAAAGGAACAGTATATAAAACAGCTTCTCTTTCAAACGGTGCTAAATTACAAGTACCTGAATTTGTTCATGAAGGGGATAAAATCGTAGTTGATATTGAAAATATGAGATACATGAAAAGAGAATTATGATTAGTAAATTATTAATATAATAAAATAGAATAATAATAAGTTTATATATTTAAAAATATATGTTCAAGTAATATCAAATAACAAGTAAACTTTAATAGTAGTGATCATGATGATAAACTTAATGATTTTTATTTTTTAATCTAAGTTAATATTTATTTATATTACAAATTTATATTTAATATTTTACATCCTTTTTTTTTTCGTCTTTTTTTTTTTTTGTTTAAATAGAAGCAAAATGAATAAATGAGTATAAAAGTTTATGGAATTATTAGACTCTTTTTTTTTTCAGAAAAAAAGAAATAAAAAAATCAGAGTCCGGCTTCTGATTTAAAAAAAAAAATTGATACTATATATATATTTTTTTATGAAAATGATTGATGAAAATCTAATTTAGATGGGACCTTTTTCAGCTTGATATTCATTGATAATTTTATCTTCTTCAACTTGTCTATAATTTTTCATTTCTTCGCTATTACGACCAATAGCATCTTCTTCAACATCAGTAGCATCATTCTTATGATGACAGATATAGAAAAGTACAGAGCAAGCACCAGCAGTTGCAGCAATACCAGTATACATCCATCTATTTTTTTTTAAATGATAAAGTAAATAAATGATTAAATAAATGATTAAATGAATGATTAAATAAATGATTAAATAATACTAATAAAAAAAATAAAAAACTTACGTTAATTTAGGATCAACAGCAACAGAAACAAGAGCAAAAGCAAGAATAGAAGCAATACAATTAGTAAATAAGAAAAGAGCCATGACAATGGATTTCATAGATTGAGGAGCTTTCTTGTATGCATATTCTAAACCTGTAATGGATGCAAAGATTTCGGAAATGGCGACAAATACATATGAAGGAATGATATAAGCACCAGAAATATCATTAGTTCTTCCCTCAGGATGATCATAATAAGGTGGTGAATTATAAACCATGGATTGAACACCAGCAGTATATCCCATAGCAACAGCTGCAAAGAAGAAACCTAAAGAAATACGGAACATTGGGCGCATTGGAATACCAACTCTTCTAAGGAATGGATAAACAAATCTATTTAAAAATAATTATAAAATAAATAAAAAAATTAATGTATTGAACTAATAATCATATATATATATAAAGGAAATACTTACGAATCCATGATAGGAATGAAGATAATAAGACAAATAGGATCAATATTTTGCATAATATCATTTGGAACATTACCGGTTTGCATGGTAGCTAATGATAAAAAAATATATATATAAATAGGTTTATAAATTAATTTAATGATAAATTCATATATATATATATATATATATATATATATATATATATTATATGAATGTTTCTTTTTTTTTTCTTTTCTTACCAGCTTGACTGACAAGATTATTTGTCATTTGAGAATAACATAACCAATAAATAGGGAACCAACAGAATACAATACAAGCTTTTAATGTACGTTTCAATTCGTCAACAAAAATATCATCCCATGTAGCTTTATGTAATAAATCAGGATGAGTTTTAATTAAATTGGAAGGCTTACAAGCTTCTAATCCACCTTTGACCTTGAATTTCATGACAAATAATCTACCAGCTTCAACAAAAACGGACCCACGAGGAGGATTTTGAATATATCTTTTACGACCTAAAATGACAACAATTAAACATGGAATGAACATAAGAGTAGGTAAAAGATAAGCTGGCCTATACATATAAATAAATAAATATGCATGTCAAAAAATAATAATAATAATAATAATAATAATAATAATCGTAATGGTGATAACGATATGGTATTTTTTTTTTTCTTTCTTTTTTTAAAAAAAAAAAATAATTTACCAGAAACCAACATTTTTTTCTAATTCAGTAGTAGCAATAGCAGATAAGGAACCAATATTAATACCCCAATAGAAAAAGTTGAAGATTTTTTGATAAGTAGCTTGTGGTGATACAATAACACGTTTACCATTTTTTAATGTTTGAACAAAAGGTGCTTTTTGAATATATTGTTCAGCAACTAGTTTATATAAATAAATAAAAAAGTAAATAATCATGTTTTAATAATTAAAAAAAAAAATAGTTATGAAAAAGTATATATAGCGTAAGTCACTTACCTAAAGGACTAACATTGGCTTTAATACCACCAGTTCCTAAACCAATAATAATTAATGATACAACAAATCCCTATATATAAAAGAAAAAAAATGAAATGATTAATAATATATTTAAAAAAAACCTATTTTTTTTTAATAACATACAGGAAAAGCACCACCATTTTCAATAGAAGGTGGGATGGATGAACAAGTAAGAATAATTAATCCAATAAAATAAATACCAGCAAAAAGAAGAATAGTTTTATATTTTCCTAAATATTGATCAGCAATAATAGCACTTATTTATATAAAAATATAGATATATACAAAAAAAAAAAAAAGGAAAGATTAGATAAAGAAAAAAAAAAAAAAGGAAAAACGATGCATTACATATATGATTATGTAATTTCTTTTTTTTTTTTTAATCTTACCCAAGAATGGGAGTAACATAACAAAAGAATTGGAAAAAAGTAGTTAAAGCAGTAGCAGTTTGTTGACCTCTACCTAAAGCACCAGGTAATTCAGCAGGGAAACCACCTTCAGGATTTTTATTTTGGATATAATTTTGGAAGGGACCACTTAAACCATAATAAGTGAAACGTTCACAAAATTCAATAAGAATAACTAAGTAAGCTGAAATAGGGATTTTATCAGATACTTCAGGTAAATTTTTCCAATCTTCTTCAGTAGGTTCAACTTCATATAAATCATCCCCATCACTATGATGTTGATGAAGATGATGATCATTATCATAATTAAAACATTCTTTCATTTTATTCAATTCATCTGATAATGGTTGATTATTAGTAATATTAACATCATTCATAGTTGTCATTTTATATTTATATTTATATTTATATATATATATTTATATTTGAATTATGAAATAATATATATTTATATATAAATGAATTAAAATGAAATGAATGAAAAGGGAGAGGATATATATATATAGTATATATATAAATATATAAATATAAAAATGTAAGAAAGAAAAAGGAAGGGAAAAAAAAAAAAAAAAAAGAAAAAAAAAGAAAAAAAAGTGAATTTAAATATACGGCAAAAATTTTTTTTACGTACATTTCATTAGTTCACTTTTTTTTTTCTTTCTCTTTTTTAAACTCCATTTTATAATTATGGTTCTTTTTTTATTTCCTTTTTATTTTTGATTATCTTTTATTATCTATTGTTTATATTCTATAAATCACCTTTTTTTTTATGTTTGATGACATTTTCTTGCTTGCTTTATAAAAAACAACAACTACATAGATTAACAGTCTTTAATATATATCAATGGTAAGATTTAATTTTATTTAATTACACACACTATTTATGATGAAATATATACAAATAAAGAAAAAATATACATTAATCGGTATTACAGTAGTAAACCTTATCGTTAAAAAATTGGTAGTACATTTTTTAAGTTTTCTCACGTTATATATTACTATTATTTTTTTTTCTTACCCTTGCTTCTATTTAAAAAAAAAAATAGAAAACTAAATGGTACTGCCTTTTTTTTTCTCTAATTATGATGATTATAAAAATAAATTGACCAATAATGGTTGATTTCACTTTTTGAGTAACCAAATATATATCCTTAAAAGGATAATTTGGTTCTAATTGATGGATGTCAAAAAAGCCATTCACTAGGATTCCATATTTGGATTACAATTATTATTATTTTTTAATATTATTATGATTACATCATCTTTCTCTTTAATATAATAATCCATTTTATAATAAAGGATATAATAATAATAGTAATAATAATAGTAATAATAATAATAATAATAAAGCATCAATATAGACATTATAATATATATATATATATATATATATATATATATATTCATAATTCTTTCATTTATCTATTTTTTTCATTCTCACAGACCCTATCCAACCATAATCGAACTTTTTTTCAGTTTTTCGGAGTAATCGGAAATGATAATATGTTTTTCCGGTTATTAAAAAAATATATATTAATTGCATTTTCTTCAAAGTGTTAAATGACGCCATTTCTTTATGTTTTATATTATCAATTTAAATCATCAATAATAATAATAATAATAATAATAATTTTTTTATACATACTAAATATTATTTCATTTTATTTTATTTTTTTTTTTTTATTAACTTCTTAAGCACTGATCAATTCTTTTTTTTTTTTTTTAATTCACTAATTTTAGATATAAATAAATGATTATCCAATATTAACATGGTCTTTCCAAACAATATAATCATGACGATCATGAGATGTTGATAATGAATTATCATGAATAAGATTACCACTTCCAGGGAATTGGGTATGCCAACCTTGAATAAAGAATTGAGCATCGGTGGGTACCCAAGTATAAACCAACATTTTAATGACATTTCCACTACGTTGGACTAAATCATCAGGTAAATAGAAATCATGTTGAGGACCATCACCATTACCATAATAAAGTCCAATGAATACATTATTCAAGATGACTTTAGCTGTAAATTCACCATCGATATGTAATCGAAGTGGTATAATACGCACATTATCTTGTTTTAATGTATGATCAAATTTAAATTGATACCATTGAATACCTTGTGATGGATTTAATGAAAATGTTTGAATAGGTAATTTTAGTTTATTGCTATTATTACTATTGCCTTCATCATCAACATCATCATCATTATAATTAGATTCAATCATAGTGGGTGTAAATGATGAAAATCCACTTTCATTATTTTCATCAGAAAATCCAGTTGTTCCAAAAGGTTGACTGATTTCACGTACATCCACGCCAGAGATTTGCCATTCTTTTTCAAACACTGTAATATTTTCAATACCTTTTAATGATGCTTTAATAATACCTCTTGGGTTACGAATATCATTCATAATAAAGGCTTGACGACAAAGACCAAAACTATCAGCAATAATTAAAATAGTATTATCTTCTTTTGAAAGATAAGGGGTTAAATCATAAGTTTGAGTACCAAGGAACCATGGGTCAGGTCCAATCTTTGCACCAGGAGAGAAAAGTTGTCTAGAATAAGTAGTATGACCACCTACAATATGATCATTTAAAATAACAGTGGCACGATTACGAACATTTAATGAAAGTGTAACCTTTTTTGGTTTACTACTATCTGTTGTTGTGAATGGTGTTTTAAATTGATTACGATAAATGACTTGTCCACTTGTAAAATGATAATCCAAAGTATCCCATACTAAATTGTTTTTATCATCACGCTTTAATGGTTGCCAGTGTAATGATTTCCAATTTACTGATTTGGATTTCCATTTTTTAAGATCAATGGAAATAACCTGTTGTTCTTTAGATCGATCTTCCAAATCCATACTATAAAGATGAGATGGTGCTTGTTCATCACTATCACTATCATGAATAACACGTTGATCAGTAGGTGATACATAAGATAAAATATGTATTTTTGAATCATTAATATTTTGTTTAATTTCTAAGGATTTAGTAACACTATCATAATAAAATTCATCTGCACCCCAAGCAATAAGTCCAGGATAACGATCTTTATTACCATGGTTCCAGTAAGTTACTTGGAAATCAGCATACAAAGTGGACACTTCATTTCTAGTTAATCCAATAAGATAAAGAGTACCACTAGATGTTGAAATTTTGGTCCATCCTTGATTTTTATTAAAGCTTAAAATAGAAACAGACCCTTCATTACGTAAAACATCATTTTGCATATTACCGGTAATAGTCATTGATTTTTGTTCAAAGGCAAGTCCACCTATTTGATTAGGTTCAATGATCCATGTTTCTTCATTTGTTTTTTTATTAATCATACGTGCATGAATAGGAATAGTTGATTGAACCAATAAAAGACCATTGATGGTTTCATAATTACCCAACCCAAAGAAGGATGATTTGTAAGGAAATTGAAGTCCCATTGTAAATCGATGATTATGTTGTTTTACTTCTACTTCGAAATCATTGCGCTTCTTACGATCAAAATTACGGAAAAATGTAAATATCACTTGTTGATCAAATCCAACAGACAAACGTTGTCGATTAATGATATTCGATACTTTAGATGTAACGGTTGGTTTTTTTGCAAGTTCTGTTTTAGTAAAATATGGTTCAAAGGATTGAACAAAAATCATGGTCTCACGAACACTTCTACCGCGAGTTGATAAGTATCCATATTCTCTTATACATGCTGAGTAGTCATATGATGAATAAACATCACTAAAAAAAAAATAAAAAAAAAATAAAAAAAAAGAATAAATAAATAAACAAATAAAGGAAAAGTAGAAAAATAAAAAAAATAAAAATAGAAAAAAAATTGTAAATAAACTTACGGATCACCGAGAGTACCCCAATTAGTACCACCATAAATCATATAAATACCAACCATTGTCACGCCTTGTGCAAGAGAAGAATCAACTATCAATTTAGTGTATTGATCACCATAAAAGTCATAAATTTGATCATAAGTATGTTGTAATTGATAATGATTAAACCATCCACCTTGAAGTTCAGGAATAAAAATTGGAGACTATATGTATATATATATATATATATATATATATTTATTAATACAGAATAATAAAAAGTTGGCATTTTATTATTATGATTATGATTATTCTTTTTTTTAAAAAAAAGCTGTCAATAATAATATATAATACTTACATGTTTTGCACCACCACCAAAACCACGTACTTTTTTTTCTAAAACATCCATTGAATTCTCCATTTGCTTAGGGTTCCAGTCTCGCCATTCACCTGATTCATTGTCACCATCAATTAACCAACTTTTAGGAGAACTTGAAGGAGCAAATACTAAGTAAAATTATGAAAAAAAAAAGGCGATTAACACATATACTTTATATATATATATAATTATTTATAAAAAAAAAATGTGATACACATAAAATATTTAATATACATATAAATCTGTAAATCTTACCAACATATTTATCAAAACCATATAAGTCAATACCAAAAGGATGTTTAGACCAAAAAGAAGGTGTTTTGCCAGGTACCCAACCACCTTCTTCAAAACCATCATTAGTAAATAAAGGTACAGTGATATTAGCATCTCTAGCAGCTTTACTAAGGATTCTCATTTGATCACGTAAACCAATAGGTAAAATAGTAGCTAAAGTTTCAAACAATTCATTATCAATTTGTACGGCTAAAACACAACCACGTTTAAGATCATTATTATCAGTGATTTGATGTTTTGCCAAGATAGGTAAAATATGATTAAACCATTGAACTTCATAGCTAGCAAACTCAGCATCATAAGTACGCCAAAGCATAATAGTATTATGACGGATTCTAAGATGTCTTTTAGCAACTAGCCAAGAAGGATAACCACCAGCTTGGGTTTCAGCACAGATATAAGGACCAGGAGCAGCCAAAACAAATAAGCCTAGCTGCTCACATAAAGTTAAAAGATAATCAATATCACGATTACCATCAAATAAATAAACACCTTCAGATGGTGAATGATAACCCCAATGGAAATAAATACGAATAGTATTAAATCCTGCTGTACGATATTGTTGTAATATTTTCTTCCAACGGTCACGATCAGGAACTCGCCAATAATGAAATTCGCCTGAAAGAATAGGAATAGATTCACCTTCTACTTTTAAAGAATATTTATCCCAATCTACTAAAGACCCATATTTACTACGATTAAAAGCAACTGATTCTGTTGTTATATCATTTAAACTACCATGTGTACGTTGATGAGCATATAATATAAATCCTGATATCACTAAAGGAATGATAGCAAAAAGTGAATAGAGTGGAGTCATTTCTGCCATCGCTTTCCTTATTCCTTTTTTTTTGTATCAAAAAAGAATAAAGATGACTGACTTTTTAAACGATAAAGAAAAGAAAAAAAAAATAAATAAAGAAAGAAAGAAAGAAGAAAGGGAAAAAAAAAAGAGTAGGTATTAATAAATAAATAAAAAGAAAAGAGAAAAGAAATAAATAAATAAAAATAACAAGTATGAAAAAGAAAAAGGAAAGGAAAGGAAAAGGAAAAGGAAAAGAAAAAAAAAGTGCAGATAAATTTATACTCTCATAATTTTTTATGCGCCGCCGTTGCTTTACTTAGAATATAAAACAATTAAAGCAAAACAAAAAACCTTAAAAAACATAAACATTATCAATTTAACTGATTTAAATATATATATATATATCATTTTTAATAATATAAAAACATCATTCATATTTAATATAAATATAATAATAGATGTATATATTTATATACTAAAAAAAAAAAAAAGATAAAGCGGTAGTATACAACCTATATATCCATGTTAAAAAAAAAAAGATGAAAAAGAAAAAGGCTGATGTAAAAGAAAAAAAAAAATCATTAAAGAATAATAAAATTAATGATAGTAATTATAAAACAATATTATTAATAAAATTGATAACATATATATATATGCAGGATTATATGATTTTTTTTAAGGTAAAGCTAAATCATCAAAGCTTAAACCTTCACCATTAGGTTTAGTACGAAGAGATTCAATATCAATTAAATTCTCCCTTTCACTGTAGAGAGATTTATAAGCACTTTTAATAGTGACTTCAGATACACCAGCAACATTAGCAATATCTCTGGTAGTTTTTGGAACACGATAAAGATAAGAAACTAAATAAATACAAGCAGCAGCCACTGAAATAGGAGATTTACCAGCCAAAGTACCTAATTCCTTAGCACGTTTAACAAGATCCACACCAGCCTTTTGAATATAATTTGGTAATAATAAATTGGAACAAAACCGAGACATAAGATCTTCGGAATTCATAATACTTGTATTAGTTTGTAATTTAGCTTGTAAAGTTTTATAACAACGACCAATTTCTTTTTTAGGTACTCGAGTTAATGCACAAATTTCACGAAAAGTACGACCTACTTTTTCTTGACGACAAGCAATAAAGATACATGCTGCAATAATAGCATCACTTGATTTACCACGTAATAATTTTTCATCTTCCACTCTTTTATATAATTGTTTGGCTGTATCACTAACAATTTTTGATAAAGATATGGAATCACACATGGCTCCAATTTCTTTATATGATTGTACTAAATTTCTCTCCCCTTTCATTGCTGTAGCTTTACCATGAGTTTTATTTAAATCTTTGGCTGCACCTGTACCGCCATCTCTTCTTGAGATCACTGTATCTAATTGGTTTCCATCCAATAAAGGATTTGCTGCAGCACCAACACGAGATGGATCCTGAATTATTTCAAGTAATAATAAAAGAAGAAAGATAAAAAAAAAAGATCATAATAAATATAATATATATAAACATATCGCTCCTTTTTTTTTGTTCTAGTTATTTTATCATCGTTATTATTAGTATTTTTTTAATATATATATATATATATAATATCTAAAATATCTAATAAAACATACATCTCCTTCATCATTTGCAAACGTACGCCATTCAGATCTAGTATCAATGATACGATCCCCAAGAACTAACCCACAATCACCACAAACAAGATCACCAGAAGCAAATTCTTCCACAATTTGAGGAGGTGACACTCTACAATCAGGACAAATCAACTTTACATTTAAATTTTGTTGAAAAGGTTGAGGTGTTTCATTTTGTTGAGGTTCTCGTAATGGGAAAGGAATAGCTGAACTCATCTAAATATATATATATATATATATATATATATATATATATATATATATATATGTATATAGTTTAAAAAAAAGTTGTCAGTATTAAAATAAAATAGACTTGTATTAATAATCTTAATCAGAAAAAAAACTTTTGTTTATATATAGATAAATAAATAGATATATATCATTTATATACAATTTAAAAAAGAATAGTAATAATAACAGGATAAATAGATTCAAAGAGTGATAGTGAGAGTTAAAAATAAGTCGATAATTATAAATAGTAGTGCTTTTTCTTTTTTCTTTGCTCTTTTTTATATTCTTTTAATGGTTTTTTTATATTTTAAGATTGGATTTGATGATTAATAAATAATAATAAAATAGTAATAATAATATTAACAATAAAAACAAATACTCATACTAATAAAAATTAAACAACTTAAATAAACAAGTATATAATAAAAAAAAAATTGTAAATGATTATACTATAAAGTAATATAAAATATATTTAAGATTTACCTAGTAAATCCTTTAATGTAATGAAAGTGGTTTAAAAGAAAAAAAAGGAAAGAAAAAGAAAAGTATAGAGGAAAAAAATTTGATTAAATATTGCTGCGAAACAAAATTCAAACTCATCCTTTTCGGGATTAATTTTATTTTCCATTTTTCTCATCAATGATTTCATTGGATATATTTAACATTCATAACTTTTTTATGATCTCTTTCTTTTTTTTCTCTTTCTTCTTTTATTATTCTTTTTTTCAATTTATGAAAATAAAACCATTAATTGAAATATTCCTATACTATTTAAATTATCTTTCAGTAGTCTTTTTTAAAAAGTAGATTTATTAATAAATAGTATTTATTATAGTAAATTACTGAAGCTATTCAAATATATGCAACTGTTCAAAACATATAATAATCAATATTAATTTCTAGGTAAAACAAAAAAAAAAAAAATGAATACTATTTCATTGTAAGTAATTAAAATAATTAGAAATATGACTAAATGGATCAATTCAACTAAAAAAATAAAAGGCATTAATGATAAATATATGATTTGAGTTTAAATATAATCCATATGCATTATATTACACAATGAATATATATATGGAAATCGAATTCTTATTAATATATAAAGGTAAAGAAATAAAAAACTATTACATAAAAAACTATAAATAATTATATCATTAATAAAAGATAATTTTTTTTTTTTATTCCTCTATCTTCTTATGAAAGTAAAAAATGTTTTGATATAAAAAAATCAGAAGTCTATAAACAACCTAAGGAGGTAATGAAATATTTATTTATTATTAAATATGATTAAAACTAATATAAAAAATAAAAATAAAACTACTTGTAATTATAAGAAAAGTATGATTTTTTATATTTTCATACCATGGATAAAAAAATTACTATATTTATATATACTTTTATTAGTATCTTAAATATATCCAATTATATTAAATGGAATAAAGTTAACCTATTGTTTTTTCTTCTTTTTTTTTTTGGCAAGTGAAAAATTTTAATTTTTCTGGAAAACATGTTTATTAGTATTCAAAAAATTCGTATAGCCAAAAAAAAAAACGAAGAGTTGAATAATAAAAATATAAAGATAATGAAAAAATCGTGTATATATGATATACTTGTTAGTTGATGAAATACCTGGAGATTAGACCCAAATTAAAAACAAAAACAAAAAAAAAAGGACTTGCTTGAAATTCCACTGTGCTTGTTTTTTATTTAATAAAAACCTTTCCAGTATCATCATAAAAACTTGTTTTTAATTAGATAAATAAAAAAATAAGAACTATTACTGAAGTAATTAATAATTGGTTGACTTCCCCTTAATCTATATTTTGATCATAAAATCTCTTAATACGTTCTCTTTCTATTATTATTTTTAAAAAAAAACAAATATTTATTATGCTATTTTATTGACTAATTAAATAAAAAAATAAATAAAATAATAATTATGATACAAGTATTTTATACAATAAAATATAAAACTCTAAAATGTAAAAATAAGAAGAATAAAAAATAAAAGGGGAATCATAATAAAATTAAAATAATAGTAGTGATCCTTACTCTTAATTTTTAAGATCATTGTTTAAAGAACTATATATTTAAAATAAAATAAAAATAAAAATAAATTAGAATATATCATTTATTATGAATACTATTGTTGTTCCTTTTTTATTTCATCTTCCTCTTCTTCTTCTTCTTATTTTTCTTTTTCTTTTTCTTTTTCTTTTTCTTATTCATATACTCTCTCTTTCTCTGTTTTTATTATTCTTAAAAATAAATAAAAAGGATACTTACGATTCAATATCAGCAGTAACCATTTCAGTAACGAGTTCATCATAAGTAACCTTACGAGTCCAGCCTAATTTTTCATTAGCTTTAGCGGGATCACCCAATAATAAATCAACTTCAGCAGGACGGAAGTATTTAGGATCGATTCTAACACGGACTTTACCAGTAGTAGCATCTTTACCAATTTCATTAACACCTTCACCTTCCCAAACGATTTTACGGCCAGTGACAGCAAAGGCCTTTTCAACATAACTACGTACAGTATGGGTTTCACCAGTAGCTAAAACGAAATCTTCAGCGTGATCTTGTTGTAACATTAACCACATACCTTCAACGTAATCTCTAGCATGACCCCAATCACGCTTAGCATCAATATTACCCAAATATAAACAATCTTGACGACCTAAATGAATATCAGCTACAGCTTTAGAAATCTTACGAGTAACAAAAGTACGACCACGACGTGGGGATTCGTGATTAAAGAGAATACCGTTACAGGCATACATATTATAAGATTCACGATAATTAACAACGATCCAGTAAGCATAAAGTTTAGCTACACCATAAGGAGAACGAGGATAGAAAGGAGTGGTTTCCTTTTGTGGGGTTTCAACTACCTTACCATATAATTCAGAGGTAGAGGCTTGATAGAAACGAACACGATCAGTTAATCCACAGGTACGGATAGCATCTAATAAACGTAAAGTACCAAGAGCATCAACATCACCAGTATATTCAGACATATCAAAGGAAACCTTAACATGAGATTGAGCACCCAAGTTATAAACTTCAGTGGGTTGAACTTGAGAAATAATGTGTACTAAACAGGTAGAATCAGTTAAATCACCATAATGAAGGAAGAATTTGACACCTATATAAGTATTTTTTTAAATAAAAAGAAAGGAAAGAATAAGAACAAATACATATTTATTTATTTAAAAAAAAGAACCCTATATATATATATTCTTTTTTTTTTTTTTCTTTTTCTTCTTCTTCTTCTTTTTCTTTTTCTTTTTCTTTTTCTTCTAATTCATATTCATATTATATATTATTACTATTTTATTTATTTCGTACCTTTTTCATGAGTATCGTGGTAAATATGTTCAATACGACCAGTATTAAAAGAAGAAGAACGACGAATAATACCGTGAACTTCATAACCTTTTTCTAATAAGAATTCAGTTAAATAAGAACCATCTTGACCAGTAACACCTAAATAAAAAAAAATATGGTTAATAAATTAGTTTATTTTTTTTGAAGGATGATGGTCATTATTATTATTATTACTATTATTATTATTATTATTATTATTATTATTTATTATTACCAGTAATAAGAGCAACTTTTCTAGCTCTATATTCTTCAACAGTCATAGAGTTATTTTGTTGGATTTGAGAAGAAACAAAGACACTTTCACTAGCCATTATTATTATTATTTTTTGTTAAAAAGATGATGAATAAAGAAAAGAAGAAGAAGACGAAGAAGAAAAAAAAAAAAAAAACAAGACTAAATAAGAAAAATTAAAAGATCGATAATGGTGACACAAAGCGACAATCTTTTTTTTTAAACACGTTCCATTTTTTATGATTCAAAATCCGACTTCTACTTTTTTTTATTTTATTCAAAAAAAGAAGAAAATGAGTAAAAAGAGTATAGGTTATTTATTTAAATAATAGACTTATTTTTTAATAATAAAAAGAGATAATAATAAGAGTGTAACGATATGACTTATATATGAGACTATTCTATATAATTATATTTATTAACTATTATATATATTATTATTATTATTATTAGCATTATTGAAAATACTTCTTTTAAATTTTTTTAAGATCGACGTTACCTTTTTGAGTTTTAAAAATACTAAAAAGATAATTTTAGCTTGATTTATTGAATTATATTATTTATTATTTAATAAACGGAGTCTAATATCCATTTTTATTGCCAATTAAATATAGACAACCAATATTTTTAAGATCTATTTTTTAATCATCAACACAACATCTATTATGTATATTATATTATATTATATATTAACCATATAAAGCTATTAATGATAATTGATGATATATATACACTTTACTTAATAAATTAAAATGTTCTTTTTTTCTTCTAATTATAATGTGAATTATTTAGAAAATAAAGAAATAATAATAATAATATACTCTGAATTTAAACTTTATACTCTTTGCTTAATGTAAATCATATAATTCACATATATCTCTCATTTCCTATTTTCCTTTTATCTATTTATTTACTAAATAATAATCAAGTGAAACTAATTTTAATGATCATTCATAATATTTTTTATTCAGTGTAATAAACTAAACGTATAACCTAATATCGTATCATGACCAAACCCCTTAAGATATATAGTCACACAATTGCCAAGACTTCTTCATACCAGTACCAAATCAGAGTTAGATGAGAAAAGAAGCATAAATAATAATTGTAAAATAAAGAAAAGGAAAAAAAAAAAAAAGCAGAGTAGGTTATTTTTACTGTGTAACAAAAGGGATGATTTATCAAAATGAATGTTAAATTTAAACTCCAATATCTTTAACCTCTTTTTTTTTATTCACTCTTTTTTTTTCACCCTCTTTATTTTTTCATTCTAGTTTCCTAAATCTTTCTTTTTTTGTTTTTTTTTTTTTTTTTACACAAACCGTTAAAAATTCGATATGGAGGAGTACAAATATTGTTAAAAAGATAAGGGCATATATTATTTCTCATATTTCTAAAGAATATCTTTATGATTGGCATTTTGAAAAGTTTAATAACTGATTCAATCTGAATAAAAACTCCAAAAGACAAAAAGTGATATTATGAAACTGTTAGTTAATCCTTTTGTTCAAAGATTGGAAATCATAGGTTTTTTATAGTTTTATGTGGAATAGGGAAATATGTATTAAGAGTATATATAAATATATGAGATACTATATAATGGTAAGTTAAATCAACCTGTATTATCATTATAATTATTAACTATTACGTATAAGGAAATTGAAATATATAAAAGGATAAAAGTTTATCTTGTTGCGAAAGTTAACGATAACATAATCACAAGTATATAATGGATGCTTTGAACGTCCGCTATCAAAAAAAGAGTAAATCATGATAATGTGCTTTATTAATAGTATATGTAATCACTTTATAAGAATATATATATATATATATATATATAATGTTTATTTTATTAGAACCTCCTGTATTTTTATATGTAGAAAATAAAACAAATGATAAATTCTGTTTATGTTCCATTTATATAAATATTTATTATCTGACTACTTGTTTTCCTATTTTTGTAACAGTAGTTCATTAATAATTTGGATATTAATGAATATTTATTTTTATATTGACAACAACCAATATACACTAAGGAACTTAACACATATAAACAAATTTTACCAATTAGAACATTGTAAACATATTTACGAATATATAAATCACTTCTATGTGTTATTATTAATTAATAATTGCTATTGCAATCTTTTCCATATGAATTTAGGGCTAGAACTTATTGGGAATCACCCGATAACATGTGAAACAAGAAATGCAATCAAGTTATATTTTGATTAGATTTTGTAATAGATATACAATGCAATGAATAGTACTATTATAAAAGCTAATATTGATCATTATTGGAGTAGTTCATTAATATTAACTCCTAAAAAAGATTCTAAAAGAAATAAAACCAAAAAAAAGAGACTATATCTTGAATAATTATACATCAATGAATTATTACCTAATCATAAATAGCCTTTTCCATTGATTGGTGATATAAATTTGAATTATTAAAAGAGTTTACAGAATGATCGTATTAGATCAGCTTATTTTACTTTCTACAATTCAAGATTTAGTTAGAACCGAATTTATTATATATCAGTTTCTAACCATCAAGCTAAATGATTATATTTAATACTGTGGCAATTTAACTATTGTTGTTTGTTCCAGATTCTTATATACATATACTAATAAAAATTAGTTTTTTATAGGATATCATCATAAATATAAACAATCATTCAGTATAAACATTAAAAATAGAAAAACGAAAAATATCATTGTATTTAACTACCAAAGAAAACGTTTATTGCAAACAAATAAAATTAAATAAAACAATAAATTACGAAATATAAACATGAAGCTTTAAATATTGAAGTATTTTAGTTATCTTTTTTTATTATCATTATATGTATTTATATATATATATATATATATATATATATATAACATGACAGGTTAACACTATTATTATAATACTTTTCTATAAATACTTTAAATATAAATATGTCTTAAATAAATGTTCATATTTTGATTACTACTATTTATTTATTTATTTATTATGAAATACATAATATTTTATTTTGGATCACTTATTAATAAATAGAGTATATATAAATGGTAATGATTGGAAAGAATTAAACTTTAAATGAATTGAAGGCCAGCATACGATTTTTTTTTTTTTGGAGCGTTTTTTATTTCCCTTATTTTCTTTTTTCTATTCCTTTTATTTCTTCTTCTTCTACTTCTGTTTTAATAGAATAAAAGTAAAAACACAGATCTTAACAATAAAAAGATAATATGTCACTTGAATGTAGCATATGTATCGATCCTTTACAGCAAGAGCCTATGGCAGCACTAACATGTGGTCATGTTTTTCATAGAGAATGGTATATATTTTTTATTAATGTTATAAATCAGACATTTTCTTATAAACTAACTAACACCTCTTTTTATTTATTACCACTATTTATTTATTTATCAAAATATTCAATATATATAAATAAACAACAATAAAACAGTGTTACAAAATGGTTTAGTCAGCCTCAACAAAATAAATGTCCTTTATGTAATAAAGTAACACATAGAAACTCAGTAATACCTTTATATATGGATACAAAGCAAGATAATTTTGTTTCTAATAATAATAATGATAACGATCCAGATTCAACTTTTAATTCGCTAAAAAGAGTGAGGCAAGAAAACATTACTATGCTAAGTCAAAATAGATTATTAAATGAACAACTAGCTAAAGCTAATCGTCAAGTGGAAATCCTTGAAAAACAAAAATATGACCAATACCTTAAAGTTAAAAAACTTCGCTCAATCCAAAAGTATATATAAATATTTAAAAAGAAGAAAAAGAAATAGAAAAAGGGGATTTACAGTAATAATAATGATATATTTATATTATATTATATAGGGTAGTAGAAATGGATCTCAGACTTTCATCACCTGAAATAGTGGCAAGAATGAACCGTATAAGTGGTTTACATAAAGATGAAATCCTTCAAATGTTACATAGTATGATAGAAAGGGCTAGGAGAGCTGAAGTGTAAATAGATATATATATTATATAATGAAAAAAGAAAAAAAAATGGCAAAGAAAAATAGTACTCAACATGTTTATATAAACATATATTTGATAAATATAGGGATTCAGCAGATAAACAAAGAAGAATAGAAAAAAACTATCAACGTATCCATGAATTAAAAGAAAGAAATAGATCATTAAAAGAAGTAAACGAATTATCTTTTTTTTTTTTCTATGATTATTTAAAATATACCATACATAACATTCCTTTAATTTATTTATTTATTGTAGACTATAAGTCAACTTACAAGAAATAATACTACCAATATTAGAAAAGATAGCATTAATAATAGAAGAAATCGATCCAATGCACCAATGCGACATCTTACTTTAGATGAAGAATTAAGGTTAGTTTATAATTTCACTTTATTAAAATTAATAGTAATAATAATTTCCTTTTTATTATTATTATTATTATTATTACATAGTAATAGAAGACGTGGTAAACGACCGACTGCTGTATTAAGATCTAACGTTGTTGAAGTAAGATCTGACGATGAAGATATATCTGATGAAAATGATCAATTATTGTAAGATAGTCATTTAATCAAGAATTCTAAAAAAAAAAGGGCAACTAGATTTATTTAATTCCAATTTTTATTATATATATATATATATATATATATACGTATATAAATAGAATTTCTCCCAATACTAATCATGTAAATAATAATAATAATACAAATAATAATATAAATAATAATGGAAATCGTAAACGTGGATTAGGTGCTAATAATGATGAAAATAACGAAAATGATGATGATGATGAAGAAGAAGAAGAAGAAGAAGAAAATAATGACACCACAGACGATGAAATGACCAATGCTAGAAATAATAATATTAATAATATCAGTCATAATGGAATTTTATCGCATACTAATAATATTCAACAACCTGCATTACAGATTACTGGAGGCAATTTCTTTTTTAATAATCATTCATCATCACCGTCGTCATCATCAGCAGCAGCATCAACAACAACAACAGCAGCAGCAACTTTACCACAACCACCACAATTACAATATTTCGATGATGAACCTACTACTAGTAGACCTAAGAGAACAGCTTGGCTTGGTAGATTAATAAATGATTTTCATAATAATAATAATAATAATAATAATAATAATAGTAATAATAATAGTAATAATCATCATCATCATGTTTCAAGTAAAAGACCTCGTTTACAACCGGCAAGTGCTCGTAATAGTAGATTTTTTTATTTAGATCTTACAACTGATGAAGAAGATGAAAATAATAACAGTGATGAAGATATCGATAATGAAGATTTTGGATATGAAAGGTATGATGATTAGTTTTAAATATATACATATACATACCTATTTTGTAATATTCGTTTTTTTTAATACTATTATTTGTTTATTTATTTTAGATCAAATAGAAATGATCTTCATAATGAAAATGATGATAGATTCAATACAACAAATAATGGGGTTTATAGAGAATCAGAAAGCAATGATGCTACTAGTGTTATTGGTAAGATAGTATATACATAAATTTATATATATTATATCATACTAATTGTCATCATATGCATATAATAGAATTATCTAGTGATGACGAAGAATAATCATGAAGAATACATATAAATATATATATATATATGATACATTTATGAAAAAAAAAAGGATTTTAAAACTATACACTTGTTTATATAATCATAATAACAATAACAATTTTTCATCAACATTAACTTCATTGGTACCTGGATCTGTATATGAATCAACATCAACAACAGCAATATCATCATTATCATCATAAAAAACATCATCACAATCATCATAATCATCATCAACATTATATATCTTGGCATTTTTCAAATTTATTTCATTTTTAATATCTTCAACATTCACTTGTTTATAATTTTGTTTTATTTATTTATGTTTTTTTTTTAATATAGTTTTACATATTTATATATCCATTATTAATTTATAAAGGTGAAAAATTATTAATTAAAATATCAAATTCGGATTTTTCTTCCAATTATTTATTTCACCTTTATTTTTATAAATAAATACTTGTACTTAAAATGTTGAAAGCATTGAAATTAAATCAAATCATGCATAAATACAAAGGTAAAAAATAAATATACATATTTATATATATATGTACACTCTTTTTTTATAATAAATTTAAATTAGGCTTGTACTATATGCAATCATGAACTCATCATTTACATATATAGCATTCACAGTCGAATAAAATAAAATGGTATCAATCAATTTTGGCTTTTTTTTTTGGCTTTTCTTTTATTAAAAAAATGGAAGTTTTTTTAAACAAAAAAAAATGAAGGGTTTTGATATTTCATCTGATTTAAGCAACAAGTTCGACAACTAATTTTTTTAAAAAAAAAAAAAAGAAAGAAAAAATGAATATATGTATATATATATTTACATGATCACTAATTTTTTTAATAATTATAATAAACTTACCACCACCAGCAGCTTTGATCTTTTCTTCAGCACGACGAGAAACAAAACGAGTGCGTACAATAACAGGTTGATTAACCTTACCCTTAGCCAAAACTTTACCGTAACCCTATATATAATATAAATATATATACATATATATTTAGATCATCATATCATTTATCTTCTTTTTTTTTTATAATATTTATTTTTACATTTTGAAGAGCATCAATGACAGGAACTTTTTCAGTATTGTTCTTGTATTCTTCACGAACACCTTCACCAGCTAAAGTCCAAATTTGATCTAAATTGATAACAGGACGCCAGGTAGCGTTTCTCTTTAAATGGAAATGACGCATACCAACTTTACCAAAGTAACCAGGATGGTATTTATCCATGTTAATACGATGATGATGTTGACCACCAGCAAGACCACGACCACCAGGATGTTTTCTGTGTTTACCTATTTTAAAAAAAAAAATGAAAAATGAATCCATCATTCATATTTAAAAGTAAAAAAAAAAAAAGGAAGAAACTCCGACCATGTTTTTGCTTTATATATTTATGCATTTTTTTTTTCTGTTTCTTTTTAAATGATAATAGTTGAATCCCTTTTCTTTATAAACACATTCATATATATATATATCCACATATCACAAATATATAACTGTTTTTTCCATATAAATAAGCTATTCTTTTAAAAATATTTACCAACACGACCATGACCAGCTGAAACGTGACCACGCTTCTTTCTGTTGTGGTGTAATCTAGTAGGCTAATAAAATTTATTGGTTGATCATTTTTTTTATATATTTATTTATTTAATATTGATATGGTGAAGATGATGATTCATTATACATGTATATTTAAAAAAAAAAAATTAAATAAAGATTAATATATATATATATATATATGGATGAATAACATTGAAAAAAGTAAAGATAATGGATGGATGAAATAAAAAAAAGAAATTAGAAAATTGAAATTCTATATTACCATTTTAAGTTACCAGAAAGTAAAAAGAGGAGGAGCTTATTTTTTTACATAGTGGAAAGGAAGAAAAAAAAAATCCCCCAATATGCTAATAATATGATTTGAGGGAATAATCTTTGGATTTGTTTTTTAAATCCCGATTTTTCTTTTTTCTTTTTTGGTTTAATAAGCCAAAATTTAAAAAAAAAAAACATCTATCATATATTAGCATCATTATCAATTATAAGAAGTGAAACATTTATATAACTTTATTATCATTTTTATTTTTATTTATTTTAACAAAAATAAGGCTAAATCGCTTTTACGGAGATAAGATATTTAGAAAATTTTTATTTTATGACAATGTTTAAACTTAAAACATCATCGGAGAAGGAAAATAAGGATTTATGCGATAAACTAATATTTATTAAGAAACTAATAACAATAAAAACTAAAACTAAAAAAAAATTCAAATATAATATAAAGAAAAAATCAAAGAAATGTATTCTTTTTCCATTTTATATTATTTTTAAAAAAAAAACAAAAAAAGAATACATTTTTATTATTATTAACGTTATTAATTCTCATTAGTATTAAAAAAAAATGAGTCAAAATAATATTAGAAAACAATTTGTTGTAATAGTTCATGATTATACTGATGATCAAGCATTAGAACGTCGTATGGCAGCAAGACAAAAACATCTTGATATGGCTGTAGAAGCTCATAAAACGGGATACATTCTTTGTGGTGGTGCTATTTTTGATTCTCATGAAAACCGTAAAATGATTGGAAGTGTGATGATTTGTCAAGCTGATAATGAAGAAGAATTGAGAGAAAAAATTGCAAATGATCCTTATGTATTGGGAAAGTAAGTTTTATATATATAATAAAAATAAAAGAGGTAGATAGATTATTTTTTTTTACTTTATTTTTATATATGTAGGGTTTGGGAACGATGGACAATTTATCCTTACCGCAATGTAAGTATAAATATATATAAATATAATATTCAATTTATTTAATACATTAATATTATTATTATCATCATTATTATTTATAGGCTATTGGACTTGATAAAGAATTAGAAGGTGTACCTGTAAGTTTAAATATAAGAAGAAGAAAAGAGAGAGAGAAGTGAACATTGATCATTAATTGTTATTTTATTTTACTTTTAGGTAATCGTATAAATATTATCCTATCATAATCTATGAAATTTAAACAAACTATTTTTATACTTTCATATATCACCACTTCTATAATTTTATATTTTGCATGACTTTATAATTAAAATACATGATAGTGTGTGTCTGTATTTTATACATTTAAGTTATTAATAAACGGTTTCTTTTTAACTCTTATTGTTATATTTTCTTATGATAACGATTATTTTTTTTTATTCATCCATCTTCTTTTAATAATAAAAAAATATTACGATATAAATGGTCTATAAAAATATAAAGGTTCTTTCAGAATATGTAATTTTTTTTTGTACAATGCTTAGACCTGAAGATTTTTCAATTTGAAATTCTGCTAATATGTTGGCAGAATTTACTTTTTTTAATTCTGCTTGAAGAGTACTTCTTCTTTTTTTTTATAAACTGGGATATATATATATATTTAAATAAAAATGAATTTAAAAAGCATTTACAACTTTTATATTTACAAACTAAAATAAACACATTTATATGAAGAAAATTTTAAATAGATTCTATAACTGAAATTTGATTGTTTACTTTTATTATAAAACTTTAGAAAAAAAGAATATTACTCTACTTGTTAATTGATGAAATACTTGGAGATTAGCTTTATTGTCCCATATTAAAGATAAAAAAAAAAAAAAGAAATTGCTTGAAACTCATTGTACTTTGATTTTTTAAGAATTCATCAAAAAGATTCACTTCATATTCAGTAGAATCAAATTCATATACTACCGAATCAGAAGTTGCAGATATTCTATGATTAAACAAATTTTAAACACCAATTTTTTCTTTTCATATATTACATTTATTGAAGGTCTTGTTTAAAAAAAATCAAAACAAAAAGAAAAATACAATAAGATATAAATATAAATATAAATATTAATAGTTAAAAACTTGAGTATAATTATATACGTAATAATAATAATAATAATAATAATAATAATAATAATAAAAAACAACAATAAACAAAATAATAATAATAATAATAAAATAAAAATAAGTTAATAAAAAATAAATGGATTATTTTTCAACATGTTCAATTTCTTCATTTGCTTTTCCTTCATGATGATGAATAGATGATGATTCACCATTTTCTACTTGATTAGCTTGAATATCAGCCATACCTAATCCATGGTCATTATTTGGACTTTCATCTTCAACTAAATCTTGCATAAAGTCTTTATGAATTTCTTCTTTACCCAAAAATGCTGTAATCAATAATCCACCACAAACACATCCCATAAATATAGCTTGAGTTAATGCATAATTAGGTATAACTTTTCCATTTTTATCTAATTTGTATGATCCATCAGCATTTTGAACTGGATAATGTTCTCCAATAGTAGCTTCAATTTGTGAACTAGCTGCACTGATCTATTTTTTTTAAAAAAAAATTTAAAAATCAAAAATAAATCAATAAAGTGTCAATAATTGATTTTTATTTTTATTATCTATATTTAAAAAAAAATATGTGATGATAATAATGATACTTTACCAAATTACCCAATTGGTAAGCTAAACCAGGTAACAAACCACGGAAACCAGGAGGACCTATTATATATATATATATAAATCAGTATGTTTATGTATTTTTTTATTTATTATTATTATCAAACTTACTGATTTCATTTAAATAGGCAGGTACTACACCCCAACCGCCTTGAACAAAGAATTGCATCATAAAAGAACCAAATTGAAGTGAAGAAATAGAAGGACCAAAAGCCCATAAAGGAATCTAAAATGATCAAATGAAAAAATAATAATAATAATAATAATAATAATAAAGAAAAATTAGAAATCATTATTATTTATCATATAAACACTTATAATTATTTTCTTTTTGTAACTTTACAAAAGCACCAGCACCAATAGCACAAATGCAAACAACAAAACGACGACCTAAATAATTAGATAAATAACCAAATAGGATACCACCAATAATGGCACCAAAATTATAGATGACAGAAGTGGCAGTTTTTTCTCCTTCAGAATAACCAAGTTGATTTGTTAAAAAGGTAGGATATAAATCTTGAGAACCATGAGAAAAGAAATTAAAAAAGGCAGCAAAGATGACCATATAAATTAATCTTAACCAATGTTTCTTAACAGCTAAATAACCTTCTCTCCAAACGGATCGATTTAATAATTTACGTGCCTTTTTTGTTTCTTCAAATGATTTAGATTCAGGAACCCAAAATCGAATGACAATAGCTAATAATGCGAATGCAGCTCCTACCCAAAATAAAATACGCCATGATGCACCACGGCTTTGAATAGCATAATTGATTAAAGTAGCTAATAAATATCCACAAGCATATCCTTCTTGAAAAATACCAGAAAATAACCCACGTGCCTCAATAGGAAGTGTTTCTAATGCTAAACTAGCTCCTAAACCCCTTTATTTTATTTTTCATCGTAAATAAAAAATAATTATTAGTATATATATACATACATATATATATAAATATAAAATATTTCTTCCTTAATCATTTTCTTTTCATATACAAATATATCTTACCATTCACCACCCATACATATACCAAAAACAGCACGTAATCCAATAAAAGTTTGAAGATTTGGTGCAAATCCACTTGCCATATTAATTATAGAAAATAAAACAATATCAATCATTAAAGGCCATCTTCTACCATATCTATCTGCTAAAGCACCAAATATTAATGCACCAACAGGTCTTAACATCTATAAATAATAATAAAATTATATGAATTTATGCACTTCTTCCCCTGATTTCTTTTGCCATTGATCATTCCTTTAGTTCTATATTTTGCATTATCCTGCATACTTACCAAAGTTGTTGTAATAGCACCTATGATAATAATAATAATAATAATAATAATAATAATAATAATAATAATAATAAATAAGTAAGTAAATCTATCAAATCACGATAATCTTTTATAATGAACGAAAAAATAAAAATAATAAAAATAAAAAAAACACTTACTTGTAACGTCAGATACAGGCACATTAAATTCTTTGGCTAAGAATAAAAAAAAAAAATAGTAATAAAGATTTTTTTCAGATTGGTATCCGATTATTTTTTTTAAATTTATTTATAAATTTGTTTATATTATTATTATTTATTTACCTATATAAGTTGTTGTAAGACTTACTGAGAAAAAATCAAAAGCATCAAGCATCCATCCAAGAAAAGCTATTAAAAAAATAAAAATAACAAAAATAAAAAATTAAGGGGAAATACCATGCATCTTTGTTATTTTTTATTAAAAAAAATGGTGATGTTCCATTTATTTTTGTTTTTGTTTTTGTTTTGTTTTTGTTTTGATTGTAAAGATTTTCCACTGCTCTCTTTTTTTTTCTTTCTATTTTTTATCATCATTATTATTATCATTATTATTATTATTACCAGCAGTAAAAGTGATTCTTTGTTGATTATTTAAATTAGTTAATAAATGCCACATATTTACAGGCTTATCAGGTTTGCGAAAAACAGAATGTTTCCACTCCAATAAATGTTGTTTTACAATACCATGTTCCTTTTCTTGTGATATAGTATGATGATTATTGATTTGCTCTTTTTCTTGAATCTCTACATGATTAGTAGTATCCTGTACTTTGTTATCAGTAGTACTATTATTATCAGACATTATATTATTAGGATTATACTATCTAAAATAGTAATAATAATATTATTAAATAAAAAGAAAGTAAAAAAAATAAAAGAAAAAGAAAATAAAAGAAAAGAAGAAAGAAAAAATAAAAAATAAAAAGATAATAAATAAGTAAATAAATACTTTTTTAAGTTTACATATGATCCACTTATTTTTTTCTTACCATTTTTTGCCATTTGGTCATGTCTCCCCACCTCCCCCACAACTAAAAAAAAATTAAGCTTTAACGGAGTTACAAAGAAAAAAATACATTAATCCATATTTGGTTGTTTTTATGAATCATTTCTCAGTCATTATAAGATAAAAAAAGGTCTGAATTTGGTGATTTTACTTTTCTTTTTTTTTTAAGTTAAATATCCCATAAAGGTTTTACTATCCTTAGTATATTCAATTAAATTGGTAATAATCTTTTTTTTAGTTGATATTGTTTTTTGTTTTAGTTTAAGTTAAACAGATGTCAAAAATATTATTTATTTATTTTTTCATTTTCTATACTATGCAACATAAATGTTTACTGTTATTATTTTTATTATTATCATTGTTATTACTATATACATTCCAGAAATGAAAAAATCTGTTGAGAATAAATAAATTCCCCGAATTCAATGTAATTAAAAAAAATCTATTATAGTGTGACAAGATCCCACAAAAAAAAAGTTGGTTATTTAATATTTTGGATGACTGATGAATATATTATATATATTTACCTCTTGATTTAATTTTCTTTACACATAGGTAAAAAATAACGCTTCCCATAACGATCAAACCTCTCTTGATCCGGTATTATATTAAGAAACTCTTGTTCATTTTTCGGTGCCCATTGCGCTAATTTATATAGTTCAGTATCTGAATAAATACTTTTTGGGTCACTAAGCTTATAATGATCCTTGACCTATGATAACAATATAATAATAAATAAACAATTAAAAATGATTTCTATTAATTCTAAGTTTAGTTTGCTTAGATCAAATAACTGAAACTCTATTTATATATTCATTCTATTTTCCAAATATGTCATTCTTTTTTTTTTACAATTTTTCTTTTTTCTGTATACCTCTGTTCTTCTCTCACGCATTTTCATATACCGCTTTGCCTGAGTATCATTAAGCTTAGTAGAATATTTTGATGGTGTTGATGGTGAAAAACTTTTTGGAAGTGATCTTCTATTGCTTGGTTGAAGAGATGTTGATGATGATAAATAACTTATAGACTGTCTCTGTTTTTTTTTGAGAAAAAAAAAATTAAGGAACGTGTGAATTTTTTTTTATTTTTAAAGTTATCATCTCATTATTTTCCTTATTTCTCCTTTTAATTTTTTTTCCGTTAAAATGTTTTACCTTAGAAGTACTGTTAGTTATAGAGGTAGCAGGAGAGGTAAATGTAGTAGGAGCATTTCTTTGTTTTTTAGTATTATTATTACTATGATTATGATTATCAGCATCTTCAGTAATATATAAAACGACCTTTTGTCTTCCGTGAATAACATTATTTGCATTTTTACCAAGATAAACATAAGAAGTAGAATAGCCCGCAGTATTGATTTCACTTTTTATCAATAATATTTCATTTGATACCAGATGACTAGCCACTCGGTTAATTTCATCTCTTCTGTCATTTCCTTTCACAGTCCCAAACCCATCCAAACAATCAATGCCTTTATTCTGAAACCGTTTAATTAAATGTCCACGGAAAATGTCACATAATTGAATCAAGGTAACCTTTTCACCCATATCGAATAATCCTTTTAATAAATTTAAAAAGGAAACCGCCCAAGTTGTATAATCTTTTGAAACAACATTTTTACCTTGATTTCTTTGACAATTATCACATATGGTAGATCCACGGCAAAATTTAGGATTAAAGTCTTCACCAAAATAACTTAAAAGTAGTTTTCGACGACAATCTATCATATTCATACAATATTGATTCATCACATTTAAATTATTACGTTGATTTTCTTTTACTTCATAATGGCCTTCCCCATTTTCAATCATCCTATAATGAGTTTTTGTATCATGATATGAATAATATAATCTACATGTAGCATCTAATCCATCACGACCTGCACGCCCTGTTTCTTGATAATATCCTTCAACTGATGATGGTAATGCAAAATGAATAACAAATCGAACATCTGCTTTATCAATCCCCATACCAAAAGCGACAGTGGCTACTAAGACTTGATATTCTCCACGCTGCCATTTTTCTTGCAATTCAATTCTTTCCTCGGAATCCCTTTTCGCATGATAAAAATCTGTTTTAATGTTATATCCTTCTCTTAACTTTGTTGCCACTGTTTCACACTGTTTTCTTGTTGTACAATAAATAATACCACATTGTTTTGGATAATCACGTTTTATAAAATTATAAATATCATCTATACGTTGATCAATTTTGTGAAATTTTGTAATGATTTGATACCTATATATAATAACAATAATAATAATAATAATAATAAGTAAAATAAAATAAACTGAGCCATCCATTTTTTTGTTTTCTTTTTTTTAAAAAAAAAGAGTAACTACATACTTGAGATTAGATCGATTAAAACTTTGTTTAAATATTTTGCAATTTGGAATATATAAATTATGCATGATATCTTTTTGTACACGTTGATTAGCCGTAGCAGTTAAAGCAATGATAGGAATATCGCTATATTGCCTTTTTAAATCACCCAAAGACTTATAGTCAGGACGGAAATCATGACCCCATTGAGAGACACAGTGAGCTTCATCAATAACAAATCTAGCCAATTGATTTTTATCATACAATTTTTGTACAATATTTTGAAAAGCATTTGATTTTTTAATTAATTCCGGTGTGACATAAACAAGCTTAAATGAAGGTGGATTATTTTGTAAACCTCTAAAAATATGTTGTCTTTCGTCTTTTGTAAGAACCCCATTTAATAATCCTGCATTGATCCCACGTTGACATAATTGTTCTACTTGATCATGCATTAATGAGATTAAAGGTGACACCACAACAGTAACACTATTTCTATCTTTATTTAAATATTCGCCAGAAACAATTGCTGGTAATTGATAACATAAACTTTTCCCTCCACCTGTTGGCATAAGAACAAATACATCTTCTCCTTTTAAGGTTGTATTAATGGCTTCCAGTTGATTTAATCTAAAATCCATTAATTTAAATACTTGTGATAAAATTCTTCTTACTTCTTTAGACCACGGGTAATTTTCTTCACGATTTATTACTGTTGTTGTTGTTGCTGTTATTGTTGTTGATGGTACCGATGCTTCTTTATTTATAAAATAAGATGATCTTATTACCGTTTGAGCATTATTGTTATAGTTATCTTTTTCTTCTATTTTTTCATTAAAATCGTCATCCAGTAATATAATATCATCATCATCCAATAAATTCAATGTGTTTGATTTAGATTTCACCTTTTGTTTTATTTCTTCTATTTTCTTTTTAACTTCATTTCTAAATTAAATAAATTAAATTAAATTAAATTAAAAAACGGAAATCAGTATTTTAATTTTATGGTAACTGTTTTTTTATGTGTACATATATATATAATACCTTTCAGCTGCTAATGATTGTTGTTTTTTAATATCTGTTGATCCACCAAGTACCATATCAGCAACAAGTCTATTGATTTCATTTTCTTTTATTTCTAATTCTTTAAGTTCATTTGCATACTGATCATTTTGAAGTACATTATCATTACTACTATTACCATTAGTACTACTATTTGTATTGTAGCTGTGATTGTTATTGAAAGAAAGATTTAATGATGGTGAAGAAAATGAAGGTTGTCTTGAAGGTATATTTATTGATGAATCAGGTATATTTTTATTGTCATTATTATCTATATCACCTGAATACATTAACAAGGGAGAAGTGATTTCTGAATTATTATTATTATCAATATATGAAATGGATGATGGAGAATCTATTGAATATGTCGATGTTTTGCAATTGTAATTGTTGTTGTGATCGTTATTTTTTTTATAGTTATTATTATTATTATTGTCCAAAACACTTGAAGGAAACTAGTTTAGTATTCATTTTTTTTTTATATATTAATTTAAATAGATAAATAAAATAGTATTAGTATTAAACAATAGTTAAATAATATATCTATATATTTAGTTTACCATAGCATCATCAATATCAAAATCATCATCGAATCCGAAATCATCATCTAAATCCATAGATAAGTCAATGTTTTGTTGTTTTGTTGTATATGTTTTTGAAAAATGACCATTATTAATAGTTGAAGAAGTAGAAGCAAAAGAAGAATCATATGTTGAAGAAACAGTTTTTAATCGTTTGCAAGATAAAGAAATATTTTTATTTACATTATTATTATTAATTATGCTGTTGTTATCGTTGGGTATATGATTTGTAATATTTTCAATATCATTTAAAGCTGTTGTATTAGATCTTCTTGAAGTGTCTGGATCTATAGATTGAGTCATAGATCGTTTTGTTGATAAACCGACATAAGGAACAGTTATATAATTGTTTTTAGGTGGTTGAGGTATTTTAAGGATAGGTTCAATTGATTTTTTATACCATGATAATTGATCTCCAATATTCGTCTTCATATATATATAAATATTTAATTAATTTTTGTTATTACACCTTATTTTTTAAAAATAGATTTTATTTCTAAATAAATATTTAATATGTGTGTATATGGAAAAATAAAAAATAGAGTGAATGAAAAAGAAGAGTGAAAAAAACTCCGGTAACCTGAATTTAAGATAATAATTCGCGAAAACGCGACTTTTTTTAAAACTCAGTTACTTTATACTTTATAGTTTTATCACTTTATTATATCGTAAATAATATACAAAAGTATTATAAAAGATGAAAGGTAAAAAAAAATGAAATAAAGCGAAAAGTATTATAAATTGAATATTAAAATTAGAATGGTTAATAAATATTTATCTATTATTATATATGTATTCTATTTTAGTTTTTTTTTATTTAGTTAATTCTCGATAACAATAAATAAGTTTAAAAATATCATTATGGACTGTTACATTAGAACATTCATTTTATTTTTAATCATCATTCATTGTATTATATACGTACACACATACATATATTATTTTTATAAATAAATTAAATTCATTTATATAATAAGATAATGATAATATTTTTATAGTTTTTATTAAATCAAGTATAAAATACGACATAAAATATCCTATTAAGGAAATTTAGTACCAAGCCATAGCAAAAAATTATTTACAATGATCATTTTTTATTTAAATATAAAACAAAAAATATAGTTAATTAATTTTTTATTATATGAATCACTTAAAAAAAAAAAATAAGGAAAAAAAAGCTTTGATTTCATAAAAAAGCAAAATAATTACCAGAGAGGGTTTTGAAAAAAAAAGAAGTCAATTAGCTGAACCTGGTTTCGATCCAGGGACCTGTGGGTTATGGGCCCACCGCTCTTCCCCTGAGCTATTCAGCTATTGATGTTAATCGAATTGATATTTTCTATTTGAACTCCACAATTTTTTTTTGGTTTAATAATGCGAACTAAGAAAAAACAATATAAAAGTTGATGTTGGTGATTATATCATTATTTATATGCATTATTCATATCCCTTAATTAAAAAAGTTAAGTTGGATGAAAAATAAAAGTATGTGATTTCGTTAGAACTAGTAATCTTTTATTCTTTTTTCTTTTTTTAAGATATAAAAAATAGAAGAAGAAAAATTTAATCATAAAGCAAATATTGATGATACAATTCATATTCGTTAATAATAAACAAGTTTTATTTATTTATTTATTTATTTATTACACTTAGAACAAATAAATATATAAATAAATAAATAAGAGTGTTAAGGATGTAAATATATAAGGAGGTTTTAAAAAAAAGGAGACTACATTTTTTGTCATAATAATAATCAAGAAAAACAAAATTGTACAAAATATTCTTTTAATCGTTATTTTCTTTTTTAAAATGAAGTTTATATGTTATTTATAAAGGTGAATCTCCTATATTTAGATAAATAAAGTAAAGAAAATAATGGATCAAATCATATATACATATATATATATATATAAATGATAATATTGATAAATAATAAAAGGCTGATTATATATAATTGACATGAGTAGTGAAAATAGAAAATATATTTATTTACGAAAATGAATTATATATGAAAGTTTGTGTGAGTTTGTGTGAAAGAATATATGAAAGAATATATATGATTGATATTTTTTTTTAAGGCTGATTTGTTTTTATTATATATATAGTTTAGAAAATTACATATATAACAAATTTAAGAACGTTCACCACGGAGACGACGAGCTAATTGAATATCTTTAGGTTGAATAGTAACACGCTTAGCATGGATAGCAGCTAAGTTGGTATCTTCAAAGAGAGAAACAAGGTAAGCTTCAGAAGCTTCTTGTAAAGCACCAATAGCGGAAGATTGGAAACGTAAATCAGTCTTAAAGTCTTGAGCAATTTCACGAACTAAACGTTGGAAAGGTAATTTACGGATTAAAAGTTCAGTGGATTTTTGGTATCTACGGATTTCACGGAGAGCTACGGTACCGGGTCTGTAACGATGGGGTTTTTTAACACCACCCTATATATATATATATATGAGATTAATATACCGTTTTTTTTTATATTGATCTATTTCTTTTTCTCTCTCTCTTTTCTTTTTTCTTTTTCTTTAATAATAAAAACGTACAGTTGAGGGAGCAGATTTACGAGCGGCCTTAGTAGCTAATTGTTTACGAGGAGCTTTACCACCAGTGGATTTACGAGCAGTTTGTTTGGTACGAGCCATCTTTTATTTATATATATGTATGTAAGAAAAAAAAAGTAAAAAGGAAAAAGAGAGAAAAGAGAAAAAGAGAGAAAAAAGGAATGTAAAAAAAAATGACTGCTTTAAAAAAACAAGATACGAGTGCTGACTCTTAATTTTTTTTAAACACTGCAATTAAACGGCGCGTGTATGACCGTGATTATAGAAAAAAAAAAACAACACGCGAATAATATTTTTACAACGGTTATTTTAGCTATTTATATTACTATCATTAATACAAATATATAAATGTAAAATTAATTAATTCAATATATTTATATATAATGTATTGATTATATATAGAATGCTTCTTTTTTTTTTTACATGAATGTATTTTAATATATATGAATCATGATATATGTTAATTTATTATTTATTTTATTTTAATCGACTTGAATATATAAATGATTATTATCATTTTTACTTATAAATCATTATTTAAATGTAATTTAAATACAATGAAAAATTTTTCTTGATAGTAAAAAAATTCATATCCCTTTTTTTTTTTTTCATTCGCGATTCATTTTTTTTAAAAAACTACAAGCAAATGAATCGCATCCGTTTCGGTGTTTTAAAAATAAATCGCCTGAATTATAAAATTCTTATTCTTTTTATTTATCCTTTTTTCTCTTCTCTTTTCTTCTCTTTTCTCTTTTCTCTTTTCTTTTTTTTCTATTTAGTTTTATATATATTTAAAATGGCTGGTCGTGGTAAAGGTGGTAAAGGTTTAGGAAAAGGTGGTGCTAAGGTAAATAAAGTTCTATTTACTATTTTAAGAAAGAAAAAAAAAGAATAAAAAGAATATATATATATATATATATATATATATATATGTATTTATAAATCAGTCCAAATATTAATCTTTTATTTATTATTATTTATTATTATTTATTATTATTAGCGTCATCGTAAGATTCTTCGTGATAACATTCAAGGTATTACTAAACCCGCTATTCGTCGTCTTGCTCGTCGTGGTGGTGTTAAACGTATTTCCGGTCTCATCTATGAAGAAACCCGTGGTGTTCTTAAGGTCTTCTTAGAAAACGTTATTCGTGATGCCGTTACTTACACTGAACATGCTAAGAGAAAGACTGTTACTTCCTTAGATGTTGTCTATGCTTTGAAACGCCAAGGTCGTACCCTCTATGGTTTCGGCGGTTAAAGAAAATCATCTCTCTCTGCTTATAATAATAATTAGTATCATATATATATATACATATAAAATCTTTTCTTAGTATTTTTTTTATATCATTATATATAAATATATATTATACATATATATATCAATTCTTTATATATTTTAATTTTTTTTTAACTCTTGTCTATCTCTTTCTCTATTTAAAAACCAAAAACCAAAAAAAATCAATCAATTAAAGCATATTTTATTAAAGTCTGTATATAATATATAAAAAGAAATAATGAATTCAGTTTTATGTTTAAGTTTTTCTCTAAGTCGGTTTTTTTTTCTTTGTAAGTTTCCTTCTCTATATGTCTTATATAAAAAAGCTAAATATGATAAAATGAAGTAAAAAAAAAAAGTTTCAATATTTTCATTAAAACCAAATCAGTATATATTACTTTTAATTATTTTTTAATCATTCTATACAATTAAGATAATGTGCTATTTTTTAATAAATATTCATCAAACTTTGTTATTTTTATAAAAAGTAGAATAAGATATAAAGTTTTATTTATGTAAATTTATTTTTCCTTTGTGATATTTAAGAAAAAAAAGCTATGTACATATATTATATTATAAAAAAAAAGTGGTTATAAGTAATAATATATTAAGAGAATTTTTTTAATGAATATTTTTTTTTTTGATTTTGCTAAAGAGAAAAAAAAAATAATATTCAATAGAATAATGATGATATGATAAAAAAATAAAAAGAGTAAAAAAGATAATGATAATAATATGGAGAGGGATAGATGAAGATTTTTGATTTGATTTGTTTGTTTTTTTTTTTTTTTTTTTTTTGTTTATTATTAATTATTTGAAATATATATATTTATATATTGCTGAATGGTTTATATTTTTATATTGATTGATTGATGATTTTTTTATATATTTATTTATACTTCTTGAGAAGCAGCACCCTTCTTGGATTTGGAAGGTAAGAGGGTGGCATGAATGTTAGGAAGGACACCACCTTGGGCAATAGTAACGTGACCAAGTAATTTATTTAATTCTTCGTCGTTACGGATAGCTAATTGTAAGTGACGAGGAATGATACGAGACTTCTTGTTATCACGAGCAGCGTTACCAGCTAATTCAAGAATTTCAGCAGTTAAATATTCAAGAACGGCAGCTAAGTAAACAGGAGCACCAGCACCAATACGTTGGGCATAGTTACCACGACGTAAATGACGATGAATACGTCCTACAGGGAATTGAAGACCGGCTTTAGAAGAACGGGTTTGAGACTTGGAGCCAGAAGCAGATTTACCACCAGATTTACCACCAGACATTATGAATTATTTATATATATATGTGTGTGTTAAAGAAAAAAAAAAAGGTTATGTATGTATAATAATAAAAAGAGAGGAAAAAAAGGAAAAAGGAAAAAAAGAGAAGAGAGAAAAATCTATTTAAATAGGAAGAATTATTTATAATTGTCGGAGTGACTATTTTTTTTTTTAACACTGATTTTTTTTTCAAAGCGCGTATTGATTTTTTTTTTACACAAACACATACTACTTGCAATAAAATTTTTTATATATAAATATTTAACAGAAATAGTTGAAATAGTATAAAAACATAATGAATATTTTTTTTTATTTCAAATATATATTTAATAACGTGTACAAACGTGTTATAACGTGTTATTTTCGTGTCATTATATATATATTAAGATCATAAAATGGATATATTTTTTATAATAAAGGATGATGACCATATAAAAAATTCTTTAATTCTAAGTTGAAATGTACGCGACTTTAGTGTTTCTCTTTTTTTTTTAGAATGAGAGAAAAAAATGAAGGAGAGAGAAAGATTTTATAATCTCCGATGGGTATATAAAATAAGGAAAGTAAAATAAATAGGATTTTCAATTTTTTTCTTTTTCCACTCTTTTCTTTTCTCTTCTCTTTTTTTTTTTTCTTCTATTACACACATACACATATATAAATATAATATAAAAAATGGCTCCCGCTGGTAAAGCTCCTGCTAAGACTACTGAAAAGAAGGTTAAACCTACTGACAAGAAGAAGAAGTCTCAACGTAAGGAAACTTACTCTTCTTACATTTACAAGGTCTTAAAACAAGTTCACCCTGATACTGGTATTTCCAACAAGGCCATGTCTATCTTGAACTCCTTCGTTAATGATATCTTTGAACGTATTGCTTCCGAAGCTTCCAAATTAGCTGCTTATAACAAACGTTCTACTATCTCTTCTCGTGAAATCCAAACTGCTGTTCGTCTTATCCTTCCTGGTGAATTAGCTAAACATGCTGTCTCTGAAGGTACCAAGGCTGTTACTAAATACACCTCTTCCAAATAAATATAAAAAAAATCATTCTCATTTTTAAAAATATAACACATATTAATTAAAAAAAAATAATAATAACTACGTATATATAATAACTTTTATATATATGTATTTTTAAAAAAAAATCCACATCATCGTAATTAAAAAAGATCAAATTTTTTTTATAACAACCTCACATTATTAATAACTTTTTATACATATTCATACGTCCATCACTCCTCTTTTTATGGTATATTTTTTATTCTCTTTTTTAATATTATATAAAAATATAACAACCATATATTCCATACTTTTTCTTCTCTCATTATTTTTTAACTTTTTAACTTTGTACAGAAAAAAAACAAAAATAAGATTAGTTATTTTATCATTTTTTATTTGTGAATATTCCCTGATCCTTTTTTTAATATAATAAAAAAAAACATATATAAATATATATATATACGCGTTATATATGAATATAAACATATATGTAAGTCTTTTTATTTAACTCCAAAAAACTTAACACCCATATCATCATCTTCTGTTCCTTTAAATAATTGTGCTACTCCACGCTTAACTAATACTTGTAAAGTTGCGAGTAATACTTTATTATCCATTTCATAGAATTCTAAGGAAAATAATAATGTTATATGTTAGTGGTTATTTTTTTTATATAGCTGAAGATAATTTTTTTTATAGTTGGTTGTATTTATTATTTTTATAGCTGATCACACATTTTTTTTAGTTGATTATATATGTATAGATTACCTTGCCCTTCGGATAACTCTCCATGTGCTATTTCATATACTGTTACAATATCATTATTTAAACCGCATTGGTTTACCTATAATAATAATAATAAAAATGAACCATGCATATATTTAATATTCATGAAATATATTTATACCCTTCATATATATATATATATATATATGTATGTATTTTTGTTTACCCATTGTGTTATTAAATCAGCCCAATCGTCAGGTTTACGCCAAAATATTAATACTTGTGATTTATCATCATCCCATCTTGCTGTACCTAATCATATTCATAATGATAAAATACACGATACCTTTTATTGATAAATATGCATATACATATATTATGTGCCATTTTTTTTTCCCTTCTTTCCTTTGTATATATATATTTATATCTTACCTTGTTCTACCATATAATCTATAATTTCTTGTAAGGTTTCTAAAGATAGTCTACCTATAAAAATAAAAATAAAAATAGAAACTAAATAAAATAGAAAACACACATATACTTTTTCTACCTTTTCTTTCTTTTAAACCAGTATATAGTTGTATATTTACGTTTTATACGAGTATTTTCAAATAAAGGTGAGCCACCAGGAGCTGTTACTTGATTAAGATTAAGAGTATATATTTTTTTATGTCTTGTATATCTTAATATTAAATCAGACCATTGAGTTAATTGATTTTGCCAAGTAGTTTCTGTTGGCTGACGACTATATTGTATGTAAAATATAATAAACAAAAGAAGAAAAGGGTCTATATTATTATATTAAAATAATGAATATATAAAAGTAATATCACATGTATTTATTTATTATTTATTTAATATTATATTTTTCTATTACGTATAAAAAGGAGGAAAATCATATATAGCTGGGAACTGAAATTCATTATTAATAGTAGTAGTAGACATATTTTTATTTTATTTAAAGAGACGAAAAAAGAAAAGAAAAGGAAAGAAAAAGGAAGGAGAGAAATTTAATTCCCATTTGTTGTAATCTGAGTATTTTTTTAAGCTTATTTTTTTTAAGCTTAAAATAAGTAATGATATACCTATTTTTATATAATCCATTACTTTTGATTTAGAAACATATATATGTATATATATAAAGTTCATTCTGATAATTATATAAATTGTTAATTGTTATATTATTACTATACTACATTTATTTTAATTAGAAATATTAATATTATAAATATATATGTATATATATATATATATATATATATGAATATTTAACAATGATCCTTTTTTTTACTTTTATTTTAAAATAGAAAATGCTTGAGAGCTATTGCTATCGATCATCATCAGTATATTTTTTATAATTATTAATAATATAAATAGATCTTAATAATGATGAAACTATTTGTTTATACAAAATAGCAACAAATCTTGGTAAGAGCAGGTAATACCATCAGTAATAATATATAAATAAAAATGTATAGTAATAGGAATAATAGTAAAGATAATGATAATAATGATATTAATTAATCAAAGAAATACTAACCAGATCAACAAGATTGTGCAAAAGAGAATCACCAGGCAAAAAAAAGGCTATCCTAAAAGGAAAAAAAAGACCAGAATCACCAGAGTGAAGTAATTTTAAACAAAAAACATCATCTGCGAGCATTAGTATATTATTCATATATTTAATTTAAATTAATTTAATTTATAAAAATATATTTAAGTTGATGAATAACATCATAATTATACCTATCCTCTTAATAGTTAAATTAAGATTATTATCATACTTGCTCCTCTTAATGATTAATATAAAATTATACTTGCCCTCCTGTTTCATGAATTAGGATGATTTTACTAGCTTTCTTAATTTTAATATTTGGATGATTATACCAGTTTATTAATATATAAATTAAGACATTCATCTTTGTCCTATTTGATGATTAATATAAAATCATCTTTACCCTTCTTGATCCATATGTTAAGATGCCCATGTTAGTTTTCTTAATTTTAATATTTGAATGATCATGCCAATTCACTTTGAATTAATTATTAACCAGTTCTTGATTTATATTACTTTATTAACTTCTGGCAGTCAAGTAAACATATTTCATAAATAAATAATAAAAATATACGCGTATATATATGAATGAGTAGAAGAAAGAAAGAAAAAAATGAGCATTGTTACAAAATTTAAACTTTATACCTTTCTAATCCAAAAATAGTTGTCTTTTTTTTTCAATTTCGTTGGCCATTTTTTTTTTTTTTTTGTATATTTAAATAGCATATATATAAAAATAATACTGATTTATATTTTAATAAATGGTTACTATTTATATATATATATATATAACCTAAAGAAATGTAATAAAAAAAAGCTTTGAAGAACCTATTTGGTTATATATATTCTAACAAATACAAACAAAAAAGTGGGGTTTAAAATATACTAAAAATAATAAATTCAGGTACAAAGTGAACTATTTAAAACAAATATATACATTTACAACACTTAACATTATTTTTTTTTCCTTTTTCTTTTTGAAGTACATAAAAAAAAAAGTTAAGCAAGATAATTTTATTATATATGTATATAAAATAATAAGAATAAGAAATACAGCAAAGATAAGTTTGATCATATAATGTACATAATGTATATATTTTTTCTTTTAAAAGAAAAAAAAAAAAAAAAGGTGGATAATAAATAACAATAATATAATGCTGATAAAAAAAAAGTTACAAATAGAGTGAGGAAAAGGGAATACATCATATTAAAAAAAAATAGTAATTATAATAGTTATATAATGTGTTATATGTGTTGTTCTTTTTTTCATTTTGTGAAGTGGTTTTTTATAATAATTGGATGTGTTGTATTAAAAAAGTTGATTTGATGAATGATATAAAAAAAATAAAATATAAGTCTACACTGATCATCCTCATTATTATTATTATTATTATTGTTGCTTTAAACGACACTATAAGCACTTCTAACTGAACCAGTTCTTGGAATATAATTACCATTAATTTCCATTCTATCATCCCATTCACGTAAATATTGATCCTTTAAAGCTGAATAACGTAATCTACCTTCCATTTTTAGTGAAAAAGCTTGAACAACAAACCAGAAATAAACATGAGCAATAGTCCATAATACATAAGTGACTCCAATTAAAGCATATGCTAAAGTGACATTGTGACTACATGCATCCATACTCCAACCGGTTTCTGATACACATTGTTGTACAGCAGTTGATCTGAAAACACCTGCTAATACTAATAATATAAATTGTAAAAATGCCATTGATGCTGATGATATCATATAAAACTTGGGTATTCGTACTAACCATTTTGTTGAAGCCTATTATATATATATATATATATATATACATATAAATAAATATTCATTTTCACTCTCTTCTTTATTTATTTATTTGTTATTATTATTATTATTTACCTTTACTATTAAATAAACATCAAATAAACACGCTATAATATAAGCGATATGTAATATAACTTCAATCCATAATACACCAGGTGATCCAAGAGTAATTGAAAATGCTATTAATATATAATAGTAACAATATTAGTAAATAAACAAAGAAGATAAAAATAAAAATAAACATTATGAATATTAAAAAATCTCAGCCAAGAGTTTAAAAATAGTTTTTTTTTATATATAGGTAATATATATATATATATATATATGTATTTATCTTTTTATGAATAATAAATAATAATAAACAATAACCTGTCATTTTTTTTAAAATCATCTTCAATACCATTCACTTATATATATATGTTTTCTCTCTTTTTTTTTTTAAGTATAAATATAATATATTCATTTATTTCTGACTTTATCTATTTTAAAGTACCCGGACTTTTTTTTTACTTCTCTTTATATATAAAAATATCATTCTTACCTTGATTTCTAGCAATAGATATAATGGTAAATATTACAGCATATAGTATATCAAGTGTGAATATAAGAAATGTCCCCTTTCTTAATGATATAAAAAAACAACATTTATCTATCGACATGGAGTTATTATAATTATTTCGAAATAGGAAAAGAAAAGTTGAATTGAGAAAAAGAAAGAGGAAAGAGGAAAAGGAAAGGAAAAAAAAAGGTAGTAGTGAATATATATAAATATATGAAAAAAAAAAAGAGAGCGGAGTTATAAACTTAATGAACTGAGTAAGTTGGTTGTTTTTTTTACCATTTTGAATCTAAGTTACACAAATGATAAAAAAAAGGAAATTTAAATGATTTGGGTAATATCATCCATTTTTCATTTACTATGCTATCTTATTATTACTTAAAATATACTCTCCTTCGATTTCCTTTTTTTTTTTTTTTTTTTTAAAAAAACAATAATTTATTTGAATATCATTTTCTTTTAATTATATTAGTAGGTATAGTATATATAATAACTAAACTCTACGTGTAACAAATGACTTTAGTAGAAATATATATAAAAACAAAAATAAACCAAGCCCATCGTAAATATATATATATATATATATATATATTTATATATAAATGAACAAACTAAAAGAGAGATAGAAAAACAAAATAAACAACATAAAATAATAATAATAATAATTATCAAATGTGACATATATAACATAATGATAATAAAAAGTGATAACATGTAAAAAAGTAAAAAATAATTAAAAGTGTCTTAATTTCATTTAAAAAAGTTGTCAGATGAATTTAGAAAAAAAGTGGTGGCGTTCAAGCATAAAAGTGTGAGCCTTGGCTTGCATCAATAATCATTTTTATATATAAATAAATACATGAAACAATATTAATCTATAATTAAAAATACACAAAAGCCATACATGAATATATAAATATTTAAGTATAAATTACTTTATATTACCTATAATATTAGGTATATTAATTCTTATCAAGTAGTTAATTTCTATCACAAATGAAAAGCTTAGTGCAATTAGCTGAGCTTTATATTTATAAACTGTTTCAACTAAAACAAAATGATAATCATATCATCATCAACAAAAATAAACTATTATTATTTTTCTCGATATATCATCATATCATTTTAAAGTATTACTGGCCTTTAAATTTTTATACTTTATTATAAATAGGATGACTTCTATTTTAGTAGTATATTCTTCTATATTTATCGTCCTTTTTTATATTCATGCAACTTAAAAAAAAACATAATAGTTTACATCTAACAAATATACTATATTCTATTAAATAATAATATCATACTGTTATTATTGTTAGCTGTTGTTATTTATTAATCTATTTTGTTAAATAAATCTAATGTATTTCGCAATTCCATTTTATAGATTATTATTGTTATATATATTTAAATAGAAAATACTTTTACATGTTCTTTTTTTTGTATATACAATGAAAAAAAGGATGATTAGAAATGAAAGAAGTAAATTTCCAAAAATATCAAATCCTACCTGGTTTTTGATTGGTTAGAATTTTAAAGCCTGATCATATAGATCATGATACCATTTTGTGTAATGTATAATATAAAAAGACAGAGAGAAAAGAAATAAGAAGAAAAATGATAATATACTTTATTAGAATAAAACAAATAATCATAATAATCATAATAATAATATTGATAAAAAAATAATAAGATTTTATATATAAACATGATATATTATTATTCAATTATATATATACAATGAATAAAATTAAAAATAAGAATAATACATATACAAGGTTTTTTTTTTTAAAGGAATAATACTAATACATAAGAATTAATAATCATAATTTTTTTTTTTCATAAGAATAATCATAATATTTCATGGAGAGAGAGAGAGAGAGAGAGTCATATTTAACGACTTTCATCAATAAATAAAAATTTGTTCATTTTTCTTGGATTAAAATATCTAAATCTAGGTTGATTTTTTTGTTCAAAAGGATTTCCTGTTGCTTGTACAAAAGTTTGAGAAAATTGTTTTGTTTGATGATTATTATTCATACCTGATGAAGAAAGTGAAGATTTTCTACTAGTAGAAGTAGATGGTGATATTGGTGAATGCAGATGTTTATTATTATTATTATTATTTGATTTTATATTTGGTGTATCAAAAGTAATAATAGAAAGTGAAGAATTTGTAGGTGGAGAAGATGAAGATGAGAATGATTGTTTTCCATTCTTTCTTGAATCTACTGTATTTTTATTTTTATTATTTTTATTTTTTAATGATGAGGAAGAAGAAGAAGAAGATGTTGCTGTTGATGAAAAAGAAGATCTTGAATATAATTGATGTCTTTTAATTTCCATTTGAATAAAATCAACCAATTGAATCCAACTTTTAGTACCAACTCTATTTTCAGGTGTACGTTTTAAAATGTCAAATGCCTTTTCAAGACTATTTTCCAAAATATCAGGCGTAATTGATTCACCAATGATTGTTTTTAATACTTGTTGATCTTTAACTGTACGATAAATATCTAATGCAGTTGAAAATAATTTTCCAATACGCCATAATTCATCACGATCGAAACTACATCTTAATTCAGCTCTTGAAGCCATTTCTAATACTTCCAATTGATCCAAAGCCACATGAAGACATATACCTAAGGATTGCAATGCTGATTCAGATGGTCTAGGTTCCCCAACATCTGGTATAAATAATCGATGAAGAATAATTCTACTTGCATTATATTCTAATTTAATACGTAGTTTAACAAAATTCATATCTCTTTGTTGTTGTTGTTGTTGCTGTTGTTCATTATCATCATTATCATCATTATCAGGTTCATAAATACCAAAATTAGATGGAAGTGGTTGATGATGACTAATTGATGACATTGTTGTTGTTGTTGTTGTTTCATTGGTATTGTTTTCATTCTTATTGATATTATTAACATCCAATTTGAAACAATCAGGTAATTCATTATAAATGGTCATTAATTCTTGTTCAAAATTAAAAAGTTGTTCACTTGTTAATTCAGAATCTTGCTCATATAATGTTGTAATAATAGTTCCTTGGGTTCTCCACAATTTCAATGCATGGGAAAAACAATGAATAGCCATTTCATTATCATCGATATCTTGTTCAAACACTCTTGGTACATCTACTTGATCATAAGTTTGATTTGGATATTGTAATAAAGGGGTTATTTTTGGTAATCCTGCTGTCCAAAGTGAAAAATCAATTTGCCATACAAACCACCATAATCTAGTATCCATTTCAAGTTGATAAGCTGCTATTAATTCATCTTCCATTTCAACATCATTATCAAGATTACGGTCATCATTGTTATTGTTCATGTTTTCATCATCATCATCATCATCATTATTATTATTATTAATATTTGTCATATTATATAATAGGGTATCATTTTGATCATCATTATTTTTAATTTCATTTTCATTTTCATCATCATCATCATTATTATTATTATTATTATTATTATTATTATTATTATTTTTAGTAAAAGGTACCATACGTGGATAAATATTCAATTGTTGTAATAAAGAAATAGCTAAACCACCATATTGTAGTCTACGACTTGGTTCTGCTTTACAACATAAAAAGACTAAAGCAACAATAGTAAATCGATCAGGTGTATCAAAGGATTGAGCTAAAGCATTACGAGCACGATTAAAATAAAATTCTTCTTGTTCATGTACCATATCAGGATTATGTAAAAAATGACTTAAAATAGGAATACCATGATGAGTCACTGTATGACGAAATACTAAAGAACAAAGAGCATTTACAATTAAAGTATCTTGAGGGTTTTCTTGTTCATAATACCATTTCATAAATTCTTGTTTATTTAAAATAGGTGAATATCTAATCCAACATGAAAAAAAGGTATTGACACATGCATCTGCTATTTGTCTTAATGTTGATATACCTCCATAATGATTGGAATGAGCATGTAAAGCTTGGCCCAATAATCCAACCAGTTGAAATAAATTGACGGGGACTGATTTACATGATTTATTTCTATAAATAACTACACTATTTCTTCTTTTTTTTTCTTGTTGTTGTTGTACAATAGGTGATGGTGGTGATGATGAAAAAAATGATATATCATTGTTATTATAATTATTATAATAATTAAAAAAAGGATTATTATTATTACAATAATCATCATGTGATGTATTGGTTGTGAAAGTTGAGGTAGTGGCTGTGGAAAAAGAATGATTATTATTGGTAGTACAAGATAATTTTTTAAAAGCATCTAAAAGAGATCTTAATTCAGAAGCGTTTGAAATATTAGCTTCCATATGTATTCCGCTTTCTGTGTATGAAAGTTGAAATTTTGATAATGCTGTATGAAGGCTTTCCAAATCAATAGAAGGTGTAATAGAATTAGGTATAGATGATGATGATGGAAAAAGTGCCATAGAAAATGGTACAGAAGGTGATGATGTTAAGGTGGATGAACATGAAGACAAAGAAGGTGATCTTAAAAAAAGATTATTATTATTATTGACGTTATTGTTCATATTATTATTATTATTATTGTTGTTATTTATATTCATATTATTATTTTCATCATCATCATCATCATCATCATTACTATTATTATTATTCATATCATCAAATAAACCAATATTAATATTTGTTGAATCATCTTCAGGAGTTGTTACTATATCCATTTTATTCATAGTATCTATTGTATCTATAACTGTATTACTATTATTATTATTATTATAAGGTGACTTAATACCGTATGATTTTTGTAATAAACTTATTGGTGAAGAGTCAAGTGTGTTACCAATATTAAAAGTGGGGGAAAGAAAATTATGATTATCTGTTTTTGAAGATTTGTAAGGTGAATCGTTTATAGAATTAAAAAAAGTAGTAGTTGTATCATGGTGATAAAGAGTATCGTTTTCTTCTAAATCTTCAAATATATAACTAAAGTCATTTCTTATTCGTTTAGTATTTCGTCCAACTGTATCAAAAGGCATTAAAGTAATAAATGTATATATATATATATATGTGTGTGTGTGTGTGTGTATATAATAAAAAAAGTTGTTCTTAAAAATAAATCAATTAAAATAAACTAAGAGTTGTAATAATAATAATAATAAAAAGTGTGGGGAAAATGAAAAAGAGGAAAAAAAAGAAAATTGATGAAAACAAAAACTTTTAAAATATTCAAAATACGAAAATGGGAAAAAAAGTGAAAAAAAGATTATGTGTAACAAATATATAATCATAAAATAATAATAGTAATAAAAAAATAATAATAATAGTAATAAGAAAGAGATAATTTATCTTTTTATCTTTTTTCCTAATCAAACCAATAATTACATAAGTTGATTACATTTATATAATAATATCATTTCCTAATAAATCAAGATAAAAAATAATCATTATAAAAATAAAGATTATATATATATACATATATATACTATAAATGTTTTCATTTTCGATTAGATGAACATTTAGGACAATTTCCTTGTTGCGCTTTAATTTCCCTCCGTAATTTTCCACAATCACCTTCAATAGAATGACCACAAGATAAAGTTAAACGAACTTGAACAATACATGATCCACAATCTACGCTACACATTTTCGTACACTGATGACCACAAGCTGTAAAGATTTTACGGCATTGTGATTTACATCTAACATCATCATGTTCATAAGTATGACATTGTAATGGACACTAGTAATAATAATAAAAATGGAATAATTAGTATTATTAGACTTATTTTTCTTTTTTTTTTATTATTATTATTACTTGATGTCCGCAGTCTAAAATTCTTCCACACATACGACTACATCCACCTTCATGTGCTTCAGTAAAATCAACAGGCCATTGGACTTTAGTAATAGCGTTATGTTGTGTACATTTTAGACTTAACTTTGTACCAATCATTTCTTTATCACCATCTTCCATATTAGCGATGATTTCATTCCATAGCTCACTTTTTTCACATAACAGCCTGGCGTTGCCTAATATGTAACAGCCCTGGATTTTATGAAAAAAAATAAAATGGTTAGTATGAAACCTTTTTTTTTTCCTTTTTTTATTTTTTTTTATTTTTATTTGTGGGAAAAAAATAACAAGAATAGATATTTAATGTACAACAATCAAATATTCTTTATTATTAAACTTCTCCCACAGTTTTTTTAAATAATCATATATATTTTATTACTTTTTTCTTTTTTTCTTTTTTCCTTTTTCTCTTTTTTCTCTTTATATATATTTATATAACTTACATATTTTGCTCTTGATAAAGCTACACAAACACGATTAGCCACATTCAAGAAACCGATTTGACCTTGAGCATTACTTCTAACAAGTGATAAAATAATGATTTTATTTTCTTCACCTTGATATCCATCCACACTACTAACTTGAATAGCTGAGGCATCACAATCGATTCTCCTTTCTAATCTTAATTGTTTTTTGATTTCTGATCTTTGTCCAGAGTACATAGTAATAATTGTAATATCTTCAGGGCTATATCCTTGCAATAATAAATAATAAGCTAATTTAGCAACCATTTGTGCTTCATGGACGTTGCATTTGGATGCGGTTTCTACTATGTGATTTTCATTTTCCTCATGTGCCAAGAAATAGACATTGTGTGCCATACCAACTATATCAGGATATTTTCTAACATCCTCATGATCAAGTAAAGGCGGATTACTATAAATTGGATTGATTAAACTGCGAATATCCGGTCGCATACGTCGTTGATGTGATAATCGTGTATATGGAAATTCATTAATAATTAATCTTTCAAATAATGATACATTAAGATGATGATGCTCTGATAATGCATGGACTGCTGTACTTGGTCGAAGTTGTTGATGATCTCTTTTTTTAGTTCAATAAAAAATGAAATAAAATGAGTTTGAAATGAATGATAACTGATTATTAATATAACGGTTAAAATTTTTCTTTTTCTATCTTAAACTTACCCAATTAAAATTAAATGTTGTAATGAATTTGTTAAAGCTGTTACAATATGAGATTCTAACATTTCAGCTGCTTCTTCAACAACAATCACTGTAGGTTCAATTTCTTCTAATAAATCATGATATTTTGCCTATATATGTATGAATTTTTTTTCAAATAATCAAATAAAAAAAAATAAAAAAAAAATTAAATGATGCAAATATAAATAATATTATTTTTGATATATATATATATATAAACTTACTGCAGCAGTACTTGTCATACCAATGACGCGATTTTCTCTACAAATTTTAGCATCATTTTTAACAGTGATTTTACGTATTTCAAGGGATGTTTTATTATATTCAGCAATTAAAGCTTGTATTTGTTTTTCATATTCTTTTAATCTTAAGGTTGCCCATTTTTTATGTGCTTTTAATTTAACTGCTAATGGCCACATGGTCACTTCATCATTTTTCATCCAACGTTCCAAGACTTCATGTTGTTGTTCCATTTGTTGATAGGAAAAATTATCATTATCATTGAAAAAATCAAATTGTTCGGGTTTAATACTACTAGTATGATCGGTTTTATCATAATTGATTACTTTTCTATCGTTAGGATTATTGAATGGATTTGGTTGCATATTGCCAAACATATCACTAGTAAAAGGGGTTTTATTTGGTACATTACTTACTATCTTTTTATAAGCTTTCCCAATATTTATATATCTATTTCTATTCCCATGTAAATCTTGACCATCGAAGTAGTTTTGAGTAATTTCTTGCATTTCTTCTTCATCCATTAATTCATCTTCAACATTTTCATCTTCATAAATTAATCCTTTTTGTTCTAATAATTCATCCTTTAAATCTTCAACATAGCTTGAATAAATATCTTGTGCGCTAGTATATTCAATAGCGTCTTGTAACCAAACTTCAATTGGATTAATAGGTTTTTGTTCTGCTTCCACTTGAAAATTAGAATTTCCATTTAACCAATCAAAATTATTAATAATATTATTTTGCTGATTTTTTTGATTTCTTTTAGGTCTACTATTATTTTTAGAACGACTATTACTGTTATTATTCATAATCGGATCAGACATAAAGGGTGATTTTGTTTGTTGTGATGTTACAACCCATATATCATCATCATCATCTATTCTATTATTTGCTGAAGAGAATTTTGATCTATATTTATCTTCGCGTTGAGCTAATCTTTTTAAATCGTCAATTTGTCTTGGTTTTAATAATTTATGTTTTTCAACAAAATCAATAGTGACACATGGTTCTTCATACATTTCAACAATCACATCATTTAGTTTATCAGCAAGTTCTTCTCTTTTTCTATAAAGACGTCCAATACCAGTAGGTCCACGATTAGTTGTATCATTTTTACGAAGTTCAAATATAAAGCGATCTTTAAGAATTTCTGATTTTGAACGACCACCAATACGAACAATATTTTCATTGTAGTTGAATATGTGTTCTAAAAACTGATCCAATGCTATTTTTTTAAAAATAAAATATGATAAAAAATCAAATAAGACAAAAAATAATAAGTATACATTTACATATATATATTACCATGATTAGTTTGACATATACAAATAATTGGTCCCAAAGATTCATCAAAATTAGCTAAAAAGACTTGCATAGCTTTATTACCAACATAAGATTTACCAGTACCAGGGGGACCTAAATCATTTTTTTTATTTAAATAAATAAATATTATATATATACCATGACCTTTTTTTTTAAGTAAATAAAAAAAATAAATGCATATATTTCATACCTTGAACAATGGCAACATCATTTGATAGAATTGTTTGTAATGCATCTGTTTGAGTTTTATCTAATCCAATATCATAAGGCACCCATGTTCCCATAATATCTACAGGTTTACGATGACCTGATTTTCTTAATTTTAGATTAGGTTCTAAATCATACCATCTTTTGATTGATGTATAATAAGGTATACGAACATCTTTATCAACGTTAACTAAATAAGGTTCAAATGGTAGTTCATTAGAAGGAATTTCCTTTAGCACTTTAAGAATATGTCTATAAGCTAAAATAAATTAATAAATGAATAAAAAATGAAATTAAATTAGACCAAAGTAAAAAAAAATCATGTTTAAGAATATCCTTTTTTTAATACATATATGTATTTTATATGCATTTTAATGAAAATACCTTCAAAATAACCAGCTGTAGCTTCAATCTATAATATAAAATATTTTCAAATATATATAAATTTAAACTATTGGTTAGGTTAATATTGAATAATTTATCATTTTTATCAAAATCATTTATTTTTTTATATTGATAATAATTTACCATAACATAGGTATCTTGATTATTACTAGCAGGATCACCAAACCCAAGTGGATCATCAGGATTATCACGTTCAAGTTGTATATCAATCATATATTCAAATCTATTAGATCCTTTCATAGGTTCATCGCCTCTTTGTACCACAGTTGCAATTTTAATGTCCTTTTCAAAGTTATCTTTGGATAATAGTACCAAAGTGCCTTCAATCAATCTTTTAGAAGTTGGCCATGAAACACGAACATAATAAGGTAATCGAAAACTAACACGATATAATACTTGACGAAAACCAAATACAACAGCATTTAATTGAACCTATATATATATATGTTTATATAAATATATGTGTATTATAAAAAAACAGCAACAATCATTTATCTATTGCTTTATTATCCCTTTTTTTGATTTGATTATATGTATTTATATTTTTTTATTTACCTGTTCATACAAACGATAGTCTTTAAAAGTATGTTGTTCCTTTTCTAATTGGTTATAATCATCACGAAATATTTTTGCTCTTTTTTGAGCTTCAGCAGTTTCTTTATAGTTTTTAACTGCTTTTTGTAAAGGAATTAAAAAGTCTTGACGCATAAGTTCAAAGTGGGTATACAAATAGTGATCAATACTTTGATAAGCACCATGAATACGGTTTATAGGTATATTTGGATAACCTTTTGAATCTTTTTTTGTATCAGAATATTCATCAAAGTATACTTGAGGATACAATATATCATCAGCATGAGGAATAACAGGTTTATTTCTAAAAAGTGTATAGTCTGTTACTTGAGAAAATATTGGTTCATTATCAACATTGTTGGTATTAAGTTTAAAAGTGGTACTAATTAAGGGTTGTTGATCTATTGTACTTTCATCTGATTTTTTTTTAGGTATTGGGTCAGTTATTGATGCTATATCAATTTCATTGGTTGAAACGTTTAAAGTGGCATTAACAATACTTGGACTATATTATATATATATATATATATATATATATATATATATATATAAGTTAAAAAAATGAAAAGAGAAAAAAGAGTATTAAAAAGTCAATAATATTAATAAATAGAACACAATAGAATAAAATAAAGAACAGAGATTATATGAATTACTATTTACGTGGAATTCCAATCAAATTCTATTGGTGGTGCTGATTTTGGTGCTCTTCTATTTTGTCTAGGCATATATTATTTCGTAGAGGTAAAAACTTTTGAATAGTTAAAAGAAAAAAAAAAATAGTAAAAGAAAAAGGAGAATTAAAAGGAAAAGCAAATCACTTTTTAATAAAAGTCCGCAATAAAATTATTTTATTTCAAGTGATAATAGAAAGACAAAGCTAAACAAATTTTATAAAACGTGATAGTAGCAAATTACAATTTTATAATACTAAAGAATATTGTTGACGTTAATAATATTTTCTTCAGTATAATCAGGGTATAGCAACGTGATTGTATTGATCATATCTCTCCACGAGTTAATATCTAAATTATCATCAAATAAATTGCTGCTTAGCCATTTTTTTGCATGATCTATTTCAGGTTCTTCTGTCATTGAATTTATTAGCATAATGGCATCTTCTTTCATATCTTCAGGATTTAATTCACTATTAAAATCTTTTTCAAATTCTTTAGTTTGTTGCAAAAATTCATTTATATCATTTAACCATTTGCTGTCATAAAATCCATTTTGAGTTATATTGTTTTCTGATGAGCTACATTCCTGTTTTTTAAGAGTGTACTCATGATTTGGATATTGTAGTTTAAATCGTTGTTTTTCTTCATTAGCAAGTTGAAAGAATTTTTCTTTGATTTCTTCACTAGCAGTTCGCCACATAATGCCAAGTAACTTAGAAACATCGCTATTGCTATATTCTGGAAATTTTCTTCTGATTTTCTTTCTTAAAGAGTTACTGTAAAGTAAAAAAGCATTTGGAGGCTTTTTAGGTTTATCATTTTGTAAATCACTTTTAGCAGCAAAATAAGAATTATTATCGTTGCTATCATCCATAATCATTTTTTCAGTAGCTAATAAGAGTTCTTGTCGTTTTATACTATTATTTAAATCAATTGAAATATTTTCACTTTTAGATTCTAGAAGGGAAAGTAGATACGAAGATTGTACGTAGATTTTACTAGGATGTAATCTAATAAAACTTTTCTTATTTTTATAATAAATTGATAGTTTATAAATTGGTATGGTGGTTTGTTTTTCTAATGGGAGAATTTTTCGATAAAAGTGAGTAGAAGGAGATAAAAAAGTATTTTTGGCCATTTATATTTGTATATGTTATATATATATATATATATATATAAAGGATAAAAAAGATTCATTTATACTGGATTCTAACATGTTCCATTATTTATATGCTGCCACTTGTGTTTAATGATCAAACAATGACAATTTGATTCTCTTTGTTCTATAAGGGGCAGACTAAACTTAAAAAAAATCATCTGTGTTTTAAAAAATAAATTTTTTCCTTTCCTTTCAATTTTTCTTTTACCATCTTTGTTCTTTTTTTTCATTGATGGCTGTAGTTGCTTCTCAGGAAATAATTACTACTTCTTTTGATGGAGCTCATCAGATATATGGTTCAGGTTACAAGGATAAACATAAAAAAAACGATGACTATTATCATTCAAGTGCATTGACAACAAATCCAACAACAATGCCTAAAACGGAATATTTAGCCGGTAAGGGCGATATAATAGATAAAGAGTATTTTTCATCAAGTTTACAAGGAACCACCACTACCACCAATGGTAATATCGGAAATAGAATTTCAACCCATCATCATTATTCTAGCAATAATAATATTGGAGGAGGAGGAGGAGGAGGAATGGCTAATAATATAGAAGAAAAAGAAAAAAAAGAAATAGAGTCATCAACTTTGACAACAAAAAATACTTTTTTAGATAACAATAATATTAGTAATATTAATATGAACAACAACACAATTAATAATATTATTGATTATAATAATAGTAATAATAATGATGGTAGTTCAAAAATAATAAAAAGTAAAATAGGTACAGTACGTAGTTTTGGGAATACAACCAATCGTCATCATCATCAACACCATCTTCAAAATATTTATATAAACACAAATAATATAAATAATAATAATAATAATAATAATGATATATTGACAACAAGTTATTCTCCTAATAATCATACATCATCAAGAAGAAATTTTAAAGTATTCCCTACGCCTTTTGATAATGAATTAAATAAAAATTCATATTCTGATTTATCCACCTCACAACAAACCAATACACCATCATTACAACATCATGATGATTTATTTAGTTTTATATTAAAAAAATTAAGTTTTATTCTTCCAGCAAGTTTATCCTCATCATCCAAAAAAAGATTTGAAGCATCCAATCAATTAAAGTTTATATTAAATTGTTGTATGTGGTATGTTGCATCTTCTTTAACAAATAATACAGGTAAACAAATTTTAAATGCCTTTAAATATCCTGTTACATTGACATTTGTACAGTTTGGATTGGTTGCTATTTGTTGTTTTGCTGTTGCTAAATTATTTGGTGCTACTCATATTCGAAAGCCTACTTTGGATATTACTAGAACAATTGTTCCTTTAGCTATCTTTTTAATTGTTGGCCACGTTTTTTCTAGTGTTGCTATTAGTAGAATTCCTGTTAGTTTGGTACATACAATTAAGGTAAATTAAAAAATTTTAAAACCATAAAAATAGATGGATAGATAGATAATATTAAAAAAAAAAGATTATAAAAGAATGTATATAAATATAGAATGATATTTATAGCAATTTTAATTTTTTAATCTCATTTTTATTTTACTTATTTATATGCATGATTAATATATGTATACAATAGGCATTGGCACCATTATTTACAGTGTTATTTTATCGATTTATATTTAAAGTTAGTTATTCAACAAAAGTATATACATCCTTATTACCATTAACACTTGGAGTAATTTTGGCTTGTTCATTTACTTTTATCAATAATGTTGTTGGTTTAGCATGTGCACTTGGATCTTGTTTTGTATTTGTCACACAAAATATTTTTAGCAAGAAAATCTTATTTAAAGAATCAAAGCTTGGAGATCGTAACCCTAATAAATTGGATAAAATGAATGTATTATTTTACAGCTCAGCCATCTCATTTTTATTAATGATTCCATTATGGTTTTATTATGAAGGATATTTATTTATTAATAATAATAATAATGAATTTCATATATTATCATCATCATCAACAACATCAAATATATATAATGATAATAATATTAGTTCATTAAGATTATTATTTTATTTCATATTAAATGGAACAATGAATTTTGGACAAAATTGGTTCGCTTTTACAACATTATCATTAACATCACCAGTCACTTATTCAATTTTATCCTTATTAAAACGCATCTTTGTTATTGTAATGAGTATAGTATGGTTTGGTCAACAAGTTAGTTGGACACAGACTTTTGGTATTTTATTAACTTTTGTTGGATTATGGTTATATCAAAGGGCTAAGCAAGATGTTGATCGAAGCGAACGTGAAAAATCAGTCGAAATGTTACCTACTTCTATTGGTAGTAGTAATAATAATCAAGATATAAAGATTTTATAGATTCTCTCTTTTTTTTTAATTATTTATATCATTATAGAATAATTTATCATTATACTATTCATTTATTTATTTATTTTAATACATTTACATAAACATATACAAAATAAAAAAAGCATATACATATATATATATAATTTATTTATATAAAGGCTAGTAAAGAAAAAAAATTTACTTAGAAACATGATTACTTTATTAAAATAAACCCATTGTGGTTTTAAATAAATAACCCATATTAAGATTTCCTTTTATTTTGCATATATATAGATTTTTTATTTTTAAATTCTCTTTCTTCTTTTTCCTTTTTCTTTCTTTCTTTCTCTTAATAAAAGTATTATTATATATTATTTAACTGTTGTACTGTAGAATATAATAAAAAAAAAATGCCACCACGTAAACCTGAAATAGAATTTATCAATCTTTCAGTAGTAGCTAAATGTAATGATAATCCTCAAACACCCGAACTAAAAACGGCACTTAGTGAATTAAAAAAGTTAGCAGACCAAGCTTTAAAGAAAGGACCTTATAGTGTTACTTTTGATAAAAAGGCTCCTCATATTGCTGCTTCAGGTGATATTCATGATTTTTTGAGTTATGCTCCGTAAGTTGCCTTTTCTCTCTTTTTTTCTTCTTTAGCATATATATATATTATTTTTTATTATATGTAAAATTAAATATGATTTTTCTTTTTCTTATTTTTTATTATATATAGATATTTTTGGCCATCTGTAAATAGATATAACTATAAATATAAATATACATATGATAATTTAAAAAAAAGAGTGTAAAATAAAATTATAATAAATCAAATATATTAATATTCTTATTATTATAGGAAAATGGGGATGGAAAATATGTTCAAAAAGATGGAAAAAGAAACCCTGGTAATAATAATAATAATAAAAAGAGCAATAATAAAATAGCAATAAAAGAAAGTAAATTTGATTTATTTTATAAACATCTATTTTTTTTCTATTCTATTTTAATCATTAGATGTAAAATTAGCAACTGATCAATCACAATTAGAAGGATTTTCAGAACAATTAACCTATCTTTGCCTTGCATATGAAGTATTTAAAAATGAAGATTATGCTAAACGAGCAGTTCATTTAATTCAAGTATTTTTAATTGATGAAAAAACTCGAATGAATCCGAATGTGAATTATGGTCAAGTAGTAAGAGGAAGTGATAATACTACTGGTATAGGTAGACCTTTTGGTATTCTTAGTACTAGATCGTAAGGATGATAATGATAATGATAATAATGATGATGGATACAAATTTATTTAATTTAATATCATCTAAAACCTAATTTTTTTTCTTTATATATATAAAATAGATTGGCTACAGTTTGTAATATTTTACCAACTTTATTTAAATATTCAGAATATAAATCTATTTCGGATAAAGTTAGAAAATGGTTTGAAGAATATGGAAAATGGTTACTAACAAGTGAACTTGGTAAAAAAGAAAGAGAAACCAAAAATAATCATGCATCCTGGTATTGGGTACAAGTAATGATGATTCAAAGTACATTTCCACAACCAAAAACATGTTGTATCCATGATTTAAAAAAATGGATGGATCCATTTTTAACAAAGACCTTTCCTGATCAAATATGTTCTAAAACAGGTGATCAACCATTAGAAAGTAAAAGAACAAAACCTTTCCATTATCTTGTTTTTAATATAGAAGCTCTTTTATATATTACTAATTGGATTCATTCTAGAAATTATGAAATAAGACAATTATTTGAATGTCATGATGAGTTATTATTAAAGGCAGTGGATTATATGGTTGCTTGGAATACAGAGGCTAAAAATGAAGATTGTAGTTATGGTGTTCGTCCTGTTGAAAATACTTGTATACGATTATCATCATTATCGTTATCATCATCTAATAAAGATGCTTATAAAGATCGTTTGGATAAATGTCAACAATTTTTGAAAAAAACTAAAGCTTCTTCTTTTGCTGAAAATATTTCTGGTCCAAAAAATGCTTTACATCCTTTATGGTCAAGATAGATTTTTTTTTTCCCTCTTTTTTTTTAACTTTTACTTTATTTTACTTATAAAAATAATAATTATAATAAAAAAAGAGATTATAAAAGAAAGGGTCATAATGAAATAATAATGGATTTGGATTTAGATGGTCATAATATGGATGAAAATAATAAAATAAAAAATAAATAGTATAAAAAAAATATTGAATAATGATCATAATAATATAAAATAAATGATAATAAAGATGGTAATAAAAATAGATTCAAATTGAAAGAAGCTTGATATATAAATAAGAAAAAAAAGATAAAATAAGAAAGGATAAAAGAACAAAATATTAGTGAATAATAATAATAATATTAATATAAAGGAATAAAACGACTAAAGCATTTATTCTTCTTCTAAAGGTTGTTCTTCATCTTCCAAATAATCATCTTCTTCCAAGTAATCATCTTCAGCAGTAGCTTCCTATTAATTTTAAGAAATAAAATAAAGATAAAAAAAGCATTATTTAGTTTATCATATACATTATTTTTAACGATGATCATGGGTTTTTTTAAATTAATAATGAAGTTGGCAATCTATTTTTTTTTATATGATCATGATCTTTCTTTTTCTTTTGATTTATAATAAAACTTACTTGATATTGTTGATATTCAGAAACAAGATCGTGCATGTTACTTTCAGCTTCAGTAAATTCCATTTCATCCATACCTTCACCAGTATACCAATGCATGAAAGCCTTACGTCTAAACATGACGGTGAATTGATCATTAACACGTTTAAAGAGCTCTTGAATGGCAGTAGAGTTACCAATGAAAGTACCACTCATTTTCAAACCAGCAGGAGGGATATCACAAAGAGAAGTCTTGACACTGTTAGGAATCCATTCAACAAAATAAGATGAATTCTTTTGTTGAACAGCCAACATTTGATTTTCAACTTCTTTAGTAGATAAACGACCGCGGAAGATGGTACCAACGGTTAAATAACGACCATGACGAGGATCACAAGCAGCCATCATGTTACGAGCATCAAACATTTGAGCAGTTAATTCAGGAACAGTTAAGTTACGGTATTGTTGAGATCCAAAGGCAGTTAAAGGTGCAAAACCAACCATGAAGAAATGAAGACGAGGGAACGGAACTACATTTTTATATACAAAAAAAAAAGTTATTAATATATATAAATGTATATTCATGTTCTTTTTTTTTTCTCTTTCTTTGATCAATATCATCATCCATACATTGGATGGATGAATTGGTTGACTTTTTTTTAGCATAAATATAAATATATACTTTACCCATATTAACGAAAAGTTTACGAAGATCAGCATTTAATTGACCAGGGAAACGTAAAGAAGTAGAAACACCAGACATGACGGCAGAGACCAATTGATTTAAATCTTCATAACCAGGGTTTTGTAATTTAAGTGTACGGAAACAGATGTCATATAAGGCTTCATTATCAATACAGAAAGTAGCATCACAATTTTCAACCAATTGATGAACGGTTAAAACAGCATTATAAGGTTCGACAACAGTATCAGAAACTTTAGGAGATGGAACAACAGAATAAGTACATAACATACGATCTGGGTATTCTTCACGAATCTTGGATAATAATAAGGAACCAAGACCAGAACCAGTACCACCACCGAGAGAGTGAGCTAATTGGAAACCTTGTAAACAATCAGTATGTTCGGCTTCTTTACGAATGATATCAAGAACAGATTCAACTAATTCAGCACCTTCTGTATAATAACCTTTAGCCCATGCATTACCAGCACCATTTTGACCAAAAACGAAATTATCAGGACGGAATAATTTACCATAGGTAGATGCTCTAATGGCATCCATGGTGGCAGGTTCTAAATCAACTAAGACAGCTCTATTTTAAGAATACATATATATATGTAGAAGTAAATAAGAGGTATGAATATGTTAGAGTCCCTGGCTTTTTTAAGTAAATCCTTTTTTAACACTTTATTATATCCTTAATCTCCTACAAATCCTTTCATCCCTTTTTTTTTTTTCTTCTTTTTCCTTTTTAATAAAAAGGTATCAATGTTTTAAAAAAGTTTCATAGTTGATGGATGATCGTTTCTTTTTCTTCTTTCAATAATAATAATAATAATAATAATAATAAAAATGTAATATTTACCTAGGGACATATTTTCCAGTAGAACCTTCATTATAATAAACATTAATACGTTCTAATTGAAGATCATTTTCACCTCTATTTTAGGAAAATCAAAAAGAAAAATAAATAAATAAATAAAAAAACAGGTTATTAAAAAACGAATGAGTCTTTTTTATATATATGTATATCAGACAGAGCAAATAATTTTCTTTTGTTTTATATATATATATATATATATATATATACAAAATTGTGCACAGTGGCGTGATATTTACTTATAAGTACCAGTAGAATCAATACCATGTTCTTGACTAATAGTTTCCCAGAACTTTTGACCAATCTATAAATAATAACAATAATAATATAGTATGTTTTATTTTTTGATATATTTAAATAGATAGATAGATAAAAAAAAGAAAGTTTAGTTATAGATATCCTTTTTTTTCGTATTAAATATTATTAATGGTTATATATATATATATATATATATATATATATATATAAATGTTTCAAAAACATACTTGGTTACCACATTGACCTATAATAATAATAAAGGTTTTTTTGTTTACAAGTTAGTTTTATACATATGTATATAAACATATTTAAACGCGCTTATACATAACTTCATTATATTTCCTTTTTATAAAAAAATCTATTTCTATTTTTTTATATTTACCTGCTTGAACGTGAATAATTTCTCTCATATTGTTTTAATAAATTTTTTTGTGTGTTTGTTAAAGTATTTGTAAATAAATTAAATATAAAGAAGTAAAAAGAGCAAAGGAGAGAAAAAAGAAAAGAAGAGAAAAGAGAAAAAGAAAAAAAGAAAAAAAGAAAGGGGGAAAATAAGGGTAATGGAGAAACGGAATTTGATTGGTTGAAAAATCTGAATTTTAAATTCATGTGTGCTTTACTTTTTATATATATCAACCAGCTTTCAACCAAAATAAATAAAATAAAGCATGGATAATATATATATTTATATCTATAATAGTAATAGTGATAATCAATTATCATTCATAAATAAGTATTATTATATATTTAAAGCACTTCTTTTTAAAAAATAAAACAAAACAAACCATTTCGAATACTTATATAATTTTTTTATTACTAAAAGATCCCCTTACATTTAAGTATATATATCTATTTTCTTTTTTCCCCTGCTGGCTCTGCTTCTTTGTTTTTATTTTTATTTTTTATTTTATGATAAATGTCTTTTTTTTTGTTGTTATTATTTATGATGTGTTTATTTTTTTTTTTATGTTGTCCTAGGTCACACAAATAATTAATCAAATACATCTGTCTATCCACTTTTTTTGGTAAATTTTGATGAGTTTCTTTTTAAAAAACTTAGTTACGCCCACGTGAGTTACTTATAAAAAAAAAGTACTCGTGGTTGATTTATGCCCGCTCTTCTCAATGAACTGAAAGAAAGAATGATCTTTTGATCGAAAAAATCAAATATAATAATAATAATTGATGATGACACACAAATAATTACTTTTTGACATATTTCTAATTTTATTTTTATCTTTATATATATATATATATATATATATGTATATAAATATAAATATGTAAATAAATAAAATAAAAATAAAAAAGGTTACTAAAACAAAAATATACACAATATTATATATATATATATATATAAATATAAGCATATATATAATAATAATAAATAAAAAAAATCATGGTAAACTAAATACATCCACAGGTGAAATAATACGATTATCACCAAGCTTATAATTATTTTGTCTTTCTAAACGAATACGACGAGTAAAACTAGAATCTTTACCACAAATGGAGGCTTCACCATATAAAAACCATTGAGCACGAATAGCTACTAATTTATCTACAATACCCAAAATACTTTTATCAGGAGGTCTTGCAATAGGATTGACTGTCATTAAATTCCAATGTTCAGAAGGTAAATCTTCATAAGGAATCCTTGGTTGCTGTAAAGTGGTTAATGTTACATTAACATGATGATATAAATATTGAATAGCTTCATGATGTTCATTATGCAATTCACTTAATTTAAATGACATGGATTCAGGTTTGGCCATAGGTGATTGTAATAAATGAGGATAATCCGTTAATAAAAATACATTTAATTCTTTATCTTGTTGTTGTTGAATATTATTTAATTTTCTTATTAATTCTTCAGCACAAGGTTTTAAATTACTTAATGGTTCTAATCTTTCCATTCGCCAATGAACCGCTACAAAAGGTTGAAGTTGTTGAGCTATATTATCAGCTATAATTTCCCATCTAGAATGATAATTTAACGGTACTTCTACTTCTGGTTCTTCAATATATCCAAATCTTCGATCATAATATAAATGAATCACATCCAATTCTTGTTGATTTTTTAATAATAATTCATCTTCTTTTTCTTTTATTGTCGCCTTATTACGTTCTGATACATATTCTTTGAATCTAGTTTCATCACTTAATATATTTAAAAAGATTTCAGTAAAATTACCTACCCGTCTAGCAACGGTTTCAGGGTCATCAATATCAAATCTGAATCGGGGTCGGTGAGTAAAATCAAATTTATCTTTAAAACAATTGACAGCTTTTGACAAATGAGGGAAATTTTTATCAATTTCTATAAACACTTCTTGTCCTGTAGGTATGGATCTTATAGCATGACGTTTATCAACCCATTGTTTAAATTGTTCCATGGTAATATAATTAAAATAATTGGAATGCTTTTTTAACCATTCATCATCATAATAAAATGAAAAGGGTTGTTTTCGACAAGCTCCAAGATGTGAACTATCTACATTGGGTAACACAATCGTTCTTTTTAATTTGCCTGATAAAAACGCTAATTGTCTAAAATGATATTGTGCTTTTGATTCTATTATTATTTTATAATTAAAATAAATAAAAAGAAAATTAAAATCATTTATATATATATATATATATATACATATACATATATAGCCTTTATGATTTTCTTTCTTTCTTTATAACCCTTGATTTTATTTTTCATTATTTATTTATTACCTTGTTCAGTAATAGCAACGGGTAATAAAAATCTACAACGATCTTGACCACAATATTTACGATCAATTCTTTTTCGAGCTAGTTCCATAAGATAAGTATGAGATTGAGAGATTTCCCATTGAATATCGTTGATATCATTATTATTATTATTTCTAATAGGCGGAATATAATTAAGTTGTTGTTCAAAATGATCTAAATTATTATCATCTACAGCAAGAGTTTCTCCTGTTGGATCTATATTACGAACTTGAAAAGAAGAGAAATAGATAAATATAATAATAATACTCAAGATGATAATATATCTTTTAAACGATCTTCCTGAGCGGAAAGACATTATTATTTATGGTTATGATTGTATATTTTTTTGTAAGAATAAAAGAGGTATAAAGGAATGAAGAAAAAAAAAGGGAGAGAAAGGAGAAAGGAGAAAGAAGAAAAAAAAGATAGAAAATTAAAGATAGAAAAAAAAAAAAAACAGAAAAAAGGAAGAAAGAAAGAAGAAAGGAAAGGGAAGGGGGAGAGGAGAGGAAAGAGAAAAGAGGAGAAATGGTTTGTTTTTTTATTTATTTATTTATGTAATTAAGTAAAAGAGGTAAAAAAAAAAAAAGAGAGAACTGAAACCACCTATTTAAATTAAAAATTCATTTCAACTCCGGTTTAATATTTATTGGATTATAGATTAAATAGATAAAAAGAATAATGCATATATTTACAAAAGGCTTTATTATTAATCTTAATTCTTTAAAGATAAAAAAAAAAAAGGTAGAATATATATACATACACTATATTATACTTGTATTTATATATTTTCATTCTCATATATAGTATTGTTATTATTATTATTATTATTATTATTATTATTATTTATTTATTCATCTCCATTTTATATTTCTTGTTTATTACTTTTTTTAATTAGACCATGTATTATGTAATTGACCAATGTAACCTGAAAAAGTGGAACCAGGGTTTAGATACACTTGGTAAGCATTTGCAGTAATCATTGTATCTATAATAGGAATTAAAAATGGTCTTAAAGATTTTTTTGGATGAATAAGATCTACAATATTATCTAAAGGTTGAAAATATTTTTCAGGTATGTCATTTAATGTTATTGTACAAGGATAATAATCGAACCATGATTGTAAATCTTGACTTTGTCGTGGATTTGAATGATCAGTTGCCATAAATATATTAATCATCGGCGTTTCTTGTTGTTGTTGTTGTTGAGTTTGATTCATGGTCATCAACGATAATGATGATGTTGATGTTGATGGTAATAATAAATGTTGACAAAAAGAAGGTTGTGATAATTTATAATGAACCTCTTTATTATTTTTATTTTGAATAAATAATTTTTGTATAGACTGATGATAAGCTTGAATTTGTTTATTTATATATTGACGAAATGGTTTATCTTGCATTCTAAAATGAGCACCAAGATAATGATGTTTTCCACCTAAATAATCATTCACAATGGTTTGAACTGTTTGACCTAATAAAGTATCTAATCGATAATGGAATACTTTTGCTATACGGTTTTTTAATTCCAAATGATATGGATCTTCCATATTCAATCTTGAACTACCAAAAATGGATCCTACGTATAATAATTTTTCTGGTCTTTGTTTCCATTGTTCCCAATTCATGATGTTATAATATTCTTTTCTTTTTTTCCTTCCTCTACCACCTAATACATAATTTGTTTTTAATTTCAATCGTTCCTTTTGTTTTGCTTTATCTTCAAAAATTCGCCAATCATATCTTACAGTATCATTATATATATAAATATTATTAACAGCATCTTGATGATTTAATCCTAATTCTGATATTATATAATCTAATGAGATGGTGTTCATATACTGAAAAGAGATAAAAGATCTTAGAGGTTCTAATTCATGTAACTCTGACCATTGAATCATTCCTATTTTATGAAAATGCTGACATTTACTACTATAAACATAATCTGATAATTCTTTCTTTCTTTTTTTTTTTAAATCATGACGATGATGATCTGGACAAAGTTTATCAAAATTTTTTGGCATGGTTAACCATTCATAAAGTCCCATTAATGTTTTTCTATCATTCCAATTATATACATTTCCAAGAAAAGCTGGGGGTATAATTAATGTTCTATTTAAAATAGCTGCCATGATAAGGGCATTTTGTAGTTCAATACGTTGGTTCGATAATCCAGAATGTGGTAGATATGTAAGATATTTTTTTTCTTCTTTGTGTATATTTGATATTGTTTTTTCCCTTGTTGTTAAAGTTGTTGATCCTTTTTTATTTTTAAGAGTTACTGAAACACTATTCATAAGTGTGAGAGGGATTACTATCATAGTAATAAATAAAAGCCATCTTGATTTCAACCGAATAGTCATAAGTAGGTGATTAGCCCTAGTATTTTAAATAGATAAAAGTTATGAATTCGAAAGAGAGAGAAAGAGAGAGAAAGAGAGAGAGAAAGAGAGAGAAAGAGAGAGAGAAAGAGAGAGAGAAAGAAAGAGAGAAAGAAAAAGTAGTATGAGTAAAAATATAGAGAGAAAAAAGTTTGGCAAAAAAAGGAGCATATGATTATCCTTATCTCCCAGTTTTTTTTGCATCACTTAAAATTCAAGTTCCGTTGTTTTCAATTGAATACCTTACCTTTTTTTCCAAAGAAGTGTAAAGGAGTTCTTCATAATATATACATATATATCGGATGATTTATAATCAATTTTTCCATAGTTGAAAGTATTATACTGTTATTTAATATTGGATATAAGAGTAACTTTTGATGTCCATGATATTTCTTTCTTTTTATAATATTAAAAATAAAAAGTTGATTAAAAAAAGTATGTATATTACTGTTATTGCCTATAATTGATATACGTTTATTACCTTTAGCTATATCTCCTTTTTAGTGCGTCTTATATAAGACTTTTTTTATTCATAACAAACAAAAGGTCTTTCATTGATTATAAAGACCAAATAAAACTATATATATATATATATATATCGTTTATTATTATTATTATTATTATTATTATTATTATTATTATTATTATTATTTATTCAAAGATGTTCACTTTAATTTATGAATATGTTGATTGTTATCTTTCTTTAGTTAAAACATCATTGTTAAAAACAATTATATATATATATATATATACTGTCAAAATGAATCAATATCATCCATAGTGTAATCTATATCAAATAAACTCATACATTTTTTTTTTCAAAAACACTACTATTATATTCAACAATAATAATATACGTATTTATAAATAATAAATAAAAGTGAAAGGAAAAGGAAAAGACAAAAAAATGAAATACACGAAATTAACAAATTTAAAAAAATCATGACTGAGTTTAAAAATATTTTAGTTTGCCTATGCATTAATTAGGTTTTTAAAATATAAATTTACTTATTACTCTGAATGAAAAATAACAGTGGTTTTTATTAATAAAAATAAACTCATAAATCAAAGAAATCATTAAAATAGATAAAAATTTTGCAATAATTTTAATAATTAATCCTTTTTTAAATGATAATCATCATATAAAACTAAAAATAATGATCAGTATATTCCAAAAAAAAAAGATCAATTATTTTAAATTGATATTTACAATATCAATGTTTTAATCTTTATTTTACATAGTTTAAATAAGGTTCTTTTCAAAAAATAAATAAAATAAAATGAACATATGTACCTGTTTACTGTAATATTATTTATTTATTCCATGTTGATCATATTCTTGGTAAATATCATACTCAGGTAAAAATAAATAAATAAATACACTTTCTCTCACATGCTCTATATTTTAAAAAAGAAAAAGAAGTATATAATTAAAAAGCCTTGTATATACCATGGAAATAATAATAAAATAGAAGAAAACCAGAATTCCATGTATAATAATTATTAATGAAGTGAAGATTGTACAAACTATGTAAATATATATATACAAGTTTAATGATCAGTTGATGATAGGTGGATATATATCTATATAAAAATATAATTCATTATATATATTAATTAATAATTAAAAAAAAAAAAGATTTAATATATAAACTAGATTTTTTAAAAGGGAGCAAATGATATAGATTCATAAGTTTTTGAGGGACCTGTCCTACCCATTTTCATAAGATGTAACTTATCCAAAGTAAATGTTCCTAAATGAACATCTCCATAAGCACCTAATATAGAAGTAGCATCAAATGATATTCTTTTATTTCTATGGTGGTGTTGTTTATTATTAGACGATGACAGTTGTTGTTGACTATGTTCATTATCTTTATTTATTATAACTATAGTTTCCTTTTCTTTATTTTCCATGGATTCTTTATTGGCTACCTCGTTTGATGGTTTTTTACCATAAATAGTGTTAATCAAGGTAACATGTAACTATAAAAAAATAACCGAAAATAAAAAAAAGTAAAATTAAAAATATACATACATACATACAAATTGATTATTTAAATTAATTAATATTTTTGTATATATTACCTTGAGAGGTCGATGTTCTTTTTTCATTAATCCAGCATCTATCATGATTTGATTAATATCACCTAATAATAATAATAGTAATAATAATAATTATATAATAATGAATAATATTAAGTTTATGTAACAAAAAAAAAAAAATAAGATTCTTTTTTAAGACTAGATGTATATTTTTTTCCCCCCACAATTTTAACTTTTTATATATGTAAAAGCTTACGACATAATTGATAAAAGGAATTATTATGAGAATTATCCTTCACCTGAATATAAAGAACGTGAGTATTTTCTAATAAAAGTTAAAAATTTAAATTAAGTAATAATGAAAATATTATATAATAGAATATATATATATATATATATATTACTTGGATGAGGTTGCATAATATTTAATCGATGAAGATCAATAGATAAAGGATTTGGTAATGCAGCTTGATAGGATTGGATTAAAGGCAAGCATTGATCATTTAAAAGTTGAATAGCATGGTCAATTTCTTTAGATGATTTTAAATATAATACACCTAAAGTGATATGCAAATTATCTTGTGAAATTAAAGTTTGAGGGTCCAAGGATGAAAATAAAGGTGTATTTAATAATGTTGAATAAGCTTGTTTAATACTTGGTGACACAATAGGTATTGATAAGAAATGACTAGGTCTTGATTTTTTATTATTATGATTATGATTATTTCTCTAAATAGTAAAGATAATAAATGTAATAATAAATATAAATGTATTATATATGTACACGTCTATTTTAAATAAATAAATAAAAATCGGTTACCAGTAGTTTTTTATTCGTTTTTATTTTATTTAGTCTACCTAACTGAATAGTCATAGACTCTATAATAATATAAAGTAAAAAAGGATTAGTTTATAAAAAGGAAAAAACGGGTTCTCTAATAAAAAAAATAGGGTTCTTTACATAACTCTATAATCTTACCCTCTATTGGTTCCTTAGGGTTTATCTTTTGTTGAACTTTTATATCTATATATTAAAAGATTGATGAGGTAATGGCAACACATAATATTATTAATATTATTAAAGGGTGTACAAAATAATAATATTAACTATTGAACTATTAAAACTATTAAAATATAAAAATGCCTTTTTTATAATAATATAAATGTACCATTACCTGTACTATAGTTTGAATTAAAAGAACTCATTCTTAAATAATGTGCTTTTAAAAAGTTATTTTTATTTAGAATAAAAGTGGGATTCTTATAAATACGAATCCAACAAGCTGAAAACATATGTTTCAGAAATAAAAAAAAATTAAAGGAAAAGAGAGGGAAAAAAATATTAACAAGTCATCTGACCTTATTTTTAGGTTTTTATTATATAATAAACTAAGGGAGCATTGGGTAGAATTCTCATTATATTTTTACCAACATAATGATTATTCTATCCAACTTTTTAATAATAATCATATCCTTTTATGTCATCCTTTTCAATTTAATAAATGAGTATAAATAGTGCCGTTCATTTTCATTTTTTTCATTTTTTCTTCTTTTTTTTTCATTATAAACATATTATATTTTATACACATAATAACCCACTTCCATTCTTTAATATATACCTTTTTTTTTCATTTAATAATTTAAAAAATGATGTTTAAATCTGCTTCATTAGCACTGGTTGCTACTACCATGTTATCCATGGTGAATGCATTTGATGTAAGATTTATATTTATATCATTTAATATTTACTTTGATTTTAATTAATTAATGAGCTATTACTTTTTTTTTCCTTCTTTAAATAGAATTCTTGTAATGATAATTTAGCAGTTTGTAAGTTTATATTTTAGATGATTTTTAAATATTGATTAAAAAAATAATAATCAATAGCTGATAATAAACTTGTATTTATTTAATTTTTATAATAATTAGATTGGGGTCAAAATTCATATGGCGCTGCTAATGCTGGAGATCCATCCAACTGGCAAAAGCCATTACGTTCTTATTGTGATGATAGTTCCATTGATGTTATTCCAACTGCTTTTGTTACTAATTTCTTTGGTAAAGGTGGCCTTCCTGTTATCAATTTAGCTAATGTAATTGATTTTTTTTAAAAAGAAATGAACATATTGAATATAGATAAATTTATTTTTTTTATTCATTCTATTTTTTTTTCTTTATTATTACTTTAATATTAGATTTGTAATAATGTTGATAATGCTACTTTCCCAGGTACAGACTTAGCTAATTGTAAATCCGTAGGTGATGATATTAAATATTGTCAAAGTAAAGGAAAAGTCGTCACTCTTTCATTAGGTGGTGCTACAGGCGGTGTTGGTAATAATAATAATAATAATAATAAAAAGAAAATCATATTCGTATAAAAAAAAAGATAAATGATTATGATAATGATAATGATAATTGGTTTTAATACATCTTTTCTTTTTTTTAGGTTTTCAAAGTGATGCTCAAGCTACTTCATTTGCTGATACTCTTTGGAACGTATTCTTTGGTGGTTCATCTTCTACAAGACCTTTTGGTGATGCTGTAATGGATGGTGTTGATCTTGATATTGAAGGTGGTGGTAGTAGTTGTAAGTGATTTTTTATTATTATTATACATAAAAAAAATATAAAACCACTGCTTTTATACTATATTTATATTCATTTCCGTCATTTTTTTTAAAAAAATATATAGATTATGGCAGTTTCCTTACCCAATTAAGAGCTAACTTTGCTAAAGATAGTAAAAAATACTATGTAACTGCTGCTCCTCAATGTGTTTGTAAGTATATTATATTTTTATAATCATTATTCTCATAGAAATAAATTCTAATTTTTTCAATTTTACATTAATTCATATAGATCCTGATGCCAATCTTGGTAATACTATTAGTCAAAATAATATTGATGCTATATATGTTCAATTCTGTAAGTTAAAATAAAGTAAAATAAAATCATAAATCATCATCTATATAAAAAATGATTAATTATTTTTATTTACTTTTTATATACTTATCTATTTATATTACTTTTTTTTTTTTTTTTTTATAAAAAAAGATAATAATCCTTGTGGTCTTCAAACTTGGGGTACATCAGGATGGAATTATGGTGTATGGGATTATTGGGCAAAGAATGTATCACCTAATAAAAATATTAAAGTTTATATTGGTGCTCCTGCTTCTAAATCAGCAGCTGGTGGAGGATATGTACCTCTTGATAAATTATCTGAAATTGCTGTTACTACCCAAAAATCTTTCCCAAGTTTCGGTGGTGTTATGTTTTGGGGTAAATGATGAAGAAAAAAACCAGATGAATAAATAAAATGGAAGAAAGAAAAAAAAATAAACAATAATAATTAAAAAACATTTTTTAAATTCACTCCTTTTTAAATAAAAAACATCTATAGATGCTTCACAAGCTGTTGCTAATGGACAAATTAATGTAGGTATTAAAAAAGCTATATCTGCCAATGGATCTTGTGGGAAAGCATTCGACTATCCAACTTGTGATGCTCCAAGTTTCCAATCAGGACAAAATTATCCCGGTGGATCAAAGGTTTCTTATGATGGTTATATCTGGCAGGTAAAAATTGTAGATCTATTTATATATATTATTATTTTTTTCTATCTTAGGCAAAAAAAAAATGAAAAGGATGATTTTTTTAATTGTTAATCTATTTACTTGTATTTAGGCAATGTGGTATGCAACAAGTGCTCCTGATGGCTCTTTCTCTACCTGGATTCCAGGTAATTTTTATTATATATATAGATTAATCAATTTATATAATCATTATTAATTCGATCTTATTTATCTATTTTTTACTTAAAAAAACAGTCAGTGCATGTAAGGGATCAGGATCATCATCATCAACAAGTACAAAAACTAGTACACAAACTAGTACATCTACTAGTGATGGTGGTAATGTTAGTACAAAGACTTCTTCAAGTAGTGCAACAGCTACTCCTACTTCTACACCAGGATCTGGTACTTGTGGTACTATTGCCGCTTGGAATAAAGCTTCTATCTATAAGAATGGTGATCAAGTTGCTTATAATAATAATATCTATCAAGCTAAATGGTGGACTACTGGTGAAACTCCTGGATCTGCTGATGTTTGGTCTTTAGGTATATATTTCAAAACAAAAAACAATAAAAAAGATGACGAAAAAAAAAATAGCATGTATTCATAATCTAATACATTATTTTTTTATAATAGTTGGTCCTTGTACTTCCAAATCATCTTTACAATCCACTAAAAACGCTAAAAGATATGCATCTAGTCTTCGTCAAAGATTTTCCAAACGTGGTGTCATTGTTAACAAATAATAAAAAAAATAATCTAATGATTGTAGAATAACTTTCTTCTTTTCTTCTATTTTTTTTCTTTTTTTTTACTTCTTTTTCTTCTTTTCCTTTTTTTTACTACTTCTTCTTCTTCTTTTCCTTTCCTTTTTATTATTTATTTATTTACTTCTATTTATTTATTTATTTTATATATACTATTATATCAATAAATTATTAAGCAATAACAATATATACTACTAAATGGTTTATTTTTCTTTTATATATTTCTATTGTTATATATAATAAAAACTTTATTGGATAAATAAGTAATGAATTTTTTGATATAATATATATTTGCCTATTTTTCCTTTTAAAAAGATATAATAAACGTATTACAGAGAGTTCATTCATTTAATCATATATTGAAAATATAGGAAATAAAAGAAAAGGAAGGGAAAAAATAATATAATGGAGTGTTGATAAGGAAGTGTAAATAATATTAATAATAAAAAAATGTACAGTGAATTGTAATGATAAAAAAAGAAACAGTGAAAGAAAGGAAAGGTGAATAAAAAAATGAAAAGGTCATAGTATATAAAATAATCAGATAATAACAGTAAAAAAAATAAATAAAAAAGGTAAAAGAAGAAAAAGAGGGAAAATTAAAGGAAAGTGAATAAAAATGTAAATATTGAAGCAACGCCAAAAATAGAAATAATTTCATATACTTACATAAAAAAAAAAATTACTCAGAATACTTTTTCTTCCTTTCTTTAAAAATATATATATTATTGTTTAAAATAAATACATTAGAAAATAAATAATCTTGGTACTGGTTTTTGCTATTTATAATGATGTCAAGAAATACGAGTCCATATTTTGGTAGAATATAAAAAGAAATTCTAGTAATGATCAGTGAGACGTGCCCTTTTGACGATATTATCTACTTTTATAATGAATCATTATATAAAATTATAAATAATTAAGCTTATTATTTTATTTTTTAATCTATGTAGATAAAATAAAATATATTGAATATCTGCTGTCAATATAAGTAAATAATTTATTAACAGAGATTCAAACGATAATAAAATGAAATAATATTAAGATAATCATTGCAACCTTTTGATAATATTTACTTTTTTGTATTATGATCATCAAACAAATCACTTGATCAAAAAAATGAATATAAAAAATATTAATGTACCAATACATCTTTTTTATTGAAACAAGCTAAATCAACATTAAAAAAAAAATAGAATGAGTAAAAATCAAAATTAGAAAATCATGTAAACAAACAAAATGAAGATAATTCATTTTGCTTTCCTTTTTTTAATTTGAAGCGTTAATAATAATAATAATAATGGTAATAATAATAAGAAAAAATAAAGATGAAGTTGATAATGGTTTTTGTTAATTCTACTTTATATATATGTATATGAAATCGACTCCATATTTGAAAAAAAAAGGGAAGCTTTATATATAATTTATATAAACTTTATTTCAATATCTAGATCTTAAAGTTGGAAGGATTAGTACCTTCTTCACGTTGAGTATCCCATTTTTCGATCTATTGTAATATATATAGATGTAAATTATATAGATCAGCAATTATATTTTTCTATAAAGTATCAATCATCCTTTTAATAGTAAAAAAAAAAAAAGAAAAACTTACCCAGCTGTTAGGGCAGAGGCTGTGATAGTTTCTCCAGAATTGCTTGCAAGGAGCAAAGTCTTCACCACGGGCGTCGATACACTTGAAGTAATCGACGTAGTTTTGCCAGCAGCTATAAAACGATAATAAAAATAAGTTTAGTATCATATATATATACATTAAATTTTCATGTATTATTATTGTTATTGAGAAAAATACGTACTTCTTAGATTGGTTGGTGTTAGGGAAACTGTGATACATAAAAAGAAGAAGTAATAGAAAGACAAAAAAAAAAAAGAAAAAAAGCAAATAGAATACATATTAGTTTTTGTATGATTGTGTTCAATATCCCAGTATTAAAAAAAATAACATAATAATAGTTCATATTTAAGTCATATGTGTTGTATATAAATATATTTATAGATTACCGAGCGTCGAAAGGAGCTAAATAATAGTAAAAAAAATAAATATAAGAAAATTTAGTGTTATCGATGTATAATAGAAGTTTTATTTAGTCTGTCTTTTATATTTTTATTCTTATTGTAGTTGCTGTTATTGTTGTTTTATTTATTTTAGTTTTTTACCAGTTTGTAAGGTTTGGTCAGCTATAATATTTGGTTATAGAACAAATAATATAAATATATTAATAAATATCCTCACTCTTTTAAATATAAACCATTATTTATGATTCTATATAATATTATTTTTATTTAATATCTTTACCAGCGTCAGCCATGATGATAATAATGTAATAAAGAGAAGGGTTAAGAAAAAGAAAGAAGTAAATAAAAAAATGAAAGACCGGTAATAAAAACAATCAAAAAAAAATTTCCTCCCTCGCTCGCGTTCTTGCAGGGACGTCACTTTCTGAGCTTTAAATTCACCCTTTTTTCTTTCCTTTCCTTTTTCAACTTAGTATTGAGCTGACAAAATGCTTATACTAAACGAGTTTTAACGTTTAAACCCAGTTTACCATTCTTTTTAAAAATGTGGGATCATAAAAAAAAAGTTAAAGACACTTTCTATTGAAAAATAAAATGAATTAAAATAAAGTAAAAAGTCATATTTAAAAAAATCACCTTTAATAAGAATAATAAAATACATGATCAATCTATTCCTTTCTAAATAAAAGACTTTTTTTAAGCTGTTTTATAAAACTTTATTGACTTTCTGTTTCTTTTTTTCTTGTTCTAATGATAATAATAATAAAATACAATTTAATTATACAGTTGATGATGATGGATGATGAATTTTTTCCTGTTCTTGATAAGCTGAGGATTTTAAGAATTTTCTTTTAAAAAATTTATAAACATCACCAAAAATAATATAAAAAATGATTAAACCCAAAGAAAGAATCCATTCCCAAGTTATACCCATATGTTTAAAACCATCAATAGCCACAGTATGGATATATAAAAATAAAACTAAAGTAACAATAATAAAAATAAGAGTACCAACCCAAGTACGAGTTTTAAATGTTTTTTTGAGACCTCCCAAAGTAAGCCATTCATAAGAGCGATAACTACGACAGTGAGGCATGGTGACTAATGATGCAAATAAATAAGTAACCAACATTGATCCTCTAGCACGATACAAACTATCACAGAGGCCAGCTTTATATTCAGTATCACAATTAACACCTTCAACACCATAACCATTAAATGTATAAAGTGGTACAAAAAAGGATGTTGCACAGATGGCTGCTGTGGCTAAAGAGTAAACAAATGTATCTAAAAGAATTTCTTTATTGAATAAACTTTCATTAGGAGGTCGTGGAGGTTCCATCATGACTGTTTTAGATGCAGGTTGAATACTAAGAGATCCAGCTGGAGGTGTAATACTTATATAAATTAAAACCATTTGTAAAGTTGAAAGTGGAGCAACAGATCTACCTGACGGATCACGAGCTACAAGTGCTAAAAGAACAACAATAGCACCACCAGCTAAACAAATCCAATAATAAAGTAAGAAACGTTGCATGTTTTGATAAATTCTTCTACCTTCTGCAATAGCACGGATGATTGTTGCGAAATTATCATCTGTTAAAATAATATCAGATGCTTGTTTAGCAACATCACTTCCATTTTTACCCATAGCAATACCAACATCAGCAATCTTCAAGGAGGGAGAATCATTCACGCCATCACCAGTCATGGCTGAGATATTTCGTCTTCTTCTAGATGCTTCAATCATTTTTACTTTAGTTTCAGGTGAACATCTTGCTACTACTAATGGCAGTCTTTCTAATCGATCAATTTCTTCATCAGACATAGCATCAAATTGAGTTCCTGTCATTACTAATGAACGAATGGTTTCCGTTGACATGGTGGTTTCATTTAAAATGTTGATTTCTTTTGCAATAGCAGTTGCGGTGATTTCATGATCACCAGTTAACATATGTACTGAAATACCTGCACGATGAGCTTCTTCTACAGCTGGACGAGATTCAGGTCTTGGAGGATCATAAATACCAGTAAGACCAATAAATATTAAATCCTTTTCCATGTCATCACGATGAATTGATTTTGCCTTTTCGATATCCATATCTACAACTTTATAAGCCAATGCCATCACACGTAAACCTTTAGCAGCCAAAATTTCTACATTAGTAAGAATTTGTTGATGAACTTTTTCAGATTCCAAATTTGAACATAAAGTAATGATACGTTCAGCAGCACCTTTAGTATATAAAATAAGTTTATTATTGTTTTTGTTAAGACATAAAGTAGACATACGTTTAATAGTAGAATCAAATTGATGTTCAGCAACAATTTCCCATCCATTATTTAATAAATCAGGTTTTCCCATACCAAATTTATGAGCAAATACTTGAAGAGAGACTTCAGTAGGAGCACCATTAGCTATCCAGTCATCAGATTCAGTTTCTTCAAGATTGATAGCCTGATATTTTATTTTTTTTTCATTTTCATCATCATTGACTACATCATTAGTGTTTATCAATTTATTTTCAATAGTTGCATCATCTTCATTTTTACTACTTGGTGTACGTTGATGAATACTTGACATATTACAAAGAGCTGCACAATGAACCAAATCGTTAATTTCATCAGGAAGTGGTGTATTACTAACGTTTGATTTATCTAATTTAGTACCATGTAAATGAATATCTTCTGTTTTATCTGTTAATCCATCTGTATGATAAACATCACCTTTAGGAGCTAACCCATTAGGTTCCACATAATAAAAACCATGATTTAAAGTCCAAAAACGAACCACTACCATTTTAGCCATAGTTAAAGTACCAGTTTTATCAGAAAAAATATTTGTAATAGAACCAAGAGTTTCAAGACATTTTAATTTACGTACAACTGCCTTTTGGTTAGCCATTTCTTTACCACCCATAACTAAAGTAACAGTCATCACAGTTGTTAAACCAGCAGGTAAGACAGACATAGCAGCTGTCATACAATATAAACCAATATCATAATTAGCTTGGAACTTAACAGAGGCTAGTACAATAATAACACAAAGAATAGCTGCTACCATTAGGGCAATATACATTTTATTTAATGATTTTTGAATTTGTGTGGTATCATTTTCTTTGTTTGCTTCATTGAGTTTTGTTGCTATTTGACCAATTTCTGTATACATTCCAGTAGCTGTTACAATACCTTCACCATGTCCTCTTGCTATAATGGTAGAGCTGTATGCCATATTTACTCTATCTCCAAGAGGTTCATCTTAAAAAAGAATAATAAGCAATGTAAAAAAATAAAAATAAAAGGAAAGGTATATGTTAATAAAGGAAGATAAGTGAAGTTAAGAAAAGAGTGCGCGTTTTAAAAAAGAATGAATAAAAGGAAAAATAATAAAGCAATAAATCAGTTGATACATAAAAAGGGGAAGGAAGAAGAAAAAGATAAATAAATAAGTAAGAGAGAGATAGAAAAAAAAAATAAAGAAAGAAACGTGAATAAATAATTATTTCTGTGTTTCTTTTAAAAAATGGTAAAATGGAAAGAATAAAATTTTGCATATATTCCTCTAAATTTTTTTTTCATCTCTTACCTAAATTTTCAAGCACCGACATTTTTTTATTTACAGGAACAGATTCCCCAGTTAAAAGGGATTCATCAACTTCCAAATTAGAAAGTTTAGTTAAACGAAGGTCAGCAGCAATAGAATCACCATGATTAATAATTAATAAATCACCAGGTACTAAATCTTTTGAAGGAATTTCAATTGGATGGTTATCACGAATAACTTTTGCCATTGGAGAAGATAAATTTCTTAAAGCAGCTAAAGTTTGTTCGGCAGCATATTCTTGAGAGAAAGATAAATAAAAATTTAAAATAGCAATGACAAATAACATTGTTCCTGTAGCATAATCAGATAGTACATAACAAGCAATACCAAAAATAATAAAAATCCAATTCATAGCATCCATCAATTGCCTTAAAGCTATTTTAATCCATTTAGGGCCATCATCGGATGATAATTCATTGAATCCAAAGATTTCTTGTCTTTTTATGACTTCTTCTGTAGTTAAACCTTTTGTTGATGATGTTTGTAATTTAGATATAACTTCATCAATAGTTAAAATATGCCAATCTTTTTCTTTAATTATATCTACATTCATTTTTTTTATTTTTATTTCTTTATTTGTTATACTTCATAGAATGTTTAAAATAACGATATATTTAATGAAAAAGTTAAAATTGAAAAATAAAAAAAAAAAAGTTAAAAGGATATTTTTTTTCTTCTATTATTTTATACATTAAGGATATTTATTTTAATAACGTAATAAAAATACTTAGGATCAAATATCGGATTTTAAACCTTGTGAGGTTTACAAGTTTATGAAGAATTTATGCGCTTGTGAGGATATAATAATTGAATTCTTTACGTAAAAATAAATAATGGTATTAATAATAATAATAAATATACTTAAAAATTTTTTATTATTATAATTATACCTTAATTACTATTAATATAGAAAAATGGATAATATATATATATATGTAAAACTTCTTCTACTTTTATTTTAATATCATCCAACTACTTTAATTTTATTATGTTTAAAATGTTCCTAATAGCTTTATAAAAAAAGAATTTCATTTTCTTTTATAAACCTAACCTTTTTTTTTCAATTTTGAAATCCGAATTTTTCTATCTTTTCTTTCCTCAATTTTTTTTCCTCAAGAATGCAAAGTTTTTTGAATAGAAGATCCTGGGTATCTCGTAGTGGAACAGTTTCACCTATCAATAATCAAAACAATAACTCAATTCCCACCAATAAAAAGAGACCATTGTCGGAGTTTGTGCAAAAGTCTGCGCAAAAAGTACCTCAAAGTTCTTCTGTAAATTTATTAATTCCTTCGCTTTCACAATTAAATCTTCTTCCTCCTTCTACAACTTTAACTAATTTATCAGGCGAAAAATATAATAATAATAATAATAATAATAATAACAGTAATAATTTATATGTATTAGATTCTTCTTATTCTTTAACTTCTTCCACTTCTTCTTCCACTTCTTCTACTTCTTCTTTTCCAACTTCACCAGTATCACCTGAAAGTGAAACTTTAGAGTTTACTTATAATAATAAAGATAATAGTAATAATACTTTTGAATTACCACCACCTGAATTTGCTTGTCCACAACAAATCCCTTATCCTTCAACTTTTGACTATGTTATACCTGATTCAGCTAATATTTTACATGGTATTCAACCCGTTAAAATGCTCTTAGAGCGTTTAGAAACATGGGATTATATTACAAGATGTTTGCATAATCAATTTGAAGCATTAACTTTAGCTGAAGCTCAGTATGTTAAAGCATATCAAAAATTAGATGGTGTACTTGATTTTGAAAATAATGATAGTATGATCAATGATGAAAATGATGAAAATAATAGTAATAATAATGATAATGATGATCATAATAATCAATTACAAAATAATAATAATAATAATAATAATAATAATAATCCCTTACAACAACAGCAACAGCAACAAAAAAATAAAAGATCAAATCAATATTCTAATTTAGTTCAATCTCAATTTAGTAAAACGGGTGGTATAAGACAAATATGTGATGTTTGGCAATCATACCATATAAAGTCTGCAAAAGATCATGCTGATTATACTAGTTTTATACAAAACAGAGGATTATCTTTATTAACTAATATTAAACATGAATTAAAAACTATTATTAAATCAATCCGTTCAAATGATAGACTTTCTATTGCTCCATTATCAAAATTAAAAGATGAAGCTTCTAGACGTTTACATAAATTAGCTCAACAATTGGCTTATTTTGATAGATACCCTGACTATGGAGGTACAAAAGAAGATCCATGGTTAATAAATACCCGTAAAGTGAAAAAATAAAAAATAATAATAATAATGAAAAAAAAAAAATAGGATACTAATATAAATATCATCATCTATATACTTTTTTTTAGGTGTTGTTAAACAAATAATGAAAGTATACCAACAAGAAAATAAAATGCATGAAGCTATTGTTAGGTTACAACGTGAAGTAATGACTTTAGAAAAACAAATCATAGAAGAATTACGCAATTTTTTTACAGAATTATATAAACTTAGAGAAGCAAGTTCATTAGGAGTTGATCGTGGTATGGAACAATTATTACAAATAGTTAATCAAGTTGCAAATGATCAAGACTGGGTTTATTTTTCTGAACATTGTAAAAATCAATTAATCTCTGAATATGCTGCTTATCGTCATCCTGAAAAGCTACAATATCCCAATCATTCACATCCATTAGTTCATCCTTTATTTGCTGCTTCCATGGAAAGAAGATCTTCTGTGTTACATAATTGGAGTGAATATATTTATGTTCTTACACCAGGTAACCAATTAATAGAAAAACAAGGAAGAATAAACAAAAATAAATAAATAAATAAGCATATACTAATCCTTATTTTTCATTTTTTTCTTATTTCTTAATAATATTAATAATAATAGCTGGGTTTTTACACGAATATCGAAATCCAAAATCATACCCATCTCATCCAACATCTACAGTATTTGTACCTGAATATGATGTAACAACCTTATCATCAAAAATTCATCATCATGATCTAACTTTCCAACTTCAACCTAGATCATCTTCATCTTCATCATCATCTGTTGGTCAACCTATAGAAATGGTGAATGGTAAAGAAATCCAACCTTTTCAACAAACATCCTTTAAAAAAAATAATAAATCAAGAAAAAATATAACATTAAGAGCCAAATGTGCTAATGATATGCAAATATGGTTAGAGCATTTAACAAATTGTTCGCAAAAATTTCGGCCAAAAATACAAATAAGACAACCTATTGTTAATAGTGAAGACGATAATAATAATAATAGTAATAATAATAGCAATAGCAATACTGGTGATAGTGAATATAGTGAACCATCTGCTGCCACCATTACTTCTCCACAGAGTATTCATCAAGAAATGGCTACATCACATGGTGCTTTATCTCCCGTTATAGCTTATCCAATGACGCCAAGACCTGGTACTTACGTTTTAAAATCTCCTACTTTTGCTTCCATGAAATCTCCTACTTTTTCTACCGCAATGAAATCTTCTCCTACTACTTCTAAAATGAAATCTCCTTCTACTAAAAATTTTAAATCATCAAATGGATTAGTTAATAGTAAATCACAATACCTTCCATCTACTTCTAAGTAGCTTTTTTTTAAAAAATGTTTGATCTTTTAGTTATTATTTAATTTTCATATTAATTTTTTTTTTCATATTTATTGTATATATTAATCTTTAATTTTATTTAATCATTTTGTTTTTTTAAAAAGGAAAAAAAAAATCATATCTATAATATTTAATTATCCTATTTACTAAAATATTACTCATTTATAATAAGTCTTAATTATAATCATTAAAATAAAATTTTTAAGTTGCATTTTTTATTATATTTTGTGCAGAATATGTATTTAAATTTTCCTCATATATAAATTAAAAATAGTTCGGAGTGTTATTACACAAGTTGTACCAGCAACCTTAACATTTGGAAAAAAAAGAGAGGGATCATTGTATATATGAAATAAAAGTCTTGAAATATATGATTATTTTATGGGATGGATATCATACAAAGAAAAAGAAAAAGTAAAAATGATTGAAAAGGATGTAAACAAAAAAATACTTGTGTAAAAAAGGAAAAATACACTTGGAATATCAATTCATAGTAAACAATTGATCATTTGTGTACAATCTAATGTTTTTTTTCTTTCTTGCTTTATTATAAACCCCCCCCCCCCTTTTTTTTTTTTTTTTTTATTCATCCATTACCTTATCAGAATAAAAATCATCCTGATGTAAATTATCCATAAAAATTTGAGTGCTAAAGCATATATAGATATACATATGTTATTCATAAAAGTTTTGTGTTTAAATGTTTTGATTGGTATATTTTTTTCAATTTTTTTTTTTTTTTTTTTTTAGATCAACATATTTATTAGTATTCAAATAGTTCATATAAATAAAAAAAATAACAAAAAGTTTATAATATATATAATGCATAGGCTGTTAATAAAAGTTTTTGATATTTTCTATTAATCATGTTTATTTTTTTTTATTTCACTTCATTACTGGAATAAAAATATGTAAAAGATTTAAAAAGATAATGATAGAAATTCTTTATTACTGTAATCAAAATAATAAAAAATAAATAAATATTCATTTATTGTTACTTAGTTCACATTAAATACCTTACTTTTTATATTACCGTTTTATTTTATTTTATTGATTTTATTATTGTCAATAAATTTAATTAACTAAAATAGAATTTTTTATGTACTTGTTAACTATTTAATCTTTATGAATTCTTTTTATTCAATTCTTTTTCTTTTTCTTTTTCTTTCTTTAAACTAGTATACAAAGTTTTTAAATGAAGTAATTAAAAAAAAGGCATTATAGATATGGGTTATTATTAATTAATGATATGTTATTAAATTAAAATAAATATTAAAATTGATTAAAAATGAGTAATAGTAATAAACATAATAATAAAAAAATTATTAAGTGTAAAAAAATATGTATACAGTAAATTATCTTTTAACAAAAAACTATAGGAAAAATACATAAAAAAAAGTACAAAAGCAAAAAAAACAAAAAACAAAAAACAAAAATAGAAACATTCTATAAAGAAAATCTAAATAATAAGAGTAAAATAAAAAAAATCTATACTGGATAATCTTCTACGGATCTAATTAAGGGTTTCATAAATCTACGTTTCATCCACTTGTAAAGTTCACCGTAAATGATATAAAAGATGATTAAACCGATACAAAGACCCCACTCCCAGCTTATGGATCTTTGATGGAAGCCTTCAACAGCTACTTGAGGTATATACATAAAGATACATAAAAAGATAATGTCTAAAAGTAAAGTAATAGAGAGAATTTTGGATTTAATGGTCTTTTTAATCCCTTGCCAATTCCATTCACATTCACGATAACTACGGCAATGAACCATGACGAATAAACAAGCTAAACTAGCAACAACTAATAAGGAACCACGAGCACGGAAAAAGGTATCACAAGCAGGTGTATAATGAGTATCACATTCTGAACCTTCTACACCATTACCAAGAACATATAAAGGAACAAAGAAGGCAATTATACAAATCACAGTCATACCAATACCATAAGCAAATGTATCCATGATGATTTCTTTATTAAAAATACTTTCTCCAGGTGGTCGTGGTGGTTCCAACATCACAGTTTTAGAGGCAGGTTGAACACTAAGAGCACCGGCTGGTGGTGTAATCACAATATAAAGGAATAAAATTTGAATGGTTGATAATGGTGCAGCTGTTTTACCAGATGGATCACGAATACTTAAACAAACTAAAATTAATATTGCAAGACCAGCTAAACAAATCCAATAATAAAGTAAGAAACGTTGCATGTTTTGATAAATTCTTCTACCTTCTGCAATAGCACGGATGATTGTTGCGAAATTATCATCTGTTAAAATAATATCAGATGCTTGTTTAGCAACATCACTTCCATTTTTACCCATAGCAATACCAACATCAGCAATCTTCAAGGAGGGAGAATCATTCACGCCATCACCAGTCATGGCTGAGATATTTCGTCTTCTTCTAGATGCTTCAATCATTTTTACTTTAGTTTCAGGTGAACATCTTGCTACTACTAATGGCAGTCTTTCTAATCGATCAATTTCTTCATCAGACATAGCATCAAATTGAGTTCCTGTCATTACTAATGAACGAATGGTTTCCGTTGACATGGTGGTTTCATTTAAAATGTTGATTTCTTTTGCAATAGCAGTTGCGGTGATTTCATGATCACCAGTTAACATATGTACTGAAATACCTGCACGATGAGCTTCTTCTACAGCTGGACGAGATTCAGGTCTTGGAGGATCATAAATACCAGTAAGACCAATAAATATTAAATCCTTTTCCATGTCATCACGATGAATTGATTTTGCCTTTTCGATATCCATATCTACAACTTTATAAGCCAATGCCATCACACGTAAACCTTTAGCAGCCAAAATTTCTACATTAGTAAGAATTTGTTGATGAACTTTTTCAGATTCCAAATTTGAACATAAAGTAATGATACGTTCAGCAGCACCTTTAGTATATAAAATAAGTTTATTATTGTTTTTGTTAAGACATAAAGTAGACATACGTTTAATAGTAGAATCAAATTGATGTTCAGCAACAATTTCCCATCCATTATTTAATAAATCAGGTTTTCCCATACCAAATTTATGAGCAAATACTTGAAGAGAGACTTCAGTAGGAGCACCATTAGCTATCCAGTCATCAGATTCAGTTTCTTCATTATTCGTATTTTTTTCATCTATTGATTTCTTTTCATTATCATTATCGGCAGTAACAAGAGTTGAATTACTTTGACTTCCAGATACACGTTGGTGAATGCTTGACATATTACAAAGAGCTGCACAATGAACCAAATCGTTAATTTCATCAGGAAGTGGTGTATTACTAATATTTGATTTATCTAATTTAGTACCATGTAAATAAACATCTTCTGCTTTATCGACTAATTTGTTTGTATGATAAACATCACCTTTAGGAGCTAACCCATTAGGTTCTACATAATAAAAACCATGATTTAAAGTCCAAAAACGAACCACTACCATTTTAGCCATAGTTAAAGTACCAGTTTTATCAGAAAAAATATTTGTAACAGAACCAAGAGTTTCAAGACATTTTAATTTACGTACAACTGCCTTTTGATTAGTCATTTCTTTACCACCCATGACTAAAGTAACAGTCATCACAGTTGTTAAACCAGCAGGTAAGACAGAAAGTGCAGCAGTCATAGCATACATACCGGTATCAAAATTAGGTTGGAATTTAACAGATGCAAGTACAATAATAACACATAATACAGAGGCAGCCATTAGTACAATGTACATTTTGTTTAATGATTTTTGTAATTGAGTCATATCACCTTCTCCTGCTTCATCAATTTTTAATGCTACTTTGCCAATTTCGGTATTCATTGAAGTTGCTGTTACAATACCACGTCCACGACCTTTAGATATTACTGTCGAGCTGTAAGCCATATTGATACGATCACCCAATGGTTCATCTATTTTATTATATATATTAAAAAAAAAGGTTAACATGATGATGAATGATATTTATTATATACTTATTTATATAGACATATATGTAGAAAAAATAATACCTTCTTTTTCTAAAACAACTAATTGTTTTGCTACAGGAACGGATTCACCAGTTAATAAAGCTTCATCAGCTTCTAAATTAGAAATAAAAAATAACCTTGTATCTGCAGGTACAGAATCACCAGTATCAATTGCCAATATATCACCTGGAACAATTTCCTATTTTGATTTTGGTTATTTTTTTAAAGAATAAATGCAATCAATAAAATAATAATATACAAGATAATTTTTTTAATAAAAAAGATGATACTTACTCTACTTGGAATTGATTGTTCTTTTCCATCACGAATGACTGAAGCAGTAGGAGATGATAGATTTCTTAAAGCAGCCAATGTTTGTTCAGCAGCATATTCTTGAGAGAAAGATAAGTATAGATTAAAAACAGCAAGGAATACCAAGAGTGAACCAGTAACATAATCATTTAATACATAAGCAGCTACACCTAAACCAAGAAAAATCCAATTCATTAAATCTAATAATTGTCTTAATAAAACTTTAATCCATTTTGGCCCTGAATCAGATGAAATTTCATTATATCCATAGGTTGTGATTCGATGATTGACTTCTTCTGATGTTAATCCATTTGTTATTGAAGTTGATAATTCTTTTTCAATACTTTCAATGGTTTTTATATGCCATTTTCCTTGTTGTTGTTGAAATTGTAAAGGAGTCAATGATTTCTCTGCTGTCATTTTTATTTATTTATTTATGCAGCTGTATAAAAAAATTGATCTATCCTTTTTATTTTTATTTTTGTTGATTTATTGATCTATATTAAAAAAAAAAATGAATAATAGAAAAGAAAAGTGGATAATTCAGAATAAAAAATTTTTTTTATAGATATATTTTGGCGGTACCTGCGCCGCATAAAAGCGATAATAGAAGTAAAAATTTTGAAGTCCGGTTAGTGCGCCGTTAAATCGGACAAACTATATGATCACTAATATAAAAGAACCTTCTTTTTGGTGTTGGTAGAAATATTAAAACAATTGACAGCTGGATGTTCATCCGAATCAATACTAAATATTAGTAATAATCCCACGTATTAGTGTTAGTAATACAATGTTTAATCTTAGTTTTGTTTTGATCATTTTATTATTTTTATGTTTAATATTACTTACAGTATTATAACACATATGGTATGATTTTTCTTGTTTTGGTGATTGATTGTTTCACAGATTTTTCATTACCTAAATATTTATCCACCTTTCCATCATTTCTATTTTTCCATAAATAAAAGTCGTATTTTTAAGAGTAGAAATTCAAAATGACCGAGTGATTTTATTCATAAAAATATTAATAATAAAAATAGTAAAAATAATTGTATATGAAGTATGTTTCATATATATACACAAAAATATATATATATTATTAATTTTTTTCTTTTAATTTATTGTATACTAATAGTTTTTTTTTTTCTTTTGTTATTTCATTAGCACTCTATTATAATTATATATATATATATATATTATACATGACCAGCACCAACATAACCAGTATCAGCAGCAGATTGTCCGAAAGATGTTGTTGTTGGTGGTGCTCCTGTATTATTACGTTCATTTGCCCAATTTTGTGCACGAGTACCAAACCCAACACCATTTTGAATCGAGTCATTCATTGCTTCTCGTTGCATATTACTTGGTACATCAATAAATGGAACAAATTCTAATACAACAAATGCTATACCTGCTAAAATAATCTATTAAGGAGAAATCATAGAAATAATAATAATAAAAATCATGCAAGTAGCATTAAAAAAAAGATTAGTTTTTTTTTTCTTATTCTGAAACAAATTAAAATAGCGACGAAAATAGAAAAAAAACTTACAATGACACCACTGACTATTCCAAGAGTTGCAGCATTTAATAAAATACAGCCAATACTACATCAATAAAACAAATAATATGTTTTTTATAGTTAATAAATATAAGATAAAAACAATAATGATCATCTTATATATTAAAAAGAACCTACAAGATATAAACTAAAAGAATAATAAAAAATAGAGTCAAGTTAATAAAGTTTTATATGTTGAAAAATATAAATAGGAATACTTACAAACACCACGACCAACGAAAGAAAACATAAAGGAAACATGCTTGGTAATAATAGAAGGTAAACGGAATTCAAATAAAAACACCATTACACCAAATAAAATACAATAAATACCTCTAATAAATTGTGGGAAACCTAAAATAATAGTAATAAAATTTAGATATATATAAACCATGATTAATAAAAATACTTTTTGTACGATTTATATTTTTTATTTTACTACCTCCTAAAATTATAGTAGAGACACCTCCAATAATCATGAAACATCCAACAATAATATTAATGACACGAAAGATGATGCTTTTGTCAAGTTCTACCATTGTGTTACTTTTTTTTTTTAAAGAACTAAAAGGAAATGAATAAACAATTTGTAAAATAAGTAAAGAAAAAGAAAAACTTGATAAATATATTATTAAAACAATATTGATTTATATTTACCTAATATTATATTAATTATTTTATTGTAGGAAAAAAAAAATAGCAAAAGAAAAAGAGGGAAAATTAAAATTCAAACCTCAAAAAATAAAAAGATTGATGGAGTTTTAATATTCCTTCTTTTCTTTTATTAAATGACATACAGTTAAATATATATTTATATATATAAACAAATGATTCATTTGTAACCATATATTTACTTGGCTAGAAATCATTTGAAGATTATATAATATATAAATGTATAAATACATATATAAAACATTCTTATAGTTAATTCGTTTATTTTTTTTTCTTTTTGTTGTTGTTACTATTCATTTTCAAGTTTATATTTTAAAAACATCAAAATCAAAATCAATATCAATAATATATATATATATAATCGCATTAAGGTTTTTTTACAATCAAAAAAAAGGAAGAAGCTTTTTATTTATATTTTTTTTACTTTTATTTTTTTATCATTTTCAAAAAGAGAAAAACATGATTTTTGATTAAAAAAAAATTTAAGCTTTCTTAACAGCTTTAGCCTTCTTAGCTTCCTTGGACTTAGCAATAGCGGCTTGACGAGCAGCAGCACGAGCATCAGGTTTTTGGTTACGCTTAGCACGGATGTCTTCCCAAGAAGTACCAGCAATAGCACGTTCGTGTTTAACGGTACGACGAGATCTCTTCTTGGCAATTTCTTCAGTAACACCCTTCTTGTTAAGACGACGGTAGATAGTGGTCCATCTGATCTTACGGGGGTTCAAACGTTGAAGGAAGTAAGATTCAGCCTTACCATTGATGAAACGGAAAGTCTATTTATAAATATCAAAAAAAAAGAAAGAAAATAAGAATAAAAGAAAAAAAAGCATATATATATATATATATATATATAGACGCATATATAAATGATTAGTTTAAAATCTTAAATATTTAAAGTAATCCTTCTTATTTTTATCATCATTATTTATATTTATATAACATGATTTATATAATCCTATATCCTCCACTTGTTTGTATCTAGTAATCAATTTTTTTGTATGAGGTTTGCTACTTCTATTAAAGACAACTAACTCCTTAATAGTTGTTATTCATCTTTCTATTTCCATATATATATTAATATCCAATAACATGATTTTTTATGTTGTATATATCGTTTTACTCTTTTTCCAATAAATTATTTCATATATTTATATCAATATCAATAGTGCCTTTTTTTAGTATTTATATATTATCTTATATATGTGTATATGTTTTTATAATACATACTCTATTAAAATAGTAATAAAAAATAATAATAATGTTAGTTTCAAGTTATATAAATAGTATATACATAAGTGTCTATAATGTTCTTTTTTTTTTTTTACCTGCTGTCAATACGAACGTAGGTCTTACCCTTAGCAGGATAGATTTTGTATCCAGAGAAAGAACAGATTTCAAGCCTATTATTTTAGTGTGTGAATTTATAGAAAATAAAAAAAAACCATAAGTATATATATAAACGCATAAAAAAAATCCACATAATTCTTTTCTTTAATATTTAAATAACATCTTTGATGGTTTTATTATATGATGAAGAAGTATTGATTGATTGATTGATGGATGGATGGATGGATGTAGAATCACTTACTTCATATCAATGGATTTATTTATAAAATAAGAGAAGGAGGAATGATAAAAAATAAAAAAATCCAATTTGAAAAAATCGAATTATCGGAGTTTAAATCAAATTCTTTATTTTTTTATCCAGTTTATCATTTTTATTTCTTTCTCTTTTTATTCTATTTTAGAGTGTTCTCATATATATATTCATACATTTATACTATGTCAGATAAACCAATAAAAAAAGGAAAATTATTATTTAAAGGCGATAAAAAAGAAAAGTAAATATACATATACATGCAAATATATAATGAATTCATCATAAAAGTATTAATCATAGGAAGATAAATAAATAATAATAATAAAGTTTATATCATTTAGAAAAAAGAAAAGAAAGCAGCGCGATGAAGATGAACATAATATAGCTGATTCAACACAAGAAGGTTAGATATCTTTTTTATTTTTATTTTGTAACAGCAATAATAATAATAATAATAATAATAATAATAATAATAATAATAATACAACTGTATTAATATATATATATATATATGTGTGTGTGTGTATTTATTTTATTTTTGTTGCATATATTCCTTCTTAAAATATAAATGAATACATGAAATTATTTTAGGTTGGGTTAGAGTTGATTCAATAGAAGACTTAGTTGGACCTGTTTTTATAACACATCCAAGTGATCCTACTATATGTTTAACCGTTGATGAAGAAGATCGTTTTTTTGCCTATCCTTTACCAGAAGAAGTATCTAAAACGGAACCTATGATTGTAAATCAAGTCTTTGTTGGTGCCAAACTTATTGGTTCAACAACACGCTTTACTTTTAAATCTTATGCTGGTAAATATTTAAGCAGTGATAAAGTAGGCGTAACAAGATGTGATCGTGAGGCTATAAGTATGACAGAAGAATGGGAACCAGTAGTCACTGAAGCTGGTGTTGCCTTTCAAAATGCCTATCAAAAGTTTTTAATGGTGGATGAAGTTGCTAATGGAGGTACATATATAGAAAAGAAAAGAAAATCAAAATCAAAAATCATTATTATTATTATTCATTTTTTTAAACAAGTAAAAAATTATTAATGTCTTTTAATTTTATTTTTAAATTTAAAATAGGATTTAAAATTCGAGCAGACTCTGATGATATAGGGTTTTGTGAAACTTTTAGAGTCTACTGCCAAGCAAAGTTTAAATATAAACGAAAGAAAGAAATGAAAGAAAAAATCAATACCGATCAACTAGAATTGGAAAATGTGTAAGTTTTGGGAAATGAAAAAGAAAAAAGTTAAACTTATTTTTCTCACACTGATTGTTATTTCTTTTTATTATTCACTTTATATAAATATAGTAAAAAGAGTCAATCTTGGGGTGGTGGAAAATTATATATGACTCATGAAGATTCTAAAAAATTAAAACGAGCTAAATCTGAAGGTAAATTTCACGAGGCTATGTTGGATCGTAGAAGTAAAATGAAGGCAGATCGTTATTGTAAATAGTTTCAGTTTGGTCTTTTTTTTCTTATTCATAGAAAATAACATCAATAAATATATTTTTAAATATATATTTATAAATACCTTTTTTAATTTAATTATTTATTTGGAAAATATACATATATTTCTAATTTTTATTCAACTTATTTACATTAAAAATAGAACTAAAAATAATAATAATAATAAAAAAAGTAAATGAAATTATAAATATAAATAATAAATAATGAAAAAAATAGTAATCATTAGTATAAATAAAGATGTAAAAATAAAAATAAAAATAAAAACAGGAGAAAGATAAGGGAACTTCATAATGAATATAAAAATAGTAATTTATATATAAAAAAAGAAAAATTTGGGATAAAGTAGGGGAAAATGAAGATAAAGAGGAAGTAAGAATTTAAACTATTTGTTGAACATGTGTAGTCAAAGCATTAGCAGTAATTAGACAAGAGCGTAATGAGATGAATTGTTCAGCTTTCCATAAAGAACGCATTGCTAATATAGAGGAAGGAGGAGGATTCGCAGTAATAAAAGATTGAATACAATTTGTCCAATCTTGATATATCATTGATGGTGGTGTTGGTGTTGGGGTTGATGGTGATGATGATGATATTGATGAAGAAGAATAACGACGATGATGATGTTGTGTATTTGATTCTATAATATTGGAAGAATGACCTTGAACAATAAAAGTACATATCATTAATAAAGATTGAATTTGAATCCATTGATATAATTTATCTAAATCCATAATATGATGATCATAAAGTGTACGTAAAGCTAAAATAGATGCTAAAAGTTGATGAGTTGGTTCATCTAATAATTTCATCTGCAAAATATTTAAAGCTACATTTAAGATTTCAATCATTCTTTGTTCAATTTCTTCTGGTTGAATATTGTCATCATTATGTTGATCATATGAAAATGAAGAAGAATCTAACCATTGTTGAAGGTATTTTTGCAATAAAGGACCATGATTTTTTAATAACATTTTAATTTTAGCAGCTGTCGTTCTTCCACCTTCCATAATACCATTAAATCTAGGATCAGATTGGATACAATCAAATAAAATATAATCAAAAGAAATGGGGGTTTTTGTGTTATTATTTGTAGTAGTTGGTTTTTGTAAAAGCCAAGATGTTCCGTCATCTAAGGTACTTGCAAGGTAAGCTAATCCTTCAGATACCATAGGTGGCAAATCATGCTCCAGACCTAAAGAAAAGTGTACGATTGGCTGTAATTGTGAATGGATGGATGGTGGCATCGCATTTAAGAAATATTTCATTGTGGCTTCCATTCCATATCTTTTAATTTGGTCATCGAAAAATCCAAGATAGCTTCGATAACAACTATAATTAGAAAAAATAAGAAAAAAAAGAATATTAAGAAAAATATATTTTAAAAATAAAAAAGGAAAGGGCGATCCTTTTTTATATATATAAACTATTTTATTTTATTTTATTCGTTTTTATATATTTAATTTTTTTAGGTTAGCAATCTGGTATTTACTTTGTGTTACCCAAGTGCTTTTGCCAATTTTCCATATTAATATCAATAGATATACTTATAGGACGTAGTAAATGTAGAGATGGTAGCATCTGTTGATAAGCAAGAGCTGCTTGATCTTTTCCTCCTAAAAAAAATCAGGGAATCAAATATGAAAAAAAAAATAATCATTTCATAGAAATAGAATTATAAAAAAAGAAACAAAATTAATAAAAAAATCAGATTGAATTGAAACATATCAAAATTATCATCCAATCATTTTAATATTATTTCTATTTTTATGATGTTTTTTCTATATATGTATACGCATATTTTGTATAATTATGGTATTAATAATATTCATCATATTTTCTTTTTTTTCTATTGTTTTTTTTTTTTTTTACCTTCCAACTCATACATGCAAACAAGTACTCTTGATAATATATTGCTGCGATCTTCACATTCCATAGGATACAACGAATGAATATCATGAATAATGTTCATTAATGATGATTTTGGAATAGTCATAGTATTGTTATTATTAAGTTCTGTTTCCCCTTTATAAATTGGATAAGTAGTAGTTGATGGTTGATTAGTGGTTAATAATGTATTTGAGGGCATTTTTTTTCGATTTCTTTTTTTTAAAAACAAACAAACAAACAAACAAACAAAAAAAAAAAAGGAAGAAAGAAGAAAGAAGAAGGGAAGAGATAAAAATTTAAACAAATAATATGTATATATAATAAAAATGAGAAAAGAGAAAAAAGGAGAGAAAAAAGAGAAAAAATAAAATTAACCTCGGTGGATATTTTTATTTTTGAATTCAGAATTTGGCCTGAAAAAAATCATAATAAAAATATAGGATACACACGGCTAATCTGATAATGTTAAAAGATAACAAAAAAAGTTAACACATATGTGTGTTTATTTATTATTATTATTATTATTATTATTATTTTTCCTATTTTTATTTATCTCTTATTTATTATTACCATTTTTATTATTACTATTTCATAGTTTCATCCAAAATTATCGTTTTTGTGTCTGTAGAGGATATGTCAGTGGGTTGAGAAGTAGATGTATCAGATGGAGATGACGATGTTATAGTAGTAGTAGTTGTGGCTGTGGTTATGGTAGGGTTTTTAGTTGTGTCAGCTGTTGAAGTTTGTTCCTGCTTAGTATTGTTTGTTTTATCAGTATTTTTGTTTTCCTTATCATTGTTATCTGTTTTATTTGTTGTTGTCTCTTCATTATCAATAGCAGTAGGCATATCAATAGTAGTAACATCAGGGGGGCATAAAACCATAGAATCATTTATAGTTGAAAGTAATGCTGAATCCAGTGTTGCTAGACTTGTATTTATCATATTTTCACTTATTATTTCATTACCTTGCAGTATAGCTGTTGTATTTATATTATTATTATTATTATTATTATTATTATCATTATTATTATCATTATCACTATCTGTAGCAACTGCTGTGATCGTATTAGCCATATCAATAGTAGTAGCTAATATAGATGATGCATCGGTTGTTCTTGTTGTAGATAATAAATCATTATTAATATTTGTTGTAAGATCAGTAGTAGTAGTGGTATTAGTGGTATTAGTGTTATTATTTGTATTATTATTATTATTAGTATTATCATTATTGTTTATATTATTATTAATATTTGCCGTAGGATTTAATAAGGATGGGTCATCTATATTCATAGCTGCTGTAGGATCGGTTAATAAATTTGAATCCATCATTGCAGCGGCAGCAGCAGCAGCTTGTTCTTGAAGTTGTTGTTGGAATTGTTGGAATTGTAAAAATTGCTGTTGTTGTAATTCCCATTGTTGAGCTGCAAAAATTTCAGCAGGATCTTGCCAATATTTTATCCAACCATTTTCCACAAAAAAATCAAAAATTTTATTTGCTTTATTTACATCAATTTTAATCATATCCCTGAATTGTTTTCTTTTTAAGAACCCTTGTTTTGCATAAGCTTTTAAAGCCAAATCTTTGATTACCAAATATGGACGAGGTAAAATATGTAAATTGGAACAAATTTCTTCTTCTTCTTTTGTTAATAAATGATATCCATCTGCTTCTGTAATATTTAGTTGATTTTTATTATTTGTTGTTGTTATCAATGATGATGATGATGATTGCTTTTTTTTAATAAGTGATGATTGTTCTAAACATTTATCTTTATAATAAGCAGCACCTGAACATGGAGCTAAAGCCGCCATTTGTGCTCTTAAACTACTACGTTGATAAGGTCCGTTGACACGATCATTTGATAAAGCAGCTACTGTTTTTAAATGATTTAATCTTTGCTGTTTATCACGTTCATATTGATCCCCTTGTCGTAATGTACTGAGGCCAGCCCGTCTCCATTCCGTCAAAGTTGCCATCCGATCTCTTAAATGTTGTTCTCTAATCAATCCTTGTACAAATGTATCATAATCCTCTGCTGTTTGTAATCTACAAAAGATTCTTGTTTTATTATAAATTTCTCTTTCTTCTCTTTGCCGTTTACGATCCATTGACTGTAATCTTTTAAATTCCAGCCATCCACGTTCAAATATAAGTTGCTTTCGTTCCTGTCGTTTATCTAATCGTGAATTATATATATCTAATACCATTACTTTAAGATCTATTTCTTCTTGGGTATCATCATCATTAAACACCATATCTTTAACATGTTGTTCAGCTTCATTTTCATATTCTGTTTCGAATTCAAATCTTTTTGGCATATAACCTTGAATTTCATGAAAAGTAGGTTGACTTGTTATGGGTTTACCAGATATTACAGGTGGTGGTGGTTTTCTTGGTGATCTTGATATTTGCAATCTTTGCCTTTTTCTTTCAATGCATTCACTTTCTGTCAAATTAAAAGTACGATCCATCAATGGTAATGGCCATTGAGGACTTGATACATACACTTCTAAATAATGTTGTTCACATTCTTGTTTACTTCTTGTACCAACATAATCAGCTATAGCTTGCCAGTTCCCTATTCCGTTCTTTTCTGCACCTTGAATTAATAAAAGTTCTTCATCAGCATCCCAATCTTCACTAAAAATCGGAAAAGTATGAGGTTTAACTACTCGATATTCGTGCCACGTTTTATGCTTCACTGGTTCACTGCCACTGCAAAAACAAGTAACACACAAATCAAAATCTGGACAATCTTTATCTGCACACTTTATACGTACAGTGTTGGTGACATCATTACTACAAGCATCACAATGGTATTTTGGCGGCTCTTTATCATCTATCTGTGAAGTGGTTTCTACTGTAGCACTTAGAGCACTCCCTGTTGATTTAGGTCGATGTGTAATAGTCATAATAATAATAATAAAGAGTATATATATATATATATATATATTATATAAATTGAATGGTTATTCAAGAAAAAAAAGAGAGGAAGAAGAAAAGATATATATATATATATATGTATATATCAAAATAAATAAATAAATAAGAATAAAAGAAGGAAGGAAGAAAAATAAATAAAAAGGGAATAATAAACGTCTATTATTATTATTATTACTATTATTATTATTCTGAAAGGGTTATTTTAAAATAAAGTATAACCTGATGTAAAATAAAAATAGTCAATATTATTATTTATAAACAAATAATAATGATACACCAAGTAAAATATATTAATATACAAATAAAAGTATAATAGTTAAGTGATTTTTGTATAATTAACCTTCCAAATTGCAAAAGGCAATAAAAAAAGGGTTAAAGATAAAATAAAGAGAATACAAAAATAAAAACAAAGCATACAATTTATATATAATGAAAATTGAAATCCCGCTTCTTTTTTATTATTGAAAAAATTACTCTATAAAAAGTCAAACATATAAATACATGATCATAAAAATAATGATATCTACAATAAAAACAAAAAGAAATAAAAATAATAGTAATGAAAAGAAATATAAAGTATAAAAATATAAAATATAAACATAATAATAAGAGTAAGAAGAAAAAAAAGATATACATAAACATAAAAAAATATATACTAAGTAAAAAAAGAAAAGGAATGAATAAAAAAGGAATCATATAATGATGGTACTATTAAAATAAACTAAATAAATTTGCACTTTCTTCCATCTTAAGCATTAAATCTTGATCAAATGAATTAAAATCAATACTATCAGTGTTGTTATTATTAAAGTTGGTAACAGTTACTGAAGGTAATACCATTTGATTGTTATTATGTTCATCATCATCATTAAACATAATTGGAGGTATTAGCATATTTGAATCAAGTAATGAGAAATCAAATGAATCATTTTTAAATAAAAATGAATCATCAATTAATTGAGAAGGAGTCATTGTATGAATGGGTGATGAATTAGGTGTGCATAGTAAACTTGGATTATCAGTAGTAGTTGAATTAGATGATGTAGATGAAGAAAGTGATGTATTTAATGTTGCTATACTTGCTAAATCACAAGAATCCATTATTTCATCTGCCCATAAACTAGGAATGGGTGAATAATGATGATGGTCATCACTATTGATAGACAAACAATCACCAAAATCAAGAGATTCAGTAGTACCAGTAGTAAAAGATAATGTAGGTGATGCAGAAGAATGTTGGATCTCTATATGCTTTATGGTATCAATATCATTGAAATTAATAATATTCAATTCAGGTTTTAAATTATTCATATTTTGTTGTTGTTGTAATAAAATTTCATTTATATTGGTTGTTAATGCTGTATTATTATTATTATTATTATTATTGGCTGAAAAATTAGGTGGAGTTCTAGATGATCTTTTTCTTGGAGCAAAGGATGGCATAAATTTAATTCGATAAAGATCTAAAGCACGTTGTAATAAATTTTTATTACAAGTTAATTGTGGATTTAACCATGCCTAAAATAAAAATAAAAATGAAAAAGAATCAATGAATAAATTTATTTTATAATTTATTTATTTTTGATATATATATATATATATACATAATGTTTATTTTTAATTACCAATTTCCAACCAAGTTCATTACATACAGCTTCTTGTTGATGAATATCAGACAATAAAGATAATTGTTGATATTTCATAGCACGTGGATAAACACAATTAGATAAACGGAATTCCATATCAATGTCATCAACATTGACTTGATCCAAAGTAATTTTGACACGGATTCTATCTTGATGGTCATCTTCCATTGTCATTGTTTTTGGTATATTTGGAATAACGTCATATTTACTTGTTTGTAAATCCTGTTGATGGATGGTAGATTTTCTTTTTTTAAGAGTGCCATCTAATAATCTTGCTTGTCTAGCTACTCTTCTTGATCTCATTGTAGGTGTTCGATTTCTATAAAAATCTACAGCACGCTGAATTAAACCACGTTTACCAGCTAATTCACGATTGGCCCATGCTAATTTCCATCCCAACATATTACATTGGGTTTCATAATTCCATCTATTTCCTTGATAATTTTCTTTAGGAACGTTGGCACGAGGATAAACCTATATTTTTAAAAATAATAGAGAAAAAAAAAAGAAGATATATAGGTATCTATAATCATTCATTTATATATTATTATCAAACTAATTTTTTTTCTGTTTCTTTTTTTTTTTTTTTTTTTTTTTTTTTGCCCTACTTTTATTTTAATATATGCTTACACAATTGTCCAATTGAAATTGAACATCTATATCATCCAAACAAATATCATCAATATCAGTACGAATAGTATAACGTTTTAAAACACGATTATGAGAGTATACAAATGATACCCATTCAATACCATCACGTACTTCAATTGCAGGAGGACCAGATTGAGAAATAGAAGTCGGATTCACACAAGGTTTCTTTTTCTTTGGATAAGGTAATGATGTATTATTATTATCATGATAATGATTGATTTGTTTTGATTTACGTTTTTTAATTTTTTTAAGAGTTTGTTCAATATTAAAAATTTGATCCATACTTAATTGGTCTAATAATGGTTCCACTTTTGATGGTGCATTAATAAGATCATTAATTGATATGGATGAAGTTTGTCCTTCTTCTTTAATAGGCACGGATCGCTTGTGTAACGTTTCAAAATAACAAGAAGCTACTGGTAATTCAACTACAGAAGGTAAAGTTGCCAATGCTGAATAATAATCCATTATTAGTAATGAAGTAATAATAAATATAATTAATAGTATTTGTATGTATATGTATATATATATTAAATATAAGAATTGTATATAAATATAAATAATAAAGTTTAAAACAATAAAAGAATAAGAGAGAGAAAGGAGTATATATTAATGTAAGTAGAAGAAAAAAAAAGGAAGAGAATCACAATATAAATGGCTTTGTAAGTAATTTAAGCGTAAATAAAACTATATTTTAAAATAATAAATAAAATATAGCTAAGTTATTTGTAATATAAAAATAAAGCTTATATATATAATATTTTATAAATAATAAGGTAAAATAGAAATAAGAAAAAAGGTGGAGAAAACGAAAATTCTGCCAAAGATATATCAAAATAAAAAAAAAATCGGACTTTTAATTTTTAAATTTTACCGGAATGAAGCATTTTTTAATAGGAACGATCATTATTCGCTTTTTTTATTAATATTAATAAAACAAAATGGAATAGAATGAAAAGAATAACAATGAACTATGATTTTTGCTTAGCAAGGTACGAAAAAATTGTGATTTTAAACATCATTTTTTTTCGAATATAGGTTAAAAAGGGTCATGACTGATATTATAGTTTTCCAACAATGGTAATCAGGAATAAAAATTTTGACTCATTGCAAAATTTTTTTGTGTTCCGTCTGACGCCGATATATTTTTGATGATTAATATTTATTTTCTTTTCTAGATAAAAATCCTTTTGTTTCCTTTCTTAGTTTTTATTACTATTATTACCAATTATTATTAACTTAGTTTTTATTATTCTTAAAAATATTAATATATATATATATATATTTATATTTATAAATGGTAACCTTTTAATTATAAGTCACTTATATATTTAGTATTTATTTATATTTATCTATTATTTATTTTTATATGTACCTGTGTGAGAGATCATCCTCTTTATTTTAAACTTTATATTCCACGTGGATAATGATGACGACAATGGAATTTTACTTATTTCTGTGAACTCCTGAATTATATTATGACTTGTGATTTTCTCTTTATTGTAAAAAAAATATTCAGGCAAATCACTAATGGAATATATAATTCGGTATACCAGTTCCGATAGAAAATCAAATCACTAATCCCGATTGGATTACATAATTTATACAAAGAATGATGGCAATTGTATACATTTATTTTATTAACAGTCCTTTCAATATATATATATATATATATATACTTATATTAATGAGTAAATCTATATTCAATCTAATCAATTTCTTCTTTCTTTCTTCCCTTTCTTTCTTTTAAAATTAAAAAAGAAAAATAAGACTGTACATGATACTGAAAGGAACACAAACTCTATGATAAAAAAAAAGATCTTTAATTTAATAAAAATAATGATAATTGAATTAGTATAATGTTTTAAGCTCAAGTATATATAAACAATAATGGCAAGGTATTATGTAAATGAGTTGATCAAGGATTAATAAAAAAGTGCCATTATAGTTTTCAAGATATATACATTTTTGATTTGATTTGAATTTAAATTCCGCATAGAAAGGGACAGACAGCTGACCTTTTTTAATTCTAAATTTGCCTTTTTTTTGTCTCTCTTTTTCTCTCTTTTTTTTTAGTATAACATAAAATAAAATGGCTAGTGTGTCTAATAAAAGAAGAACCGCTAATTCATCTAATAAAAGTAATAGCAGATCAAAAGTAACTTGGTCTTCAATAAGTAATAAAAATATTTGTTTGTTTATTTTTTTTCATTAATATATCAACATAGATAAATAAGTAATACTAAAAGAAAACACGCTTATTATTAGAAAAAGAAGAAAAAAATACATCCTCACTTCGTACTAGAAATACAATAAAAAAATATAACCATGATATGTCTGATATAGAATATGAAGATGGTCAAGTAGAATATAATAAAAACAGTGAGAGTGATAAAGAAATGTTAGATAGTGTATTAGAGGATATAAAAATAAAAAGTAATAATATTGATATGGTTACTGAATTGGATGGCAATAAAAATAATAGTAGAAGTGAAAGTGAAAAAGAAGAAGATAAAGAAGAAGGAGAAGACGATTGCGATAATGAAGATGCAGATTTAAGTGATGAATCTTCTGAAGAAGAAGAAGAAGAAGAAGAAGAAGAAGTAGACGAAGAAGTAGACGAAGAAGATGAAGATTATGAAGAAGATGAAGATTATGAAGAAGATGAAGATTATGAAGAACAAAGTGACGGTTCTATAGACGAATATGAATATCTCAAAACAAAACGTAATTCTAGAAAAGGTTCACAACAACAACAATCATTAGAAGATACATCAAATAATTCATCACCACCGTTAAATAAAAAACGTAGATTAAAAGAAATTAGAAATAGCAATCATAATAATAATAATGCTAATAATAATCATTCATTAAAAACAAAGAGAAGAAAGACACTATCATCAAATAAAAAACGTAAATTAAAAGAATCTAATAATGATAATAACGATCGTTCTTTAAAAACAACAAATGTAAAGGCACCATTATCACCTCTTCCGCCATTATCTAATTACCCGGTATCACCTCCTAAAAAACGTAAACTTCGACCACAAAATAATCATTTTATGCCAAAAGTAGCATTAAATATAATGGATGACGATGGTTTTGATTATGATTATGATTTACAAAATAATAATGAAAGAAAATATATAAATGGTTCTAATTCAAAGCAATCTACAGTTTTTCTTGGCTCACCAACAAAATTAAGATCTATAGATAAAAATCAACAAGAACAACAATATTCATCTAAAAGTATTGAGTCTACTACACTTGTATCATCGTCATCGGCAACAATATTATTTGATAATACAAATAATAATAAAAATGTTAATGATAACAAGAATATTGCTGAAATTAATATAGCAGTAAATAAGACACCTATGTTAATAGATGATGTATTTGAATCAACTGAAATTAAACGCAATAATAATAATAATAGTGAAGAAAAACGACAACTTAAAAAACGTAAAGATATTTCTGATGAAGTATTGGGCAAACTTGGAAAACAAATAGATAATGATCAATTGGATTTTAGTCAACATTCCTTTATACCCGAACATTATAATCCAATCGTGATGGATGTATCTAATAGTGATTATATAAAAGAAAATAATAATAGCAGTTATGATGATGATAACGATATAATAAATGAAGATTATCAACAAGAATATTCAGAATATAATGGACATGTAGATATTTCACAAACGTAAGTTAATCTTTTTTTATTTTAAAAAAAGGAATAGCAAGAGGAAGTGAAAGAAAAAAAAAGAAAATGAAGAATATATTATATAAATATATGTATATACAACTTATCTATGGTTTCATATTAACCCAACATTTTCCTTTTTTTTTTTGATTCAGTGATTATCATTCTGATAAAGAAACTAATAAGAATGCAGAAAACTCCGACATGTCTAATAATATTCCAAATAATTCAGATATACTTGAAAACAATAATAATAACGAAGATAATTCATCAAACGAAGAACCAGGTTTCTTTAAAAAATTATTAGGATTCTTCTTCGGTTAAATTTCATATATATACATATTATTGTTACCATTACATATTATTATTATTATTATTATTATAGTTTACCTTTTTTTATTCTTTATATTTAATATAAGATATATATCATACCCAAATCCGTTACTGTTTTTTATTTAATAATAATAAAAGGATCATATATATTAATAAAAAAAGAGTCTTGGTAAAAATTTATAAGCAAAAAGATTTGATTGGTTGGGATTAACACTATTACTATTTTTAGTTTAAATTTTCAATAAGACTTCAATTTTCATTTTATATTTTGCATTTTTGTTTTCTTTTTCCCTTTTCTTCTTTTTCTATTTTCTTTGTTTAAAACTCCTTACACACACCATCACACAATCTTACATTGAACTCAAATAATATATTCATTCCTTCTATTGCTTATTCTTATTTAATGTTTCTTAGATCTTCACATTGTAAAGCAAATATATAATATAATATAATAATTCAAACAAAGGAAATAAATAAAAGGAATTGATATAAAAAAGCGAATATTAACATAACTCTATTTTTATTATTATTATTATTATACCAACAATAATAAATAGTATTATCTCGCTCTCAACCTTTTGTACCTAGTCGATTATGTAAATATTATGTAACATCTACATTACCTACTGAAAAACCAACTCAAGAACTTAATCAATCAATCACTTTACCATCAGTTATACCCATGATGCCACCACCCCCTGAATTCTCTAATATATCATCAGCATCATCAGCTATCCCATCCATCCCTTCAGATCCAATAGTAGAAGGTGAATTCATAATACTTGATCCACCAAATTCCTCTTCTAATACTATTACCACTACACCATTAGATAACAATACTATTATTCAAGAGCAAGAACAACCACAAATATATAAAATAAAACCTAATCATTATATGCTACCATCTATTGATTTTTTTCAACCAATGGGTCATCATTTTGATACCTATGCTTTAGTAGAGCGTTTACATACTGATGGTGGTTTTAGTAGAGATCAGGCTCGTGTTATTATGGAAATTATGCAATATCAAATTCGTGATAGGTATTAAAGAAAAAGTAAAGGCATCTTCATATATATAAAAGTATATTTATCCTTATTTCTCTTTTTTCACTTAGAGTTTACCATGCAAATAATGAATTATTACCAAAAACTCAATTGGAAAATGTAAAAAAAAAAAAGAAAAATACATAGATATGTACCATCGATTAAAAAAAATACATAAAAGAAAAATCATAGTTAATTTTTTTGTTCTTTAAAATCACCCATTTAGGAAACACAAGTACTTGATGCAAGTATTGAAGATTTAAAAAATAATGTTTCAGTTAAACGTAGAAATGACGCAGCATTATTAAACGCAGAATTAAGAACATTATCCCGTGAAATTGAAAATTTAGAATTACAATTAAATGAAGATATTCATTATTTACAAAGTTCTATCGATCTTACATTAAACGATTTCCGTGCAGATATAAGACAAGAACCAAAATTAACTTTACTTGAAACTCAAGAAGTAAATCATCGATTAACTGTTTTATTAGCTGATGCAAATATGTCATTAGAAAGAATGAAATGGGAAACTATTTGGCAAAGTTTATGTAAGTTTATATATATATATATATATAATAGTAAAAGATGATTTTATTAATAATATTATTATTTATATAATAGTGAGTATTATTGCTACTGGTGTAGGATTAAGTATGATTGGATATGGACTTTCTTCTATTAAATCAAAACTTACCCCGCCTATTATTCGTCAAAATGAATTAGATGAGACATTAACTGCTGCTGATATGGAAGTGTTTTAATTTATTTATATTATTTAATATTTTCAAGTTTTATTATTATTTTTTCATTTTTTAATCATTCCTTTTATTTATTTATTTATTTATATATATACATATATTTCCTTTATACATTTATTTATTTATTACTTTTATCATTGTTTATATTTATTTTATACATTCTTTAGACTTATTGATTTTTACATTAAGTTAATTTATTTATAGTTTTATTAGAACTTTGAATAATCATTCCTTTTATTTTTTATTTTTATTATTATTTTATATACGATATGTTTATTATAACAAGATACCTAATAAAAAGCCTTTATTTATGTTTTAATTGATTATATTATTTTGAATACAATCTATCTAACATTTATACCCTCTATAAAGTAATATTTTTATTTTTTTTAAAGCAATAATAATCAATCTTTATTTATTAAGGTTTTTTGCACCATGAGAAAAAAAAAAAGTTAGTTGGCGGAGATTGATAACGATTATAAAAGAATAAATAACGCGCTGCTTTTCCTTTTTTTTCACTTTTCTTCCACTTCATTTTATATTTATATATAATAATAATAATAATGTTAAGACCAACTTTTCAACGTATCCAACGTCATTGTTTCCATAACACTGTTACAAGAAATATTAAAGTAGGTGATAAAATACCATCAGTTGAAGTTCAATTAAGTTCTCCAGCAGAAACTGTCAATGTATATGAATTATTTAAAAACGTAAAGAAAGGTATTCTTGTTACTGTTCCTGGTGCTTTTACACCCGCTTGTTCAAAGACTCATTTACCTGGTTATATTAAAGAAGCTGAAAAATTAAAGTCAGAAAAGGGTGTTGATCTTATTGCTTGTTTATCAGTTAATGATGCCTTTGTTATGACTGCTTGGGGTGAAAATTTAAATAATGATAATAGTAAAGTCACTTTATTAGCTGATCCCGCTGGTGCTTTCACTAAAGCCATGGATTTGGATTTTGATGTCACTAAAGTTTTAGGTAATCATCGCTCTAAACGTTCTGCCACTATCATTGAAAATGGCGTTGTTAAACATCATTTTGTAGAACCTGATAATACTGGTTTGGATGTTAGTGTTGTTAAAAATGTTGAAAAGTATTTATAAAAAAAAATATATAATACAAATTGATTATAATTTTTTTTATTATTATTTGCAATAAAAATATATAATTACGTGTATGATAATGAATGTATATTAAGAAAAAATTATATAATGGGAATAATTGCTGATGGATATATATATATATATATAACAAAAATGTACTTTTTTTAAATCTATTTATATATGCATTTTAAAAATCTTCATCGTCGTCAGTGTCACTAAAAACAAAAAATATGAATAATACCAGATTATGATTAAATAAATAACTAATGATCAAATATTTTAATTATATATTCGCTTACTTTTTATGATATAATACTGCTGAACCTATATTTATTTCTTGTTTTTTTCTTGCCACCCTATATAAAATAAAGCTTAATCAAAAATTCTTTTTTATATATATTCATTCTTTTTATCTTACATTTTTGGATTTGCAGCTTTTCTTTTAACTTTTGGTGCTATATCAAGTAAATCTAGTAAATCAACATCGTCATTATCACTTTCTAATTCATCTACTTCATCTTCTTCTTCTTCTTCAACTTTATCTTTAGCTTTGGCTTTGACTTTGTTTTTATCGTTGATTTTTATTATCTCATTTCCATAATTATCATCATCAGTATCATCATCAGTATCATCACCATTATCATCATCAGTGTCTTTTTCCAATTTAACATTATTTTTCAAAGAATTTGATTGTTTTCGTTGTTGTTCAAGAGGTTGTGATAAATTTAGAGATATAGACGGTGATGATGATGTAATATTAGTAGGCGTTGTTCTTTGTAATCTATATCCATTTAATGAAGTCGATAATGATTGATACAAAGAAGTACTAGATTTGGGTTGTGATGCTGATGCTGATGGTTTTAATATACTTTTTCTATTATATTTTTTAAAAATATATTCGTCAAATGTAAATATATACATTAATATAAATATAGTATAGAAATAAATATCTCCGTTGTAATATTTATATTTATATATATATATATTACTTATTTTTAATTGATACATTAGGTTCATTTGATTGACTTAAAATAGGTTGTTTTGTTGAAGAATCTATTGTTATCTCTATTTTATAAATAGATTATTGTTATTATTATTATTATTAGTTAAATACTTATATCAGTATACTATTATGTATATATATTTACCATGTTTCTTTAATTGCTTTTGTAATTTCTTTATTTTTCTTTTTTTATTATTTAATAATGCCATAAACTATTTGAAAAGGAAATAGAAAATTAAATGATTGATTATTTATATATTTATTTTATTATTACCTTTTCAAATAATTCTCTTTCATTGTTTTGTTTTTCAATTGCTAGATTGTTAGCCATAGATTCACATTCTTTATAATTTCTTTCTAATTGTTTATTTCTTTCCATTAAAGCCATTTGAGATTCCTAATATATATATTATTATGTAATATATTTATGTTTTTTATTTTTAACCCAGTAAACAAAAAAAAAAAAAAAAGGAATTTGCATGATTTTTCTATTATATATATATATACATACTTTTAATTTGGTGAATTCTTTAGTTGTTTCTTCTAACCATCCTTCCCATAATTCTTTATTTTTATCATATGTAGTCATTTGTGGAAGAAGAAATGAACCCACTTGAACCTGATAAATAAATAAATATAAAATAAGAAAATGTTGTCATTGTTATATTAGATAAAAAAAATCATACCGGTAAAGAATTATTCCAATACCCAATCAGAGTCATCTATAATATATAAATTATTATTTACATATAATTAAATAACTGTAATAATAATAAAATCAGATATAAATCATTATTTCCTTATTATGCTCTTAAATGACGAAAACCATTATTTTATTATTATATTACTTTACAACCGTCTTCAGTAAATACTGTTTTCCAATTTAATACATCGCCTTGATATTGTTGTTCTCCTTGTAAACCTGCTTGAATGACTTTTCCTAATGTATCAAGAGGTATATTACCTTTTTTAAAATCTTCTAAATCTTTATAGGTAACTATATATAAAAGTATGAAAAAGAAAAGATAAATGAATAAATGAGTAAATAAAGTCGCTGAAAAAAATAATAATAGCAGTATATATATATATATATATATATATATCTTTACTGGTGCCTTTATAGAAATCACTTATGTTAGTTAAAGTTAACTGGCAAACAGAAGTAGTTAAATCTGTAGAAAATAAATCAATTTCATTTAACCATTGACAATTTATATATGAAATTATTTCCTTATATTGATTCTTATAAAAATAAGAAACCATAACGAGGAATTATTTTTATGTTGTTATTAATTATATTAAAGAAAGAAAGAAAAAGAGAGAAAGAGAGAGAAAAAAAAAAAAGAGTATGGTTGCATTTTTCAGATTTTATTAGTTGTTATTTTAAAACTCCGATAATTTCTATCAAAAAATCCTTCACCTTTTTTTTAAATACTTCGTCCTTTTACTTCCCTTTTTTTTATTTATTTCCTTTCTTCTTTTTATTCTTTACCTTTTTTTTTTATTCTTTTTGTTTTAACAATATATATATAAAGAAAATACATAAAAAAAGAGAAAAAAAAAAGAAAAAGAAGAAAAGGAAAATAAAACGTGGATCTAGTTTTATTATATATAATATATTTTATTTTGTTTCAATCTTGAAATACTATGAATAATTTAGGTTCTAGTAACGACTTAACACCTAATGAAAACGAAAATTTTTCTACAGCAATAAAATCAATATTTGTTAATGGTTATTCTAATGCTTCACGTGAATTCGAAAAGTTTTGTACCTTTTGGAGGTTTACTGATAGACCTAGAAACAACATTAATAGCCCTACTTTAAAGGTAAAATAAAAAAAAAAATATAATATTTGGGAAAATAACAATAATAAAAACAATAATAGATATGATATATTAAATCTATTATTATTTATATTTATTACTATATATATATATATATATATTTATCTTTTTTTTTCATATCATTGTTTAAAAATATATCCTTATATTAGGAAGGAACAGCTAATAGTGGTAGAAGTATAACCTTTGAATCAATGAATAAAGATGAAATGAATGTAAACCGATTCGCTACTTTCCTTTCTACTGGACCAAATAAGAATGATGCTTATGAACAATCTAATAAAAATCAAGGTTCCATTTATGAACGTGTTATTCCTGATAGTCATCGATATCAAGGTAAACAAAAACGATCCATATCTCTATTGAGAGACCAGGAGAATATAGAAACAAATAATCCACCTTCTTCATCATTGATGTTTATCAATGATGACAACAATAAAAATAATAATGATGGTCAACATTTAACAAAAAGAGTCAGATATACATATGATTTAGATGATCAATCAACAGAGGATTCATTGATAAACAAAGGAAAACGGTTCATTGGTATTGATAATGAACAAAATAATAATAACAATAATAACAATACTGGCCATTCGTCTAGTCAAAATAATAAAAATAAGAAACTCAAAACGATGGATTTATTGGATGTTGATGGTAACACAACTTACTCTAACCTTCTTTCTTTAACCAATCGAAAATCATTATCATCATCAACAACAACTCCAACAACTCCACTACCTACAACAACATCACCCACTTCACATCCATGTTTAAATGAAGATATTACTACTACAGCTAATACTAGTGACAATTTACGGAAAGATAGAGAAGAAAAAATATTATCATTATCTTCAATTTATTCTAGATCATCATCATCATCATCCCCTCATCAATCTTTATTACGTACTAGTCGTCAATATAATTTTAATGATGAAGGATCAACAACATCCACTTTTAATTTATTATCACTTGAAGATGAACGGTTAACAAAATTAGAAGAGGAGGTACATTCTCTTCAATCACAGGTAAAGCCAAATATATATATATATATATATAAAGGGTGAGAACAAATGAAAGGAATATCATTATTCATTTTTTATTTTTTTTTACTCATTAAAAAAAAACAAAAACAAAATATAGATAAATAAATTTGTAGATTCACCATTTTTATTACGATCCTATACAGATCATAATCCTCAACCATCTTCAATAAATAAAAATAAAGAAAGGAATAATATAATAGAGCCATCTTCATATTTAACAAAATCATCTAAATACCAATGGCCACCATCCTCACCAATATCATCAACTATTGATTCTGGAAAAATATCGACCACTACTAAAACAGCGACAACGACAATGACAACAGCATCATCGTCATTATCATTATATGACAATACTCAACTTTCATCCACTCTTTCATTAAATACTTCTGTAACATCACCTGGTTCTGTAAATATTTCATCAAAAAAGCAACAACAATCTATATTAACATCTACTCCACTTATTATTTATAATGATAATAAATCAAAATTAACATTCTTTAATAATAACAATAACAATAAAAACACACTACCTTCAACTGGTACTGTACATATACCTAAAACATCACCAAAAATAAAACAATCTACTACTAATACTATTACTGCTATTCCTAATAACATTAATAACAATAACAATAACAATAATACTAAAACCAATAATGATAAAACAATTAATGATAATAATATTAATAATAATAATAGTGATGGTGATAATAATGATTATAAAAAACAATCAGTATCTCCCCCCATGTACCGTTCACCTAATCCTATTAATTTTACACCTTCCAGAATGCCAAGTTATTTTCAAAAAACACCTTTAGCATTAAGTATATTATCATCATCTCCACCTCCACCTCCACCTCCATTACCAACAATAACAACCACGACATCATCATCATCACCATCCTTATCATCATCACCATCCTTATCATTAGTTCCATCCACATCATCATCTATAAAACACATACCACCTTTATCATCCGTGGTAGTCAATCGTCCTAAATTAGATTTAAATGAAATTAAAAATCATAAGTTGGTGCAAAAACAATCTACGACAACCTCATCATCATTATCAAAGTCACTCTCCATTGATGAAAAAATTGTATCTCAACGTAAATCATTAGAAACAAAAAAACCTGTTTCATCATCAACTCCATCTACTTCTTCTAGAAATACACTAAAGGTATACATACATAGATATATATTTATATATTTATTAGCTTTTTTTACTCATTTACATTTTTTTTTAAAAATTTAAATATAGCATATTGATATAGAAGATAATCATAAAAAGTTCATGAATAAAATTATACACCAAATTCCACAAGTACAATTACGAAAAACTGATATGATTAGGTAAAAAAAAAAAGGATAATGTTGGTGATGACGATAATTAAGTAATCCTTTTTTAAAAAAATGAAAATAGAGGACCTGATGGAGAACTTCAACGAAATCCTATTTGGTTTGAAATATATAAACATCGTAGATAACATGATTATATATATTATATTGTAACAGGTATTTTTTTTTGTTCAACACTAATATATAAATAAATTGACCTATTTTGCTAATAATGTATATTTTCTTGTGTTTCTTTTTTGATATATTATCTATATATATATTATATATATCCAATTTATGTTTGATTTATTTAATTTTATGCAATAGAAATATTACTTATTTTGGACTTTGATTGATTTTGATTATTATTATTTACTCTGTTAATTATATTTATACTCAATTGTATATATTACATCATCATTATCTTTACTGTTTTTTTTATATTCCCAAATACAAATCTTTTTTTTATAAATTGATAACAAGATTAAAAGAAAAAGAAAAAAAAAATAGTAAATTGATGTTTTTTAAAAAAGAATTGGTAGAATAGATTAACCATTTTTTATTCCATTGAATAATCAGCTTTAAAAAAAAAAATAAGGGAATTCTTTTCTCCCCAAATATTAATATATTATCATTATTATTGTTTATTTCCAAACAATTTATTATTAATAATATAATTCTTAAATAGAAACATTTTTTTTTAGCTCTATTTTAAATTATTATATATTTCTCATTTCTTTATCCACTATTATTTAAATCGGAATTTCATTGAGCCATGAAAATGGAAGTTTTATATATACATATATAAATATATATTTATTCATTATTTATTATATTGATATGATATACCTCTAAATATTTATGAAGTCTATAAGTTGTTAATTAATTTATTAAGAAATAAATAAAAAGTCTAAGAATCTATAGTATTTGTTGTAGTTGATGATGACGATGATGATGATGATAAATTAGTGGGATGAGAGATCACGTGGGTATCATTTTTAAGTGGTTGATTTAAAGAATTTTGATTTAAAATAGATAAATAAGTATTCCATCCAAGTGAACAAGCAGAGTTTGCTAATGGTCGATAAACATAAGGCACCGTACTAAAAACCAAAAAATTCATTGCTGGCCAGAATTTATAACCATTTTTTAAACCTTCTAAATAACTCTATTAAAAAAAAAAAAAGATCAAATATTAGTCATCTTTTCCCACTAGATTCTCTTTTATCTCTTTATCTTTTTTCTAATTTTTATTTGATTTGTCATTCTTTTAACATACGTTTTCAAATTTTTGCTTAATTTGATCCAAGGAACGACCTTCCAATACAGATATAGAAAACATAAAACAACCAATGATAAAAGGTGAAAATAAAATTTGATCCATGGCAGTTCTTACTAAAGCAGCTCGGAAACGATTTTTAATAGTGATAGTTTTATTAACAAAGTTAAACCATGTTCCTACAACAGGCCCCTAAAACACAAACGCTTAATATTTAAAAAACTGAACCAACATATTTTTAAAATAACATTTTTTTAATTATTATTATAAGACTTTTTTTTTACCGAGACAAAGAACCCGTAAGTAAACATACGTCCAGTTCTATAATAGTCGTGCTGCTTTCCTTTTTTTTCTATAAACTGTTGTGCAACTACATCTCCTAACAATTGTATGGTACCTTTATATAGTATATTGTTTATTTTACATATATTAAAAAAAATTAAGTTAGTGTATGTGTAAAAATAGATACTTTTTATTCTTTTATTAAATATATATATAATATAAAACTTTATTTCATGAGTATTATTATTTTACCAGATTGTATAGCAAAAGTTTGTATAGGTTTCTGTAATATATTACTTTGATATTTTTGTACCAAAGCTTGCATTTTGTATTATTTATTTATTTTATTTATTATTAGTTTATAAATATAAATATAAGCATAAAAAAAAAGGTATATACAAAGTAAAAAAAGTAATAAAAATATGAGAGATAAAGGAAAAAGGAAAAAAGAGAGTTGGAGAAACCAAAAAAAAAAATAAAAATAAAGGGGAAGTGAAAAAAAAAAAGAAATTAGAGGCTGTTACTAAAAAATGATAGGTGGAAAATAGTTTTCCAGGTTTCCTTTTTAAAAATTTTAATCATACTTGGCAAGAGCGGACAAGTAATCATCAAAAATTAAACGGTAGGATTTCCTTTTTTAATCTTTTTTTTTTATTGTATTTATATTGCACGTACACTCACACTTCGGTCGGTGTTTTAAAAATAAACTCAACACTAGGATTTCTGTATTTGATCTTTCATTATTGGTTTCAATTATTTTTCTTTTTTTTTCTTTTCCTTTTCTCTCTTTCTTCCTCTTTTTTATTAGTCTTTCATTTTATCTATCAGCTTATAAAACAAAAAAAAAAAATACTTTCTTTCTTCTTCTTTCTTTCACTCTTCTTTTTTTATTATTTACATAAAATAATAAAATAAAGTATGAAAGTTTGATTTATAAATTCATTATTATATACTATTTATATTCTTCATTATTTCTATTATTTATTTTATTATATAAATACAGTTAGACTTTTAAGAGAAAAAAAAATAAGATTCAAAGATGCTTCATAATGAAACTAAACAAAAAAGAAATAAACCATGTAAGTTTATAAGATTTTTTAGTTAAATATACTTATATATTTTTATTTCTATCTCTCTCTCTTTTTTTTTCCTCTCTTTATTTTAAATTTATATATATATATATATATGTATATAATATAAAAAGTTTATTTCATATGTAGTATTATTAATATCACTTTCCTTTTTTAGGTGAAAACTGTAGAGCACATAGAAGAAAATGTATAGTGACTGATAAAACCATATGTGAACGATGTTTACGTATGTCTATTCCATGTTTATTTAAATTCTCTACCAAACCTATTATACCCAAAAAGTCGGTTTCAACTTCAAAAAAGAATCGATTACTTCAAAAAGTATGGGCGCTTGAAAAAGATGCCAAGATGCTTGAAGCTGAATTTGAGCATTATTCTCAACTACATCAGCAGCAGTTATTACAACTACAACAACAAAAAGAGCAACAGCAGCAACAACAACAAAAACAGCCTACTTGGAATCTTTCTTTACAAAAATTAAAAAATGGATTTCAATTAAATACAAATATTACAAGTGTACAAGATTTATTACTCTTTTTACAACAATCATCTCATTTTTTTCAAGCTCATGAATATTTATCACCATCATCATCATCTTCTATACCTTCTTTTATAACAGAATCAAAACCAATCACTGTCACTATAAGGTCTACACCTATGGAACATGCTTTAAGAAAAATGTTTTCTCTTATGATGACAAAATCAAAATCAACATCACCATCATCACCATCATCTCAATTAATTAATAATAGTAATAATAATAATAATAACCATTCTAGTTCCAATTTATCATTATCATCTAATTCATCTACTTCTTCTTTATGTTTGTCACCTCCTACTACAACATCAAACCATTCTCTTCCTCAACCTACTCAATCTTCATCTTTTACTACCAATAATAATAATAATAATAATCAAAATTCAAATCATATACCATCCGTATCAGCTTCACCTGTTGTTTTAGTGAATTCAATATTGGATCATCAACAGCATTCACATTTTTTAGCTGTTAAAAAATATATGATTGATCTTTATTTTAATTGTGGATATTTATATAATCCTATATTAATCCAAGCTTATTTTCAACCTTATATGCAAGAACATTTAGATGATATGATGTCATGGATAGTGGTAGCCTATGTTGCTTATTCACCATGTCAACATGTCAATCCACAAGTATTTGAAGGTTTACCATGGTCACGACAAGAATTAGGTGAAATTTGTAGAACGGAAGCAAGAAGATTATTAGAAGATGCTTTATTTGATTGTGATGGCAATGATCAATTATCTATTTCTTGGATGTTTACTTCTCATTTATTGACCCAATGTGCTTTTTTCACTTTACAAAATAAATCGGCTAAAGTATATGCAGATAGTGCTTGGCATTTGGCAGTGGTATTAAAAGAAATTTATGTTCCTGTATTACGTAAAAGTTATCAAAAACAACAAGAATTAAAACAACAAGAACAACAAATGAAACAGCAACAAAAACAACAATATAATCTTCATCATCATCATTATCAACAACAACAACAACAACAACAGCAAAATATATTTCAATTTAGTCATTTGAATGAAGAGGATGATGAAATTCAGCTTATTTTTGCTGAAACTTGGAGAAGATTATATTATGCAACACGGTATAATATCATTGCACTCAACATTATAAATAATACAGTATCAGAAATACCTCAAATGGCAATTCATATGAAAGACATAGGATTACCAGAACCATTATATCCTTATGAACAACAAGATGATTTTAATAGTAATCATAAAGAACTTTATGAAAGTGTATATGCGTATCATTTTGCATCACAATTAGACCATGATGTATATTTTTCATGTAATTCAAAAATCACAAGTATACGATATGAATTATATACTGGGAAAATGGAATCGATTACTGTTGATGATTTATTAGCTTTAGAAAAACGATTGATTGATTTTTGGCATGGATTACCTGAACAATATCGACTTTCCAACTCACCCATTGATTATATTCAAATGGATCGTGTTCATCAATGTCCTTCTGTTCGATTTTTACGTGTGAATATAAATTATTATATGTGTTGGTTATCCAATGCAAATCGGATCATGGCAGATCCATCCATGTCTGATTTATCGACTGCATCTTTTAATAATATTAACGGAGAAAGAGCCATTTTAATTGTATCTATGTGTTGTGATGCTTTAGTAAAAATTTTTCATGTTTTATATTTGAAGTTACCTTGTACAGTAGAAATGCATTGGGTTGTGATTGTTTTGGATTCCATTTTATTACTTTTAAAAGCTAAAAATTCAGAAGTAAGACAAAGAGCTCAGCAAAACATTCGTATGGCAAAACATGTTTATCATCAATTAATGGAAAATAGTTATCAAAGTTTATCAAAAACATCATCATCATCATCATTACTTGAAAATCATCATCCATTTAATCAATTTAGTAATAGTAATCCTTTATCGTATACAATGAATAATCAAAGTAATTTACATTTACTTCATCATCATCAACCTCAACCTCCATTATTTCTTCAACAACAGCAACAACAATCTCAACCATTTCAATTTCAATTTTCACAACAAAATCAAAATCAAAATCAAAATTCTTTTATATCTCAACAACATTCGCAACAACAACAACAATTACAACCTATGGATGATGATCAAATGACAATTACTATTTTTTCAACTACTTATTCATCTTCAGGTAGTAATACATCAATGATTTTGGACACTCAAACTCCATCTAATAATAATAATAATAATAACAATAATAATGGATTACCATCATCATCTTTAACAATAGATAGTTCACCTTCTTGTGCAAGTCCATGTGTATCTCATGATACTTATATGACTATGGATAGTAATGATTTAAATAATCCATCCTCATCATCTGATCAACTTGTATATACAAACGAAGACATTGCACAAAAGTCTTCTTTATATGGATCTTGTTTCCAAGCTATTAAAAAGGAAATGGACGCTCAATTGGCAGCTCAGTCTAATTAACCATAACAAACCAAAAAAAAAAAAAAAAAAACCTGGGAAACTGATTTTCACTTATGTTTTATTTTATTTTTTTTTATTTAAATTGTAAATATACTTATTATACTACATGCATCATATTTTTAATTTTTACTTTTAATTATTAATTAATACTTTATACGCCTTTTTTTTATATATATCTAATTCATTAATACTACGCTTTTTATTTTTTTTCCACGTTTTTTTTTTTTTTTTTTACTAAAAAAAACAAGTACTATATATAAACACACACATATGAAAACATTTTAATAAAATCTATTTTTTTTACGCCCAATGCATATATATTTTGAAGTTTCATATAAACAAAGACACGTATCCAAAAAAAAAAAAAAAAAAAAAAAAAAAAAAAAAAGCAGTGAAGATTTAAAAAGTTATGAAAATAACCAAAACAAATACATTTATGAATTATATATATACATTTATATATTTTAAAGGATTTTTATTTAATTATTAATGTTTTAATGTTTTAATTTTGTTAAGAAAAAAGGGTATGCAAATATTATGATTTTTTTGTTTTTTTTTGGATATTTAAATATAAAGGATGAATGAAAGCTTTTTTTAGTTTTTTTAAAATGCAATAAAAAAATTTTTTTTTAGGTAAAAAAAAAAAGGGGGGGGGGACAAAAGAGAGATGAGGGGAATCAGAATTATTTCTTTTTTTTTGTGAATTTTTAATATTTACAATCCTTCCACTTTTTTCTTATATATCATATTATTTTTTTTTTAAAGAGAATGAAAAAAAAAAAATGAAAAAAGAAAATAATAGTAATAAAAAAAAGAATGGAGAGGGGGAGGGGAAGAAAGAAAGAAAGAAAGAAAAAAAAAAATGATGGAATTAATTTTTTTTAAGCCATAGAGGATTTAGGAGTAAAAAAGGCAGTAGCGGTAGTTAAAGAACTTGATACTAAAGGTTGACATCTTTTTACCAAAACATGACGTTTATTACGAGGACGATTATAAAAGAATTCCCAAGGATAAGAAGTAGTGATGTTGGAACGTTTATTTCGAAGTAAAGAAGTGGATGTGGATGATTTCATATTGGATTTATTAATGTTATTAAGGAGTGGAGTTGTTGAAGATCTGATAGAAGAAGAGGAAGAGGAAAATAAAAGGTTGGATGGTAATAAAGGTTGTTGTGGTTGTGGATGTTCTAATACGGAAGAAGAAGGAAAAGTCATGGCGTGATTTGTTTGATCTTTACTTCTACAGCCTTCTGAACAATATAATGAAGATTCAATCTATAGATAGATAAATAAAAAAAAAAATAGATTAATAAAGTTACTCTTTTTTGAATTAAAAAAATACATTTATATATTTATATATTAAAACTTACCATATTATCTTCAATACGATTATCACAAATAATACACCAAGATAAATCCATTTTTTTTCGTATTTGAAAGAATAAAATATATATGTACAAGCGATGAAAAAAAAGAAAAAACGAAGATTTCTTTTTTTAAGATATATAAGGAAATTAAGGTATAAAAGGGAAAGAAGAAAGAAAAGGGAAGTAAAAGAAAAAAAAAAAATGATCTTCTATATATATTTTTTTTTCCATCGGACGTTTAAAAAAGGCGAAGCATATTGACTAAATATCGCGACATCTTGAATCTTAAGGAATCATCCAGAAAAAGAGAGTTTGAAAAAAAAAATTTTTTTAAGCTTTTCAATTTTCACAGTAATGATTTATAATATATAATTTATAATATATTTTATACATGCATACCATTTTATTTCTAATATTATACATTTAATATATTATTTAAAAAATAAAAATATATAAAATAATTAAATAAAATGAAACATTTATTTACTTTATACATGACATCTTTAAAATATAAATCATATTACTCACTTAATGACCAAACTTGGTACCGCAGTTTTAAGAAAAAAAAAATTTTTCCTTTTTTTTGATCTCATCTTTTTTCTATTTTTAAATGAGCGAATATGATATTTTTTTTAAAGTTAATTAACTCTCAAATTTTTTTAAAAAGAATTAGCATTAAGTGGCAAAGGAAATGGAAAACACGGTTTTATAAAATTCAAAACAATTGGCTATTTAAAATATATTTTTTATTTATTTGTTTATTTATTCTTTTTCAATGATAAATCAATCAAGACTATTATTTTATATAACCAACTTATATGACTTTGTATCATCCCATCATCTTTTTTACTTTTATTATGTATAAAAAACGTTTCAGATATAAATGTAACATTTTATATATTATGTATAAAAAAAATGACCACCCAAATGACTTTTGTTTTT